>CM039313.1:27304731-27904731 GCA_022316695.1 Camellia oleifera
TACAAAGGCTCAAACTTGGGACCACCTGCAAGAATACAATTACTTATGGAAATACTCAAACCACAAATACAAATGATGGATGCGCATTTCAGTGCTTTGTTTTTATGTGAGCGTATTACCAGTCAACATTGTGGCTCTGATCTATTTGCTAATGCCAAGGTCAGCAGAAGCACAGTTTAAAACATGCATAAATTTAAAATTGGCAGCGTTCCAATGCAACCCTATTTTCAACAATAAAATACTTGCAACCTAGTATAAAACTACCATCATGAATGTCAATGGTGAAGGAAACTAGAAGAATAATTCAGCAACATAAATGATTAAAGTATAACCAGAAGAGGAGAGAACAATATATACCAGGTATGCACATGTTCAGAGCTTTAGCAGTAAAAAACGACTCCATGTCAAACAAGTAAAAGTAATTGCGGTCAATTAAATCAGAAAGCAGTTGCCCTGCCAGTCGATGAAGCGTTGCCATGATAGGAAGGGAGAGATGCCATTTCCGGTAACTTGGACCATTGATAAGCTTTGTTTTCACAAGAGGTTTATGGTCATAGAACCAAGTATATACAGCTGAATCTTCTTCTTCATCCAGCTCCAGTTGAATAGGCTCCAAAGGATCTACATCTAAAAGATTATCAGCATAGTCCAATGGAGGCTCCTCATCATCGAAAGGGGGAAATCGCATTCTCTTGAAATGCCGACGATCCCTCTTCTCTCTTCTCATCATGATCCACATTGAACCCCACTGCAAAATTTTTAAAATCAGCTGGACATAATGACAAACATAAATAGCATGCAGCCATAATATTCATAACAGAAGTCAATGTCGTAGAAAAAACATATGCTGCTTCTGAAGTAACAGATTGCTCAAAATAGGATCCTGTAAGGGGCACTCGGAAATGACAACATAGACCATAATTGCATGAGCTTCATATTGCCTTCAACCTACTATGATGACCAAATAAGATATATATATATATATAGAGAGAGAGAGAGAGAGAGAGAACTAACATACCTGGGCTAAATAAATTAGGTTCAACAACCCATGGTATTTCATTCACAAATGTGATGGCTCCAGTAATATGGTATAAAATCTTCACGTCACGAACCTATAATCACAAAAAATGACAAGATTAGTCAAGACCAGAAATGCATACCTACCATGAAAATAAAAAAAGAAGCATATTGAAGGGAAGAGAGGATCAAGACCTGTTCCCAAGGCATTGGCATGTTCTCTAGGAGCTTGTAAACTGCATGTGGAACAAATTTTAGGGCTCCGAGATAAACACGTTTATCATGACGAAATTTTTTTGAGGACATGTCACCATGATCCCTGTACAAGACCATTGTGTTAAACAATTAATTCACCCTGAGCAGCCATCTGAACCAACTTTACTATATTATACATATATATGACTGCCTGCAAAGAGGGTTATGCCAGAGATAAGCTGTTAATACGGCTCCAAATTTCAGCAAGAATGTACAAAGAACCACATAGCTTCCAAAAAATAACAAACCAAGAATTCAAAACCACTAATTTAAGAATATCCAAAGGTAGATTTTCCACTTGGAAAGTAAAACAAAACATCATAATTATTGGACTCCTGATATCAAATTGAGGGAATGTGTATAAATAGTATAAGACCAGCTGATAACAGGTACCAACAACAGATTGACTATCAACAGGCCAGAACAATCAAAGCTAAAACCCAGTGAGTCATGGACACCAGATGATAAATCATTCAAAGAAGAATGAGTTCTTATGCATCAACCGCATAAAGATAAGTAGACAACATACTTCTCAATAAATGCTGAACATTTACTTCCATTTTTCTCTCTTAAAAATCTTGCAATTTATTTCTCATTACTATTAGCTTTCAGGTGATGGAAGTACAATATAGAATTCATATCTGCTGGACATATTAAACTTCTGAAATGAGAATATCCAAAGAGAATTGGACCTACAAAGATGGGGATACAGATGGTTGTAATATGTTGGCTGAGAGATGAAAGTAACCATTAACATAGTGTCAAAACTAGAGGTTGTGGTGGTAGTGCTAGAAATCTGTACACCAAAAAGAGATTTACTAAGGCAGCGGTGGTGGTGGTGGTGGCAGCAGGAACCATATTGCTAAAGTTTTGCAAGATATAAAGTTGGCAATCATGGACTCATGGTTACCAGGTCAAAGCTGGGTTGCAAAGAATTACAAAAAGATAACCTTCAACATTTTTAACACTCTCAAACAGTAAAACTTAACAGTAAAAATCCTCATAAAAAATAAAACATATTGACAAAGCGAGATTGCCTAAGAAATACTTTGATGCTATTGTATAGGAAATCAGAATTTATTATGATATATACAAATTGGAGAATGCTAATGTCCCCTACAATAAAGTGACATTAGCATTGGCTACTATTTTTAGTTGGGCCAAAATACCTTATTAAATGCTCGTCAATTGAATAAGAACGGCATTAATGTACTTTCATTTTTTTATTTCACATTTTCTTATAATCTATCCTTGTTATCTCGTTGATTCACCGGGAAACAATCGACTAAAAATTTCTCCCTTCCTCTCTCATTCCCTCTCCACCTCTATAAATTTTGTTTTATAAGTTTGCTCTATTCGTGTTTGGTAGCGGTGAAGGAAGATAATGCTTTGGAGGATTGGCAGTTTGCAACTGACGAAAGTGTGCTGGGGCAGTGATCATAAGGGTTCATGGTGTTGGCTAATCGACTCATGGACAGAGTTCACTATTTTCTAGCAATGCCACTAAAAGATGCACCTAAAAGTGAAGCCACAATGTCAATGGTGATGGTGAATTTTGTCTGCTATGAACTGCGGTCACCAAAATTTGAACTGTTCAGAGGATGCTAGAGAGAGAGAGATGGGGTGGGCATCTGGAGGGGTGGAGAGAGAATTAGAGAATCTTCTTCTGTTTGTGGCGGGGAAAAAATTTCATTCTTCCACTGAGTGAAGGAGTTGCTGCTACCAAGAGGGAGTGAAAAATTAAAAATACATGAAATGTTCCCAAGTTTTTTTTTTTTTTTTTTTAAAAGTAAAAGATTATCTATTAAAGGTGCTAGAAGGAGTGCAACCTTCATACACTACTAGACGTATGCACAAAATGCAAACTAAAGCCCATTTCACAAACTGAACTCACTTATAAAGTTAACAAGAGAAAAGAAGAGAAAAAGAAGAATCACTACATCTTAGTCCTAAGTAATTTAAATATTAAAGTTCAAACTGGGACTATATTGGTCCAACTGAAAATAATGGTCAATGACTCAATGCTAATGTCACTCCATAATAGAGACCGTTAGCAATCCCTGAGGTGTGCATTTTTATATACATTTGAGAAATGCAGTTTATACATTATATAATTTTTTCCTTCGACAATGGATATGAGCTTTAGAATCACATCTAATAGACTAATACTGATGAAGTGGCATAACTTGAAAATTAAAAGTTAAAACCTAGCCCTATTGAACTACTCCATAATCATCAATCACTAACAGCAGTATGAGTGAATTTGAATCAGTATCCAACATCCAGCCTCTCAAAACTTTATCACACAGAAATGGAAACTTATATATCAGTCCTTCTAGCCTCTTGGTAGGGCAATATGATGAACCCTCAACTATGAGGTCAAGGATTGAAGGATAGATAGATACCACAACCCATTTCTAGAAAATGATAATTTTATCTTCAGCATCTATTAAAGCTACCACACAACGGACATTGACCAAATAGAACAGATTCAAGCTTTCTCACCCTGACCTCCTATGTTTCCAGGGCTTGTTACCCAAAAATGCAGCCATTTAAAACTTCTTTTTTTTTATTTATAAATAACCAAACTTTATTGAAAAGGCATCAAGGTGATGAGAAGAATACAAAAATACAGGCCAATAAAGGCCAAAAAACTATCTAATCAAATCCTCCACAAAATCTATAAAAGCTTTAAAACTTAATTTTAAAAATAGTTGCTTTTTTTAACTTAATTCCTAAATTACATGAAATTGATTTTACTAAACATGTTTACCAAATACGCGTTCAATGAGCGTTTTCCCATTAAAATAATAATATCCATAGGAATAAAATAATGGACAAATTCAGTTAGAAAACATGTTCACTAAACAAGCTTTTATTGTAAATATGGAAGCGTGACCTACACATTGTTTGTACAAAAAAAAAAAAACCTAGGATTTAAGTATATTTAATAAACATGCTTTCAAATTTACATTGAAAGTGAGTTTACTAAACACACTTTTTACGTTACCCTTTAGCCATTAAAAGGTTTCTCCCATCTATAATCATTGAGATTGAGAGACTTCAATTGACCATTGTCTCAAACCATAGCATCAAATCAGCCATTGCCGATTTGGATTGCATCCATCCGGTGCTTGGCTTGCCCATTGAACCCAACTTCAGGAGGATTTAAAGGATCCACATCAATCAAACTTGGTTCCCACAAGTATTTCTTTGTGGGCCTTTGCACCATAAACCAAACACCATATTCCATTGTACTCTAACAAAGCTAGCTTTTAGGGTATTACTAGTGAGTAATGAGCGGCTTTCTCTGCTACTAGTTTGATGTAAACTTTTTGGGTAGTGAACAGCCTCCCTCAGACTCTCTCTCTCTCTCTCTCTCTCTCATATCAATACAAACACGCCTTTTAAATGATTATGACCCATTACTATATTCAAGCAGCTATTATTTTTATAGGCCAGAACTCATTAAAGTGTTTTCTCTGAACATGCCTTCCTACACATGTTCTTAGCATAACGCTTTCATTTAAGAATTAAGTTGAAAAACAACCTCGTTTTAAAATAAATAAAAGAAAAACGTAATCCTGTTTTCAGCTCATAGATAAAATAAAACCATCAGACATAATCCAGATTATTACATTACACTTCCAAAGCTAACTCATAAACCTAACAGGGAAGGAGGACGTAACATATCACCCAAACAAAAAATCTAACAACCTAATAACAATAACAATAAAAATAAAAATGAAAAACCATAAAATGTGTCATGCCAAGAAATAATAATGTTAATTAACCCCACCCCAGAGGTGTCTCAGCCATTACCAAAAAAATCTCAAAAATAATCTTATATTGAAAGCTCCAATTTTTCAAAGACCCAAGTGAAAAAAGGCCTCATGTTGATGTTTAGCCTAAGGTCTCTAAAAGGGAAGCTTGTTTAGGGTTTCCTCAAGTCTAGATTTCCTTCAGTTACAGGCTCTGCCCAAGTTCAACAATAGCATATATATAGATACTTAAAAAGAACATTTAGTAGCCAGAATCAACAGATTAGTCAATTAAAGCTCTAACCAAATCCAACAAAAAAAAACACTTACTTGATGATCTTCCTAACATGTTCCGGAGGCATATCCTCCTTCTGAGTCTCCACAAATCCAAACTTCCGCTTGTCGCCATACCGTTTCGAATTCAGCTGCATCCACTTCCTGGCCTTCTCTTCCAAACGAGCCTCCACCTCCGCCGGAGACGGAAGAACAGTGTACGACGGCTGCGCCGCAGGCGGTGGCGGGATCGAGGAGCCGCCGGTGCCCGGCGGCGCAATCTGACCGTTGTTCCACATGTTTCTGAATCTAATCTACAACACAGTAAACCCTAAACCATGTAATTTAAGAAACAAAGCGTATTGGTCGATTTGAACTGAGATTTGAAGAATTGTATTCGAGGTTTCTAGGGTTTTCAGTGGCGATGTTCTTCAGTTATGAGTCAGGACAGAGAGTGTGTGAAAGAAAAACTAGCGATCTCCGTTTTTTGAGGCTTTCTTATAAATTCTAATCCTTAGGATCGGCATGCTGGTCGCAGGTGACTGGACTTTTTTTTGGTATGGATTGGGCTGTGTTCATGGGCCTAGGGGGTTAAAGTAATGTTTTATACTCATCTTGACTGGTGGGCCTTACTCGATCAACTTGAGTTGCATTTGACAGAATTTGCACGTCGGTAGTCTCGATAATTTAAATTATTTATTTTATAAAATTATTTGAATATATCATTTGATATTTATGAAATTAATTAAATCTATTTGATAATTATAACATTTTTATATTATCTTGTTTGTCCCAAAAAATTCGATAGTTTATTTTCAAAAATATACTTATCGTTTATTTTTTAGAATTATCAGATTAATCTAATTTTTTTCATAAATGATATACATTTAGAACCTTACAAAATCAATAGTTTGAATAATTAAAATGAGAACCTTAATGGACCCTGAAGGGAAGAGGAGAAGTATCTTTTCTCCCATCCTTTTCTGTCTACTCCAATCCCCAATGAAAAGCTTTTTCTCTACTTGGCTGTCTCCGATCACGTTGTGAGTACAATCTTGATTAGAGAAGAGGGAAAGGAATAAAAGCCACTATACTACATTAGCAAGACTCTCCTAGATGTTAAAACCAGATACTTGCCTTTAGAGAAATTAGCATATGCCCTATTGATCGCCTCCAGGAAGGTTGTTTACTACTTTCAAAGGCACACCATCATTGTCCTCACTGAGTATCCTCTTAAGTCCGTGTTCAGCCGAGTAGATTTCTTAGGCCGAACAACAAAGTATGCAGTAGAGTTTGGGGAATTCGACATTAAATTCTAGCCACGAACCGCCATCAAAGCTAAGTGTTAGCAGACTTTGTTGTCGAATTTACTCCAAAACCGACCAACCACTCCGAAGGGAGCTCGATCTTAGCAACTAGAGTCCACAACACTTATCAGACTCCCACTGAGGCATGGAAACTTTTCATTGGTGATATTTGGCAACTATTTCTTGATGGATCTTCAACCCAAAAAGGTTCTGGAGCAGAAGTGGTTCTCATTCCACCATAAGGATTTGTTTGGAAGCAAGCCATTAGACTGGGATGGAAGGCTTCCAACAACGAGTCAAAATATGAGGCTCTACTAGTCGGTCTACGCAACGTCGAACACTTTAATGTGGATGAACTGCTTTGTCTACAGTGATTCTCAACTTGTGGTGAACCAACTGACTGGAGTATACGAAGCCTACAATGAGCGGATGACATCCTATGCTGAACAAGCCAAACTCTTTATCTCCAAGTTTCAAGCTATCGAGGTTGAAAAAATTGGCCGAGATGGAAACAACCATGCCAATGCCTTAGCCTGTCTTGGCTCCTCGATGGATTCCAGAAATGGCCGCAAGATATGGGTCGAGTTTGTTCATCAACCGACTATCGATTTAGCTAGCTCAGTCTTTTGTACTGACCTTGGTCCGAGCTAGATGGACCCACTCCTTACTTTTTCTAAAAAATGACACCCTTCTAGATGACAAGAAAGAAGCACATAAAATTAGGCACCGAGCTGCGCGATTTTGGGTCTTATATTCTGGTAAGCTCTACAAGAAGTCTTACCTCGGCTCATATCTTCTTTGTGTTCATCCCAACATCGTGGAAAACTTGCTCTTTGAAATTCATGAGAGGATTTGTAGCAATCACACTAAAGGTCGGTTCTTAGTACACCAAGCTCTCACTCATGGGTACTAGTGGCCTCGTATGCAGAAAGAAGCCCAACAATATGTTAGAAAATGTGACAAGTGCCAAAGATTTGCTCTACTCATTCATCAACCAGCCAAATACCTAACTCCCCTTACCAACCTATGGCCATTTGCACAATGGGCTTTAGACATTGTTAGACCCCTAGCAAAGGGTACTGCCAACAAACGGGTCTTCGTTGCTGCCACTGACTATATCACTAAATTGGTGGAGATTAAGGCCTTAGCAAACATCAAGGAAGCTGACATGAAAAGATTCATATAGAGAAGTGTTATTACTTGGTTCGGCATCCTAAGGGTCTTACTATCTGATAATGGCACCCAGTTTGATGGAAAGGTATTCAAGAAGTTTTACTCCGACTTAAAAATTGAGTTTAGAAACTCTACTCCAATCTACCCTCAAGGCAATGGTCAACCTGAAGCGTCTAATAAGACGGTCATCAATGGGATAAAGAAACAACTGGAAAAGGCTAAAAGCAAATGAGTGGAAAAATTGCCAAACGTTCTGTAGGCATACAGAACAACACCACGGCAATCGACAGGGGAGACACCTTACTCCCTCACTTATGGGATGGAGGCTGACATGGATAGACCCATAAGAACCACAGCCCATAGTGGACAAACCCAAGCCCACCATTTATATCCCATTGCATAACCCGGGTAGCAAAATCCAAGACAGCTGGAGGCCAACTGAGCATAGAAGGCTAATGATACTCGGACACATGGCAGGTGCAGAACAGGCCACGTTAGCAGACAAAGATCTGCAAAGTTATTGCCACAACACATCACCATTAATGCAGCCCATCACAGCATTTATTGCGACAACACCTCTCAGCCGGAATGGCACCCCCTCACCCTGAACAAGGTAAACCACGGCACAAGCTTTCGGCGGGAAGGTCAAAACGGCAGAGACAGTGAAATGATTACCAAAGGATATAAGCAAAGTGGGAAGACAAGAAGAAGGTTAAGTTTTCCTATCCCTCTCTCTCTCCCTTTCTCCACACTATTTACTTCCCCTTCTAATTCACACACCGGAGGGTTCGCCGGGGGACTACCCCGTTCCCCGCTGGACTTGTTTGCAGGTCTTCCAGTGAGCTCCATCGCTTGGGAGTGGGCTTGAGGAGCTTGGATCAGTCCAGTCCATCTACTGTGAACGAACTGTATCATCAGTTGGCGCCGTCTGTGGGAACTGGTTTGTCCGTGCGCCAGTTGTGTTCATTGCCGCCGGAGACCCTGTTCCAGTAACCTTTTTACCTCACCCATCAAGTGTATGGTCACGACTAGATCCATGGCTTCCCACCATAATGCTGTCGATCACCAAACCGATCCTCCCAATCCAGATAACCCATCACAATATTTCATCGAACTTACTAACAGCATCAACCGCATGGCCGAGCAAAACTAGGCCTTAATAAACGCTCTGCTCCAGAGAAACCTCCCCATTCCTCCACCTCTACCTCCACCTCCAGATATCCTGCCCAACCCAAAGCGCACTCCCGGCCATACTGCCCCACAACCCAATCCACCCAACTTGGACGGCTTGCAACCTCCCCACCCACATATAAATCCGCCACCCCCCACCCCCACCCCCACACCTATCGGTTATAGCACCAGCCCCCGAGGGAGAGGCCAGCAGCATCCAACACCTGTCTCCCTCTGGTGGTGACAACATCCCCCTCTAGAACGCTGAACTCCGAGCCATGAAGCTCCAGCTACAAGGGGTCATGCAGAATATCCAGCATAAGCCCTCCACCACCGCAAACTCGCCATTTGTCGCCTCCATCCGAGACAAACCCCTACCTGCCAAATTCAAAATGCCCACCATTAACTCCTTCGATGGCACAACCGACCCGGTCGACTATCTGGAGACCTACCGCACCCTCATGATCCTCCATGCCTTCCCTGACGAAATCATGTGCCGAGCCTTTCCCGTGACACTGAAGGGATCGGCTCGGTTGTGGTTTAGCCAGTTACCACCGGACTCGGTCTCCACTTTCCAGCATCTCAGTGACTCTTTCTTGAGCCATTTCATCGGCGCCCAGCGCCAACGACGCCCGGCCACCCAGCTACTCAACATCCGTCAGACCGAGGGGGAATCCCTGCGCAGCTTCGTCACTCACTTCAACACCGAAGCCCTACAAGTTGCCGAAAATGACGACAAGGTCATCCTCACAGCCTTCATGGCCGGTCTGCGGTCATCTGATTTCATTTTCTCCTTCTCCAAGAACCCCCTGACCTCCATGGCAGCCCTACTCTCCAAAGCCCAAAAATACATGAATGCCGAGGATTCACTAGCCGCTCGGCAAGATCCAACAGCTAAAAACCCAAGCCCCCGAGAAAAGAGAAAAGACCAAGAACCCAGCAACACCTAGTATCATAGCCAGACACCCTGCTATACCGACCGACCCCTTCGTGCTGACCGGACAGCACCAGTCCGTCCGTCCGGTCGGTTCGAGCGATATACGCCTCTCAATTCTCCCATGGAACATGCCCTCAACCAGATCCAACGGGACTACCCCCTCAAGTGGCCTCCCCCGCCACGGAACCCTTCCAGCCGGAAAAACCAATCTAAATATTGCCGTTTCCACCAGGACCATGGCCATAACACTGACGATTACATCAATCTCAAGGATCAGGTGGAGACCCTCATCCGCCAAGGGCGTCTAAGCTGATTCACAAATACCCGCTCTCAGCAGAGGCAAAGAACCGAACCCCACAGAGACGATCGCCGACGCAGCCCACCACGGCAGCCAGCTCAACCAAATCCAGGTTGTGATCGACCTCCACAACAGCCTCGCCCCCAAGGTAACCCACCCCCGCCAGTGGGGGAAATCAGAGTTATTTCAGGTGGACTCACTTGCGGGGGACCCTCCCGCTCGGCTCAGAAGGCAGAACTTAGAAAAATACGTCAGGGCTCAGATAAGACAGTCACCACCATAGACCGACCCCCCAAGCAACCCAAGCAGTGGATAGAGCCCATCACCTTTACGGACGCCGACTGTACAGGCATCCATTATCCTCATGATGACCCCCTAGTCATCTCGGCCATCCTCTCCAACTACAAGGTCAGACGAGTTCTCATCGACAACGACAGCTCTTCAGACATCATCTTCCTTAACTGCTTCCGCCAGCTCAAGATTGGGGAAGAAAGCTTGTCTCCACTCCAAACCCCCCTGGTCGGCTTCACCGGCGACCGTGTGACCTCCATTGGTTCCATTGATCATCCCATCACCATTGGCGAATACCCACGGCAAGCCACTAAGTTGCTCACCTTCCTTGTGGTCGACTACCTATCTGCCTACAACATCATCCTGGGCCGTACCGCCCTAAACGCTTTCCAAGCCATCACATCCACCTATCATCTTGCCCTCAAGTTTCCCACCGACCTCGGGGTCGAAACAGTCAGAGGAGAGCAGACCGTGGCCAGAGAGTGTTATGTTGCTTCATTTAAAGAAGTCAAGCTAAAGGAGGCCATGATCATTGAAAGACTTGATGTCCGAGACGAAGATGAGCTGATTAGGGGAGAACCTGTTGAGGAGCTCATTGAGATTCCCATCGACCTTGCCAACCCACTGAAAACTGCCAAGGGAAAGCTGGCGGCCAAATGGGAGGGACCATACATTGTGAAAGCCCGTCCACGTCCGGGCACCTACCGCCTCCAGGATATAGAAGACCGAGACCTTCCCCATCCCTGGAACGCTGAACACCTGAAACGCTACTTTCAATAGGCTGTTACTTTTGTATTGCTGAATTGTTGTACTTTCATTTTGACGCATAATGTAATTCTTGATCATTGTACTACATTTCTCATGGCAACAGTTTTGTCTCTCGGCTACCTTTTGTCGCCTCAATCACATTTTTGCTTGCAGCACACTTCAAAAACCTCGGCCAGACCGAGCACTGCAAAGCCTCAGCCAGTCTGAGCACCTCAAAAGCCTCGGCCGGACCGAGCACTCAAAAGCCTCAGCCAGTTTGACCACTTCAAAAACCTCGGCCAGACTGAGCACTGCAAAGCCTCAACCAGTCTGAGCACCTCAAAAGCCTCGGCCAGACCGAGCACTCAAAAGCCTTAGCCAGTCTAAGCACTTCAAAAGCCTCAACCAGTCTGAGCACTTCAAAAACCTCGGCCAGACCGAGTACTGCAAAGCCTCAGCCAGTCTGAGCACCTCAAAAGCCTCGGCCAGACCGAGCACTCAAAAGCCTCAACCAGTCGGAGCACTTCAAAAGCCTCAGCCAGTCCGAGCACTCAAAAGCCTCTGCCGGACCAAGCACTCAAAAGACTCAGCCAGACTGAGCATTCAAAGCCTCGTCCAGACCGAGCACTCAAAAGCCTCAGCCAGACTGAGCATTCAAAGCCTCGTCCAGACCGAGCGCTTAAAGCCTCAGTCAGACTGAGCCCCCAAAGCATCACCTAGGCTGACTGCCACCATTGCTGGTCCAGAGCAAGTTACTCGCAGCTCGAATTCCAGGTCCACACTGCGATCATCCTATCAATGAAACTGCAAAAAGTAAGACACTCAGTCACAATCCGAAGCTTAGTCACAATCCCTGTACCACGTTTTTACTCTGTCAAATTCCAAAGATGTTCTCACGCACTCCATTTACTGACCAAATTATCTTCCCCACCATCCAGCCTATTTCTCAAATTTCTTCTCTACAGGCTTTCAGTGGAACATTTAAGTATTAATCCCATTCAAACCTCATTTCACACAATTTCTCAATTTCAGTCAACCACTCTCATTCTTTGAATATTTTATACAAGTCCAATCTCACTCTGCATGAAGAAATTTTACCAGTTCACTGTCACCCTGCGTGATGGAATTTTTAACCTAACTCTGCACGAAGTTTTCATTACAAGTTGACCTCTACTCAACATCATCACTAGTTCAAGTTCACTTAGTTCAAGTTCACCCTGTCTAGTAGTTGAATCTTTTTATAAGTTCATCACCAGTTTTTATTACAAGCATTCGTCCATTTCAAACGCACAAAACAAACCAACACAGTCAATTACAAGACATAAAAGGAGTTTTATTCATTCACAAAATGTGTACACCAGTCCACTGTGGTACTTCAAAAAAAAAAAAAAAAAAAAAAAAAAAACCAAAACAACAACTCTTAAAGTACAAAAATCTTCAATCACTCCTCTTCATCGCTGGAGGCGAGATCCACTTCTTCAACACCCTCATCCAGGGGGGTCTAGGCCACATCATCTTCCCCAATAGTCACACTACTAAGGTCGAGTTTTGGGAACAGCTCTTCAGCCCTTCGTTTGAACATTTTCCACCCACTGTCCCAGTACTCTGCCATTTCGTGTTTGTAGAAATCTGACTGCTGGAAGCTTGCAATGACTTCAGATTCAGTTCTTCCCCCAGCGGTCGCCCTTGATGGGCCAGCCCCCCTAGATTCCTCCCTTGCTAAGCTGGCGGCGACCGCCGCATCGACCGCCATCTGAAATTCAGGCGACCCTTTGAATTGGTCAACTGCTGCAATGTACAGATCGGGGTAGGCAGCCCTCTCAGAGGCTGCCTTCGCCCTTTCCTCATCCAGCTTTTTCTGTAGGGTCGCCTTCTCAGCAGAAGCTTTGGCCCTCTCAGCTTCCAATTCCTTTTGCAGGGCCTCCCTCTCAACAGTTGCCCTGCCCCTCTCCACCTCCAACTCCTTCTGGAGAACCTCCTTCTCAGCGGTCGCCTTGGTCCTCTCTGCTTCTAACTCCTTACGAAGCGTCTTCTTCTCCTCTTCCACCTTGGCGCGTTCGCCCTCCAACTCCTTTTGCAGAGCCTCAACCTTGGCATCCGCCTCATCCTTCTGCCTGACCAGCTCTTCATTGCTGTTCATGGCCTCTTCGTGTCGCTCGACCGCGATGGCACAGGCCTTTTAGGACTCCTCCAACTTTTTCTGCTCACCAGCCAACTGGAACTCGAGCGACACAACCTTGCGGCGTGTGTCCTCCAGCTCCAACTTGACTGATTGCAGCTCAGTATGGGTAGCCTTCCACTCAGCGCTCTTTTTCTTCAACTTGGCCAACCCAGCCTTGGCCTCTTCAGCCTTGAGTTTGGCCCCCCCAGCTTTCCTCAGCAGGGCCCCTGCCAGGGTAGTTACCTCCATTTGGGCGGAGCATAACCCCCTGAACAAGTCGGCCTCGTTGCATCCAGAGGCCGAGCGCAGAGCCGTTTCTTCCACAATCTTCACTAGACGGTCTGCCCCCGCCCTGGTTGGGATCTCTTCCCCCTCCAGCCTTCCAGCCACAGCGCGCGCGTGATAAATGGCTGCACCCAGACCAACTCCACTTTCCTGGGGTGCAAGCCCCCTTTGGGTCTGCTCTCTTCCACTTGGCTCAGCCCCAGTCGACCCAACTCCTACTTGCATCGTTGGGGCGACCTCCACAGCCTCTAGTGTGGGGGCGACCTCTACTACTTCTGGGGTGTCCCTGACCGTAGGGGTCTCCACCACAACCGGGGTCTCCTTCATCTTCTTGAGCCCAGACTCCTCTGCAGCCCCTTCTGAGGTACTTCTCTTCTTCTTCTTCCTCTTCAGAGCTTCTCCCTCTTTTCTAGCCTTCTCCTTCACAGGATCCACAAGGGGCCTTCGCGGCTCAAAAGTGCTCAAGTCCTTCCCTCCCAGCGGCTTTGGGCATGGTCGGATCCTCTCCTTCGCAATCGATTGCGCCGGTCGGTCATCCTGCACTTTCTTAAATTGTGTGGCTTTGGCAAGGATGGCTTGATCCTCTGCCTCCTGTGCTTTTCTCCTCGCCTCCAACTCAGCTCGGTCAAGATCTTCACCGATTGGCTGTGGGCCCAGCCCTGCCTGAAACAACGCAGACGGCTGAACAAGGTCGTTCCATCTGGCATTCTCTTTCTCTCTCCACTCCTTCACCCTCTTCACCCTTTCCTCAGCCTCCGCCTCCAGTCTTGCCTCCATCGACCTGGTGGGCACCTTCCAGATGGTCGACGTGCCAAGCCCCCCATTGGCAGAAACGTAAAACCACCGTGCTCGCCATCCCTTGATCGACGTTGGCAGCCCCGCCACCAACCCCTTCCCCATTACTGCTTGCAGGGTGACCCACGTTTCTTGTTGCCCTGCGGCCTTGTAACAGGCAAAGAACTCTTCCACCGACATGGCCTCTCCTCCATTTGCTTTCGGCCATGCACTTGCACAAGCTAGCAAGATCTTCCACGCATTGGACATTAGTTGCCCTGGCGCCACCTCTAGATAGTTGAGCACATCCACCACTATTTGCGGGAGTGGCAGCCTTAGACCGCCCTTCAGCGCTTCCTCATAGAGGGAGAACTCCCCTGGTCTGATGTCGGATGGCCTTTCCGTCGATGTTGGCAGCAACAACTCCACATCCACCGGAATCTGGTATTTCTCGCGAATAGCCTCCAACTCCGCCCTAGTTATTGTCGACTTGTCTGGTTTCGTGTGCCAATGATCAGGCTCCGCCTGACTGATAGGTTTCGGAGCTGCAATCATGGTGGAACCATGGAAGTGTATCGCCGGCCCTCCCACCCTCTTTGTTTTGTACTGTGCTGCTAATTCCACTGCATCATCATCTCCCAGTGGATCCACCCTCACACCCTCGTTTCCTTCTTGTGCCATCTCTGAGGTATGTCTACGAATCGCTTCTGATGCAGGCGCTAGGAAGTTAAAGAAACGCTCCAATGGTGTATCGCGAGCAACAAATGGGGTAAGACTTGGAATGTTTTGGTTCTTTGAACACAGGTAGGTGAATCGAATAATGCCAAAAGCCCACGGTTTACCCGTATTCCAAGGATCCCAATTAATTTTCGCCAGTTTGAAAACTTTTCAAATTATCCGCCAAAATCGTCTTTTCAACCCCATGATGACCTACCGTTTCATTTTTACTCCAACGCCTCACTTCCCAACCACGATTCTGCCACATGTATGGTCCTGATACACTGGCTCCTGCCCTTACCTTGTCTTTTCCACTTCAAATCATCACGTGGCACGCCGCCTCTTGAGCCCCGTGCCTTTCCGCTCGATCACCCTCGCGGTCGGCACTCCCCACGGTCGGCACTTCTCCACTCGGCCACCCTCTCGGTCGGCACTCCCTGCGGTCGGCACTTCTCCACTCGGCCACCCTCGCGGTCGGCACTCCCTGCGGTCGGCACTCCTCCGCTCGGCCACCCTCGCGATCAGCACTCCTCCACTCGGCCATCCTCACGGTTGACACTCCCCGCGATCGGCACTCCTCTGTTCGGCCACCCTCGCGGTCGGCACTCCTCCACTCGGCCATCCTCGCGGTCGACACTCCCCACGGTCGGCACTCATCCGCTCGGCCACCCTCGCGGTCGGCACTCCTCGCAGTCAGCCCTTCTGCTCGACCCGCCAGCTCAGTTACCCTTGCCGGCCGGAACCATCTCCCTCACTACTATTCCCTTCGTTGGACTGAAGCTGCACTCGGGAATGGGGGACTACTGACATGGATAGACCCATAAGAACCACAGCCCATAGTGGACAAACCCAAGCCCACCATTTATATCCCATTGCATAACCCGGGTAGCAAAATCCAAGATAGCTGGAGGCCAACTGAGCATAGAAGGCCAATGATACTCGGACACATGACAGGTGCAGAACAGGCCACGTCAGTAGACAAAGATCTGCAAAGTTATTGCCACAACACATCACCATTAATGCAGCCCATCACAGCATTTATTGCGACAACACCTCTCAGCCGGAATGGCACCCCTTCACCCTGAACAAGGTAAACCACGGCACAAGCTTTCGGCGGGAAGGTCAAAACGGCAGAGACAGTGAAATAATTACCAAAGGATATAAGCAAAGTGGGAAGACAAGAAGAAGGTTAAGTTTTCCTATCCCTCTCTCTCTCCCTCTCTCCACACTATTTACTTCCCCTTCTAATTCACACACCGGAGGGTTCGCCGGGGGACTGCCCCGTTCCCCGCTGGACTTGTTTGCAGGTCTTCCAGTGAGCTCCATCGCTTGGGAGTGGGCTTGAGGAGCTTGGATCAGTCCAGTCCATCTACTGTGAACGAACTGTATCATCAGAGGCCATCATCCCCATGGAGGTCAGCATTTCCACTATTTGGTCTGAAATCTTTGAACCAGCAAGCAATGATGAGGTTATTGCCCAAGCTCTTGACCTAGTAGAAGAACGCAGAGAAGCCGCTCTCATTCGTCTAGCAGCATACCAGTTGCAACTTACTAGAAGTTTCAATAAAAATATGCTAATTAGACAATTTCTACCTGGAAATCTAGTGCTAAGGAAGATCATGGATCATAAGAAGGTCCCTGGTGAAGGGAAGCTTAACCCTAACTGGGAAGGGCCTTACAACGTTACCTCTGCCTTAGGCAATGGAGCTTATTACCTGACTGACCTAGCAGGCAAACCCATTTCTCGTCCTTGGAATGTTCCTAACTTGAAGAAATACTATCAATGATGTAATTATCTAAACAGCTTTCGAATATAATTGCAATTTTCTAAGTATCAATGAAATCAACTTTTTCTTATGAATTGTGTTCTTTTTCATATGTGTCGTACATATTTTCACTCGATAATTGAGCAAGAACAGGTTACGAGTCTTAACTTATGCCCCACCCCGCAAACTCAGCCATTTGGTCGGAGTAAGGTGCCAAGTGGTATAGCTTACTGGAATTTATGCCAAATATCGTTACTTGAAAACACGGTCCATGGTAACAACTTGCGCTCAACGAAAAGCCAAGTTACACTATACGATGAGTTAAGTTTGACCAAATCAAGTAAAGGCCAAGCGACGAAATACTCGGCTGAATCTAACTAGACATGTATAAGGCACAAAGCCTAGTTTGCTCCGATCAAACGCCCTATATAGTCTCTGAGTCTCTTCTCGGCTGGAGGGCATGGAAAGTTCTTTCTGCCTATTTTGTCCGAACAAACGATCTGTTCGGCCATGGAGCCTCTGCTCACCTGGGGGGCATGGAAAGTTATTTCCTTAAATTTTTCTAAGGCACAAAGCCTGGTCTTATTGAACATATGGCTTCCTTCTCTACGGAGCCTCTGCTCGGTTGGGGGGCATGAAAAGTTATTTTTCCTAATTTTTCTAAGGCACAAAGCCTATTTTATCTGAACAGACGGTTCGCTTGGCCACGAAGCCTTTACTCACCCGAAGGGCATAGAAAGTTCTTTCCTCAAATTTTTCCAAGGCACAAAGCCTAGTCTTACCGAACAAATGGCCTCCTTCTATACGAAGCTTATGCTTGACCACGAGGCATGAAAAGTTCTTTCTTCCAATTTTTCTAAGCCACGAAGCCTAGTTTGACCGAACAAGCGACCCTTCTTCTCTACAGAGATCCTGCTCAGCCAGGGGCAAGCATAACACATACAAGCAAAAATTGAAGATTGAAGTTCAAGACTTACAAAAATTCAACAAAGCATGACATTACTATAAAGCGTCCATTACAAAAGGGGAGCTCGACCTTACAAAATGAAGATGTCCAACTAGCCAAACTCTAACACTTACACCACAAAAAAAAAAAAAAAAAAAAGTGACAAAATACAGAAGAAAAAAAAAAAGAAAAAAAAAGAAGTAAAAGGTTACTAAGCCTCATCACAAGGTTGTTTTTCCTCATTTAGAAATAGGGCTTGGCAGACGAAGGGAGGAAACAGAAGGGGTGGCCTCCGAAGTGTCAGCCACTGACGTCTCTTTTGCTTTAGCAACCCTTGTAGAAGTAGTCTTAGATGGAACGAGGATGTCCTTGAAGAGAGCAAAAGTCTCATCGATTCCAACAGCACGAAGGACCTTTGTCCAACCCTTGGCAAATAAGCCATCCCTCAGCTCCAGAACTTGTTAGGGCATAATTTGCCTCAGCCTCATCCCAAGCGCTTTGGTTGGCCTCTTCAATAAGCTTAGCTTAGTCAGCCTTATCACCTCCAACTCGGCCTCCACTTCAATCTTTCTCTGTTCGACCTCTTTTTTAGCAACCAGAGCCACCATAGCAGTTTTCTCAACCTCCAACAATGCCTTCTCCCTAACAATGACCGACGCCCTAGTAGTGGCAACCTTATCTTCGGCCTTTATTCGATCAGCTTTGGCTGACTTTAGAGCAAGGTCGGCATCAGCTAGTACATTCATAGTTCAGTTGAAGTCTGTTACTTACTCTAGGCGACGTTGCTCCAGAACATAAAGCCGTTGCACTAACTGTCAAGGACCAAGATAAAACACTAGAGAAGTTTATTGAAAAATTAAAGAAAAACAATCAAATCAAGAGAATAACACTTATTACGAGCCACCATTTGAATAGATCCTTTGATTAGAGATTTAGAACCCACATTACATTCAACCAGTAGTCCAGGGATAGGAGTAATGCCTTGGATAGATGGAATGCCAACTCACGAGAATCTATCACACTGTCAGCCACAGTGATAGGCCAACTTTTATACTCCAAAGAAGGCAGCCACTCCTCAGCCAAAGTCTGCTCTTTCAGAGCCCTCAACAACATCCTTTCCTCTACTTATCTTTCTTTTGGAACCCCTCAGTTTTTCAGTATGGGTTGTAATAGGTGGAACAAGATAAGAAACTTTCCTTGGAAGTCTGTATTTTGGAACCAAGACTCTTTGTTCGGTCGGCCGAACGGTCACAATAGCCATTTCAAGAATAGGTTCTGTACCGTAAGTAAGAGCTGGAAGATCAAGCTTTCAGGCGAGTCATGCCTTCTTGGTCATCAAGAAGAGGTTCGTCACTCGTAGTTTCGCTTGATGACCAAACAATGGCGGAAATAGAAGCACCAGTGTTATCGCCAAGCTTGTTGCTCAGACGACCTCTCCAGAGACTTCCTAAAGTAGTCAATCACACGAACCCTCCTCTCGTTAAGCTTGTGTTTGTAAATGGCCACATAACTAAGCAACTTTGTCACAGCTCAATCGGGGTACAAGAAGGTAGTCTCAAGGTCAGTCGGATGCTCTTTGTTTATCCTCATCTTCGTTCGAGAAGCACCTGTCAAAGCCATATAACAAAAATCAGTCAACATCAAAAGTGTGGAAGTAAAGTATTAAGGACAAAAGCTAGCATGGACCACCTTCTTCACGAGATATTCGCGTTGGTTAGTCCTCTACATCGACTAGATACTCGAAGTTCTTCTTACCGTAAAAAAATCTTTCGAATGCTTATCGGCATTAGGAAGGTCTAAGATCATTTGGGGTACATCGAATTGAACTCTAAGGTAAAACGTGCTACCTGGGTGATAAGAGAAGTTGTAACAATGGAGTATGTCCCATACTCCTAAGTTAAGGCCAAGCAATTTGTTAAGGGCTACGAAGCCACCTATAATCCTAAAAGTATTCATGGATATCTATATGGGATGGAGTTTGAAGTAATGAAAGAACTTGAGCCACAAAGGGTCCAAGGGGAACCGAACTCCCTCTTCTACGATGGCTTCTACAGGAAAAGGCATAGTGTCGTCGGTCGGTGACCGAAGTGTGTTTAACCCTTCTAACACCAATGTAACATCTTCTAGAATATGGTATTTCTCGAGGAAAAAAGACTAGTTCGGATGGAGTGTTGACTAAACTCCTAAATTTACCAATGGTTTGCCTTAAGTCTTTGGATTTATGGCACTAAATGGTGGACAAATCACATGTCAATATGCAATACCCAACAGAGGCCAGAAATTATCGGATGACCCACAAATGTAACAATCAACAATAGCAAAAGCCTAAAGGAGAGACATGGGATTAAGGACTTACAACGCTAGAATCAAGGCATCAAACAAGCACCAGTATGAAGCCAAACCTACCACGAATTTCAACAGAAAAACGAGAAAACAGAAATTGCATCAGTATAACAGGAGTAATGGTAAATATCAACTTAGCAAACAGAGTTATCAAAATCTAAATTCAAAACAAGAGCATAGAAAGAAAAAGTCGGACTTTGCCAAAAGTAAAGAGGGCCTCTAATAAATGTCAAAAATTTGAACAATGGCAGACAACAAGGATTCAAAAGGGTAGGCATAAGTTCATGAAATTACATGCACCACAAACAACTTTATTGAAGCAAAAAACAAAATCAACAACAAAGTTTGGAGAACTTACAGTACCAATTTCAGCAAAATGATGACACAAAAGGCAACAATAACTTTGGCAACAAATCAAACCCGTCAGTTGATTTCAAATAAATAGCAGTGACACGGGAAAATATGTTGAAAGCCACAAATTGATCGAACACATCACTGAAGCCAAAGGGTGAACCTGAAACGATGACCCATTAGTCACACCATGGAGAGAAACACTGGAAATAGGGTATAACCTCAGTCATCTGGAAAGCAAAATGTAGAGAGTCAAATCGGTAAAAATGGAGTTTACGATCAATAAAAACTCATGCGGCAGCGACAATGGCGAAAATCCAAGCTTGCTGTAAACAGTGAAAAGCCGATGACAACTAGCCACACCGACTGACAGCAATGTCGAAGAAGATGGGTCTTCAAAACTTGCTCCGATAGAAATAGAGTTACAAAGGTGAGAAGTTGAAAATCAAATTACTGAGGAGAGCTACCGGAGTCAATAAAAATTGAAGTTATAGAGAGAGAAAGTGTAAAAGCAACTAGTATAAGGGCTAGCCCATGTAGGTCACGTATTCTTTTTTTTGGCAGAAGATAGTACAGTGAAGTCAGAACAGAGCTACATTGTGACTATGTGGAAGATCGAGCTCCTGTCCAAATTTCAAATTAATGTTTTGTTCGGCCGACTGAGTAGCAAAGAAAAATCTAAGACATGCCAAGAAGGTCGAACATGGCCAATTGAATTGGCCCTACACAGATTAGACCAACCGAGATACCTTAAAAGAAAAAAAAAAAGTAATATGCAAGTTGTGGCACCTTAATTATTTAACCATATAAATATGTAAATATAATTATGGTTGTATGTGATAATATATGAAAAATAAATAAAGAACTAAAAATAAATAAATGAAATAAATATATAAGTAAATAAATAATATATAATTATTTGAAGAAATGGTTCAAAGTAAAATAATAAGGTGCCAAAAGTTAAACAAATAAATAGAAACGTAATAATAAATAAATATAAAGGTAAAATCATAATAATAATAACAGGATAGTTATCCAAGCCAGATAACAAATCTGTGAATTAATTAGGATGAAAGGTAGTATTGGTGGGTTTGTGCCACCTGTACAAAATATATATGATTTTGATCCAGTCATCATTAGGAAAATACAGGCCTTGTGTATATAAGCAAGCCAAGGCAGCAAATTGAAGATACGAAAAAAATAAAGAAAATCAGGGGAGGTACTGCATAGAAAGAAGTCTCGAAAAGATAAGAAAATAGGAAGAAAATAGTAAGACTCAATCTTAAGGTGAGTTATATTATATCTTGAGTCATCATAATATATTTTACGTATATTTTGGGTTACCATAAATTATTTTACATAATCTATGTTTTATAAATTATATTAATATTTTGATTACGTTAATTATTTTCTAAACTCTATTCGTTTAAATTGAAACCCATAGATATGTTTGTTTAACTTTTAGAAATTATTTGATAATAATTTTATAAACGATTATGTTTTGTAAGTACCACCACGAGAGTCCCATGCCTTAGGGGACTTAAATAACCATTGGCCTCTGTTTGACCACTTTGTGGTCCTCTGTTTGTCATGGATCCATTGACCTCTGTTCTGACTGTCACTCCTGTGACCTTTGTTCTGTTATGTTCTGTACCGTGGTTATGATTATTTATTTACATAATTTCTGTATTTAAGTTTCTACCACTTAACTAATTTGTTTATTCAAATTAAATTATGTAAATGTTTTGGCTTAACTAACTATCCATGTTTGTTTTGTGTCCCTTATACTCTTGGTATAATATTTCTCACTCTACTGTGTGCTTATAGTTGTTACCCTTTCAGGTGATAAGATGTAAGGAAGACCCGTAACCTCATGTAGTGGAACCCGCACAAGAATTTGATGCTGACATTATTTTTTTTAATTTTTTTTCTTCCTTTTCTTCCCTTTGTTTTTTTTTCCCTAATGGCCGGTCACTGAGTAATAAAATAATAAAATCCCTATAGATGTCTTCTTACTTATTTAAATAGTAGAATGAAGTAAATTTTCTGTTTAATTATTTTTATTTGCCTCTGCCTACACCATTTAATTTGCTACGATTAGAATAAATTAGTAAGTTGCAATTCTAAACCTAAGCCCCTAGGGTTGGGTCGTGGCAGGTGGTATTAGAGCAATGGTTCTTTTTTTTTTTTCTTTTTTTCTTTAAAAAGCCTATTTTAATTTGATCAGAAAGTTCAAAAGGTTATAAATAAAACAATATGGCTAGATACAGATAATAAAATAACGTGACTACATAATAAAATAATAAATATTTACCTGCGACGTTGGTCCTTTTATGTAAAATCTCACGGTTATTCTGGTGTTGTAAGAATGCCCAGGTTTAACCTTTGATGAGGCATTTTGGGACGAGCTTGGGGCTATCAATTTGGAAGATATTTTAGCAGAGCACCCAGCCACCGCCTCACCGGAAGGATGGGGAGACTCGGAGGATATCGTTAGGAGACTACATCCAGGCCTTGCCTAATTGATAGGTCGGCCAATATATATACAGACTGATCTTATTGATGTCCCATACTTACTATGAAGGCAGAGCCATGCCTATACGCATGGATGCTTTCTCAAATCCATTCATGTTCTCGGCATTGCCCCAAGATATGATCGCTCGCACTATATCATTGGTCATTTGCCTCTAGATTTTGTTGCAAGAAAGAGAAATGTGTACCCCAAGGACTATATCTTCACCAATGTCCCTAACCCGCTGGAGATTATTAATATTCAAAATGTTGACTTTAGTAATGATTTGTCATATATCGAGACACCCGACTGAATTGTTGATCGAGTGTTTTGGGATACACAGAGTCTGTCCCCATTTTCACAGTCTAGGCAGCGTAGATGTGTTTTGATGTGGTCTAGTTAGGATAGGAATTTAAGCTTTTCATGCAATACTACTTTTCGTGGTTGTTTGACCCGTTTGACCCATTTGACCCACCACTCTAGATTTTGGAAGAATGTTTTTGTAAGCTAACCATGATCGGTTCTTATCTCTCTTTTGTTTTGTATTACAGGGATAAGACACTAACACAATTTTGGATTTTGGAACAAAGATGTAATATTATATCTATAAAAATAGTAAAGTTGGTATTTTAGATATGCAATATATATGTATGCTGCGTTATGAATGTAATGCCTTGTTTATTACTTTGTAGAATGTAATGCCTTGTTTATTACTTTGTAGAATGGCCAATAACAGTAACGGAAGCGAGTCATCAGTCAATGGCACTGAAACGATGGAAAGAATCATGGAAAGAGCAGTTACTAGCTTTTTACAAGGCTTGCATACCAACATCAACAATGGGATGCCAGAATGACGAGAAGAGCTAGTTATCATTAAACAGTTCCAAGATCTGAAACCGACCACATTTACTGATGGTCTAGACCTAATGGTAGTGGACGTTTGGGTTAGACATGGAAAAGATTTTTCGCACTTTACCCTGCACTGAAAGACAGAAGGTAACTTTCGCCATTTTCACTTTCAAAGATAATGCGCAGGAATGGTGGCTTCTTACCCTAGAGAAAGAAGAAATTGTTACTTGGGCAAGATTCTTGGAAGTATTTTATGCAAAATACTTCCCAGATTCGTTGCGAGAACAAAAACTGTCGGAATTCATACATCTAAAACAAGGAACCATGACAGTGGCCGAATACAAGAGCAAATTTACACAACTCGCTCGATTTATGACATATGTCATCCCCACCGAAGCTCGAAAAGTAAGGAAATTTGAAGCATGATTGGATGATAAAATCAAAGATAGACTTGAGGTTTTGAAACTGCCATCCTATACGGAAGTGGTAGACTGAGCGTATATTGCAGAAAAAGAAATTAAAGCCTTACGTTCTGGGGAACCAAGCCAAAAGAAATGATTTTGGGAAAGAGACAACAGAAGATTCGGTGTTGCGCCTCTCAAGAGGGTAAATATAAGGGCTTATTGGGGACAATGCCATCGAGACACGGGAAAATGCTTTAAATACAGTCGAGTTGGCCACTTGCTGAGGGATTGTCCAAAGTTGACCAATCCTACAGCCAAACCCTTTGGCCCAGTCAGAAAACCCGTAAGACCTGGAGGAGAAAGAAAGGACCAAAAACGCCAAGGAAGGGCTTTCGCCTTGATACTTGGAAAACCAGAAGTTACCGAAAACGTTGTGTTAGGTATACTTTTTGTCTATGGTCATTTAGCTCATGTCTTCATTGATTCTGGGTCAACTTATTCTTTTGTTGCACCACACTTTGTTGCTAAGTTGGCATTAACACCCAAACCCTTAGGATATATATTGTCTATGTCTTTTCCTTCTGGTAAGTCTGCTTGTAGTACTGATGTGTACAGATCATGTACTATATTCTTAAAAGGCAAAACCTTATATGTAGACTTGATTCCCCTCCGCATTGAGAACTTTGATGCAATCTTAGGGATGGATTGTTTGGTTACCAACCACGCCTCTATTGATTATAAAGCTAAAAAGGTCTCTCTTAGGTTACCAAACCAACCCAAGCTTGTCTTTGATGAGACTAGAGTTTCCAACCCTCTCTGTATTATACCCTCTATGACAGTCCAACGACTTCTAAAAAAGGGTTGTTGTAGTTATATTTGTTACGTGATTGATACATGAAAAGAGGTCCCCACTGTTGGTGCAATCCCCGTAGTTCGAGAATTTCTAAATGTCTTCCCTCTACCTGGTACCTAGTTGACCAGGAAATCAAATTCACCATTGAAACTCAACCTGGTACCCAATCAGTATCAAAAGCCCCTTACCGCATGTCAATGACAGAATTGAAAGAACTGAAGACTCAATTCCAAGAACTATTGCACAAAGGTTTCATTCAACCTAGTACCTCACCCTGGAGAGCTCCAGTACTATTCGTAAAGAAAAAAGATGGCACGATGAGATTATACGTTGATTACTGGGAGCTGAACAAAGTCACCATCAAGAATCGATACCCCTTGCCACGAATCGATGACCTGTTCGATCAACTACAAGGCGCCCAAGTATTCTCGAAAATTGACTTGCGTTCTGGCTACCATCAACTAAAAGTCAAAACGGAAAGCATCGAAAAGATTGCCTTTAAAACCTATTACGGGCACTACGAGTTTCTTGTCATGCCATTTGGCATCACAAATGCCCCAACAGCCTTCATGAACCGAGTGTTCAAATCTTATCTTAATGAGTTCGTCATTGTCTTTATTGACGACATTCTCATATACTCCAAGTCACTGGAAAACCATGAGAAGCACTTGTGAACAGTTCTACAAACACTATGTGATCACAAACTTTATGCCAAGTTAAAGAAATGTGAATTCTAGATCACTAGTGTACACTTCCTTGGTCACGTCATTAACAAAGATGACATCTCGGTTAACCCCCTAAAAAGTTACAGCAATCGTAGATTGGCCACGACTTACTAATGTGTTAGAGATTCGAAGTTTCTTGGGTCTAACTAGCTATTATCGACGTTTTGTGCAAGATTTCGCGAAAATAACATCACCTTTGACCCAGCTAACTCAGAAGAACATACCCTTTGAATGGACTGTGCGTTCTTATGCTAAATGGAAAAGTCATTGCTTATGCTTCACGACAACTAAAGACTCACGATAAAAACTACTGAACTTATGATCTAGAGTTGGTTGCGGTGATCTTTGCCCTCAAGATCTAGCGTCATTATTTCTACGTTGAAACCTGTGAAATTTACACTAATCACAAGAGTCTTAAATATCTATTTACACAGAAGGAACTGAATATGAGGCAATCACGGTGGCTAGAATTTATGAAAGACTACGATATAGAAATCCATCACCATCTAGGCAAAGCTAACGTGGTGGCAGACACACCGAGCCGAAAGACGACCAGAAGTTTGGCATGTACTCTCGTTTCCCGCAAGATCAATGGACTGCTCGCCAACATAACCGTGGAACCTACATTCATTGAAGAAATTAAAGCGCGTCAATGTGAAGATAAACTTTTGAAGAAAAAGCACGAGGAGCAAAGCAGTACGCTTGATCCTGATTTCACTATAAGCAATAGGATACTAAAATTTCAAAATCGAATTTGCGTACCCGACATTCCAGAACTCAAGAAGAAGATGTTGGTCGAAGCTCATAGCTCGAGATTTGCAGTCCACCCTGGCAACACAAAAATGTATCAGGATTTGAAGGAACACTACTAGTGGACAGGAATGAAAAGAGATATAGCAAGCCATGTCTCCAAATGTCTGCATTGTCAGTGTGTTAAAGTAGAATATCAGAGATCTGCAAGAATGCTGCAACCGCTCCCTATTCTTGAATGGAAATAGGAACACATTACTATGGACTTCATAGTCGAGCTACCACCGTCATTTTCGAAGAATGATGCAATATGGATTATAGTAGACCAATTAACGAAGTTAGCGCATTTTCTACCAATCAAAATCATGTACTCCCTTATGTAGACGTCCCCGAACGTCCCGGGAGAAATCCCGTTTTGTTCATTTGGGCTCACTACAGTTCGGACTCAAATTGTCACGGTTCTTAATCTAAACCAAAGAGTCCAAATCTAGCAAATCGTTTTGAAAAACAGATTTTATATAAAGAAGTGTCAAACATAGACTGCTTTGCCAGATACAGAGTCACCACCTTAATATTTTATTTTGGGAAATTTAGGAAACCCTAACTCATTTGCCTAAGGCCACGTGTCCGTCATCACCAAAGTTGCCTCGGTTCGGGAACTTGGGTACGATTAGGGAAGGTCAGCTATGAGCACCCCCTCTCGTCCGATCCGAAGATCAGCCTCTACTAACCATGATATCTTGTTTTGAAAACGTTATGTGCTCTTATTCCGGTTATTAGCCTAGATTTACTATGTGATGCGCACAACACAAAAGTATAGACTAGATCGCCTAATTTAGAACAAAGCATTGCATATCCGCTCGTTTGAAAGATGGTTTGAAATTTGCTACTCGTAAGTAGGCTAAAACACGGATTTCAACGAGTTGTTCCAACTCAAACAATCCAACCTTCACCCACAGGCATTCAGGCAGTTATATCATTTAAGCACATGGCCTCATGGTAAAGCATGCTAACATGGCAACACTCACACGCATGCAAGGATGCTAAAGCATAAAAGCTTACCAAGTACTCTGAGCCAAAATAGAAACTAGTTAGTAATCATATGCATGATCCTAGTTCATGTTGAGATGGCTAATGCAACACATGCAAGATGCAACTACTATAGGCTCGGCTATTGTAAGATGGCATATGATAATGCTACAGTTAACACGTATTCAACTTAGAATTGAAATACAAATGCAGTTAGTATGATGCGCCAAGCACGGTGCGTACAATACGAATGAATGTATGCAAACATGCTATCATAAGTATGCTAATAGAAACATGCCCTAAACTAACCATCGAAAGCTAGTAAATAAATGGGAAGAAAGACGTGGGGTTGGAAGACATACACACACTCACGCACACTTATTACACAATTGCCCTCACTCGGAGGGTCCGAATAAATATTACAAAACAAATAAATAATTAACTATTCTAGCTAATTAAATATTACAAAAACTTCTAATTAATTAACAAATTAATTACAGAAAGAAGGTGGCCGCAGCCCCGCCTCAAAATGCGTGAATGATATATGCTTGACTCGCATTGCTCGGAAACCCGTACCATGCCACTATTGCCTCTATTTACATTGCCTTGCTCCTCTGAAAATTATGAAAGTTTCCAAAACTGCTTTGAACTTCATCCTAAGTGTTTTGGAGTTCCACCGGCCAGAACAAAAGGACACCGACCATGGGAAAAGGGGTTATCGGCCAAATCTTGTATCATCGGCTGGACACTGATGGCTGGTGGGCACTGTAAGTGGTCGATCGGCCATTTCTTCCTGCAGAGCCCTATTTTGACAGCAGCAGAGGACAAGCAATGCATGGTATGGAATTTTCAAAGTAATGTGTGCATGGCCACTCTCCCAATCATGCTATAGACTCAAGGGAGTATGGCCCTCGGTACTCGGGCCATCAATCACGCATTTCGATGCACGATTGTAGACACCCCATTTTTGATCGACCTTAAGACTCAGACATCACCGATTGAGCACTTGGTGATGTTTCATATCGTGCTTGTTCCGAAGTTTCAAAGCCTCGGCTGCAAGCCTTGCCTCTGAACTTCCGAGCTTTTCTGTGCTTTGTTTCGGTTTACGAACCAGGCTCTGTTTTCTCTGTTTTCTCTTCCCGAAGGAAGGAAGAGGTCTCGTAGATCATCTCTCAGTAGCCGTAGGCTACGTTTCGTGGTCGTAGGCCATTTTTTCCATTTCGGAGCCCGGTTCTTGATTTTCGGAGCCGTCAAGCCGAGTGCCTCGGTTCGGGTGCGCCTAACCACCTCTGTTTGCTCCGGTTTTTGGCATGCATCTTATTTACTCCCTTTTGAGGGACACTGTGGTCTGAGAGACCAACTTCGTGGTCGAATACCACTTCCGGTACCTAACAGTCAATTTTCGGGGCCTCGGGCTGCGCGTTTCGGCCCCCGAACCTTCATTTTGCATCGGTTTGAGTTCATTTTTGGCAGGGACCTCTGTTTCATTGTTGAGAAGGTCGTAGAAGGGTGGGAGGCCAGTAATTGTTTCAGCAACCAGTTATATTCCTTCATCTCCCCCCTTCGCCCGTTTTTCTCACTCGAAAGCCAATGTTAACCACCTTAAGGTCACTTTTTCTTGCCCAAAACCACATATTTGTGTTATAGACACCTGGGAGGGCACCAATATCACATGGCCGGCCAGTAATTGTCATTGACCCTTTTGAACCCCTCCAAAAAATGGCTTTTTCTCTCTCCTGGTTCACTGTCTCTAGTTTTTGACCACATGGCTGTGTTGAGCACACATTGGAGGCCACCAATTTGTGGTGGCCGGCCACTAATGCCACTTGACCCTTTTGACCCTTGGCCGGCTGGCCATGGGGAGGGCCGACCGGCCACCTAAACCCTAGCAAGCTGGCTGGCCATGATCCTCAGGGTTGGTGCATTACAAATCTACCCTTCTTTTCCCCCTAGATTTTGTATTCGGGAGGCTGCAGTTTTGGGGGGAAACTTGAATTGTTTCCCCCCCATTTTTTCCTCTCTTTCTCCCTCTCTTTTGCCTATATAAACAACCCCCAGCCCTTGTCTTGAGGGTTAGAAAAATTTGCTTTGAGCCTCTTATATTGGAGCCCTTTCTCTTTACACTTCAAGCCTCCAAACCTCATAAACCGTACACCATTTCTACACCACCACCTAGCACCACACCACCACCTCCATTCCAGACACTTGGAGCTGCTTTCCAGAGCTGAGGAGCACCATTTCTTGTGCCAAGAGGTTGTCAAAGATTGGTCTACAAGGGTGAGTCATTTTTCCTTTCTTTTTAGTTCATTTTTGCATGCTTTCTTAGCCATTCTTGCTTACACTTTTGGGCTCCGACCCTAACTAAAAATAGCATTTTTTTGAGCACTTTTTCATGTTTGTTTAAGGGCCTCTCACTGTTTGAGGCTTCCTTTTTGCACTTGCTTCTTTACCTCTCTTGTATGCCTATTTCTTGTGTAGTATTTTAGGCCTATATGTAAACTGTTTTGAGGCATATTGTAAACTGTAAAGTGGCTTATTTTAAGCCCTTATTCAACATTGTTAAGGGCTCATCACTGTTTGAGGCTTCCATTTTCCACTTGCCTTTATATCCCTCTTTTGGTCCCATTTTTTCATGATTTGTTAGCCTCTTGTGCCTCTGTTTTTGGACTCTGGTCCGAACTATAAATAGCCTTATTTTGACCCCCTGTTCATGTTTTATTAAGGGTCTTTTACTTTTTGAGGCATCCTTTTTGTACTTTGTGTTTAAACCTCTTTTTTAGGCCTTATTTTGCATAGTATTTTAAGCATGATTTTGCACTGTTTTGGGTTTGATCATAAACTGTAAAAGGTCATATTTTGGGCCCCTCTTCAACATTGTTGAAGGGCCCTCATCTGTTTGGGGCCGGAAGCCATCACTTCCTTCTTTGTCCCTCTTTTGGCCCATTTCTTGCATGAGAGTTTAGCCATACTTGTGTTTGTTTTTGTGGTTTTTTGTAAACTATAAAATACCATATTTTGGGCCCTTATTCAACATTTTAGAAGGGCCCTTCTCTATTTAGGGTCATAAGCTGCTGCTTGCTTCATTATCTCTCTTTCGGGGCCATTTTTGCATGCTAGCTTAGCCCCATTTGTGTTCACTGTTTGGCCTTGCTTTAAACTATAAATATGCTTTTTTTGGGGCTGTATTGATTCTTTATTCACACTTAATGTTCAAATAATGCATGCATTGCATAGCCATAGGTCATTCTATGCGCCTAATTTCATGTTTCGGGATTCATTTCATGCATCGGGTGTCATTTTGCCATCTTTCGAGGCTGTTTTGCATCACTTATTACCTCTGAAATTTGCATGCTAGTATGCCATATTCCATGCCTTGCCATGTCCTATTAGAGTGGCATTTGGTGCCTTAGGGTCGGTCCTTGGTTTGCGTGTACGTGTGCACGCATCTCGAGTGTCTCATTTTCATCTAATGGCCTCTTATGTGAGTGTGGCTGAGGTCCACTTGTGTTAGTGTAAGTCCATATCACATTGTGTATGCCATTTCATTCCATAGCGTTGTGTATGCTAAGTTGTATGTTAGCGCATTGTGTATGCCATGTTACCTCATGCATCGTGTATGCCATTTCATAACATGTTGCATGTTAGGTTGTATCTTAGTTGCATGTCATGCATATTGCATTGTGTTCGGGATAAGGGTTAGCCCAAGCACGGGAAACGAGGGGCGTTTCATACTCCGAGTGACGGAACGTGTCTCAATTCCCCGGTCACCGACATTCCGGATTATCCATGATGGAGTTAGGTTTTAGTTGAGTTTTCATGTGCATTCATTCTATATTGAGTTGTGCAATTCGACTCCTCGACCATCATGTATCGAGATGCGTGATTGGTGGCACGAGAATCGAGGCATGCATACATTTGTGAAAATACATTGCCATGCCCCTTTCCTGCTCTCTATTACAGCAAATCAAGAATCAGCAGTCTTCCAGGGCTTAGCGCGCTTTCCAAAAATTATTGCAAAACAGAGGCTAATTGGGGCATCACAGTGGCTTTCCACGCAAAGGCAACCCGGATTTGCATCATTCATCATCTGAAGAAGAGTCAAGGCAGTCCCTGGCTTGCATGCCAGTTTATTGTTTTCTTAGTTAATTTTGTTAATTAATTAGGAATTTGTACATATCTTGGACTGTATTATTTGGACTGTACTATTTGGGACTGTATATTATTCTTTCGGACCCTCCGCGCGAGGGCATAATTGTAATAAGTGTGCGTGAGTGTGATGTATGTCTTCCAACCCCACGTCTTTCTTCCCTTTTATTTACCAGCTTATGATGGTTAGATTAGGGCATGTTTCAATTAGCATATAGTATGATAGCATGTTTGCATTCATTCATCTGTCTTGCATGCACCGGGCTCGGCGCATCATACTAACTGCATTTGTATTTCAATTCTAAGTTGAATACATGTTAGCTGTAGCATTCCATACGCCATGTTTAGAATAGTCGAGCCTGCTATAGTTGCATTGTTGCATGTGTTGCATTAGGCATTTCTGTATACTTAGGATCATGCATGGATTTCTAATTAGCTTCTGTTTTGGCTTGGAGTACTCGGTGAGTTTTTATGCTTTAGCATCCTTGCATGCGTGTGAGTGACTGCCATGATAGCATGCTTACCATGAGGCTATGTGGTTATGTGATATAACTGCCTGTATACCTGTGGGTGAAGGTTGGGTTATTTGGATTGGAACAAATCATCAACTGTGAGTTTTAAGCCCACTAGATAGTGGCAAAACCATCTTTTCTAAGCCCACCTGAGGGTAGCAAAATCTGCATTTTAAGCCTACCTGCGGGTAGCAAACCATCTTTCAAAAACAAACATGAAATGTTTTGTTCCAATTCAGGCGACCTAGTCTATACTTGTATGCTGTGCGCATCACATAGTAAATATAGGCTAATAACCGGAATAAGAGCACACAAAATTTTCAAAACTAGGTATCATGGTTAGTAGAGGCCGATCTTTGATCGGGCGAGCGAGGGTGCTCACGAAGTGACCTTCCCCAATCGTACCCAAGTTCCCGAGCCGAGGCAACTTTGGTAATGACGGATACGTGGCCTTAGGCAACGAGTCAGGGTTTCCTAAATTTCCCAAAATAAAATATTTAGGTGGTGACTCTGTATCTGGCAAAGCAGTCCATGTTTGGCAATTCTTTTCTAAAAATCTGTTTTCTCAAAACGATTTGCCGGATTTGGACTCTTTGGTTCAAGATTAAGAACCATGACAAAATTGAGTCCGAACTGTAGCGAGGTCCTCCGCGGGCTTGTCTACAGTTTCTGGCGACTCTGCTGGGGGTTTAGAGAACTTGACTTGAACCCATGATATCTGGTTTTGACTACATTTGTGTGTTTCTTTGCATTGCATTTGCATTGGTGCGCCTAGGACACCGTGTTTGCCGTCTGCTATTCCTGAATGGTTTGCCGGAGGCTTGTCTTGTCAAGGCATGACCATAAGGCTGACCGGTTATGGGCTCTGCCAGTATAGGAACACAAACCCCGGTTTTACCGGGGCACCCTTTTGACCATTCGACCTAGTGCATATCGAAATCCATAGTGACCATTCCAAACTAGGACAGGTTGCTTACCCGATATAGGTTGTTTGAAACCGCTGCGTGCGTAGTGAAACCCTAGTTCCTGACAAAATAGGACAGGGAAACCCTACACCAACATAGGGGTGTTTTGGCTCTCATTTATCTGTTATGTGCTTTTAGAGTGTGTCTCTACAGGGAATGCATGTATCAGTTTATGAGTTTGGGCATTAGGCCTGCGGGCATCAGTCAGTATTTGAGAATCGGTTATCTGCGGGTATCGGATTCAGCCTTTGGGGAACAGTGATTCAGGGACAGTGATCAGTATTTGGGGACAGTGTGTATTCAGCTTATCAACCGTGTGTTGTATGCCCGACTGTGTGTTGTGTATTTATTTTAAACTATCATGTTGTTCATTTATCTGGTTATTTATTTTCTTTTCGCTTTATTTATCTTTTTTCTAGGGCAGTTTTAGTACGATTGCTTCCGACCCAGTAGATATTCCCCAAGCACTTTGGACAAGAGGTCGCCGGCTCAATCGATCTGAGGATTTGGTTGACGGACATCCAGTGTTCCATTCTTTACCCCCCGTTGTCAGGAGAAGGCCAAGAAAGCGCAGTGTGTTAGAACAGAGGTTGCTAGAACAGTGGGTTACTCCATCAGGGGACAGTAAGACTGAGGTCTCAATTGTTGCTATAGAAATAGACATACCGGTCAGTATGGATCAGCAAAATACATCAAGGATGGAAGCCCTGATGCGCCAAATGCATGAGAGCATGAAACAGATGCAGGAGGACGCTGCCCGCCAAGCAGAGTTCTCCAAGCAACAAGCCACAATCATGGCCCAGCAGGCCGAGCTAATCACTAGACTGCAACAGCAGAATGCGGCATTTGCTTCACATCAAGTTCCTCCTCCACCATGGGCCCCATTACTCGAGCAAGCACCTATTGTCCAGAATGCTCTGCCAAACACCCAGAACACCGTGCCGAATGTTCAGAACATCCAAGAGGACACAGACTTTCCAACGGGGCCAGCTCCGCCTCCGCTTCTGCCTCAACTGTCCAACACCCATACACCCAACCACCCGGACTCTCCCTTCGAGTTCAAAATAGACCATACAGCTCTAAAACTGAGCAAGCTCGATAAGCTTTTCAAGAAATCACAAGGAGTAAAGGCTATTCCGGACATCGAGGACGGATATACCGACGTGGCCGTGACATTGCCCGATAGGTTCAAGATGCCGCAAATTGACCGCTTCGACGGGTCCGGGGACCCCATGGTCCATCTTCGGCTATTTTCAGACATATTGCGGCCAATGGGCCTAACCAGACCATAAAAGCTTTCGTTGTTCGGCCGAACCCTGTCGGGTGTGGCCGCTATCTGGTACGCAAAGTTAGAAGATGAGGTAAAAAGAAGCTGGGATGAAATGGCTGAAGCCTTTGTTGTACAGTACTCGTACAATACCCAGATCGAGATTACAACTCGTGATCTCGAAACAACGAGGCAGGAGCCTAAAGAGACTTTCTCAGATTTCGTAACTCGATGGAGGGCGAAGGCATCGATGATGACTTTGAGGCCTACTGACAAAGATCAAATCAGGATGATTGTGCGCAATCTCCAACCAAAATTGATGCAGAAGATGATCGTACTCTCCTTTCCCACCTTCTCAGATCTACACGAGATGGGGGTACAGATCGAGGATGCAATGAAACAAGGTCTGATCGACCAGGATAGGGAGCAACCTAGGAGGACTTTCAACCGTAACAACAACGCAGGCCCGAGTGGCGCTGCAACTGCACGAGCCTCAGAGGTGAGCATGGTCACCACCATTCCCCCTCCCCCAAGACCCATAGCCGCGACACCCTTCTCCGGTGCATCCGGAAGTAATACCCAAACCCCTAAATATCAGCCCAGAGGCCAAAGAACCTTCACCCCATTATACATGCCTTTGTCCAAAGCTCTGGGGGTATTAATCAGGAAGAAGCATTTGACGCCCCTAGAGCCAAAGCCACTACCAAATCCACTTCCTCCCTCTCATGACCCGGCAAAATACTGCACGTATCACCAACAGCACGGTCATGACACCGACCGTTGTTTTAGATTGCGTCATGAGATCCAGGATCTTATTGACAAGCAGGTGATCGCGCCTCCCGACAAACCCAACGTCACAACAAATCCTCTCCCACCACATAACCAAGTTCCTCCTCCCAACAGAATCAACTTCATCCAAACTGGGGTCGCGTCTTACGATCCTAGTATCTATATCACCCCATCCCACCTACCTAAGCCGGAGGTGATCCTTCCTGTTTGCACTAACTTGTGCATGATGGACATCTCCACAGCCCAATCTAAGCCAACGGTGGTGACTATTGAAGATGGGACAGGGCAGGTTTCAGAGGAAAGTGGAGTTGTTGAGTCTGGGGTTGAACAGTCTGGGAATCTCGCTGGAGGGGTCTACGATCCAAGTGAATACATCCAGTCAGTGGGCCAGTCTGAGCTGAGTGTAGGGCTGCCAGAAAGAGCAGAATTATGTGTAATTCAGGGGGACAGATTTGAACGGGGAACGGATAATCTAACAGCTGTAGGAGAGGACCTTGCCAACCTCCAGTTCTTCAGTGACCAAGAATCAGGGGATGCGGCAATCAACTGGTTCGAGTATGAGGAGTCGGCAGAAGTTACCGGATGGTTAGATGATCAACCAGTCGTCGTAGAATATCAACCAGAACAGGGCCCGGCAGGGGCGAGAGTATCAGTGGTGGCCGGAAGGGTCGAGAGTCAGAATACACAGCCGGAGAGCGCCGGCACTAAGAATTTTTCTCAGAACTTGGGCATTGTAAATGCAGGGAATATTGAATAACTAGCTGTACTGATGCAGTTGGAACAACAAAAATTTGAGGATTCCGAGAGAATCAGAAAAGCTAAGGCCCACGTGGGGGTCGAAAGTGCTGTGTGCACGAGAACAGAAAATGCTGCGGGCATATGGACTGAAGGTACTGCGAGTACGATCATACCGGAGCCGGACAGGTGTCTGTCGGCTGCCGACGGAATGTGGTGGGAAGACGATGATTTATGTCTTGCCCACACAAATGAGGATTGGGGGAATAATCAACCAGATGATACCTGGTATATTGACGAGGTCACTTATATGACAAGAAGTGGGCGGTATTTCAAGCCCCCACACTTAGACTAACCTGAGGCGTCTAGGAAAGATAAGGAAGTTGAGAAACAGAGGGAAAAGCAGATTGAGGAAGAAGCTATGCTCAAGCAATTAAAGAAGATACAAGCAGACATCTCCATCTGGGGACTGCTTATGGCATCAAGGGTGCACAGACAGGTCGTCCTATCTGCCATGGACAAGGCCAAACTCTCTATAGATACTACACCAGAGCAGCTGGTTGGGCTGGTCTTTTCGGGAAGAGGTTTCCCGACGTTATCCTTTTCAAACAAAGAACTACCGCCTGAGGGCACAAATCATAACAAACCCCTCTACGTTTCCGTGAAATGTAGAGACAAGTGGATACCGGTGGTACTTGTTGATACCGGGTCCGCCATCAATGTCTGCCCAGCCAGAACAGCGTATGCAATCGGGTTGAAGCCCGCGGACTTCGTGCCAACTACTCAGGTGATCAGGGCATATGATAATACTAGCAGGGAAGTAATGGGGACTGTCAAAATTCTGACTCAGGTTGGTCCAGGACAACACAACATTGAATTCCATGTCTTGGACGTTCTCGCAACTTTCAATCTACTGTTGGGGCGGCCGTGGTTGCACCAAGTGAAGGCAGTCTCTTCCACTCTACGTCAGATGTTGAAGTACCCTCACGGGAAGGGGGTGGCTATTGTTTTCGGGAATTCATCAATCCACCCGCCGCCAGAGGTGTCTACACCAGTCTTGGAAATCGAGCATGGCATAGAGGATGTGTTCTTATCAGGGTTCACTTTGGCTAAAGCCGGGTGGTGCAGAATATCATGGCTGTGAATGAGGGAATGTACATCAGTGCTCAATCCGTCTACCTCATGAACAAGCTACAACACTTCCCCGGGATGGGATTAGGAAGGAGCGGCCAAAAAGGTGTCGCAGCATTGGCCGAAGTGCCACACAACCCTCATACCTTTGGCTTGGGTTATCTACCCACCAAAGAGGACTGGGTGAGGAAGGGAAAGGAAATGGCCGGAAGAGCCAGAGCAAAGCAGGCTGGGAAGCCTTTTGAATTAATGCATAGGCCCATCCAGAGTACCCTGAACGGACGCTTCGTCCGGGAGGTGAAGGACTTTCCATTTTGCGGCTTCCCAGAGCCGTGGCTAAACGCGGAGAAGAAGCGCGTGCCAGGTTTCGAGATCTTCTTCGACCTGCAACTATCCGGGGATGACGTTGCCACAGAGCAGACAGACCCATCAGCTGAGGTTGAGCAGTATAAAGCAGGGGATGCCGAAGGCGCTGAAATTAAAATGGGGGTAGCATTGGCAAGTCTACTTTCAGATCCTCCGATCGACCATAAGTGCTTGGGGGATAACTTCTCGGTTTCCATGATTGGGGATGAAATGGCCGCGGGCCTACCAGCAACTATTTTGGATGCATCTATCGCACTCTCTCTCACTTGGCAATACGAGGAGGGATTTTGGTCCAGCAGCACCGGGTCAGGTAGTGAGTCGGAATCTGATTCCACCGAGTCTTGTGAGTTGGAATCAGGTTCCAGCTCGACTGAGTCTGAATCTGGTAATCCTGGGGATGATAACCCGGATACCACAGTCCTGTCTAGGTCGTCTTTTTCCTTTTCATTTGAGTCTGTTGTAAATGAATCAGACGATTTGGATGTGCTTAATGAGAATCAAGTAACTGTGGTTTCTGAGCACTTTTCTGTGCCCTTGATTTATTGTATTAATTCAGACTTTCAAAACTTTGACGAAAACGATGAGGACGAAGTTCCTCCGGTTTTGCAACGTTTAATTGAGCAAGAGTAAGAGAGATTTGTCAAACCCTTAATGGATGAAATCACTACCGTGAATATTGGTACTGAGGAGGACCCGCGGCTGGTCCAGATCGGGTCCACGTTGTCTTCGGAGGAACGCGAGCGCTTAGTCGCTTTATTAAAAGATTTCAAAGATGTTTTCGCGTGGTCCTACCAAGACATGCCTGGAATCGATCCTGAGATTGTACAGCATCGGATCCCCCTTGACCCTGAAGCCCGGCCTGTCAAGCATAAACTCAGAAGGATTCGCCCGGACTGGGCTCTCAAGATTAAGGAAGAGGTCACTAAGCAAATCGACGCAGGCTTCCTGCTGGTATTCGAATACCCGACTTGGTTGGCCAACATTGTTCCAGTGCCGAAGAAGGATGGCAGGATCCGGGTATGTTTGGATTTTAGGGATTTGAACAGAGCTAGTCCGAATGACGACTTTCCCTTGTCGCATATCGATGAGTTGGTGGATTTCACAGCAGGGCATGCTTTTCTCTCATTCATGGATGGCTTCTCAGGCTACAACCAAATAGTGATGGCGCCAGAAGACCGGGAAAAGACTGCATTCACCACCCGGTGGGGGATGTACTGCTACAGGGTAATGTCGTTTGGGTTGAAGAATGCTGGAGCTACTTATCAACGGGCCGCAACCACAATATTACATGACATGATCCACAAAGAGGTTGAGGTGTACGTGGACGACATGATTGTCAAGTCCAAAGAAAGAGAAGGCCACTACACCGCCTTGCACAAGTTTTTTCAAAGGATCAGAGAATTCCGGTTGCGGCTAAACCCTCAGAAGTGTACATTCGGTGTTACAGAGGGAAAAATGCTGGGGTTTCTGATTACACAAAGGGGTATCGAAGTCGACCCTTCCAAAATCAAGGCCATCTTAGAAATGCCACCACCAAGGACTAAAAATGAGGTGCGAGGCTTTCTGGGTAAAGTGCAATTCATAAGACGGTTTATCTCAAAATTAACCTTGACTTGTGAACCACTTTTTGGCCTCCTCAAGAAAGGAAAGAAGTTCCAATGGGACGGCCGATGTCAAGCTACATTTGAACAGATTAAAGAATATTTACAGAACCCGCCCGTGCTGTCACTGCCAGAACAGGGGAAACCGTTGATTTTGTATCTGTCAGTAACTGAGACTACAATGGGCTGCATGCTTACGCAAGAATCAGAGGACAAGGTGGAGAGAGCCATCTACTATCTGAGCAAGAAGATGCTAGAGTACGAAACCCGCTACACTCCGCTGGAGAAGGCTTGCTTAGCTTTGGTATGGCCTACCAGGAAGCTGCGGCACTACCTGTTAGCTCACTCTGTAATGTTGGTTTCACGACTTGATCTCATCAAATATCTTTTCGAGAAACCAGCACTTACGGGTAGGCTAGCTCGTTGGTTGCTGTTGCTCTCCGAATTTGATCTAAAATATGTGACACGCAAGTCGATCAAGGGAAGAGCGGTAGCAGAGTTCCTTGCCGATCATCCAGTGGAAGGGAGTGATGCAGTGGAGTATTTATTCCCAGATGAGGCCATTTTGCATATCGATGATGAAACTTGGACGATGTACTTTGACGGAGCGTCAAATCAATACGGATATGGGACAGGAGTGTTGCTGATAGCACCTAACAATTCCTGTATCCCTCTAGCCTTCAAACTCCGATTCAAAGTCTCGAACAACGAAGCAGAATATGAGGCGTGCATTGCTGGCCTAAAAGCAGCCCTGGAACTAGGGGCAAGACGGTTGGACGTCATCAGGGACTCGAACCTTGTTGTGTCTTAAGCTAAAGGAGACTGGAAAGTGAAAGAGGAAAAGATGATGATGTAACACCAAACCTTGGACTTGCTGATTCCTCGGTTTGAGAAGCTAAGTTTTACTCATCTACTAAGAGAGAGCAACAGGTTCGCAGATTCTTTAACAACTCTATCTTCCATGATAGACATCCCGTGTGGAGTCCGGATGCGTCCAGTCATCATCGACCAGAAATTTGCACCTGCCTACGAGTCGATTGCTGCTATAGATGAAGTTCAGGACGAAAACCCCTGGTATTACGACATCTGGAACTTCTTGGAAAAAGAAGCATACCCGCCAGGGGTAAATGCCAAAGACAAAAGGGCAATCAGAAGAATGGCAGTTCAGTTCATCATCTGTGGGGGTAAGTTGTATAAAAGGGGTCATCTGGGAATGCATAAACTGTGTGTTGATGCCGAAGAGTCAAAGTGTCTGATGGAAGCCATCCACGGGGGAGAATGTGGTGCGCACATAAATGGGGTAATGTTGGCATGGAAGATCCTCAGACAGGGTTACTACTGGTCCACCATGGAGGAGGATTGTATCGGTTTTGTCCGGCGATGCCACAAATGTCAAATTCATGCAAATCGCATGAACATTCCGCCGTCAAAGCTGTACAACATGACTTCGCCATGGCCATTTTCAGTCTGGGGAATCGATATGATCGGGGCTGTCACTCCGAAGGGGTCGAATGGGCATGAGTTCATCTTGGTAGCGATAGATTATTTCACAAAGTGGGTTGAGGCCCAATCTTATGCGGTGTTGAAGGCTTCGCACGTCACAAAATTTATCAGAAACAACATCATCTGTCACTACGGAGTCCCAAACGAAATAATTTCAGACAATGGTTCCCACTTCAAGAAGGAGGTGATTGATTTGTTGGAGAAATACAATGTGGCTTTTCATAAAGTCGTCTACCTATCGGCCGCAGACCAATGGAGCGGTTGAGGCCGTCAACAAGAATATCAAGCACATACTGCAGAACATGGTGGAAACCTACCGGGACTGGCCAGATAAGCTGCCGTTTGCTCTATGGGGCTACCGGACTTCAATCAGAACTTCTACTGGGGCGACTCCGTATTCATTAGTTTATGGGATGGAGACCGTTTTACCTATTGAGATTGAGGTCCCGTCATTGCGGGTATTGGCTGAGTGTCAAATAGCTGAAGCGGATTGACAGCAAAGCAAATTTGAGGAACTCATACTTTTCGATGAGAGAAGACTGAAAGCACAGTACTATGTCCAAGGTTATCAACGCAGAATTGCCCGGGCTTTCAACAAGAAGGTTCAGTCCAAGAATTTAAAAGAAGGAGATTTGGTGCTCAAGGACAACTGAGCTCCTATCCACGACCCAAGGGGCAAGTTCAGACCCAATTGGACTGGTCCTTACATCATCAAGTCAATCTGGTCAGGTGGAGCTGTGGTTCTGATGGATCTAGATGTCTTAGAGTTCTCACAACCGATCAATATGGACAAGTTGAAGAAATATTACGCTTAAGAGGCTCGTTAGGCCGAAAACCCGAAAGGGCGACCTAGGCAAAACTCAGAGCACAGAAAATTTGAAATTATAAAAATTGAGCTCGCAAGGTTGAAAACCCGCAAAGGGCGGCCTTGGCAAAAGTTAGAGCGCAAAAGGAGAATGAAAACACCCGAGCGAACCTGAGCCTGAACTACGTAAGGCTTGATTCCCATCTTTGGGATACGTAGACAACTTCATCCTGGAGTTCAGCCATAAACTTTTCCCCGATCAACTTTGTCCATTTGATTATCTCAGTCATCTTTTTCCATCACCATTCGTCGCAATCTCCGGTACAGTGCTATTCAGACTAGGGGCAACTTTCCGTTGCCACACAGTGCCGCAGTACTATTCAGACTAGGGGCAACTTTCCAGTTGCTAGGATCCGGGGTTGTGCATCTCAGTGACAGATCTCAGGCGTGTCCAGTTCTGATCCATATCGAAAATAGTTTTGAAAAGTTTTAATAAAAGTTGACTTTGTTCAAATTAATCTTTTTTACAACTAAGACCATTTTTGGACCAAAGTGGAAAATTTTCAGTACCACAACCTTCAATTTCATTGATTTCAACACAGAATTCGCTTGCTCTTGCATACAATTGAAGTTGCTTTTTTATTACACTCATGAGGAAAACTTGAAAGTACTAATAAAACAATAAATCCGGGGCATAGTCAAGTCAGGTGTCCCTGCGCCCCCTCCCAGAGCTAGTCGAAGCCTCTGATGCCAAGCTAGGCCCAGTCTGTGCCTCTTCATTAAGCCAATCCCAGCATTCATCAGACAAAGCGCAACTGAAAGTAGGAGCAGGGGCCAGAAGTTCTCTAGTCCTCCACGCTGTGGCATATCGGGCAAGCTGTGCGCCTCGGACCGGGAAAGCAGCCGGGTATCCAATCCTCTCTGGTGGGCAAGTCTGATCATGGCCAAACTGGCGCTGGAACCGGAACGGAAAATAGAACACACAGTGAGTCAGACCAATCAGTTGGACCCCAGTCTGCCGGGACATGCTATAGCTCATTGCCGGAAGATTGAGCCAAGGACAACGCCAAGCAATACGGTCAGTAGACAAATTGCACATCCAGTTGAACCACCATCCCTCATCAAGCGCATCAACCAGACGTTGTTGAAAGAAGTAATCGCGGGCTGAGTAGGCAGGGCAAGAGTCCACAACCTGCAATTTATCCATCAACCATACTTGGGGAGGGATGAAAAATGAGAGAGAATAGAGAGACGTACGATGAGAGAACAGTGAGACGAAGGTTTTGTGAGAAAAACTGAGCCTGATGGCCGAGTGATGTGAGCAAATACATATGTGAGATTGGGTGGGAAACATTACCTACAACAGTAGTGGACTCCCCACAAATCTGGTCGTCTCCTGACGGTGGAAAGCGTCCAAGCCCATCAGCGTTTCGGCCAATGCCATAGCAATACAGCTCTTCCCTTCCTTCAAGCCCTGAACAACTTCAATTAAACGGATGTTGGGTCCACCCAGGCCCGGGGCAAGCAGGAAGTGAGATAGCATGCACAAGCAGAGGGCATGTTGTCGGAAACCTTGCCAATGGTGGTCGCCGCGGTTACCGGCACCAGAAAAGCGATGGATCAAATCGAGGATATCCAGTTCCCCATTACAGATCAGAGACCGAGCATCATGCGCGGTAAGTCCATACATCCTCCCTAAAGCTTGGGCGTGGCCAAAGCGAAACTGAGGCAAAATCTCTTCCGAACGTTCAGACTCCATCAAAACTTGAAAATCTTCAAAAGTTGGACATACCTCTTGCCCGCCAAAGCTAAAGACGTGCGTCACTGGGTTCCAGAACCTTACTACGGCATGGAGGAAAGGAAAGTGCAACGGAGTACGGCCCAGTGTGAATAATGCGTTCAACCCGAAGCCCCGGAAGTTCAACTTTTCCGAGCCATCTAGAGAAGCAATCCAAGATGTGAGATTTTCAACGAGAAACGTCTCCATTTTTGTGCAAAACTAAGATGAATTGAATGAACCACGAAGCCAAGGCTTTTAAAGAGGAGAAAACACTATTTGGTGGACACGTGTCAAAAATTTGATGGTTGCTGAATTAAGTGGCCGGCCGGCCATCTTTTCTGGCAGGCCGGCCATTTCCTTTTTCAAAACCTGGCCGGTGGCAATGTGTGTCCTTAGCCCTGTTTTACCCTCCAGGAGGAAGTTTCAAGCATTTCCATGCAACAGGTATGTCGAAGGCCTCCATTTCCCTCTGTTTCGGATGCGTTCCGTTGCCCAGATCGTCCGAAGTACACTTTGATTTGTTAAGTTTTGTTTATCGAGTTGTTATTTTGGTTATCGAGTTGTCGTTTTGCTTATCGAATTGTTTGTCGAGCTGTCGTGTTTCGTGCTTTTGAGTTGTTACCCTTTGTTTAAGCAATTTTTGTTGAGTCTTGTTTATTAAGTTGTCAACACTGTTGTATTTTGCTTATCGAGTTGTAAACTTGCTAAGGTTTTGTTATATCTTAGTGAGTTAAGTTGTTGCGTCGGTTCACTACCTGACTGGGTAAATGCACAGCGCACATTTCCATTCAATCTCATTATGGTGCAAAATGATGCGATATGATGATAAAAGTTTAAAATACAACACTTTTTCAAAAGTTGTTTCATTCCATCATGCTCCATTTGTTACAACATTTTACAAACAAAGGGCACAAGTTTTACAAAAATAAAACTGCCTAATAATGTACAATGTGCTACAACTACTAGCAAAAAGATAAATAAAACAGGGAACCGCAACATCAATGCTCTCAAGAGCGGGAATAAGAGGCCCTTTTCATCCTCTTCTGCGAAGTAGCCTCTGCACCCCCATTACCATCCGAGTCGAAGCTGTCATCCTCAGGATCCCCCTCAGCCTCGCCTCCACTCTTGGAGCCAAGATCGGAGCCCTCCTCTCTGTCAGCAGATGTCTCCGACTGACGATCTACAGCCTTTTCCTCCTCATCCTCACCGGGCTCCTCCTCTATAATGTGTGCTCTGCGTCTGCGAGACGACCCTCCTCCTTGGGCTCCTCGAAAAGGCCTGGATGGCCCAGCTCCTCGAAAAGGCCTAGATGGTCCACCTCCCCGAGAAGGCCCAGGTGGCCCGGCCTGCGACTGAGCATATACTAGAGGCATCTGAAAATGAAAAATGCATTTTGAATACATCAGCCAAAACATGTATATCAGATATAGATACAAACAAGCTACACAGGGTGGATGTACGCAGGAATAGTGCACGAATGTGGTGTGTGTCAGATGTGTTCTACACAAGTAGCCTATTAATGCAGTAAAATGTCCAAAATCAGCATGTTATCAGAAGTACAATGCTAGAAAACTAAAGGGTACCTGGAAGCCCATAATGGACAACTGCGCCTCCCTCCGCAGTACCATCCCCTCAAGTGAGGCTACCATCTCGAGCACCTGATCCATGTACTCAACAGGGGGCTGCAGATGCAAAAGGCAGGGGTATCAGTAAAGGAATGAGTGTCCAAGTATCTGAACAGTGAATCAAAGCTGTAAAACATACCGGTGGTGAGTCGGGGTCTCTGACATATCGGTGGCCAGGCATCGGAGGCTCTATCGGGATCGGAATCAGAGAGGTAGTCCCATATTGCCACCCCATCAGCTCAGTCGGCATATCCGGCCATCCAGGATGATGATAAGTCGGGGGAATCGGGGGAACCAATCCACCTCCATCTCTAGATGTACCAGCCCTGCTGGTGGAAGGGGCGTCCGCAGCCCGAGCCTGGGCCTGGCTCGAAGATGGCATGCCAGCAGGCCTCATCGTCGGAGTACGGACTCCCGTCAATGGAGGCATCAGATATATGTGATGGTAAGTAGCATAATCCCCATCCTCAAGATGGAGTAAGGCATCAGTACCCAGCATAGCATTAACAACATCCCGGGAAGAGAGCCTATCAACGATCCGCATCTCGACTGGGGGTGCTGAGGGAGGGTCCTGAGAAGTATAGCCCCATACCTAACGCAAGAAGCGCTCCCCCAGAAACCAGGTCCTACCAACTGGCCCCTCGAATAGGATCCTGTACTGGGAGGCACCCCGCCCTCCAGCAAACTAGAATCGGAGACCCTCACTCAAGGGTGCCCAGGGCTCCCATGTAATTTGCGGATAACCAATCAATCAGAAATTAGGAAGGTACAAGACAAATCAAAGATGAAAACACAAAGAACTGAGAGTTCTGAAATACCTTCGTCGACCGCACCGTGTCGAAATACTGCCGTAGATAAAGGAGAGACTCCCGAGGTCTTGGGCGGTGCTGGCCTTCAAATACAAGTGAGTACGGGGTCACGAGGGGCCCCTCCACCACCAACTCTGGGGCTAATGTCGGGAAATACACATAGACCCATAACTGTGGAAAACAGTGCAGAATGTAAATGCAAAGTGCTGAGGGCAAAATACAGAGTATAAAGTGCACCGTGTGTGCAATATACAAATAATGAGGGGCAGAAATATGAATCAAGAGGGCAGAAAGTACCTCCCAAGCTGTCCAATAACCGCCAAGTAAGTCCCCCCGTCCGCGGGAGGTCGCACTCATGTAGCAGTAAAGAGTAGCCAAGCCGGCGCCACCCCAATCATACCGTCTGACCTGTGACAGGTCCACCAAAGCACTCGACAGATATAGCCCAACAGTGTTCCCCCCATCGGCAAACAAAGTAGTCCCGAAGAGGAACATCAGAAAACCACGGGCATACTGTGCTGCCTCCTCAGGAGTCCCGAGCTCCATCTCCACCCTCCGAAAATGGGAAGAGAACCAGGTATATCGGACTCTGCCCGAAGATCTATCAACAGGCGGACGAGCCCCCAGTAAATATATCCAAGCGACCTCCCACTGGCCCATGTCCTCATCGTAAGGGATGGGCCAACCCCCCACGTCAAGGCCAATTAACACAGCAAAGTCAAGCGGGGTCATAGTCAAGTCTCCCGTAACAAAAAAATAGAAGGAGTTGGTGGTGTCCCACCATCTCTCCACCAAGGTGGCCATCAACGTCCTCCTGGCAGGACAACGAGATACCCCAGTGCAGAAGGGCCCAAACCCTGCCAAATCAACCAAATCCCGGACAGCCTCCGGGAGCTCGGCATACCAATCTTTAGCTACGGTGGAGCCGTATCCCCGCACAGTGCGAGAAGTCACCTGCATTCAGAATGAATACATGCTTCAATAAAATGAATGAGCTGTGTGCAAATAAAATGAATGAGCTGTGTGCAAATGAAATGAATGAACTGTGTGCAAATGAATGGGCTGCGTGCAAAGTGAAGTGAATGAGCCGCGTGTTCAGGTTTCAAAGTGTAAGCTGCGTGCTAGACATCAGTTTGGGCTGCGTGTTCAACTCTCAATCAGTGTGTGCCGTGTGTTCACTTCAATGTAAGCTGCGTGCTAGACATCAGTTTAGGTTGCGTGTTCAACTCTCAATCAGTGTGTGCCGTGTGTTCACCTTCAATTTAAGCTGCGTGTTAGACATCAGTTTGGGCTGCGTGTTCAACTCTCAATCAGTGTGTGCTGTGTGTTCACCTTCAATTTAAGTTGCATGCTAGACATCAGTTAGGGCTGCGTGTTCAACTCTCCATCAGTGTGTGCCGTGTGTTCACCTTCAATTTGAGCTGTGTGTTCAGAAAATCAGTGTTTGGGCTGCGTGTTCAACTCTCAATCAGTGTGTGCTGCGTGTTCACCTTCAATTTTGAGCTGTGTGTTCAGAAAATCAGTGTTTGGGCTGCGTGTTCAACTCTCAATCAGTGTGTGCTGCGTGTTCACCTTCAATTCGAACTGTGTGTTTAGAAAATCAGTGTTTGGGCTGCGTGTTCAACTCTCAATCAGTGTTTGGGCTGCGTGTTCCACTCTCAATCAGTGTGTGCTGCATGTTCACCTTCAATTTGAACTGTGTGTTCAGAAAATCAGTGTTTGGGCTGCGTGTTCAACTCTAAATCAGTGTGTGCTGCGTATTCACCTCTAGTTCGAGCTGTGTGCTCAAAAAATCAGTACTTGGGCCGTGTGTTCAATTCTCAACCAATGTGTACCGTGTGTTCACAATCAATTTATGAGTTGAGTGTTCATAAATTCAAATGATTGAACCGTGTATTCAGAATGTAAACAGAATACATGAAAAATTCACAATATGTTGCAGAAAAGGTAAGAACGAAGTAAATACCTCTCGTGCCTCATGAGAGAGGTGATACTCTGGCTCCCGCAGAAGGAGATCCCCAGGTGCTCACTCGTCAAAATCGGTGAAGTGATAGAAAATAGCCCGCAGAAGGATATGTGCCGGTGGGTCATACCTCTCGGGTATGAAGGGTCGAACCCTCGGAGGCAGAGCCATGATGTCGGGATCACCTTCGGCATTCGCAGGACCTCCACCGTGAGGAAAATGACTGGCCATTTCAGAAAATCTACAAAAGGGGCAAAAAATGAGCAAAAATGAGCAAAAATTGGAAAAAGTCAACAAAAGTCAACTCTTGGGAAATGAAAAAGTCAACAAAAGTCAACTCTCGAGAAAATCTTCCAAATGTTGAGATAAACTCATCTCAAGTGGCGAAAATGAGAAAAAAAGCACCGAAATCAAAATTTAATCGGTTCAAAGTGCTTAAAACTGAAAGATTTCGCGAAAACAACTTGCGTGGGGCGTTGGAAAACGCGTATAGAGCTCAGATCTGAAGAGGAAAATGGTTTGGGAAGGTAGAGAAGATGTTTTCGGAGTTGGTGTTGTGAGCCCAAAGTGTTTGGCCGAATGGTTTTAAAGAAAAGAGGGTGAAAAGAAAAAAATACCCACGGATTTGGCAAAGTGGCCGGCCAGCTACTTTTTCTAGCAGGCCGGCCATTCTCTTTTCAAAAAGTGGCCGGTGGCCTCCCCTTGGGAAGAGAGCTGGCCGGTGGTGTTCCCCACATGCCCCCCAAGGTCTCTGCAAATTTTGAGAAGGATTGGAGTCCCTGGGGCCTGAAAAAGTACAAGAGAAATGCACTTTCTGTCACGAAATCGCTCCGCCGGAACTTCAGCTTCAACTTCTGACGTGTGTCTTATCATTACTCATCAAAATCAAGGTGTATCCTTTTTGGACATGTTGTAACCTCTCTGGGAGGTGAACCAGAGGCCGCGATTGAGTCGCCCTCGCCGAAACGCGCATTTCCTTGCTCGCCGTTTTGTGACAAACATGCATCCTGATTTGCGCTTGTTCTGCATTGTTGTGCACGTAACTTGCATTCTCATGCGTATACTTGCATTGTTATGTACGTCTCTTCGATATCACCAAGCCCCCGTGCTCAAACTCGCGTCGCCACGCGCATTCTCCTCATGTTGTAATGCACCTTTCTACCAGCACTGCATTTGTCTGCATTCAAGATCACATTGAACATATGTTGTCAGATTTGTTGTGCTTATTGAGTTTCCTTCTTTTGCAGGCACAATATTGTATGTACGGTTCATTTGAAGCTGGTGTGACCAGACGAATCGCGCAGGTATCGTATCTTCTCCGTATGAGACGCGATGAAATTGAATAATTCTCTGCATTTTTAACTGCATGAAATGTAGTTGTTGCTTTGCATTCTTGCTTAAAACTGTTGCATCTATTTGCGAATACTTGCTTCATTATAGCTTGCTGCACTTGCATGATCATCAAGTTACATCTGGCCTTGTGCCTACCATTTTGCATTTTGCCCCCTGCCTGCGGGCACATCTCTGTCTATCTCACCTGTTTGTCTAAGTCTTCGGTCTTGTCAAAAATGGGTCGTTTCTGAGCTTTGACATTCACTCCCGTCACTTATGACTTCCGAGTTCTGTCCAAGAGGGGTAACTGTAGACACCTCATTTTTGACCGACCTTAAGACTCAGACGTCATCGATTGAGCACTTGGTGATGTTGCATATCGTGCTTGTTTTGAAGTTTCAGAGCCTCGGCTGCAAGCCTTGCCTCCGAACTTCCGAGCTTTTCTGTGCTTTGCCTCGGTTTGCGAACTAGGCTCTGTTTTCTCTATTTTCTCTTCCCGAAGGGAGGGAGAGGTCTCGTAGATCATCTCTCAGTGGCCGTAGGCTACGTTTCGTGGTCGTAGGCCATTTTTCCCATTTCGGAGCCCGGTTCCCGATTTTCGGAGCCGTCAGGCCGAGTGCCTCGGTTCGGGACCGCCTAACCACCTTCGTTTGCTCCGGTTTTTGGCATGCATCTTATTTACTCCCTTTTGAGGGACACTGTGGTCCGAGGGACCAACTTCGTGGTCGAATACCACTTCCGGTGCCTAACAGTCAGTTTTCGGGGCCTCGGGCTGCGCGTTTCGGCCCCCGAACCTTCATTTTGCATCGGTTTGAGTTCATTTTTGGCAGGGACCTCTGTTTCATTGTTGAGAAGGTCGTAGAAGGATAGGAGGCCAGTAATTGTTTCAGCAACCAGTTATATTCCTTCATCGCCCTCCGTCGCCCGTTTTTCTCACTCGAAAGCCAATGTTGACCACCTTAAGGCCACTTTTTCTTGCCCAAAACCACATATTTGTGTTATAGACACCTGGGAGGCCACCAATATCACATGGCTGGCCAGTAATTGTCATTGACCCTTTTGAACCCCTCCAAAAAATAGCTTTTTCTCTCTCCTGGTTCACTGTCTCCAGTTGTTGACCACATAGCTGTGTTGAGCACACATGGGAGGCCACTAATTTGTGGTGGCCGGCCACTAATGCAACTTGTCCCTTTTGACCCTTGGCCGGCCGGCCATGGGGAGGGCTGGCCGGCCACCTAAACCCTAGCAAGCTGGCCGGCCATGATCCTCAAGGTTGGTGCATTACAAATCTGCCCTCCTTTTCCCCCCAGATTTTGTATCCGGGAGGCTGTAGTTTTGGGGAGAAACTTGAATTGTTTCCTCCCCATTTTTCCCTCTCTTTCTCCCCCTCTTTTGCCTATATAAACAACCCCCAGCCCTTGTCTTGAGGGTTAGAAAATTTTGCTTTGAGCCTCTTATATTGGAGCCCTCTCTCTTTACACTTCAAGCCTCCAAACCTCCTAAACTTTACACCATTTCTACACCACCACCTAGCACCACACCACCACCTCCATTCCATCCACTTAGAGCTGCTTTCCAGAGCTGAGGAGCACCATTTTTTGTGCCAAGAGGTTGTCAAAGATTGGTCTACAAGGGTGAGTCATTTTTCCTTTCTTTTTAGTTCATTTTTGCATGCTTTCTTAGCCATTCTTGCTTACACTTTTGGGCTCTGACCCTAACTGAAAATAGCATTTTTTTGAGCTCTTTTTCATGTTTGTTTAAGGGCCTCTCACTGTTTGAGGCTTCCTTTTTGCACTTGCTTCTTTACCTCTCTTGTATGCTTATTTCTTATGTAGTATTTTAGGCCTATATGTAAACTGTTTCGAGGTATATTGTAAACTGTAAAGTGGCTTATTTTGAGCCCTTCTTCAACATTGTTGAGGGCTCATCACTGTTTGAGGCTTCCATTTGCCACTTGCCTTTATATCCCTCTTTTGGCCCCATTTTTGCATGATTTGTTAGCCTCTTGTGCCTCTGTTTTTGGGCTCTGGTCCGAACTATAAATGGCCTTATTTTGACCCTCTCTTCATGTTTCATTAAGGGTCTTTTACTATTTGAGGCATCCTTTTTGTACTTTGTGTTTAAACCTCTTTTTTAGGCCTTATTTTGCATAGTATTTTAAGCGTGCTTGTGCACTGTTTTGGGTTTGATCATAAACTGTAAAAGATCATATTTTTGGCCCCTCTTCAACATTGTTGAAGGGCCCTCATCTTTTTGTGGCTGGCAGCCATCACTTCCTTCTTTGTCCCTCTTTTGGCCCATTTCTTGCATGAGAGTTTAGCCATACTTGTGTTTGTTTTTGTGGTTTGTTGTAAAATGTAAAATACCATATTTTGGGCTCCTCTTCAACATTGTAGAAAGGCCCTTCTTTTTTTAGGGTCATAAGATGCTATTTGCTTCATTATCTCTCTTTCGGGGCCATTTTTGCATGCTAGCTTAGCCCCATTTGTGTTCACTGTTTGGCATTGCTTTAAACTGTAAATATGCCTTTTTTTGGGCTGTCTTGATTCTGTCTTCACACTTCATGTTCAAATAATGCATGCATTGCATAGCCATAGGTCATTCTATGCGCCTAATTTCATGTTTCGGGATTCATTTCATGCATCGGGTGTCATTTTGCCATCTTTCGAGGCTGTTTTGCATCACTTATTACCTCTGAAATTTGCATGCTAGTATGCCATATTCCATGCCTTGCCATGTCTTGTTAGAGTAGCATTTGGTGCCTTAGGGTCGGTCCTCGGTTTGCGTGCACGTGTGCACGTATCTCGAGTGTCTCATTTTCATCTAATGGTCTCTTATGTAAGTGTGGCTGAGGTCCACTTGTGTTAGTGTAAGTCCATATCGCATTATGTATGCCATTTCATTCCATAGCGTTGTGTATGCTTGGTTGTATGTTAGCGCATCGTGTATGCCATGTTACCTCATGCATCGTGTATGCCATTTCATAGCATGTTGCATGTTAGGTTGTATCTTAGTTGCATTTCATACATGTCATGCATATTGCATTGTGTTCGAGATAGGGGTTAGCCCGAGCACGGGAAACGAGGGACATTTCGTACTCCGAGTGACGGAACGTGTCTCAATTCCCCAGTCATCGACACTCCGGATTATCCATAATGGAGTTAGGTTTTAGTTGAGTTTTCATGTGCATTCATTCTATATTGAGTTGTGCAATTCGACTCCTCGACCATAATGTATCGAGATGCGTGATTGGTGACATGAGGATCGAGGCATGCATACATTTGTGAAAATACATTGCCATGCCCTTTTCCTGCTCTCTGTTGCAGCAAATCAAGAATCAGCAGCCTTCCGGGGCTTGGCGCGCTTTCCAAAAATTATTGCAAAATAGAGGCTAATTGGGGCATCACAGTGGATTTCCGCGCAAAGGCAACCCGGATATGCATCATTCATCATCTGAAGAAGAGTCAAGGCAGTCCCTGGCTTGCATGCCAGTTTATTGTTTTCTTAGTTAATTTTGTTAATTAATTAGGAATTTGTACATATCTTGGACTGTATTATTTGGACTGTACTATTTGGGACTGTATATTATTCTTTCGGACCCTCCGCGCGAGGGCATAATTGTAATAAGTGTGCGTAAGTGTGATGTATGTCTTCCAACCCCACGTCTTTCTTCCCTTTTATTTACCAACTTATGATGGTTAGATTAGGGCATGTTTCAATTAGCATACAGTATGATAGCATGTTTGCATTCATTCATCTGTCTTGCATACACCGGACTCGGCGCATCATACTAACTGCATTTGTATTTCAATTCTAAGTTTAATACATGTTAGCTGTAGCATTCCATACGCCATGTTTAGAATAACCGAGCCTGCTATAGTTGCATTGTTGCATGTGTTGCATTAGGCATTTCTGTATACTTAGGATCATGCATGGATTTCTAATTAGCTTCTGTTTTGGCTTGGAGTACTCGGTGAGTTTTTATACTTTAGCATCCTTGCATGCGTGTGAGTGACTGCCATGATAGCATGCTTACCATGAGGCTATGTGCTTATGTGATATAACTGTCTGTATGCCTGTGGGTGAAGGTTGAGTTATTTGGATTGGGACAAATCATCAACTGTGAGTTTTAAGCCCACTAGATAGTGGCAAAACCATCTTTTCTAAGCCCACCTGAGGGTGGCAAAATCTGCATTTTAAGCCTACCTGCGGGTAGCAAACCATTTTTCAAAAACAAACATGAAATGTTTTGTTCCAATTCAGGCTACCTAGCTATACTTGTATGTTGTGCGCATCACATAGTAAATCTAGGCTAATAGCCGGAATAAGAGCACACAAAGCTTTCAAAACTAGGTATCATGGTTAGTAGAGGCCGATCTTTGATCGGGCGAGCGGGGGTCCTCACGAAGTAACCTTCCCCAATCGTACCCAAATTCCCGAGCCGAGGCAACTTTGGTGATGACGGACACGTGGCCTTAGGCAACGAGTCAGGGTTTCCTAAATTTTCCGAAATAAAATATTTAGGTGGCGACTCTATATCTGGCAAAGCAGTTTATGTTTGGCACTTCTTTTCTAAAAATCTGTTTTCTCAAAACGATGTGCCGGATTTAGACTTTTTGGTTCAAGATTAAGAACCGTGACAAAATCGAGTCCGAACTGTAGCGAGGTCCCCCGCGGGCTTGTCTACAACGATGGCCAAAGACGCCAAGTTTGCAACTCAATGTAAATGCATGCAACAAAACAAATGAGTGCTAACGCCCTATCATGTTGATATCAAGGGCATCGGCGACCAAAGGTTGAGACGTGTTTCGTCACTTTGAGTACGAACACTCCTCAACCCTCATGCTTGGTTTGACACCTCAAACCAAGCAAAATGCTATGCATGTGTGCCATATACAATGCAAAGTGATGCGGCTAATGCAATGTAACGTGAGCATGCTAACTTTATGCAATGCAATGCTACCTATTCATGCAAGCTAAACAAATGCAATATGAACATGTCAAGCATACAACATGACCATGTAATGCAACTAGCTAAACAATATGCAAACATGCGAACATGATACAATGTAAGCATGCAACCAATGCAATGCAACATGTCAAACATGAAAAGTATGCAAAGATGGACTTATACTGAAATGAGAAGGCCTCAGCCCACCCCAAAACAGTGGCCACAGTGCATGGAAGTGATGGACTAAACACCTTCAAATGTGCACATATGGAAGTCTAACACTTAGGCATGCAAGAAGTCAACTCTCAAGCGCATTAAGAAGAGACAAACATGGACAAATCACCAGCATAACGAGCTCTAAAAACATATAAAAGACAATGCCAAATCCACTATGTTATGCAAGCAAGGCATGCAACAATGACTAAAACTTGAAGCCAACAAAAGAGTCCAAACCATGGCTATGTCAACCAAACCCCAAAGGATCAAAATGACCTAGAACAGTCCTAGGGCACTCCAAAACAAGACTAAATCATGCATGGACTATGGTTAAAGCATGCCAAGAAAAGGGGCCCAAAACAAAGGGCATTCAAAGCCGCAAAATAGAGTATTACTCTACACCTACCCCAACCACTCATGGCATGGATTATGCAACCCAAAACAGAGTTTTAATGCATCAAAATACACCCAAAAACCCTCTGATATGGCAGCCCAAATGACTTAAACAAAAAGCATGCACTATGACTCAAACATGGAGCATAAGGTCACATTTCTTTAAGGCATTGAAAGGATAACAAATGCAAGCATGTAAGCATAAAACATGGACTGAAATGACATAATAAGTGATTCCAAATCACTGAACTAGCCAAGGTAATGCATGTTAATGACTCACACACCCGATGCCAACATGCTAGAATGCAAAGGGATTATATAAATCATGAAATGCGTGATCAAATCAATACCCAACAGACCTCAAGCATGATGAAACATGACCAAAAGCTTCACAAAGCTAGGCAAAAATATGCAAGCATGGTGGTCTAATGACAAGATGCATTTCTAGGCAAAATGGAGGAATACAAGGCAAGTATATAATGCATGAAAGGAGCCATTAATCCGACCAAAAATAGAGGCATATTATGACCTAATAACACCCAAAAACCTCTGAAATGGAGCCAAAGACAACTAATCATGCATGCTACCCTTATGAGCCAAAAATATGAACAAAGGAGAGACAAAGGGAGGGGGGTGTCCCTCCCCTATGCAAGACCTCAAAACCTCTTCTTCACCACTGAAAATCCCCTGAATTTCAGTGGTGAGAAGGCCAATACACTAGGATTCCCGAAGCTCAACAAAGAAAGCACAAAAAGGGCCAAACAAGGCCTAAGAAGGGAAGGTCGACCCCCAACACCAAAGTGAACTTAATGAAGCATCTTAAGAATGAAAATACAAGACTTTTTTCAGTTATACACAAAGTCTAAAACAACATGCAAAGTGGGTTAAAAACTAGTGCAAGAATGGGGAATATAAAGCAAATAGTGTTACCCTTAAAGAACACTTGAAGAGTAGCAACCTCAGCCCCCTCCTTATAATAAAAACTAGCTCAAAACTCCAAGAACAACCTCTCAATACCTCCACAATCGAAGTAAGGTGTGATACTAGGTGACTTAGTGCAAAACTAAGATCAAAACACACTTTTAGGCCCTCCAACACACACAAAATGAAGAGAGAGAGAGGGAGATATAGAGAGAGAAGGTGTATATAACAGATATATGTGATATTAGATCTGGTTTTGCTCAACCTCCTCAAAGAATGAGGGAGGCCTCCTTATATAGACAAACAAAAGTGCTAAGCTTCCAAGAGAAACTAATCAAAAGGGATCAAGGCTTCTTAAAGAAGCTAAGGCAAAGGGGCCAAGGCTTCTTGAGGAAGCTGAGACAGGGGTTCAAGCTTCTTGAGGAAGCTAAGACAAAGGTCCAAGCTTCCTCAAGAAGCTAGGCTAAAAGGGTGCAAAGGGTGCAACTCCTCCATACACGTGTATGGAGGACAAGTCCGTGCACTCCAGCTGGCACAGCTGGCATGCACCATGCCTGAAAAAGGCAAAAAGGAGGTATCGGCTAGAAAAGGAGTCCATCGGCCAAATATATAGTCGACCGACCACACAAAGAGCCGACCGGCCATCACCAATGGCCGGTGGAAAGAAAACAAGGCCGGTGGCCCTAAGCCAAGGCCCATGGGTACCAGGGAAAGCTAACAAGCTATTCTCTACCCTCAGGTGCAAGAACCAAACAAATGTTGGTCCAACTAAGCACAAGACAGTCGAGTTGAGAGATCCTGAGGCAAGACGTGTAACCGAGACCTCTGAGAACTCAAAACGAACACAAACATGGATGATCACCGAGTGTTCAAACAGTGACGTCCAAGTCTTGAGGACGGTCAAAAATGGGGTGTCTACACCTTAATAAGTTTGCCACTTTGTACATCAAAAAAGTCATTCGATTGCATGGTACCCCAGTTTTGATCGTGTCTGACCGAGACCCCCGCTTCGTATCTCACTTCTGGAACAAATTGTAAGAAGCTTTGGGAACCACACTGAAGTTTAGCACTGTTTATCACCCATAAACTGATGGGCAATCCGAAAGAACAATCCAAAAGTTTGCAGACATGTTACGTGTATGCGTGTTGGGCCTCAAAGGTATTTGGGATGAGCACTTACCTTTAGTGGAATTCGCCTATAACAACAGCTATCAAGCAAGCATTGGAATGGCACCGTATGAAGCTCTGTATGGAAAGAGATGTCGATCACTTCTATGTTGGACGGAAGTCGGGAACAGGAAATTGTTAGGCCTTGAGATCGTGCAAATCATAAGTGATAAAATCCAACTTATAATTCGCACTACCCAGAACCGCCAGAAAAGTTATACAGATACACGGAGACGGGACTTGGAATTTCAAGTAGGGGATCATGTGTTCCTCAAGATCTCACCAACAAGAGGAGTTATCTGATTTGAAAAGCAAGGAAAGTTAAACCCACGTTACATCGGGCCATTTGAAATACTGGAAATGATTGGTCCTGTAGGATATCGCCTTGCACTACTGCCTGAACTGTCCAACATTCACAACGTGTTTCATGTTTCGATGCTTCAACAGTACCTTCGAGATCCAGAACATGTCGTCGACTATGAGAACTTGGAAGTCCAAGAGGACCTCTCTTATGAAGAGCAACCAATGCAGATTCTCGATCGTCGTGATCAAGTTCTTAGAAACAAGACTTTACCTCTGGTAAAAGTCTTGTGAAGAAATCATCGAGTCGAAGAAGCTACATAGGAAACGGAAAGTCAAATGCGAGCCAAATACCCACATCTCTTCAAAAATTAAGATAGGGGAGAAATGTGGCCCCCTAATTGTTTAACCACATAAATATGTAAATATAATTATGGTTGTATGTGATAATATATGAAAAGTAAATAAAGAAATAAAAATAAATAAATAATATATAATGATTTGAAGAAATGGTGTGAAGTAAAATAACATGGTGCCAAAAGTTAAATAAATAAATAGAAACGTTATAATAAATAAATATAAAGGTAAAATCACAATAATAATATTAATAATAATAACAGGATAGTTATCCAAGCTAGAAAACAAATCTGTGAATTAATTAGGATGAAAAGTGGCATTGGTGGGTTTATGCCACTTGTACAAAATATATATGATTTTGATCTAGTCATCATTAGGAAGATACGGGCCTTGTGTATATAAGCAAGCTGAGGTAGCAAATTGAAGATATGAAAAAAAGAAGGAAAATCAGGGGACGTACTGCATAGAAGGAAGTCTTGAAAAGATAAGAAAATAGGAAGGAAATAGAAAGACTCAATCTTAATGTGAGTTATATTATACCTCGAGTCACTATAATATATTTTACGTATGTTTTGGGTTACCATAAATTATTTACGCAATCTATGTTTTATAAATTATATTACTATGTTGATTACATTAATTATTTTCTGAACTCTATTTGTTTAAATTGAAACCCATAGATATGTTTGTTTAACTTTTATAAATTATTTGACAATGATTTTATAAACGATTATATTTTGTAAGTACCACCACGGGAGTCCCATGCCTTGGGGGACTTAAATAACTATTGGCCTTTATTTGGCCACTTTGTAATCCTCTGTTTGTCATAGATCCAGTGACCTCTGTTCTGACTGTCACTCTTGTGACCTTTGTTCTATTACGTTCTGTACCGTAGTTATGGTTATTTATTTACATAATTTCTGTATTTAAGTTTCTGCCACGTAACTAATTTGTTTATTCTAATTAAGTTATGTAAATGTTTTAGCTTAACTAACTATCCAGGGTTGTTTTGTATCCCCATACTCTTGGTATAGTATCCCTCACTTTGTTGTGTACTTATAGCTGTTATCCTTTCAGGTGATGAGATGTAAAGAAGAGCCTGTAACCTCGTGTAATGGAAGTCGCATAAGAATTTGATACTGATCCATTATTTTGTCTTTTTTTCTTTTTCTTTTATTCCCTTTGTTTTTTTTCGTGATGGCCAGTCATTGAGTAATAAAATAATAAAAGCCCTACAGATGTATTCTCTCTTATTAAAATAGTAGAACGAAATAAATTTTTTGTTTGATTATTTTTATTTGCCTCCACCTGCGCCATTTAATTTGCTACGATTAGAATAAATTAGTAAGTTGCGATTCTAAACCTAAGCCCCTAGGGTTGGGTTGTGACACAAGTCATAGAGTGGTGGGCCCCAAACAAATATTCAAGGTTTTTTTTTTAAAGAAAATGCTAAAGCCATGTACAAAGGGCCGAACAAATGAAGAAAACTTGGTGGATTTCGGGGCCCACCTAGCTAGTTTATGCAAATCCAAGCATTTGAATTAACAAACATTGCAATTCCAAGTCAAAAAGTGGCAGCCAGGACAATTTTCATGCAAACTAAGCCTAGTTGAAAAAATTGTTGGTGGGTCGAGATGCACATACAAAATTTATAGATATAGTTCTTAAGCTCGGGGGTCGAGGTCTGTCCATAAGCATGAAGGCTAGCATACATTTTGAGCAAATTGGGCTGAGCCACTCAATAATTTTTAGTACAAGCCAAGGGGCAAATGAATAGGGCACAATTATTCAAGCCTATTTGTATGGAACCTAGTTGGGATAAATGAAGGTCCTCATTCCGAAGTGGGCTCCCTCTCCCATTCTAAGATGGGCCGAGCTAGGAGTTCAGTCTTGGCCCATTCCCCACTCAAAAGTGGGGAAAGCTATGGGCTTAGCTATAGCACCCATCTCCACTCCAAAGTGGGTTTGTCCATAACTTGGGCTCCAAGACTCCTATTCCAAGTCACTTGAGCTCTAACATATCAACCAACACCATGTGAGCAGAGGGTGTGTGGTGCTCGCAAATAACAGAACCGCTCAACAGAGTTCGTGCTCTCTTCCAATGAAGAGCAACCTAGCATAACAAATAAGGGCCAAATGGCAGAGAGAGAAACTTGACGAGCAAGTTAAGTCTTCTTCATAAAAGGTAACCTTACCTCATTTTACAAGGGATCGACCTCTGGACACTTTATACACACTTGTCTTCTCCACCTTCTCTCTACCAAACTCCGGTACTGACTCGATCGTCGGAGGGGTTTCTGACCAACCCCCGGTCAAGTAGCCTAACCATTTTTTCCTTGTGCAGGCCTTCACCCATCAGTGCACCAGAGTTCGTCTATGAAGTCTCATCTTACTCTATTGTGGAAACCAGTCTGCATAGACCCTATAAACCCTTTAAATTCTCTCAAATTTAAATTTTAAATTTAAGAAAAGTTCAACTAGTTTATATTTTGTCAGCTAAAATCTATAACTCGAATTAAATTTGGTTAAGGTCTAAATTAGAGCTTTCTCACAACTCAGATAATTTGATCAAACCAAATTATGTGGAACTTTTCATGATAAGGCAAACGAAGCCAGAACTATAGTTTGGGCTAGGGATAGGCTTACGCAAGTCCTTCTATGATTTGGACTGAATTTGAACAGACATTCAACCTAACTGAATCTGTCTAAGTTGCAGTCCTAATGTTTGTTTTACTTAACACTAAATGAAGATTGAACTAGATAAACTTGTGAATTAGGACATCTTTCTTTTGAATTATCTTCACTCTTCCATCTAAAAATTGAAGATTAATATTTCAAAGGGTAAATTACACTTACCTCCCCTGAGATTTCTAATAATTATAAGAACCTCCCTTTGTAATTTTAATAACTACACTAACCTTCCTTATTTTTTAAACCATTATCAAGATTCTCCCACTATTAAGTTATTTAACAAAATTTGTTAATGTCATACCAAAAATGACAAAATTACTCATTAATTACTTTATCTTTTCAAATAATAAATTTCACTCATCTCCCCTGAGGTTTTGCATATATATTATCAAAAAATCATACATATTTTTTCATTATTTAATAAAATTCTTAAATTTTATGCAATATTAAATAAGATTCTTAAATTGTTAAGACATTATTAGATCATTTAATAGAAAAAAAAAAACTTAATTTTTATTGATAAAATACTTAAAAATAAATAATCTCTCTAAAATTAATGTTAGATAACATCCTAATAATTTAATATAAGACTTATTTCACACCACATAAATAACCTAAAATTTATTACTTTAAGTGATGCATTTATTATTTGAATTTTTTTAAAGTTAAAATTAATAGATTTATTTTTTTTCCCTGGCAATTTGCATTACTTACTTATTTATATGTACAAAAATTATTATTTTATCTTTTCTCAATCATAAATTATTCTCAAATTTTAGTTTTTATCTTTGAGTCATTAAACTTTTAGTCGATGCATATTTTTTTTTAAAAAAAAACTCAGGCTAATATTTCTTGCATGATTAAAAAAATAAAAAAAATAAAAATAGAGGTAAAAAAAATATAATTGCCTCACAATAAATTAAAATTAGTTAATAGGAATGAAAGATCAAGAAATCATTTTAGAATAATAAACAATTCAAATAATTTATCATTTACACCTAAAATTAAAATTAATCTTTACTTGAATGGAGAAATTATTTGAAAATAATAAAATACTCAATTAATTTGTTTTGTATGATACTTAAAAATCTATTTCTCCATCTTTATTTATCTCTTTTAAACTATTTTTATTAAATTAAATCTTAAAGTTAATTTCTCACTTTTACTAATGGTTGAATTTTTATTTAAAAGTTCAAAAACTTCTTGTGAAAAAAAAAATGAAGTCAAGAAATTACATTTATATTTTTAAAAAAATTATGAAAAATAAATAATGATTTATATATATTTAATAGGGTAAATTAAATTACATTTATAATTTTTTTCTTTATAAAGTGTTTTATTTCATTGTGTATTTAAATTAGTATTAGTATCTAGTTTCTCATTCTTAGTCAATAAAATTATACGGGTAAATAACAATTTGACCTCATGTGGTTTATCGAAAAAATCACGGAACCCCTTGTAGTTTTGTTTGTAACACTTAAACTCCATGAACTTCATACCACATTGTAATTTATGGTGGAACCATTTGTTTCAATAGAGCTTACGTTGCACTGATCATAAAATCAAAATTTCTCCCAAAACAGTTAACCACACTGGATAATTCCTTATGTTCTTCTTCCTAATTTTTTTTTTTTAAATGAGTTGGTCTCTCTCTAAAATGCTTATCTCTCTCTCTAGCTTATTTCCCTCATTTTTTCCATCTTTCCCTTTATTTTTGTTTTATTATTCTTCTAAAATCTACATTTGAAAACCTTAATTCCCTCACTTCCCAATTTCCTATCAAACACCTTCACCCAATCCATTACCCTTTTGCAACTCCAAGCTGACGATCTGGTCCATCTACACCCACTCGATGCAATCATCTATGATAACAACCTCCCTTGGATGGCCTAAATCACCACTTTTGGCAGACTTCTGATAAGGATCATATGCATGGTTTAAACTTAATCAGCATATAAAAGATCCTTACAAGTGTGGCATAACACACACACACACTCTCTCTCTCTCACTCATACGAATCATCCATACCACACAAATTGTTCAACTACCCTTACCCACTGATCACCTATAATTATTACTCCCTCTCTATGTTTCTCTTTCATTACTTCACAACATTCTCTCCCAAACAGATCATTTTCTTGGCCAATGACTTTTCTCTCTCTACAATATCTCTCCACTGTGTTATGGGTTTAGAAAACTAATTTTTTAGAGCGAATATATATATATATATATATATGTATATGTACTATATATGTATGAATGTAGTGGGTCTTTATGGTCGATTTTGGACGGGGCAACGTAAACTGTTTCTATGAAAACAAAAATGGAGAGCAGAAATTTGCATGTAATGCAGTTGGAGAGGTGTGTGGTTTGCGATGGGATGAGAAAGAAATGAGAGATGAAGAGGAAAAGAATACAAGAAAATTAAAGAAAAATGAGAAATAAATTCTCGTTTGTAATGGTATTAAGAAGAAAATTAGAGAAACAAATAAGGGTAATTTAGACTTTTTACTACTTTATTATGACCATCAAAAATTATAATGTGATATGAAGTTCAGGGTGTGTAAGTGTTACAAATAAAATTACAGGAGGGCTCCCTGTTTTTTTAGTAAACCACAAGGAGTCAAACTATTATTTACCCAAAATTATATGAGTATTAAATATACGAAAGAAATAAAATTAGATAATTTAAATAATAACAATTCACTATAAATAATAATAGAACAAAATAAAGGTGAGAAATTTAAAAAAAAAATAAAAAGTTAACCATTAATGAAAGTGAGAAATTAATTTTAATATTTAATTTATAAAATAGTTTAAATGAGAAAAATAAAGATGGAGAAATATATTTTAATTATCATAAAACAAATTAATTGAGTATTTTGGTATTCTCAAATAATTTCTCCATTCAAGTAAAGATTAATTTTAATTTTAGGTGTAAAAATGACAAATTGGTTAAATTATTTATTATTTTCAAATGATTTCTTGATTTTTTATTCCCTATAAACTAATTTTAATTTATTGTAAGGTGATTAGATTTTTTTACTTTTATATTTATTTTTTAATTTTTTTAATCCCATAAGAATAACTTTCAAAAAAAATGCATCGATTAGAAATTTAGTAACTCAAAGATAAAAATTAAAAATTGTTAATAATATCTTAACTAGTATTGTGAAAGGCGCGCCTAGGCATAATGCGTAACAGTTATGCCCTGCAGGTACCATAAGGCGAGGCGACTTGAAAGAGGCGTACACCTTATGCGCGACTTGAAAGAGGTGAGAAAAGGTGCAAGTCACACGCCTAGGCGCGACTTTTGTTTTTTGATCTCTGAATGAATCTAATGGCTCAAATCATGCTTTTAAAGGCTCGAATTATAGAGGATTACAACTCTGAACTATATGTGAGAGTACCCAACCCCAAATCGATCGAAATGCCCTAATCTCCATTTGTATTTGCTCAAAAGCTTGTTGTGTCTCTTTCTTCTCTCTCTTTCTTTCGGCTCGATTAAGACCAGGTGAGTTCTTCTTCTTCTTCTTCTTCTTCTTCTTCTTCGACTTTGCTCTTTGTTTTTTTTTCTCTTCAACTTGGAGTCTCGACTCTCTCTCTTCTTCTTCTTCTTCTTCTTCTTCTTCTTTTTTGCTCTCTGTTTTTCTTTTTCCTGCTTCTTTGACTTAGTTTTTCTCTCTCTCTCTCTCTGGGTAGAGTTCTTTTTCTTCTTCTTTGTTTTTTGCTTGTCACGACCCAAATCCACCCCTATAGGTTTAGCATCATAACCAGCCAGTAATCCGTAGATTACCGAAGGCCTCTTAATCAGAAATCAAATTATTAGGGATTAACGGAAACAAATAACAAATATACAATGTCCATTGAGCTGTGCAGACATATATGAGACAAAAAAATTTAAGCTTTATATACATATATCATACATTAACCTTACGACATCACATTTATATGAATAAGACAAAAAAGGACTTAGCCCTAATTACAGAATAAACAAAAACTTAAGCTTTAATTACATAGCCATGACCACTTGACATATCCGGAACCTCCATAGGAGGCACATAAGTTGGCTCACAGGACAGAGTCTAGGAAGAAGCTCTAACCCTAGTCACGCGTTTGATCACCTACGTACATAAATAATACAGTGAGTTGGAGCCCAGTGAATAACAATAGAGTAAAGGGTTTATGAATGATATCCATCACAGATTCAGAAATCAGAATTCATATCAGAAACGGATTCAGATTCACATACTTATACAAATTTCATAAACAGTTTTATGTGGTACATCCATTAATTAACATATCAGATTGGTCAAAAGACCCACATGCATAGTCGGTACCGACGACCTTAAGGGTCAACATCTTTGTGCACATATAGCCATGGTATTATTACCCCCAGGCGAGGGCTCACGTGAACATAGGCCATGTTATTGTTTCCCACGGACGAGGGCCACATAAACATAAGCCATAGTATTGTTTCCCCACGTGCGAGGGCCACATGAATATAAGCCACAATATTGTTTCCCCCGGGCCGAGGGCCACATGAACTAAGGATGCCACAAATATATTTTAGAAAAATGGACATTCATTAATGATTCATAAAATAACATTTCAAAAAATAGATCATATAATTTCAGTCAAAAAATACTTATAATCAAACATATCTTTACAAAATTGTTACTCACAGATAGCTCCAGAAGCAGATTAGGTAGATTAGACAGATCGGATAAATCAGGCAGATAATAGCGCGTGAACTACACAAACACATAACATATACACATTGGAACATAATATTACTTCCTTGATCAAACTTGGCTTCTCTTGTCTTTTTCTGTCTAAATAATCCAAAGTCTACTATGCTTATTCTTTCTTTATTCAAATGAATCAAATTCTCATTCTACATGTTCTTTCATTATTCTTTCATTACTAAGTCCTTTTCCAAATACACCGATTTCTTACTTGGCATCTTAATCAATTATTATTAAATCAATGACTTATTCCTTACCCAACTAAGTTATGTTGATTGTTAGCTTATTAATCTTCATTGAGTCATAATTCTTGCCTAAGAATGCTTGGGAAGAAATGAGATCAAAATATGAGCAAAGTGTAGTTTTTCAAGATATGCTTGAAAATAGCTTGACTACTCGAGCCACCACTTGGTTGCTCAAGCGGACTGTATTGTCTGTAAAAATACTGGAAGCTCGTAATATTCGCTCGAGCCATCGATTGGTCGCTCAAGCGATCTGTAAATTTTCTGAGTTTCAAAACTGTAGTTTGAGCTTCCAAACTTTCATTTCAAAACTTAGGTTCATGCATAGCTTGTGTGGAAACATGAAAACACTTTGAAAAATACTAATACATTACCCTTTCCTAAGAAAACAATTTCAAAACTTCATTAATTTTGTCAAACTTGAGTTAAAACCTCATGCATGCAAAGATTTCTCAAATTCCTTTTTCTTTAAAAAAACAAACATGAAATTACAGATGTAAATCCATGGACTTTTGTGACAACCCCACCACGTATAATGATTAGCACTTAATTAATTAAGGAGATTTGAATTTTAATTGCCCATTGTTCTAATTTAATTTGGGATTATAAGAATTATTTAGTTTGATTCGTATATGATTCTATTGAGGATTTATTTTGGAATTAGAAATTGAAAGCCTATATAGCTCAAGAGAGTATAATTGGTGAATTGGAATTAGTTTAATTTCGAGTATCGGAACCATATAAGAGCTTAATTAAATATTCGATTCAAATTTGTAAAATTGAGATTTGATTAATTGGGTCCGAATTGAAATTAATTAAGTTATGAGAATTGGAAATTAAGTTATTATGAGTTAAATTTATTTGTGAGGTATTCAATTGAGTATGTAATTTATTGGCGAAGATTTTGAAGTTTAATCTGAAATTGAAGATATTAATGATTTAAGAAACCAAAATTGAGAATGAAAATAAGTTTAATTTAATATTTAAAGCCTTTTGGGAGTTTGATTAAAAATTTGATTCAGAATGATAAATCTTAGGCCTTATTTGTCATAACCTAAAAAAACCAAAAATCCAAAAAGTCACTATCCTATTTAAGTCACATCATCTTATTTAAGTCACATCACCTCTCTACCACATCACTTCAAACCTAACCCATACCCAATCTGTAACGCCCCCATTTTCGTGCCCAAATGGTAATACAATAGTTATAGCTCTTTAAAGTAAAATTGATAACCAATCCTCATACATGATGTACATAGTCTTCATGCGATATTACAATTAATCCAACAACCATTAATTAAACAACAAATACCCCCAAAGGTTTACAAGTTCCAAGGCCTGAGCCTGGTTACACAAAACGGTTATTCAAACCCATACATACAAGCCCTTGGCTTACAATCAGAGTCACAGCTTATGAGCACATTATGCTCTCAACACACTATTTCCATGCCTTCAGTTAGGCTGAATCACCACATCCTTTCCATACACAAAAATCCCGTAGGGTGAGCATAAAGCCCAATAGAGAATTCTTAACAAAGTATATACATTTTATACAAGTCTTAAGAAATGGAACGCTTATGCCTTGCCATGCCTTTTTGAAAATAAAACACATTTTCATCTTTTGAAAATCAACATGCTCAATGAAGTCATGCCATTTCAACTGCTCAACATTTATCACATTTTATTCGAGAGGCGGTAAATACAACTCTAGAAATCCCTAGGTTGGTGTCTGCAAGTAGACTATACAAGTACTACCAAATTGTCATTTTTACCAATATCATCTGAGGGCTCGACACTCATACTCTGTCATTTTTACCAGTATCAACTGGAAGGCTCGACATCTATCATTTGTCATTTTTACCAGTAACAACTGGAAGGCTCGACACCTATCATCTACACCACCTGTCAAGACTTACCAGCCGTATTTACCCCAAAATCATTATCATGAAAACTCATTTCTCAACATTCTTTTCTCAATGCAAGTTTTCAAAATCAACTTTCAAAGTTCAATATAATTAAATGAATTGATATGCTAATACAACAATAATCAATACCTTACAACAACTCTTCAATTTCAATTTTTCCACACAATACCACCATTGTGAATCAAAATTCTCATTTCTCCTTTCAATGTAATTTCACAAGATGAATAAATACTTTTATTTCAATTCATCCAAGGGATAACATAATTCCCACATTTTAAACATTTCCAACAACACAGTCATTTCAAGACTAAATCAACATTTTGAATAACAATTTTCAAAATGAACAACTGTGACGTTCCCAAAATTTAAGGACATCATAATAAGATTTAGAATTTAAAATCAATATTGCCATCAATATTACTAACATCCATTAATTAACAACCCAGAATTTAAAGTTCTTACATCATAACTTAGTCTTAGTATATAAAAGAAATGACACAAATATAAAAAGAAAACTAGAGAAAAAGTAGAAATTTTAGAAAAATAGTTCATGGAACTTGGCACTCTTCAAGCTAACCAAGGCCTCGGTGTTTCCTTTGATTTCTTCAGTACCTAGCATAAAACGCCAGGGCAACAAGAATGCTAGTGAGCAACGAGCTCAAAAGATACTACAACCCGAAAATACCCATCCCAATAATAATATTCACAATTTATGAATAATGTGTAATAATAGAATAACAAGTAATATTTAGTAAGCATAAAAAGAATGTTATCAGTTGAAATAATAACAATAGATAATAATAAATCAAATAAAAAAATATAACAAACGGAAGCAGTATTTCATCATAAGGAATATGCCCACCTTTCTTTTTAAAGTTTCGTAGATTTAGTTTATCAGATAAATTTAAGTAACACCTCGCGGAGCACTATTTCCACTCAACCGCTAAGCAATGGCCACGGGCAATTCTGACTCCCCCTTGGTCAAATATTCAAATGTTACTTACTGTAACTACCAATGATGCCCACGCACCAGGGTTACCTACCCGAGTCGTGACATCACAGCCTGCTCCAAGGGAACGGTCTATGTTGTGACACCCGCACCACCAACCTTATATCGCCTCAACTGATAAGAGCCGAAATACCTTCCCGTACCATGTTAGGATTCACCACTCACTTGCGCAAGATTCTAAACCGGGCTCACCCCATCACTTTTAAATTTCAATGTACCATTGGTTAAATTTCGTGTTTCTTTACTTATTAAGATATTCACAATAATTCAACATTTAATTACTAATAATGTTATACCAACTCATTAAAATTCCCAGCATAAAGTATTATACATGTCACACAATAGTAAACAAATGTACAAAATTTTAATAAACAATTTATTTAAACCATGGTATGAAATAATAATGTAGATACCAAAAAGAAGAAATAAATCATAATCACAAACATGCATGGATTTTTAATCTACAAGATTAGATTAGCACAATATTAAATTTTTGTCCAAATAAACAATTGAAGAGATAATTTTTTATTCCTCCTTAATTTGCCAGAATTTTCAGAATGCATAACTCGTAATTAAAATTATAAATAAAATACTTATACAACTCTAAAATTCATATAAATCTACAGAATACTCAATAAACATGTTATGGTCATTTTTCAAAAGCATTTTCCAAAAATAAATTATAAATAATTCTGAAAAATTCCAAGAAAATTTATGACACAGATTTATCACATTTTCTTAAATTAATTCCATACTTAAATTTATAAATCGATTCCATAATCTAAAAATTTATTATGAAACTAGACTTCTCAAATTTCATTTTTTGCTTAGAAATTATCAGATTTGATTTAACATAAATTTTTTAATGATTTTTCAAACACATAGTGAAATCTGCCTATAGCTCCAGGTTTGGTTAAAAATTTGTATAAATTCGTACAAAACTCAATCATTGTTGAAAAATTTTGTGGATGAACTAGACATCACTATCAACAATTTTGTAGAATAAATCATCTTCAAATTTTGAGTATAAAATTGTCTAAAAATTCGTACAACTTTCTGACAGATTTAAAGGGTCAAATAACATTTTCAATAATTTTTTTAATGACATAAACTACACATGCAAGTCCAAATTCCACAATATTATCATGATTTTCAGACTACCAATATTTGATATACCATCATAAATTTTCATGCAATTATAAATAAAATTCTATCTACAAGTTTAGACATTTTATCATATGTATGTAATCTAAAAATCTCAAATATAAAAAAAATAATGAAAGAAAAAAGAGAAGGTTGAGAGGGTTTTCTTACTTAGTTGTAGAATTGAAATGAAACGATGAAATGATAGAAAATATATATATCCTTCTTAGTCTCCTCCTCCTCTTATCCTCCTATTCAAACTTGACTGAATTTTTTTTTTTTTTTGTTGGTATATTTGTGTATTTGTGTAGGTTTCTTAAATTTGATACACTAAGATTTTTAGCTAAGCTATTTACTAAGAATAATTATCATGTTGGATCCTTATTAAAATAATTTATAAACAACAAATATTGAACACCCACAAATTTTTATTATTATTATTATTATTATTATTATTATTATTATTATTATTATTTTTAATCTTTGTTAGTGATTGAATTGGGTTAATTTAAAACTAACCTATACACTAATATAAATAAACTCTGGATAAAATTAATTAATTAATTTATTATTATTATTATTTTTAGAATAATCAAATGCGGGTTTTCACAACAACAACTCTCGTGTTTCTCAAAATTTATCATTTGTACAATATAAATAAGAAATTTTCCAAACATCACTTATTTTGGCATTCAAAATAACTATAACAATATCAACCATAGATTTTCATCTTCTTGTTTAAAAAATCCCCCATTTCTAGGTTTTCTCACCAAAACCATCTATCTTCAAACATTTGAGAAAATCTCACCAAAATCCTTTTTCTTCAATCAACAGAGTTTAAAACCCCCAATTTGTATCTCAAATGATCAAATAGTAAACCCACTTTGAAAATCATTCTTTTTCTTGAATCAACAACTAATTTTCAAAACAAATCAAAGGATGATTTCGAAAATCATCTTGGTCTTGCAAAAACATATATATAATTCAAAGAAAATCCCTACCTCAAGTTTGACAAAGAAATGAGTTGAAAACCCCAAATTCAACGATGATGAAATTCGATCTCCACTGCACACAACGTAGCCCTCGCCTAGATAACCGACTTTGGTAAAGAACTTTGGTCTAAATCCCAATTGATTTGGAGAAATCAAAGAGAGAAGATGACTTTTAGAGAAAGAAACTCCCGATTTGGAATTTTGGAGAGTTTTAGAGAGAGAGAGAGAGGACTGAAAAAGTGATCTGAAATATCAGATTCACGAATTGATATAACGTGGTCCACTCAAGTGTAGACAGGCTCGCTCGAGTGTCAAATACACTAACCCAGTACTTTTACAAACAGGTCAAACTTTTGAAATCAAACATTCTCCGCTCGAGCGCATAAATGGCCGCTTGAGCGGACAAGCAACTTCGAATGCATTTTGCATTTTTGTTTTGAGGGGCATTGCCCTCAACCCCGCCAAGGGGCACTGCCCCCTAGACCTCCACGAGCTGACCGGGCAGCTCTGACCGCCGACCGGCCTAGTTGAAGTGGCAAAACATAAAAGAATGATCGAAACCGGGATCGCTACACAATCCATATTTCATAAAAAGTAAAAAAGTGTACTTATTTAGATCATCCAAAACCACCCATTAATATAATTAATTGAGCTTTAAAGGAAGTCAAATTAGATAAATTAAATTATGTGACGGTTTGTGATTAGTTAAGAGTAATTTAATTATGTGCTAATCAAGACTTAATTGGGTTTAATGAGATTAATTAAACCAAGTGTTACTTGTAATTAGTCAAGACTAAGTGGGTTTAATTGAGTTAATACATAATTAGCCACTAAGTTAATCTTATTCATTTATTAATCAAAGAAAAGTATAGATGAATCTAACGTAGTGGTGTGTGAGTGTGATATATGTGTTGGAGCTTTGGAGTCAAAAACATGGAGAAAGAAAGAGAGAAAGCCGAGAGAGAGAGAGAGAGAGAGAGACCATGAACCTCAAGAAATTGAGAAGGAAAAAGAGAAATTGAAGGGAAAAACTCATGAACTCATCAGGGAACTTGAGAATTTAAGCTCTAGTTAAGCATTCCACCCTTAATTTTTGTAAATAAGTCACCCACCACATGAATTCAAGGAAGAACTAGAATCAAATGCATGTAATTTGGAGGGTGTTGGCTTTTTGGCTTTTCAAAGGGTATTTTTGTAAATGCAAGCGTGCCAGCAAGGATCAATCGGTCCTTACAAAAATTATAATTGCCAACCAATTATCAGACGATTGTGTTTTAGTTCTTTCAGCCTCAATGAAGAAGACTTTTACTGGTGGCTTGACTTAAGAGAAATTAAGAGAAATAACAGTTAATATGAAGAACAATGGAAGTATTTCATTAAAATGAACACTTACAATGATCCAAACTCAGCCTCGAAGAGGTTTACAGTGACGATCTACTTGAAACTACTCCTATGAATCGAAGTGCAGAACAGGTATTTAAAGTACAAGAAAGATAAAGACTGGAAATGTAAAAACTGGAAAAGAAAATATGTAAAGTAAGACTGGTTTGTATGATCTGAGTCTGGGGGCTTTTTCTGGGGACCTCCTTGCTATTTATACTCCTCAAGAATGACCATCGAACTGCACTTCAAATCGTCGAACTGCCCCTCCATGATCGCTGATCATGCTGCCTTAGAAGTAGTTCCACTACGCCATCACTTGCAGTTGGGCTTCCCTCCTGTATTTGAATTTAAATATGAGTAACTGTTGAAGCCATGCCATCCTGTATCTCTTTACTGATCCAGTGCTACTCAAATCACGTGAGAACCAATTTTCACTGCCACGTGTACGATCAGGATCGAAGACTTGAGTAATCTTCCTATATTACCCTTACTCTACCACGTGTCGAACTGTGATTGGCTTTTACAAAATATGTAGCCAACATTACCCCCCGCACTAATATACCCAATATTTGGTGATATTAGTGGATCACAGTTTTCTTCCCGCGCTTTCAGAACGTGCATGGAGTTCATTTTCTGGAAACACAACCGTCATCTATTTGGTGATCATTTGCATTAACTCTCTTTCAATTTGTTGAACATCCCAATACCTCAGCATTACGGACCATGGCTAAATCAACTTCTCTTTCTATTGATCAAGCATATGAAGAGCCATTGAGTAATGTTGCTTCCCCTCGAAAGAATCTCCACGCATTCATTAGCCACCTCTACCTGTCTTCCTATATTCAGGTTATGGGAGTCTTTGCAAATTACCAACCTTCGGACTACGAACACATTGCTCTTAATCCTTCAATTCAACAAGTTGCAGACATAAATTCAAGAAGTTCTTCCTCTAACTTCCCCTTGTACCTTGAACCAACTGCTTTTAAACCTTTGATTTGGCAAGTTGCAAATATGGACTTGGGAAACTCTTCTTCACAAACCTCTGCATGGGATGAAGCTACAACTTCTTCATCTTCTGGGGTTTCCGGTTGGACAAGCTGGTCAACACCTGAGACTTATGATCTGAGGGAACGAATCAACCATCATTTTGTTGAGTTCACTGACCCTTTGGAGTTTCCTTCCTATGCTCGAAGTTCAATGGTTTACCCTTACGTGCCCATTGACTTTCGACGTAGTTTGGAGGAGAATCTGCTTGTGGCCTGGTACACATCCTCCATGCCCACAATGACAGTGCTTGTTGCCCGACGCCCAGAAGAGGCACAAGGGTACAACCCATCATTCTTAGCCAATAAGGCGAAGATTTGGTCTTCTGATTGGCTTGATTATATTAATGCCTTTGTTCCTTCTGCTTCCGTGCCATCTCCCATAATAGAAGCATCTACACCTTCTTCTCCATTTTCTGAAACAGAAGTATCTGTTTCATCTTCTGAAGCAGAACCATCTACCCCTTCTCCTCCACCAACTCTTTCTTGGACAGAGAAACTGAGGCTTGCCCTTCCCATGGATAAGATCTTCCCACCTTACAAACTTTCATCTTCCCCTACTCCAGCTGAGCGGAAACAAGCTCAACTTCTACTTGCAGCTTTCTCTCACTTGCCCTTCAATGTTCTTGAGAACGACGTCCCTCTCAAGAACCTTTGATGGGCTTGTGATATTTTGACTAGGGGCCATGTCCTTAATCCCCTTGCCCAAGCAGAACTTCATATGTTCCTGGACCAACTTCCGGTGCTCCTCTACTGGCATCGAAATTCTATGGACACTACACAATCTTTGGATCAACTTTCGTCTCTCCGAATTCATGCCCAGTACGAAACAGAGAACTTCATCGAAGAATTCGATGATTTCAAGAATAAAGATTCTGCGTATTGGGATGATTTGGTCATAGACGAATTGGAACAAAGATTGAGGGAGGAGGCTTTCAAAATAAAGGCTGAAGAGCTCTACTATGAAGTGAGAACACACCAACTTATGCAGCCAACATTAGAAGAAATAGAAGATATAATAAATAAAGAACAAAAATTCATTGATCACTGTTGGACCAAATTTCATGATCTTGTTATTTATTCTATTCCTTATTTTTATGAGCTTGAGTTTGTACCCAGATAGGATTACTTGATCTAATTGCCTTGGCTTGAATACAAACAAAGTTCTTCTGTATTTGACATTGTTTGACTCTGTTTCCTTTTGCCTTTAAAAGCCAATTCAGAGCCTCGAATTGAACAATCTCATCCTTCGAATCTGGACTCAATCGTCTTTAATGAAAACACTAAAATGAACCAACATGTCTTTTTCCAATTTATGGAGTAAAGTTGATAATTTTAGCTGATATCATCTAGAATTAGTGCTTCGAATTTAACAACCTTACCCTTCAAGACTAACTATAACCAATATATGGTCATGGTTAACATAGCCAATCAATTTTAAATTGACCACTTTTGCTTCGAAGAGCAATCTATGCTGTTTTAATTCAATAGACAATCTCCTTTTATAAAAACCAACGATTGGTTTTGATGTTTCAAATAGTAATTCTCATCCTTAAAGAATCCTAAATTTTGCTCCAAAGGTCGTTACTTTCATTAATAACCCTCAAACGGGTCTCTAAACCCTTTGAAGTAGACCAATACTCGAGCATTCTAGCATCTTTAAGCATGTAGCATGCTTCGAAGCCGGTTTCTCTGTTTCGAAGCCGTTGTCCTTTGGTTTTTGGCGCCAAAATTTGGCTTCAAAGCCAAATATTTTACTTCGAAGTTGACTTTAGAATTTGGGCTATGTTTTTTCCCTCCAAAAGTATCAACATTGAAGGAAACTCTTCGTATTCGTACTTTTAGTACTTAACGACTTACGCAATATATTTTTCAGGCACAAAGCTTTTAAAAACCCCTTTGTTTCGTGTTCTGAAATCACTTGCTCTTTTAACACACAAACGCTACCGATCTTCTGTTAACCCTCTCTTCCTTACTACTCGCTATTAATGGATCCTTCCTCACTGAAAGTGCCCGCTGGCGATCGTCTCAGCCCTACCATGGCTTTGAAGAAATGTATTGATGAAGAAATTACCAAGCTCACGACTGGTGGGCCAAGCAACATAGATGGGCGTCTCTTCGTTCCTCGCCACAGCCGCCAACAAGAATATGTTCTAGGACCCATCTTTCAAGAAGCTCCTAACCAACTTCCAGCTTTATACCCTCGTTTGGAGGATCACCTTCTTCTATACGAAGGAGGGCTTGACTGGAGCAACTGGAGAATGACCCGGCCTCATCGCTACTGGCCGACAATGAGAACTGAATGGGAGGAATGGTATGACAGGGTTGTACCTGCGAGAGAAGATGACTTACAAGAGCTCTACATCCTCGACGCTCTTCGCCTTTCCAGGTTCATCATTCCTGAGGACCCCTTTTTGATTCCAGCTGCTTTATGTTTTTGGAATATGGCTTTTAATTTTTTCCAATTTCGGTGTGGCATGATGGCTCCCACCGTTCTCGATATTTGCCATCTTTTAGGGCTTTCCCCCCATGGCTCTTCTTTTACTCCCAACTACCCGGACCTTCCTGTCAAATTTTCCCTTCCAATCTTAAACTCTTCTTATAGTGACTTCGTAAAGGCTGAAAATAAGAAGGAAGGCCCTGTGAAGGACAGAGAACTCTTTTCCTTTATTTTATACTGGTTATGCAAATTTCTTTTTTGCACCTCGTCTCAGAGGATTATGCCTGAGTTCGCTCCCCTCGCGAAGGCACTTGTCTTGAAAAAACATATAGCTCTTGCTCCTTACCTGTTAGGCCATATATACAGAGCTTGCTCTCAATTTTGTGAAAGACCACTTGATGTTAACCAAGGAGGTCCCCTCTGGGTGCTCCAACTCTGGCTCTTCGCCTATTTTACTGATCTTCATTCTAAATGCCTAAAATTTCTTGTCTAGGATCCTAGCACTTATGGGGAGAAGTATGCTAGGATTGCCCTTTATCCTGCTTTCTTTGTTTATTACTTTACCTTCTTTTACCAACTCCCTATTTCTCCATCCACCTCCTTCTTTTGTCCCTTCGAAGCCAATAAAGGACCAACTTGGCTGCAAACTTTTCTGGCTGATAAAGAGTGCTCCATCTCACCTCATAAAGATATATGGGCCTCCATACTGCTACCAAGGGAATTGTTCATTGGCACTTTGAATCCTCGAGCCTATAAATGTATATCTGAGGTGTATTGCCCTTCCTAGTTCGCCAGACAATTTGGGCTCACTCAAGGGATTCCTGTTCCACTTTGCAGTCTGTCGAATGTCCACCTTACTGCTGGAGATTTGAGAATATCCAAATCCAAGCTAGAGACGGCAATACTTAAACTGCTGAAGGAATTGAATGAGTTCCAATTTGTCCCTTTTCTTCCATCTGGCTTTGTTTTGCAAAGATTCCAGAACTGGTGGACAGCCAATAGGGAAGTGCGCTTATCTGTGCACCCTCATGACTTGCTAATAGGGTTGGGAGTGCCTTCAAAGGCTAAGTCAGCAACAGTTGAGAACATTCCCCCTCTTCCTGAAGCTGTCACAACTACTCCTGCAGCTTCATCCCCTCCAGCTAGAGTTACTAGAGCTGCTTCGAAGAAGGGTAAATATTTTCAGATTTCCCTTTTTCTTTCTTTTGAATCTTTTGTTCATTTCCTTTACACTTATGTTCTTTGGTGCAGGGTCTCCGCAAGAAGAATCCCCCAAGAGAGCTGAAACTTTAGCTTTTCTCAAAAAGAAACAACAACAAAAACAGAAAAGGAAGCTAGTCCTCCCTCCTGAGAAACCTGAATCTCTGGAAGAAGAGGTTGAGCAAGAGCAAGAAGTGCCCTTGCAGAGAACAAAGAGACAAAAGGTGGTTGTCTCCTCTTCTGATACAATCGAACATCTTTCCCTCGAAACAACCACTACAATAATGGGGAAAGAACTGACCTCTGAAGAATCTGAACCTCAAATTGAAGAGAGGGAGATCGAAAAGGAACCAGTAGCATCACTACAAAGAAGGAAGAGAAAGAAGGTGACTGTTCCTGCTACTGACTTGGTTGAAAACCCCATTCATAAAGCAGCTGCCAAGGCAGTAGAGCAGGAACATTCCAAGGCAATAATTGTTTTTGAGAGGGCCAAGAGACGGCAACAACAATTTTCTAGAGATGAAGCTGCTGCTACTAATGCACTTCAAAGGGAAGCTGTAAGAAGGCAACAAACTGCCGAACATTACTCCCTTCGCAGCTCTCCCATCAATGCTAATACCTCTGGAACAAGTAATTTCTTTCACAATTCCGCTGTTTTTTCCTTTGTCAACTTTTGATACTGAATTTTGACAGTCCTTTGTATTTCTTTCTTTTGCAGCAACACCTACTGCGTTTCTCTTTCCAGTAAGGCCCCCCTTGGTTTCAGTTGAAGTTGACCAGATGCAGGATGTGAGGACTACTCAAATTATCCTCTCACTTCCAAGGTCTACACTTCCTGTACTTTCCCTGAGGCCAAGCATTCCTGCATCTCTCCTTCTTGGCTTAGAGCCATACCTCCCTTTCTTGACTTTCGATCTACCTTAGTCCACTTCTTCTTCGAGCCTTGCTCTTTCTCCGTCCTTCACAGAAACTCCAACTGCTACTCCATATCTGATGGCAGTTGATCCCCTTACAGAGGGTGCTGGTAGTCTTCCAACCCATAGTTCATCACCTTTGCCTACTTCCAGCCCCTCTTCTCTTGATTCACTGGTGGCTAAGACAATAGAAGCTGCCAAAGATGCTCCCTTCATTTCTCCTATCCCCATGCAGTCTTCTGTGTCTTTCACCACAACACTTTCTGCACCCCTCATGTCTATGGATGAGGTTGATGTTTTTGAGGCCAGATTAGCTAGTCTTTTTGACATACCTTCTACCTCTCCAACATCCAGTGTTGAAGCTGAGCCATTAGTTTTGGCTAACTCCTTGTTGGAAATTCTTGAGAGCTCTTCTTCTTCCAGCTGCAAGCCTTCTGTGCTTTCAATAGACCTAGACACATGCCTGGAACTACTGATTTCCTTTTCGAGGATTCCCTTCGAGGCTCTACAGAAGCCTATAAACAGAAATGGGTTCCTCCAGTGCTGTAAATTTGCTGAACAGTCAGGCATGGATGTTTCAAGTCATTTGTCTCAGGCAGCAGCTACTGTCGATTTTTACATCAGCATTTGTCGAGCTGCCAAGGATGAGGCTGAGAAATTAGCTGGCGACCAGAGTTTTGTTTCCCAAATACATGCTGAAGTATCAAAGCTTAAGGAACAACACTCCTCGGCCTCCCACTTTCGAGTCCAACTGTTGGAGAGGAAAGCTCAACTGGAAGAGGAGCTAGCTGCAGTAAACCAGGCCTTGGTTCGAACTGACACTAAATTGCAAATCACCAACCAAGAACTGGCCGATCGAAAGGGAGAGATGGCTGCAGCTATTCAATTATTTCCATCACTTAACAATAGGGAATCTACTGTACAAAAACAATTAAGACATTGTAATGATTTCTGGGCCAATTTGTGGCACAATATACTTAATTCTTTATAAAAGAACAAATTTTGTCTATCATTTGAGCAGTCTTGTGTTTTTGTATTTAATATTTATTTTATTCCTTGTGTTTCCCAAATGGTCAGAAAATAAGGCTTCAAATATCTGCCATTAATCTTTTTGGGATGTACATACCCATTCAAATTTCTCAAATGGTATGCTCTAAAAGGCAGAACTCTATGAATTTGATATGGTCCGTCCCAGTTAGGTGACCATTTGCCAAACTTATGGCTTTTAATTCCTATTGGGAGTATTGTTTTCCATACCAAATCACTTTCATCAAAGCCAATATGTTTGACTTTCTTGTTATAATTCTTGGCTGCTTTCTTCTTTTGGAAAAGAATGCTATTTATTGCCAAAATTCTGGCTTCGTCTATGCCTTCTAACTCTAAGCACATACTTTGATGTTATTGCTCAGGATCTAACTGATCTTGGCATCTTATCCTCAAAGATTTAACATTAATTTCCACAGGTAAAACTACATCATGCCCATATACTAAGGCATAAGGAGTGACCCCTGTGCTTGATCTTGGGGAAGTTCTGTAAGCCCATAAAACATCCAACAAAAGGTTATGCCAATCCCTGGGGTTATCCTCCACAACCTTTTGTATTCCTTTTTTCAAGGACTTGTTAAATGATTCAGCTTAACCATTGGCTTGTGCATAATAAGATGTGGAATTAACAAGGCTAATTCCAAACTCTGCCACAAAAGACCTCACCATTTTTCCATCGAACACAGTCCCATTATCCACAGTTATGGTTTGTAGGATGCCAAATCTATGGATCAAATCTTTAATGAACCCAATGACCTCTATCTGATCTACAGCCTTGTATGGCTTGGCTTCTACCCACTTAGTAAAGTAATCAGTAGCCACTAAAATGAAACAATGATGCTTCGAAGAAGGTGGGTGTATTTTTCCCAACATATCCATGGCCCACCCTCTGAATGGCTAGGACTTTACTACTGCATGAAGGTCAGTTATGGGCACATGCCTTATTGTGCCATGCTTTTGGCATGCCTGGCAACCCTTTGCATATTCTATGCAGTCTTTAAGGATAGTTGGCCAATAGTAGGAATGCCTTCGAAGCAATCATCTCATCTTTACACTAGGCTGATGAGCACCACAGATGCCTTCATGAACTTCAGCCATAGCTGTTAATGCTTCTTTTGGGTTTAAACACTCCAGCAATAAGCCATCTCCCCCTCTTTTGTAGAGAGCATTGCCATATATCATATATTGCATAGACTGTAATTTGATTTTTCTGCTGGCCTTCGAAGATGGACCAGCTAAGTATTGCATTATTGGATGCCTCCAATCTTGTTCTTGTAAGTCATTATGATTGACTTCCAAGACCACACCCCTTTTATTCAAAGGTTGTGTTAATATTTGATATGTTGTTTGGCTTATGTCCCTTTGGATATTATCCCTTCTCTTGAAGTTCGAAGCTTTCTGAGCTACATCATTAGCTCTATTGTTCAAGAATCTTGGAACATGAGTTACATTTGCTACTTGAAACTGAGAAAATAGATGTAATGCAACAACATAGTATGGCAAAATACTTATGCTTTGACACTTGAAAATCCCTTTTACTTGGTTAACCACCAATTGAGAGCCTTCAAATATGTCAACTGCATGTACTTGTAATCCAATAAGAATTTCTAGTTCCACTATTAAGGCTTCATATTTAGCTTGGTTATTGGAACAGGTGGCTTCATCCACTCTGAAACCATGTGTAGTTTCTACCCCTTGTGGAGATTTAATCACAACACCAATTCCAATTAAGCCATTGGCTTTCGATCTATCGAACCACATCTGCCATGGCTCAACACTAGCCATACCAAGTTCCATTATCTCTTGGCTCTCTGTTTGAGATGGATGGTCTGCCAGAAAATTGGCTAAAACCTGCCCTTTTACTGCCCTTTGGGGGATATACTCTAGATGAAATTCTGATAAGGCTAGTATCCACTTGCCAATTCTCCCCCTCAACATAGGTCTAGATAATATGTATTTAACCAAATCTGTGGTTGCAATTACCAAGACGGTTGTAGGTAAAAGATAATATCTTAATTTCATTGCAGCAAAATACAAAGCAAGACACAGCTTTTCAACAGCTGAATATTTACATTCACAAGAATTTAAAAACCCACTAAGGTAATAAATAGCTTGCTCTTTGCCTTCTTCATTGTCTTGGGCCAAAAAAGCTCCCAATGAATCTTCTACTGCAGTTATGTACAACTTCAAGGGCTTGTTCCCCTTTGGTGGCATCAGCACTGGAGGGTTGGCCAAGTAGGCTTTGATACCTTCGAAAGCAATTTGATGCTCTGCTGTCCACACAAATTCCTCTTCATCTTTCAGCCTTAACAAGGAAGAAAATACTTTAGTTTTCCCTGCAGTTTTAGAAATGAACCTTCGAAGAAAGTTAACCTGCCCAAGGAACCTTTGTAATTCTTTCTTACTTGATGGAGGCCTGGCTTCAATGATGGCTTTAGCTTTATTTTGATCAATCTGTATTCCTTTCTTGTGCACTACATAACCCAAGAAGTTTCCAGATGATACACCAAAAGTACACTTAAGAGGATTAAGTTTCAACTTGAACTTCCTCATTCTTTCAAAAGCTGCTTCTAAGTGAAACAGATGCTCCTCCATGGATTGGGATTTCACTACAATGTCATCAATATAACACTCTAGATACCCTCCAATGAGATCATGAAAGATAGTGTTCATAGCCCTCTGATATGTAATCCCAGCATTCTTCAGACCAAATGGCATTTTAACCCATTCGAAGGTGCCAATATTCCCAGGACATCTGAATGCTGTCTTGTGGATATCCTCCTCTGCAATGCAGATTTGGTTATAACCAGAGTGCCCATCTATCATTGATAAAATTTGATGCCCTGCTGAACTGTCTACCAGCAGATCCACTATAGGCATAGGGTACTCATCTTTGGGAGTTGCTAGATTTAAGTTTCTGAAATCGATGCATACCCTCATTTTGCCATTCTTTTTAACTACAGGCACAATATTAGATAGCCATTCAACATACCTGGCTGTCCTAATAAAGCCTGTCTTGAGTAGTCGAAGAATCTCTTCCTTGACCTTCTGAATTACTTCTGGACTCATTCTTCTTGGTCTCTGCTTGTATGGCTTGAAATTATGCTTCATAGGGAGCCTATGTTCCACTAATGACCTATCCAATCCTGGTAGTTCATTATAGGACCATGCAAAGCAATCTTTGTATTTCTTCAGAACAACCAACAACTGGTCTCTGTCCAGAATATTCAAGCAAGCACTTATATAGATGGGCTGTTGTATAGAACCTTCCCCTAAATTTACTTCTTCTAAGAGGTCTTGTGTCTGAGAATTTATTAAAGCTTCTTCCTTGGTTTCTTTGACCTTCAAAGCAACCTTCTTGCTTTGTTCTGCTCCCAGGTTCTTTAGTTCAAAATCTTTGCCCTCCTCCTCATAGACAAAATCTGTCCATAAGGCATCTTCCTCCTGTATCTCCTGGACTTTTGTCTCAATGTCTAATGCACAGTATTTCCCAAGGGATAAAATTCTGACCTGCTGCTGCTCCTGTTTACAGCCAATTATCATGGCTTCTCTTTCTTGCTCCTGTACTTTCTGGACTATAGCTTTTACATCCAATGTTGAGAATTTAATCAGAGCCAAGGACTTGGCTTCTTGTTCTTTATCTCTTTACCTACAACCAGGCATCATTGTCATCTTTAACGACAATCTCTTCATCAGCACTCTCTTGGACTAAGTGCTTCAGGTGTGTCATTTCCTCATCAGCCGTCACTTCGACTGAGCCATCAACTTTCCTCAGTATACTGGGTGGTGTTACTCCCTCGATATACAGCTTGGCCTCTGCAAAGTCTGCACAGGCTATGAAGGGTTGAGGATCTGCATTTATTTCCTCTGTCTCTCCATTGCCTAAGGCCATCATGATTTTCTGATGCAAAGAGGAAGGCACACATTTGTTAATGTGGATCCAATCTCTCCCAAGTAAAGCATTGTATTTAGCATTACTGTCGATTACGAAGAATGCTGTCATGCAGTCCCTGGTTCCCACACTCAAGTTAATGGGTAAAATCCCCTGAGCCATATGTTTATCCCCAGCAAAACCAGCAATGGTTGTGCTAGTTGGGATCAACCTGGGATTCTTTTTTCCTAATTTCTTCAAAGAAGATTTCGGTAGTAAGTTCACTGCTGCTCCATTATCTATCAGGACACGGTGTAATTGAATTCCATCGAAGAAAGCCTTGATGTACAAAGGCTTAACATGTTGTGTCATAGAATTCGAGGGATATTCAAAAGGATATGAGAGGTTAATGCTCACCTCTTCTCCACTCTTGTAGTCAGTTTCCATTGGGGTAGCCATGCTGGAGTTATCTTGTACCATACTCACTTGCGAATCTTCACTAGAGACTGGAATTGGATCAACTCCTTGATCATCTTAGTTCCCATCTCCAGCTTCGAACTCATGAGGTAGTATATGTACCATGTTGACTGATACTGGAGGAAATGAGTCAAACTGGATGGCTGGTTGTGCCTGTTTCCTCTCTTGACTACCTTGATCAGTTACCTCAGAAGCGTCCTTCATGCTGCTTTCTGGCACTTCACTGCTAACAGGTTCCTTCGAATGGTTTTCCTCGACTGGTTTTTCAACCAAAAATGTTTGCTCAGCCATGAAGGCTTTGAACATTTTTTCTTCCACCATTTCTTTCTTTTGGCCTGTGCCAATCTCTTCTTCTGTCTCGCTACCACTCTCCATCCGAGCCTTCTCCAGCCTTGCTAAACTAGCCTTCTCTCTGGCTTTCAGTTCAGAATAAACCTTGGTCAACTGCTCTCTGCTGCAAACCACTTTATTTTGTAGAATTGGCTTTGGAGCATGGTCTGACTTTGGATTTTTCTTTCCTTCTGTCTTGACCGGTGAAGAACTCTCTCCACTTTCTTTCAGATCTTGCTAGTACTGGGTGTACCTGCGTTGAATCTTTCTCCTTTGTGATCTTGAAATGACTGGGACCATGTCTGGTTCCTTCGTCTTTGGGTGTTTAAGCAATACCCAATTGTTCAGAGCCACCAAAGGAGGCTTGACCATTCTGCCTGGAAATCCAACATCTCTCCTGGCAGGCACTTCCCTAGGTTTGTTTTGCATTACAAACCAGTCTGGAACTCCATGTACCCAAGAGCTTACTGACTCAGATGTTGAACCGTCTTTTTCTACCTTCGAAACCATCTTCGAAGCTGGCTGTGGAGGTAAGTGCTTGGCTCTGGCCTCTTGTTTCAAGCCTAATTCAGGCCTTTGATGAAGGTGGCCACTTTCAGTTCTGTGTGAGGTTGGTCTAGGGGGCCAATCTCTGGTTTTGGTCTCATAACCTCAACTCCTCTCCAATCTTCTTTCAGAATGACTGCTCTCCATTCTGTAGTAGTTAGGTGGCCTAGACTCATACAAGGGCCTCTTGCCTTTAGCATGCATTTTGTCCACTGCAGGCTCAACCGCTAATGACCGCTGCCTATCGCTAGCCAGATACGGCCTTTTGTTATAAGCATTGGTTGATTTAGGACGTCTCTAAACATCCTTGTAGTATTGCTTCCTATCAATTGGAAGCCCCTTCAACCATTTATAACTCAGTCTGCAGCTGGGACACATCCTCTGCATTACAGCTACTTCCAAGGAATCATCATCCAGTGCCTCCTCATCAGAGTGTTCCCTCTGGTGTGAGAAACCTTGTCCAATAACTGGTGGGTTTCTAGTGTCCTTCTTGATGGTTGTCTGGTTAGCAACATGCATTTGCACATTGACTTCTTCCAATTCTGTCAAGGACAAGTTCTGGAAGCCTCTCCAACTTCTGGAAATGGATTACTGTCGATCCCCATGGCCTTTTCTGTTTTGGCTGGGAACTTCAAACTTCCTTTCCAAATTTGTTCTTGGATCCTGTCTCGAAAAACAATGCAGTTTTTAGTCGAGTGAGACCAAGAGTTATGCCATTTACAATATACTTTTCCCTTAAGTTCATCTGGAGAAAGCAGTTTTACTCCTTTAGGTAACTTAAGGAAGTTGGCCGCAAGCAAATGATCAAAGATGTCATCTGCTTTTATTAAATCGAAAGAGTATTTTCTGTGAAAGTCTTTCTTTTTAAACTGCTGGTCAATTGTTGTATCCTTATGAATTAATGCTTCACAGATTACAGGTTCTTTGCCCACAATCTCTGCTGCATCGATTTCATAATTTGGATCTCTATAATATGTCTTATACGAGGCATTATTTCGATCTTGTTCTTCCTCTAGTAATGCTTCATATCGAGACACCTTATAGGTTAGTTCGACCAAATCTCTGAATTCAGTTGAGTCAAACTTTTTTCGAAGGCTGAACTCTAAACCGTTTTGAGCCAATCTTACAAATTCTGGCTCTGGTAGGATGACTCTACACTTATTTCGAGCCCTTTTAAATCTAGCAATAAACTGAGTAGCCTTCTCTTCAGGCCTTTGACTCAATCTAGCCAAGTCTGCCATAGAAACCTCTGGCTCCGATTGGAAGAATTGGGCATGAAATGCCTTTTCCATTTGTTGCCAATTTTGAATGGAGCCAGGTGTAAGGTTGATGTACTATACAAACGCTCCCACAGTTAGAGAATTTGGGAATAATCTTAGTTTCATATAGTCATGATTAGTAAATTCACCGCATTGAGCAGCAAACCTAGCAATATGCTCTATTGTTGATTGATTCCCAGTTCCATAGAAGAGGGTAAAATCTGGTATCCTGAACCCTCTTGGGTATTCATGTACCCTATCTACCCATTCTGGGTATGGTTTTCTGTATACAGGAGTCTGGACCCCCCGAGCCATTGGTCCACACATCTCCCTAACAATATCAGCAATTTGATCCCTAGGGACCATATTTTGTGCCTGCTGAACCACTACTGGAGGGACAAACACAGGATTTGGTGACAAACTTGTGCTTGCGGTCCTCTTGGTCCATAAGGAGGTACATTTGGGACTGGTTGCCCCTATGGTGCAGGTTGCTGTTGGGGATGTGGGTAACCCCTTTGAGTCTGTCCTGCGAAAGGACCTGCGAAAGGTGCAGGAACAGGCGTTGTGTCCCTTCCATTTGCAGGCCAACCTTCTAACCCCCCGGGTATAAATTCGAATAAGGGATTATTATACCCTCTAGTGCCAGGTATGGCTTCGAACATGGGATTTGTAACCATTCTTACGCCAGTTTCTTGTACTTGGCCAGATCCACCAACTTGTGCGGTTTCATTGTTGAGTACTGAGGCATTTTGGCCTGCTATAGGCCTCGAAATGGGTTCATACCAAGACTGAGGTGATGGTCTTTCATAGTTCTGGTTACTAGTTTGACTATTAGAATGTCCATTAACTTGCATAGGCTGTTTGTCTCTAGCCAATCTTTGTTGAGGGACATTTAGGACTTCCTCTGTGTGTCTTGTGTTTGTTGGTTGGTGGTCGTTCATTCGATCCAAAAAGGATGTTGCCCACCTTTCCATTGTGTTCATCAATTGTTGTCCCATAGCATCTACTAGGCCATCCCATGGATTGGTTGGCTGAGTAGATGGAACAATAGATGGTCCAATTCCTTGGTTTCGTCCAATATTATGAACATATGGTTCTTGTCCCGAAGTACTGGTCTATTCGACCATAGGTTCTGATAACATAGGAGTTTCCACAGGATGTGTTACCACATTATCCTCTGGATTAGGTATTTCTACCTCTCCTTCTACGCCTTCTTCCAAGCGTTCATTTTCTCCTTGTCGTCTTCGTCTAGCCATTTTAACAAGTCCCACTGGGCGTGCCAAAAATATATGTTGGCTTTTTGGCTTTTCGAAGGGTATTTTTGTAAATGCAAGCGTGCCAGTAAGGATCAATCGATTCTTACAGAAATTATAATTGCCAACCAATTATCAAACGATTGTGTTTTAGTTCTTTCAGCCTCAATGAAGTGGACTTTTACTGGTGGCTTGACTTAGGAGAAATTAAGAGAAATAACAGTTAATATGAAGAACAATGGAAGTATTTCATTAAAATGAACACTTACAATGATCCAAACTCAGCCTCGAATTGGTTTACAGTGACGATCTACTTGAAACTATTCCTATGAATCGAAGTGCAGAATAGGTATTTAAAGTACAAGAAAGGTAAAGACTGGAAATGTAAAAACTGGAAAAGAAAATATGTAAAGTAAGACTGGTTTATATGATCTGAGTCTGGGGGCTTTTTCTGGGGACCTCCTTGCTATTTATACTCCTCAAGGATGACCATCGAACTGCACTTCAAACCGTCAAACTGCCCCTCCATGATCGTTGATCATGTTGCCTTAGAAGTAGTTCCACTACGCCATCACTTGCAGTTGGGCTTCCCTCCTGTATTTGAATTTGAATATGAGTAACTGTTGAAGCCACATCATCCTGTATCTCTTTACTGATCCAGTGCTACTCAAATCACGTGAGAACCAATTTTCACTGCCACGTGTACAATCAGGATCGAAGACTTGAGTAATCTTCCTATATTACCCTTACTCTGCCACGTGTCGAACTGTGATTGGCTTTTACAAAATATGTAGCCAACAGAGGGATTGAAGAATTAAGTCAAGAACATGGTTAAGGTTAATAAACATGAAAATAATTGTATTGAGCTTAGGTTTGGGAACCTTGATATATATATATATATATATAATGTGTATTTGCATGCACTATGAGTTTTGAAAGGATTTGAGTCAATCAATTTCATATTTTAAAGAAAGGAAGGAAAGAGTTTTATAAACATCAAGTTCATAAAATTTGTAGTTAATCTTAAAATTAGACAAGGTTGTGATTTTATTGTGAAAATTAGAAATTGGTTTAATTTTGAATTTTAATCCATGCATGTAAACTAATTTAAAAGTGTTATTCGATTTAAATATATTTTGGAACATCTATGATTATGAATTAAGTTGAGATTGCAAATTGAGTTAAATTTAAGATTATGGAAATAAGTTGGAAAATAATTAGTTTGAGACTTTAATTCATGTTTAAAAGATTTATGAGTTTGAATTTGGGATTTGATATGAAGAAAACTTATAAGAATATAAAATTAATAATTTTGATGTCAATTTCATACACGTGAATGATTTTCTAAGGAGTTTATGACTTTAATTTCATGTTTTGAAGGAAAATAGAGAACTTGAAGTCAATTTTATGTAATTAAAGAAAAAAAAAAATGAGAAATTGGAACTATGTTCAACTTATGGAAATTAACTTAGAAATTAATCACTTTGGGTTTGAATTTAGTTGTCTTAACATGAAATTGAGTTTCAATTGTGCATGCATTATGAATTTTTCAAAAGTTTTGAAAGTTTAATTCATGTTTTAATTTTGTGGGTTTGAAATTGGGTATGATATGGAGAAAATAAATTAAATCTAAATTTGGACAAATTTGGAAACAAATTATAATTTATATTTGAGAATCAAAAATTAGTTTGATTTTTTTTATATGTAAATATTTTGAAAGGGCTTTACAGCTTTAATTTATGTTTTATAAAACAAATAAGAAGAATGTTGGAATTATTATATTCATGAAATTATTAGTTTTAATCTTAATGATCAAAGAGATTTTTGTATTAAAAATTGGAAAATTAGTCATGGGTTCATCTTTATTAATAAAATTGCATGTTTAAATTGATTCATGCAAGTGTTTAAGTTTTGAAAATGTGTTTGGAAATCATTTTGTTGATTTGAAAGTACAGAAAATTTGCTAGTAGCTCGAGCAATAAAGTCACCACTCAAGTGAACATTAAGGCCAACCAATATTTTTACAGAGCTTTGCAGACCGCTCGAGTGACTAAAGGTCCACTTGAGCGAAGATCCTATTTTCAACATATTTTGAAAAATTGCGTTTAGTTCATATTTTATTTCTTATCTTTTTCCAAAGCATGTTAGACATGATTTATGGCTTAATAAAGATTAATAAGTTAACAATCAATATTAATAAGTGGATTAAAGAATAAGTCATTAACTTAGTAGTACTTGATTAAGAAGCCAAGTAAGGAATTGGTTTATTCAGAAAAGAATGATTTAATAATAAAAAAATATGTGAAATGAGAACCCGATTAATTTTAAGAAGAAAGAATAAGCGTGGTAGACCTTTGAATTATTTAAACAGAAAACAAGAAAAGTCAAGTTTGATCAAGGAAGTAATATTGTGTTTCAATGTGTATATGTTGTGTGTTTATGTAGGTCACGCACTATTGTCTGCCTGATCTGCTTCTGCAACTATTTGTGAGTAATAACTTTGTAAAGTTATGTTCAACTATAAGTATTCTCTAAATGATACAAGATGATATATTTTTGAAATATTATTTTCCGTATGATGAATGGTTGTCTAATATTTCTGAAATGTATTTGTGGCATTTTTAGCTTTAGATAACATCTGTTATCTGTTTTGTTACGTCCCCACTATGGGCCAACTGTACGTCTTATGAGCCAACTGTTATAGATCTTTCTATATACGTCCCATTTATGGGCCAACTGTATGTCTCATGAGTCAACTGTATCGTCTCCGTGCAAGTGAGTCAACTGTATGCCTTTATGGCCATCCCTTTATGGGTCATACGCCTTTAAGGGCCGTCCCTTTATGGGTCAACTGTTTCTACTAGTGCTAATGAATGTACCACATATAATTAACTCCAAATTCTGATTATGAATATGATTCTGAATCTATATATGTTATGAACTACGATTTCTGAACATGATTATGAATCTATTTTTGATAACTACTGAATTTTGTTTTTTGTAACTGTTATGGACAATATTCATTAAACCCTTTACTCTGTTATTATTCACTGGGCACCAGCTCATTGTTTATATATATGTATGTAGGTGACTAGACGCATGACCAGACTTAGAAGCATCTGCTTAGAATTAGTTTTTGTCAACCAACATATGTGCCACCCGTGGAGGTTTCAGATATGTTTAGTGGTTATGGCTAAGTGCATAAGTTGAAGTTTTGTTTTCTTGTTCGGTTAAACAAGTCTTTGTGTATTTTTGTAAATAGGTCTAAGTCCTTTTTTGTCTAGCTTATATATATATAGATGATCTGTATATGTATATATATAAAGTTTAAAATTTTTTTGTCTCATATAAGTCTGCACAGCTCAATGGATGTTGTATAATTGCTATTTGCTTCTGCAGCCTCTAATTATATGTTATTCTGTTAAGAAGCCTTTGGTAATCCAAAGATTACTGGCCGGTTACGACGCTAAACCTATTGGGACGGATTTGGGTCGTGACAACTTTCCTAAAAACATGCAAGATATAAACCAAGAACTTCAAAACTAAAATCATAATGAAGAAATTACAATCATTTTTCATGAACATGCATGCAACTCGATTCTTGCTCAAATTCCAATTTCTTTCTAATTTCATTAATATAATTCCAAACTAAAAAATAATATGCTTAAATCAAATAAAAATTCATAAATTACATTACATGCATGGGTTAAGATTAACATCTTTCAAAACAAATCAAAACCCCATTTATCTTCGAGATTAAGTTTAGATTTTCAACTTTTCCTCCTCTTCTCAAAATATGGAATCGATTAACTCAAATTCTTTAAAATTCATGATGTATGAAATTCATCAAAGGTAACTAAAATTGTACTCAGAAAATGAATTTCTAAATCAATTCCTTAATTCTTGAACTTACTTAATTTTCTTCATTCTTTTCCTTGATTCCTTCATATTATATGTATTTAAACTCAATCACCTCATAAATTTAAGTGTTGAAAAGATTGTCTATAAGCATTGGGTTAGAATTTCTTACCTATAGTCTTGATTTGTTGAATTTCTTATTAAACTTTGAGTCTTTTCTTTACACTTTTCTTTTTCTTCTTTCTCTTAGACTTGAACTCAAGTCTTCATCCTTTCTCATTCCCAGATTTCCAACACGCTCACATTTCCTTTGTTTTTTACTTCATCTCTCTCTCTCTCTCTCTCTCTCTCTCTCTCTCTCTCTTCATCTTTTCTCATTCCAAGATTTCCAGCACGTTCACATTTCCTTTGTTTTTGACTTCAACTCACTCACTCACTCTCTCTCTCTCTCTCTCTCTCTCTTTTGTAATGAACCCACTTCTTCACTTAATGAAATCAATACAACACACACACACACACACACACACCACTCTTCACATTACACGTGCACTCATCCTTAAATTCCAACACATCACTCACATGCACACACATACACAGATTTGCTCAGTACACCCACACCTATATACACTATCAATTTTAGATTCTTCCATAATTTAATTTATGATTAAGATTAGCCTAATTAAGTAACACTTAGTCTTAATAAATCTCAATTAGCACATACTTAAATTAATTATAACTAATTATAAATCCCACATATTTTAATCAGTCTAATTTGACTTCCATTAAGGCCCAATAAATTATATTTAAATTTATCAATTTGAATCAGATTTTTAATCGAACTCCCAAGAGGATTCCAAATATTAAATTAAACTTATTGTCATTATCAATTTTGGTTTCCCAAATCATTTAAGCCTTCAATTTCTGATCAGACTCAAAATTTTCGTCAATAAATCACATATTCAATTGAACATCTCATAAATAATTTAATTTATGATAATTTTAATTCCCAATTCTCGTAACTTAATTAATTCTAATTCGAACCCAATTAATCAAATCTCGATTTTACAAATCTGAATCAAATATTTAATTAAACTCCTCTATGATCCGATACTTTGAAATTAAAACATTTCAATCCACCAATTATACTATCTTGAGCCATTTAGGCTTTTAATTTCTAATTCCAAAATAAATTCTCAATAAAATCATATATGAATCAGTCTCCACAATTTTCACAAAACCCAAATTAAATTAGAATAATAGGCAATTAAAATTCAAATAACCTTAATTAATGAGATGCTAATTATTATATATGGTGGGGTCGTCACATTGCTGCCAGGTTGGGTTTTTTTGTTTTTTTTTCCTTCTTGCCTCTTTGTTTTCTTTTTTGCTTCATACATCGAATAATTTCGAAAATGAGAATAGCAGCAGTTTGTATAAGCAAGCACATGTCTTGTTCTTCTTCTTCTTCTTCTTTGGTTTTTTTTTTTTCGCTTCTCTTCCATGCTTGTGTATGTGTGTGTGTGTGTTTTTTTTTTTTTTGCAATTATGTCATTGTCTTTGTTTTGAGTCTCTGTTAAAAAAAAAAATTACAAATAATGAATTCATGATATCACACATTACATTATGAACCATTAATCTATGTTAATTTATCTATTCTTTACTAAGACTTGTGCCTCGCTTCAATAAAACCCGAGCCTCGCCTTACGCCTAGGCCCCAAGAGACCTTGGTGTGCCTTGAGCCTTTAAAAACACTAATCTTAACAATTTAGGGATAAACAATTTTCTTGCATATGAATAAATAAGTAGGACAAATTGCTTGGAAAAAAAAATTAATCTATTTTTTCAACTTAAAAAAAAAAGAAAAAAATTTAAATAATAAATGCATTAATTAAAATTGATAAATTTTTCATTGTTTGTATAGTGTGAAATAAGTTTTATAAGTATTGTATTAATTATTAGGATCTTATATTAAACTATTAGGGTGTTATGTTAAAATATATACGGGTTTTAAATAATATATATGCAAAATCTCAAGAGAGACGAGTGAAAATTTTCATTTAAATAGTTTATTGGTTGATTTAGTAATTTTCATCTCTTTCCGCTCAATTCAAAGGGGTAATATGGTCATTTTGGAAAGTCAAGTAACATCGTTTGTGCAAAATTAACAGATTGGAGAAATCTTGATATTGTTAGTAAAAGTAAGGGAGGTTTCTGTAATTATTAAAATCACGAGAGATGTCCTCGTATTTGTCAGTAATCTCAAAAAAGTAAGTGTAATTTACCCTATTTCAAATCTTATTATATTTTTTATCTCACTCAAATCAAACATATAATCGCATGATGCAGATAGAATCGATCTAATGTTCCAAAATATAAATCTTATATAGATGTTTTGGTTTGAAAAATTACAATACAATATCATTAGTAAACTGTTCTTCTCTTTTCTTCTTCTTATTTTTTTATTTTTTTTGGGTACAATTTTGTTATGTTTTTATTTTTAATAAAATTTAGCCTTATCATATCTCTTGTGGACCCAATTTTGCCTTATCATATCTCTTGTGGACCCAGGCCCCATCCATTGCAAGGGTTTTTCACGAGGATTAAATAAGCTCAACATAATAAAATCTGTAATAAATAGATGTATGGAGTTGCGCATGTTTAGTAAAATTTGAAAATCTCTAATCCCTTCGATTTGATTAAGAAAAATGTTTCGTAACTTAAATTTGTGTGATGCGAATGACTCGAATATCTTAAAACAACGTCATTTTAAGAATAATGAAAATTCAGGCTATGAAAATTCAGATTACCAATCATTATTGATTTGATTAATTTGCTGAAATTTAGAGAACACCTTTATGTTATATCCATTCCAAACTGACAAAAAGTTCAAGAAAGGACTCCATTGCCATTTTGTACTAAAAATGTCACCTAGATACCATCTATTTACAGAAAAAAGGATAAGTACTACTCTAGAAAGATGAGGGAGAGAGAGAGAGCATAAAAGTGGATGTGTGCATCATGTGAAGCAACTCGAGTTCCTCTTTGAAGAAGTTTTATTCTTGTCTCCACAAACAAACAAGTTGAAATGTGACATTGCTCCTAGTTGTGATGCATTTTTAAAGCCAACCCACACTATTGAAATAACAAGTTTTTTGCTTTCTGCTTTCCGATCATCACTTTTGGCTATATATTGCCAACCACTACTGCTATCCACTGCATTTGGCCATCGATCACTGCTGATCACTTCTGAGGACCCTCCCCAACAACTCTAATAATTTGTTAACGAACTTATCACCCTCAAGTCACCCTTGTGACCAGTGGCAGACTCACATGGAAGCCGGGGGGGGTCACATGTTCCCCGGGTTTTTGATTTATAATTTTTTTTTTACATATGTATATAAATAAAATTTTAAATAAAAATAATATTTAGAATAAAATGTTAACGGTATTTTTAAATTTATGAGAATAATAGTGATTGTTTTATTAAAAAAGAAGGGACTACAACAAATTCTATTTTTATGTATGAAGATTTTGTGAAAAAATCTCAATATAAATGTAATATCTATTATTATTGATATATAAATATAATTAATCTCACTATATATATGTAAAAATTACTAGAGTGTTAGTTATAATTGTATGTGAAGTTCATCTTTCTTATGTTGCTTTACTATTGATTGATAATATTATATATCAATGATGACGTGGTATCACTATTATATGAAATTTTTTCTCAAATTTTATATAAATTTAATTTATCTTATCATTATTAGTTTAAGACTTAAATATATGCCTTTTTACATTGTTTATGATATACTAATTATACGCAATACTTTCTTTTCGATTTTGCTGAAAATTAATTGTAAAATTTTATATGAAATACTTTTGTAATAATTTATTTAAGTTTTTGTACTTAATATTAATTCAAAAATTATTATTTTCTTATTGTTGATTATGAAAAAAAATATTATAGTTATAATTAATAAGTGTCATTTCTAATTTAATTTTCTACTTCCGCCAGTGCTTATAATCTCTAGCCCAGCAACCCTCTCAAATGGCCTTTAGGCCACCTTTCGGGGCACTTTGACAACAATATAAACTCTAATTTTGATGGCCACCTCTCGTCTCATCACTCCATCACTGAATACCATCTTTGACAACTCACGAAACTATTAGAAAATAAGAGAATTGAAGAAAAAGAATATAACTGTTGTATTTCACTCTTATTAATCTTATTGCATTTGCCTACTCATTATTCCATTACATAAATTGCATAGCTACATATATAAGATCTTAAAATAACTCTTGACATTTTAACATTAAAGATCATTCATCACAATATTAAGACTATCTCTACGACAATACCATTCACACACTACTAAAGGCTTTAACACACCACTAATATATCCTACTAAATTCCTTGTAACACACTAACTAAAGATAAAAAATACATATATAACTGCTAAAATATTAAAATAAAAGTTTATTTTTCAACACAAACATCTTTCTTTATTTTTGTTTTTTTGCATATACCCAACAATTTTTTTATTTTATTTCTTGTTTTACAAGGGTATAGCCAAAATGATTTTAGCTCAAGAATTTGGCACACTTGAGTGCTTTTACATTAAAATATTTATTTGACCCTTAATTATACAGTAGTAATTATTGTCAAACTTGCGACACTTCTAATATATATATATATATATTTTCAAAACTTATCCTCAATTATGCTATTGCTACCCTATATTATTTTTGTTAGCCCAAATATTCCAGGACAGTAGTAGACAGTGGGGAGGCAAGCTCAAGGATCGTGTATCATAAACAATAATTGTACAAAAGATCCCACTTCACCCGAGACTAGCTATATAAACCCACCAGAAAACAAACACCCTCTATTATCAACTTCTGCACCAAGCTATTCCCTTTTTTCCTTCCAACCAAACACAAGTTAAATGATAAATCAGTGCCCATACAAACCCCCCTTATATATCTTGTTGAGTTTGAATCAATCTCTCTCTCTCTCTCTCTGCTGACATATACAATCAACAACATCTTTGAGATACATACAGCTTTTTTAATTTTTATTTTGATTGAGGTGGTAAGCTAAAAGGGAAAGCAATATTGACGAGGTTCAATCTCAAGGTGAATTTATGTTTCGAACATAAAAAGACAGTTTGGGATTGAGCCGCGCCAATATCACTTTTTAGTCTGATTGTTACATGAGTTGTTCCTGATAAAAGTAGTGTTTGGTGTTTTTTTTTTCTGTAGTTATATTGTGTATTATGTTGTAGAAACTGCTGAAAATGATTTTTGATTGACATTGCTTCTTACTTGTGTACAACATTTTCAATATCCTGTCAAATATATATATATATATATAATCTTTTTGGCAGGTAGAAAGGCAGCCAATTACCTGGACCATATAGAGGTCGGTATGTATTGTTTGGCCCTTTTTTTATTTATTATTATTATTTTTTTTTTTTAAAAAAAATTGCATTCAACATGAGAACCTATTTTGGTTTTGTTTTTTTTGTTTTTTTCCCCTATTTTTTTTTAATTATTATTTTCTTTTTTTTGGAAAACATGTACAACAGTTGCAGGGTCTACAATAAGTATCAAATGAAGAGAAGAATTTTGTAAAATCTCATAGTTATTGTCTGATATTACATTTTTAAATCATTCAAACTTGTTCAGTATAGGGTTTTTACGGGGCCGACTTAAACTTTCACAAGACCTAATGCAAAATTTTATTGCGCGACTTTTTATATTTTAAATTTAAATATAAATAATAGAAAAATTTACCCATAAGTCCTAGTTTTTGAAACGTTGAACCATTTAGTCCTACAAATTTTCTTATGCTCCATTTAGTCCCATTTTTACATCAGCATGATGTAAATGATCTGATGTTTCATTCTATAATTTCAAAATTTATTGAAATCTGATGAACATTAGATGTTTTTCATCCTATATTTTCAAACATTATTGAAATTTGATGAACATTAGATGTTTGAAATCTAATGTTTGTAACATGACTCTGATGTTATTAACATTGTATCTGATGTTATTAACATTGTAATGGGACCTTTCAGTCTATAAGAAAATTTGTAGGACTAAACAGTGCATAAGTTATTAATTTGGGATTTATTGGTGCATCCCCCTAAATAATATGTATTATTTTTAGTAAATTATAAATTGTAAAATTCATGTCTCTTCAACTAAAATTTGAGAGTTATTGAAAATATTTAGCTATGAAAAAAAAGAAATTAAAAGTGTCAAAAGTTATCAAATAAATAAAATTTATAAATTCAGAGCAAAAATTAAGAAAGGTTTATAAAAACATATTTCAAATTGGTGAGAGGTTCTTTTAAAGTGAGTTTTTTTTTAAAATATATATTATAAGCTTTTTAAAATTTATGGAGCTATTTTCAATGTAAACTTTTATTTATTATTATAATAATAATAAAAGGTGTGCATAAGACAAACATATACCAAATTAGTGGACGTTTTTATTAAAATTTTAAAACTTGTATTATCCTCATGAGAGTATCTCTTCTTCTTTTTTTCCCTCTTTTTTCTTGTGTTGATTTTATGGAGGTCTTTATCAAAATGGATCTTATGAAAAATAATTAAATTTTATTATGACTTATGGTTATATGTGACAATTTTGGGGCCTTTTTTGCAAATGAGGCCTAAAGCCATTGCATCAATTGCTTAAAACTTCAGCCGACATTTTTTTGTGGCTATTGTAAATTAGAATCTGTTTAATAATGTAATATTTATTATACTTGTTAATACTCTCGTATTGATTGATAAAAAAACAAAATCCATTCAAAAACATAAATCATCAAAGAATCAATTTTAATATATATATATATATATCCCCTAGTGCCAAATAAAAGAATCAATTATAAAATAAATCATACCCCCTTATTATGTCAATTAGGAATTCATTAGGCCCTTTAGGGACAACTTTTAAAATTGTAAATTTTATTTATTTTACTATTAACGAATTATTTGGCATCCCTTATATTAATACACTTTTTTATCTTTTTATTTTTTTTATCATATTACCTTTCTATTTTTTTTATATCTTTTTTTTAGATCAAAAGTCAAGAGTCAAAAGTATTGCTTTCCCAAACAATTTAATTAGATCAAAAGTCAAAAGTATTGCTTTCTAACTAGTGAACCTTTTTTAATTTTTAGTTAGCGTTTTTTTAATTTTTTAAAGTTTGCTAGATGCAATTCTAAAAATTTAAAAATTTAAGAGTTAAAACAATTAAAATGTTTGGCTTTGTAAAATTTTTTTAAAACAATTGATTTTTTTTTAAGAGTTAAAAAACTAAAATGTGTTTGACAATTTGTTAAACTTTTTTATTTTTTATTTTTATGAATGAAAATTTGATGTAATATTTAACTTTTTAGTTAATGACAAATCAACTTATTAATTTTTAATTATTATTTTTTAGATTTTTTTTAGAGTTCCAAATAACCCCTACTGCGATTGACGCTATTGAATTTTTTTTAGATTAATTATCTAAAAGTCCTATTCATCAATATTATGGTAACTTAGGGCATGTGCAAGATTTTTTAAGCTAACAAGTTCTATTTTGAGATATAAAGACGTTTTTTCCCTTTTGTCCTTTGATTTGATTCGATCATTCAGTAAAACTGATAATATTATCAATTTTTTTAGTTTTAAAAGTGAGAATATTATCATTTTTGCATAGCAATATTCCAAATAATTATTTTGCTAACTAAGAGAGAGAAAAAAAACAAAGTATGAGATTAAATGTTTTTGCCCTTTGCTCTTTGGTTTGATTTGATTATCCAATAAAACTTGAGAACATTATCAGTTTTTCTTAGTTTTAGAACTAAGAACACTGAGAAGGAAAAAAAAAATAGAGAACGAGATTAAATAGGTGATTTCATTCTCATCAACTCTATATCTGAGAACAATGATACCAAAATCAACGTTGAAATTGAAATCAAAATAAAAAGTAAGAGTTTCGAAACTGAAAAGATTCCCTCAAAAATTAAGATTTAAAATAATTGAATATAAAAAGTCTCAAATCATTGAGTCGATCTATAACACCTTCAATTATAGTTTTACAAATCTGAGACTATCATGAAATGAAGTGATCTTTAAGAGCTTGTCAAAGACCACTTGCAACGAGAGCTCTCATTTTCACTATTTCACTTCTTCCAATCTGAGAATATTTCAACTGAATCGATATTTGATGATAGTAGATAATCTTCTAACTTTGTTGCTTTAAAATTTCTAAACGAAAAAGTAAAAAAATTTAAAATTTGTAGAGATAAAGAGGGGAACGAAAATAGAGAGAGATGTGGGTAGAGGGAGTGTTTTGTGTATTTGAATTTGTAAAGATAAATTAATCGTATAAAATTAACAAAAGATTTATAAGTTCAAAATTTTATAACAGGATCAAAGCTATCCTCTTTTCTTTTCTTTTTTTGACGCAGCAAAAGCTATCGTTGTTTTGTCACTAACAAATTTTCAATTTTTTTCTCCTCAAAAGCGTATTTATTGACCACTAAAAAAAAGAAAAATGCTTGAGAGCTCTAAAATAAGAGCTCTAAACCATGCACTAGTGACATGGAAGTGTGTGGAATCCAGCCTGATGTGATGTTTTGGTTTAAAATTTTTTTTTTTTTTGGACATGCCAACTCATTAGAGCTCTTTTAGAGCTCTACTTTTAGAGGTCTATAGCATTGTTGCTAAAAAAATTCAAAGCCGTTTCAAACGGGAGACCCCGTACAGATTAGCTAAAAAATACTCGCATCTAGAAGTATCCGCTGAAAATCAGATGCCACGTGTAAATTTTTTCCAGATGTCACCCCATGTAAGCGAGTAAAAATGGCTGAGAGTATATAATAAAATTCACACTCTCACACAGACATTCGTGTCCTTTGTAACGGTCTCCACTTTCAAAGCAAAACCCAGTACGCAGATCAAAAACCAGAAAAATGTCTCTCACTCTCTCTCTCTCTCTCTGTCTCTCTCTGAAGCAACAAAGGAACAACTAACTAGGGTTTTGATTGTGAAAAGAAAGTGAGAAAATGGTGAAGATTATGCCAAGTATTGAGCAGGAAGATCAAAGCTTTAGGGTGTTGGATCAGTTGTCTCTTAACAATCTTCTGAGTCTGTCATATCACAAGCTTCCTCAACAGCTCCTCAATCTCTCTATTCTCAAATTGGATGGCTCTTCCTTTGGTAATCAAAATGTGATTTTTTTTTTATTGCTTTTGTTGTTGTTATTGTTATCATTATTTGGGTGTGGATTCGATTTTGATTTGATTTGATTTTGATTGTGTAGAAGTTAATGTTGCGAGAAATGCGACGATAGCGGATCTTAAGCAGGCGGTGGAGGAAATTTTTAGTTTGTCGCAAAAGGATTGTGAAGGCAAGATTTCATGGTATGGTTATTGCTAAAAACATTCACATTTGGATTACAAATATGTAGAACAATTTGTTGTCTCAATAATTGTACAATAGGTGCAAAGATGGACCTAGAAGGGGGCAAGAGGGGGCGATCGCCCCCCTACGATTTCAAAAACAGCCTTTATTATAGTAGTATTAGCTACAATTAATTACAAATCATAGATACTCAGTTTTTCTTATTTTACAAATATATGTGGAACAATTTGTGTATATGTTTATGTAGGTACATGTTAACAATCAATTGGTTCCCTATTTGGGTTGGGCTACATTTTTGGCTAAATAAACCAAGAGAAATGCTAAAGGACCCGCAATTTAGATTTCAAAATTCACCCACAATGATGTGACAGGGGAATTGGCCTTATATAATAGATTGTGTGACAAATCAAAAATTGACACTTAACATGCTACATCGTTGTGGGTCAGTGAGAACATTTTTTGGGGTCCCAACATTTTCCATAAACCAAAAAGCAAAATATAAATTTGTTTTTGGCTATAATAAAATAAAATAAAATAAAAAGAAGCTAAAAAAAGCCAAATTTCCCACTAACGAAAAAAAAAAAAACAACAAAAAAAAAAACTAACTTTTTTAGTAATTACAAAAAGCATTAACTTTTTTTGAATCTTAAAAAAAAAAAAATTAAAAAAATTGCCAAACCCCACCTCAATATGAATGATTATGCATCTAAATTTTTCTATTTGATGATGTTACATTTTTTATTCCTCCCATATTAATTGAATCTATCAATAAAGTTTTCCATAGTGTTTATCATTTTAATATTTTATTGTTATTATTGCCTGAAATTTCATTGAAAATGGATTTCAAGAAAAAAATATTATATGGGGGGAGAACAAATTCAATCAAGATATGGGACATCCAAATACTACTGATTGATTTTTTTAAGAATGGTGCTTTTATCTGGAAAATTTTCTGGCCTTACACCACTAATTATACCACCTTTGAACTTGATGTGGGTAGGTCACATGTATGGGGACACTTCTGTTTGCGCTATGAAGGTCAGAAGCTTATCAATGACAAGGTTTATATTCGAAACTTTGGGATCAAAGATGGTGATCAGGTTAGCTTTACATACTAGTCATATTTATGTTGCTTTTGTGTACTTTGTTTATTTGTGATTTGTGATTAGGAGGTCATTTTTCTTGTCTTATTTGACTTAAAACGCTTCCTAATCTCTTATAGTTGGACATTACGACATTAGCAATAACTTGGGGCCTATCACTAGTGGGCCTTTTTCTGCAAGTTTCTAAATGCTAGGTATGACAGCATCTCCAATGGTCGTGCCATTGGTCATGCCAAAGGCAAAAAATGGCTAGGCTTCACAAAATTGGTGCTCCAATAGTGTGCCATTGCTCTAGCTAAAAAATGGCAAAGCCAAACCCTAAGCCAAATTTGGCTCAAGGTTTGGCAAAGCCATCTTGCTGCCAAAGGTTGGATCTGATTGGGTTGGGTTAAAATCATCCCAATTTCCATGACTTTAACACAGAATAGTTGAATTTGGCTAATACTTGTGCCAAAATGGCAAGTATCCATTGGAGTGATATAGCCAAAAATTGGTTTTAGTGCACTGTAGCAAGCCATTTGGCTTTGACCATTAGAGATGCTCTGATATAAGTCATAACGTAATTGTTCACTGAACAGGTAGTAATGCATATTTTTCATTTCTGTGTTGAAAGTGATTGAATTATATATTGTAAAAGATGAATTCGATTTCAGCTAAAACAGAGAATTTTTAAGCGCACTATTTTTATGCAATCAAATTCAACTCCTTCAAGCTCTGCTTTCTGGGCCACGTCTCCTGTTAAAAAAAATTCATGAGGGTTTTCCTCATCTCTTCCAAAGCCTGACTTGTAGAGCCTTAAACTTGAAATACTTTGCTGGTTCTACTGATGCAGTAAACCTCACACCTTATTGAACAAAATGAACCCTCCCACCTTATTCTTTTTGCCTCATTTTTGTAACTTTTAGTGTTTCCTTGAAGTTCTCTTTAACCCATTTGTTTAAATCTATCCCTTTTATACGTAGGCTTACACTTTGCTTATACTAGTATCCTATCCTATTTATTGGAATTTTACTTGCAAATCGTTGACAAAACTTGTCAAATACTCAAAGGCGTTTGTTTCTTGAGCTTACCACCAATTAAACCTTTTTTTTTCCTTCTCCCGCTTGATTTTTGGTCTTAGAACTTTCTAGATAAAGCCTTATATTTGTAGACATCAAAAGTAGCTGACAGAACTACTATGGTAATGTTTTAATGTTATGCAACTTCAAGCAGTGATGTAGTTCTCTGCTAGATTCTCTAATTTCATCTTCTCCTTCATTTTGGCACTTGAGATTAGGCCTATTCTAATTTTCTATCTATTTTTCGTCAAAGTTGTCTTATTAATTTTTGGTTGAAATGCAAGATTCCTTGTATCATTTGGTGGATGATGCAAGATTCCTTATAACCTATTTGATTTTGCTAAATGATGGTTCCATCTTTGACTTCTTATGCTGGCAAGTTATACTTCTGGGTTGATGAGTCAGTGAACTGAAAGCTATGTTTAGTGGTTTCTTTTTTTGATCGGCCTATGTTTAGTTGTTTCATTATCCTCTCTATTTTGGTCTTTTGATTCTGCGGACTTGTCTTTTTCTTTTACCTTCAATATTTTTCACTTTTCCTTTTCTTTTTAAGTCTCAGTAATTATTCTTATGTTGTTATTATTATTTACTTATTTTGTTAAAAAAATTATTTTGAATTTGCTCTAGAAGCTCACTGAATGTGTTCTCTTCCATATATTAGTTGGGTTATGGTCTGCTGTTGACAATCTTCTAACATTTCGATTAATGGAAAATGCAGCTTGAATTTATTCGGAATATGTCCATTAACTATAGACCAGTGAAACAACGATCTAAAAACATCAGGGGTGCTTCCAAACAGTGCTCAATGTAAGAATTTTCTGCTTGGCTCTTATTTTTCATGGTTCACACGTGGATGGTCATACTTGCCCACAAAATAATTAATAATTGACACATATGTCATGATTTTGAAAAGGAAGTTTGTGCAAAGATTATGCTATAGCTCCCTACACAATTACTTAGTGTTTTGACGTGGACATTTCTACGTAGGCTGCCACGGTTTTCCTTTATCATTCCAACTAAGAAATCAAAGAAATGGATTCGTCTTCTTTCTGGTTAAATGACCATCGGAGAATTGTGTAGTTGAACGGACAAACAATCATAAAACGCCAAGTGAGGAAAACTGTTTTGATTGAAGAAGATAAAAAAGAAACAGAATAATCAAACTATCAGTGTTGGATATTTATTCAAACACTAGACACCATTTTTTATATCATCGGTTGTCTTCAAACGAAAGTGTCAGTTAACAAACTGGCTTCCATTGAGAAGTGGATTTGAAAACTATGAAAGCTTTACCCAGTGGCATTCCTGATGTCAAGAGAAGAATTGTTGTGTGGAATTTATTTTTGCGTTGCTATTGTGCTTTATGCTCGAGACCCACAATTTGGATTCTTAAATTTACCCACAATGATGTGGCAAGAGAAGTAGGCCTTACACAATTGATGTCACATCATTGTGGATCAAATTATGGGAGGTTTTTTGTGGGCCTTAAACATTTTCCATTGTGTTTATTAAATTACCGTAGAAAGACCATTTTCAACTGAAGGATGAAGAAATTTATTTGGTTCTCTCTTGTATATATGACCCAATGTATTATAAAAAATTATATTTATATAAGACTACATGTGAACTATGCTAGTGACATCCATATTGGTGAGCTTTGCTAGAGAGGTTGAGAGCCTCTCCTAATCCTTATTCATTTGAAGTTGGATTTGATCTCCATCTGTAGTGGATGTTGACGATATTGCCTAAGCCATGTCTTGTTGATTTGATTTTCTCTGGTTTTATTCGCAATTGAACAAAAAGAATATATACTTGAAATAAATTGACCGACAAAAAGTGTATCTGACATAGGAAACTAGTACATAAAGATACATATTCAGTCGGACATGCACCAAAAAATTTGTCGAAAGTTACCCTTTCATTGGTTGTCCAATGTCTTGGAGAAAAGTACCATGTATTTTTGTTGTGAGTATTTTCTCTGCTTGCAGAGAAATGGAACTAATGGTGTTGTTTAACAGGGGAGAGCAGACCAGTACAAATGAAGATGAGGAGGAAGTTCTGGTGCCAAAATTCAAATTGACTCGCTTCTTGAATGGTCGGCTCTCATTCTCCAATCTGAGAAGTTCTACAAGAGAGGGATCTATGGGAAGGAGGAGTCATTCTTTGAGAATTTGCCTGCATTGATATGGAGCCTGACCCAAAATGATTCAGCTTCACATGTAACTAACATTGATAGAAAATAGTGAAGCATGTTTGACATGTTGTTCCCGTGGCAGGGTATCTTGAGCTATATGTAGCCTAAATGTGAAATTTGATTACTGGACCGGGATACCAAGTTGTCCTGATTGAGTCCGCTAATCTATTCTCTACCCGGAGGAAACAAAATTTGTACCAGTTAGGAAGAGAAGAACGTAGATGAGAGCTAATAGCTAATGATTATCATCCCATGAAGTTCTACTTTATATGTTTCGCTAGATGGTTTTGCACAACGTGTCGTTTGACAGGAATAAGATCTGAAATTTTTGTAACAGTACTATTATCCTCCATTTATGAAATGTTGGTTTTTACTAGTGTTCTCTGTTGACTTTTGAGGTTTTTCTGGATGTGTGACTAACTAGTATGTGTTTCTTATGGAATTGCTGATTAAATTAATGCCATTTGGATGAATTCGTATACTAAACTACAATTTAACTGATTAATAAGGCTGTTTCTTCAACCCACAAAAAAAAAATAAATCTGATTATGAATCCTTGAAAATCAACTGATACAAATGGGGTTTTTTTCTGTTTTTTTTTTTTTAATAGATAAATTCTCCTACTTTGTAACCTAAGCTACTGGTGATAGGTTGTAAAGGCACAAAAAATTGTTAGCTAGTCATACTCTCAAGATCTCTGTCAGTGATTAGCACAGGTTTTTGACAAAACGCCTACACCCCCTTTGGATTGTGTGGTGAGAAAAAAATTAAAAATGCTATGATCAAGAAAAATTATTTTAAAAAGGGTAAATTACACTCACCTCCCTTGAGGTTTCTCACAAATACAAAGACCTCCCTTGTGGTTTGAATAATTACATAAACCTCTCCTACTTTACCTGACATTCTTCAGATTTTCCCCTTTTGTAACTTCTGTTAGCACAGATAACAGAAAATACTGAGGATAATCAAAGATAATCCCAAGAATGCCAATAATGCCCTCCGGGCTCTTGAACCCAGCTATATATACCCAAGGCAAATATCTCATCTTCAGAACCAAGCACAACACACATAATTGAAAGTAGATAAAGCACAAGACAGAGCTCCACAACCAAGCACAACACAGGTATGCTACCATTCACATTTACATTAAGTAATTATTTAAAAAAAAATTAAAAAAAACATCAAGTCCACTCTCCATAGTCCAACACAAGTCATCATATATGTTCTAAAAATAATGCAATATGGATATGTCAGCACAATCAAGCACAATAATGCAATATATGTTCTAAAAATGCATTATAACTCCCACATTCCATAAAATGTAGGATCATATGGATATATCATCATCAAGTAATGGAAGGGGGGTGATCAAGTATAGAAGTAAGATATGCTATTGTGGGCGTAAAGCAGCAATTAAAATCACTGAATCAGAGAAAAACAGAGGCAAATTGTATTATTTATGCCCACATAGGAAATGTTCTTTCTGGGACTGGTGCAAACCAGTAAACTCATCTGTTGGAGGACAAATGATGATGGAAAACACTGAAGCTACTGTTAACAGACATACTCTATCCTATGAAGAAGATACCACTACAGTGAATTTAATGAACCAAACAGGGGCTATGCAAACAATGATGCAAGTACTTGAAGCAAACATGGGTTTTATGAAGATAGTAATGATCATGAATTTTGTATTGTGTTTGATTTCCTTGATGGTTGCTCTGAAAATGTAATTGGAATTGCTAGGACTTTAAAGCTTTTGTAATGTTTTGTAAGAATGTTTTGTAATGGACCTTATGTGATCATCAATATATAAGTATGATGCAGTTGTTTAACTATATATCATTCCATTACATTCCCGAAATATAAATGTAAACACCAAGTGTGCACTATACATCATTCCATTACATTTTGCACTAGCTGCTATGTCCACTACAAAAATACAAAAAGTGGAACATTGTCTTCATGGTCTATGCTTACTATTTCATGTCCACTACAAAAATACAAAAAGTGGAACATGATCTTCACTAACTGTGCACTAAAGCAATATGTATTATATACCTTAAAGTTATGATAAGTACTTGTACCAAAAACATCATCATTATCATAGCTAATTCATTTGCAAGAAACAATGAAACAAAAAAAAAAAAAAAAAAAAAACCACTGTTGGATGCATGCTATGTGGAAAAAAAAAAAAAAAACTTACATGTGCATGCTAAAGTAATGTAATAGGAAGACTAAACAAATATGAAAAACTTACACTCAAACATGCTTGCCATTGGCCTTGCCCCTGCCTCTTCCAATTGATTTTTCCCTCCCAATTGAAGTGCCCCTCCCAGATGAAGTGCCTCTTCCAGATGAATTGCCCCTTCCAACTGAATTGCCCCTCACAGAACCTCTACTCTTATCAGCAGTGGTGTCGTTGCCCCTACCACCAGTTATGCCACTGCCACTAGTTTCACCCCTTACTGGACATCTTTGGCAGGTTCTCCTATTGTGTCCAAATTGCATGCACCATTTGCATCTCAAGGTACTAAATCCTCTTACTTTGACTTGTTCCAGCTAGAGGCTCATGAGCAGTCCTCTTCCTAGCATTCCTTGGCCTTCCTGGCAATCTTTTTAGAGGTGGAGGTTGTAAAGGGTCCCCTGGTATAAGTGTCCACATAGTATGGTCTTAGAGTAGTATGGATGGACAAAATCTTTTAAGGTCAATCTACTATAAGAAATTGCAGCCACAACATGTTTGCATGGGACTTCAGAAATTTCCCACTCTCTACATACACAAGTCATCATGCCAAGATGGACAATGTGATTCACCCCTTCATTATCCTTCACCTCATACTCTTAACCTCCTGCATACTCTACTCTACAATATCTTAACCATTTCAGTGTGACTTGAAGTTGTTTCTTAATGTTCAAAGTGACATTAGACTTCCATTATAGAGCCTTATGATATCTCATGTGCAACTTACCCATCAACTTGCACCTTATGTTTTCCAACATGGTTAAAATAGACTAACATCTCATATTTCCCAACCAATTGTTGAAGGACTCTATCATGTTATTTGTGATGTGATCAGTCCTTATTCTACCATCAAATGCATGCTTAGCCCTTCCTTCAACTGGCACTTTTTGCAACCATATGAAAGCATCATTTGATATATCCTTGATGGCTTACATAGCCTGCTCATACTTCTCTTGATTATATGCCCTTGCTGCCTTCCAGAATTGCTTCCTCAACATCAATCCAGGAAATTTTGCTCTAAAATTGTTGAATAAGTGCATGCAACATCTTCTATGGGTAGCCTCTGGTATAATGTCACTTACAATCTTGTGAAGGCCTTGTACACACAAAGAATGAAACATCAGTAACCATTACAAGTATAAAATTAGAGGATCATGCATTATGTAAATAAATTAGTTGTTGAACAAGTAAGTAAATTACCTTTTGTTGATCAGACATGATGGTCCATGGCCTAGAAAGCAATGCATCTTGTATGACTATTCTCAAGTTCTCCAAAAAGAATGTCCAGCTGTCCTTACATTCACCCTCCACTACTGCTAATGTCAATGGAAACAAACCATTATTTCCATCTAAGCCAACTGTTGAAATTAACACTCCACCATAAGGACCTTTCAAGTGACAATCATCCATCACTATGAAAGGCCTACATCCATCAATAAACCCTTTTTTCATTGCCTCAAATGATATGAAGATTCTTTGGAACAATGGATACTGAGGAATAGGAGTAGGGTCTAGTTCTTTTCCATTTTCTAAGACTGGGGTAGGAGGATAGCTCATAATTTATGACAGCTAGGCTACTAGGGTTTGTTTTTTTTAATTTCCTCAACATATGTTGGCAGTAACATATACTGGCTTCCATGATCACCCTCCAGCTCCTCCTTGCACTTCCTTTTGGCTCTATACAATTGCATTCTTGAGGCCTCAATCCCATAAAGTTTGTTAAGCTTCACTTGCATAGTGTCTAACCCCATGCGTAGATTCTCCTTAAAACTATCAACCAATTTCTTGGCAATCCAAGTTGATATTGCTTCACTGTTTTGGTTCATCTTACTATATGTGTGATTAGGTTCCAAGGTTTTGATCTTGTAAGTGATCCCATCTGGAAGAGGAGATGCATGATTTCTCCAAGGGCATCCCTCAGCAGCACAATGGCCTGTCACTCTGCTTTCTCATTTTTGCCCCTAACTATCTCAAACCAATCTGCACTGTATAATCTATCAATCTAGCTCTGAAGCTATGCACATCTGGAAAAATCATTCCCTTTTCCAGTACAACTTCTCCTTATTGATTCAAATATGGCTCTTTCCCACTATAAGTACTATCAAACTGGTTGGCTGTATACCTCATCTCTTCATCATCCATCCAGTCTACTTCACCATCAAATTCATCATTACTACTAGAATATCTTACTTCATCATCACCAGATTGGTAATCACTAAGTCCATCATCTTCATTAGACTCTTCATTATCCTCATCACTTAAACTGATAGTGCCATTTGATTCATGTTCACCATCAACACTTGTATTCCGATCCCTATCCTCATCACTAAACCCATACACATTGTCCTCATGGTACTCTTCATCTACCTCTACAGTATGCACTCCATGAACTCCACTATTTCCATCTCCGCCATTGTTATCTCCAACATCATTTCTACTTCCACCATCTTCCTTTCCAATACAATATGCAATATCTGCATATAAGTTAATTGTTTTACTTCTACCTTGCATATAAAACATATTCAACACATCAAGATCATTTTTTACTAATCTCTTATTCTCAGTACCAGGCATATCACAATGCAATGTGATAGCTATTGCTTCACTACAATCAATGTGAGCGAGGACTGTTTCAGTCACATCCTTCAATGCATCAATGTAGCAATACATATTTGGGTCCACATCGTATATTCTGCCCACTTTGCCTTTGTAGTTGATGATTAAATCAAAATAAAAAGAATGCAGCCATACTGTGATCATAATGAGTAACAATTAATTATAAAAATACTACTCCATTCAACCATTACTCATCCAAATGTAACAAAATTGAACTAATATCATGTTACATCTAAGAAAATTCATAAGTAGTAGAAATAAAAGAAGAAACCCCCAACTTCATAACATAAAGAAATAAAAGCCCCAAATTTTGCAAATAAACCAAAATCCCTAATTTTCAGTATTTCTTATGAGATCAAGAAAAGAAAACTATTTCTAACAATAAATTAACAATCAGAAGATATAGAATGAGAAGGAAAAAAAAAAACTAAATTATAGTATTTTTTATAGAAAATTAACAAAAATTAACAAAAACTTTAAACCCATACAATCAGAAAATTACAACATCTAACAAATCCCTATTTATGAATGAAAAAATTTGGACAAAACATAAAACCCCTAAATGTATATTTTCGAATCAAACCCTTTAGACATACATTTCATAAACCAAGCCTATACAACTAGAAATTCCGTAAAAATGAAGAAAAACCAAACATAATCATAAACCCTAAACTCAAAATTATCATAATCGAAGTATAAAAAGTTTGAAGTCTGACCTGGAAGCCCTAAAACAACTTGTCACCGATCAATCTCTTTTACATTTTGTCTTAGCAGCGGTGATCGAACCAAATCCAGTAAATTCTTCGTCGTTTCTTCACTTTGATCACTCTTCTTCCAAGATTTCGTCTCTCTCTCTCTCTCTCTCTCTTCCTTCTTTCTCTCAAAAATTCGACTGTATTTCGGAATAGAGAGTGATTTAGGGATTTAGGCTAGGAAGGGTATTGTTGTCTTTTCGTCCTCAAAAGTAAGGGTAATAAGGTCATTTAGTATATGCAAATAACGTCATTTGTGCCAATTTGACAGGATGGGAGAATCTAGAGAATGTCAGGTAAAGTAGGGGAGGTTTATGTAATTATTCAAACCACATGGGAGGTCCTTGTATTTGTCAAAAACCTCAGGAGAGGTGAGTGTAATTTACCCTTTTAAAAATTATCCAAAATGAGTTGCATGATATAAATTTAAAGTTGGTGTGATGTAGGCCTCATCTAGAATGATTATGATTTATAAAGGTATTTTTTTTCTTCTGAGTTTGTATTATTACTATAAAAAGAAAGAGTTTGTTTGGATTGATAGTTTTGGCAAGAAAATAAAATAAATGGTGATAAAAGAGAACTCCGCATATCTATTTATTTTACCAAAATTGATGAGATTTTGTGAGAAACAAACCCATAAATTATAAAATATTTATAATATTGAGAATGCCTAAAATAAAATGAAATAAAATACACACACCAAAGAAATATCAATCCTTCTTTCACTTGTTTTTATTTTCTTACGTATCTAAATACGATAGTAAGAAATACAATCATTTCTAATGTTACTTAGGTTCATGTAATGGAAGTATATAGCAAGTAGTGGTCTTGTTGTAAGAACCATGCACCCATAAAGCTAGTAACACATTCATCTTTACTCTCAACATCTCTCTCTATGCTTGTGTATTTGGATATAAAAGTTTAAAAAATATTTATAGATTAGTGAAATTTTTTATAGATATTATAAAGTAAAATTATAAAGATTATCATACATTTGTAATTAATTTTTAGAAAAAAAACTCTGGCGTGTTATTTTCTTTATAAATTTTAGGCAAAAAAGCATATGACTTATTGCCAAAATTTGAAATTTTGTCATATTTGACTCCACCAATAAAAATGTCAAATGACACCAAACATAGGGAAATATCAAATTTCAATACACTATTTGAGGTTTTTTTTTGTGCTATAATACCAAATTTTAACTTCTGCATACATTTGACCCACATACAATCTAAGAATTAGATGAAAAAAATTAACACGACAATTTTTTTTCTTTGCTTAGTTATAAAATAATTTTTTTTATAAGAACTCCCAATTAGCCTAATATTTAGTTTTTTTTTTTTTTTTGGGAAGCATCTAACATTTTTTATTTGGAAGAACGTAGAAGAACAATGCAATAATGATAGTATATTTTTATCGTTTCTCTTACCATCTAATGAATTAGTTTAGTTCACAACAATATATTGGAGATGTGTGTACCGAATACTGCACTAGATGATTGTGGACCTGAGTTCCGTACCCGATTGAACTATCCAAGAACTGAGACCCTGCAACAATGAGCACCATTAGAGCTGCCTGGTCGGAGTTGACCAGATAACCCCTCCGATGTGGGAGTAAGTGATCGGAGAAGATGGAATATGCTCTCTAAGTGTAGAGAGTTGTGTTTAAGTGAGTATGGTTCAACTCAACTTTGTTTACCTTCAATGTGAAGTTCATGTAGTTTATATAGAATTCCTTACTTGTTGCCTAAGATGGATTCATGAAGCTTTGGTGCTGCCAGACTTCTTTTATCATTGCTCAAGGTAGGGGACTGTGTGAGTTATTTTTCGATCACACTGCCAACTCAGTGATCAGCTGGAGAGAACTGGCAGAATAGATGACACCTGGCTAACCTGCAACAGAAATAGAAGAATCCAGCGGTGGTTCTTTTACCCGGGGGTACTCCGACGATCAAGTTAGTATATCTCTCAAAGATAATCAAGTGCTAAATTCACTGCTCAAAGCATAAATTGTGTACCTTAGACCCATGGGGGTGCCTTTCTTTTATAGTTTACTCAATCCTAGTCCCACTAGAAGCCTGACTTCTATGGACTCCCATTCAGTGCTTACTTTGGACTCTATAAGAGATAAGGATAGAATCCCTAAGAATACTATCCTTATCCATCTTGAAGTCTTTCTTCATTCTAGGACTCTTGTCTCTTATCTGCTCATCTCGGATTCTGATATCTTCGGAGGTCACCTCGGCAACACCGAGATAACCTCGACAAAATGATCAGGACACGTGGCACCTCGGTTGACACGTCGGCGTCACCTTGCCACGTGTTGGTACTCAAAAAATATATCCCCACAACTGCCCCTTAGGTTCTATTACCTCGGCATTCTGAGGTGATGGAACCTACATCGGTACTTCTTTTCAGTACGTCGGCTTAAAATATCTCAGCTGAGATCATCATCATAGGCCGACATGTCTTCTAAAAGATCAAGAATTCCAAGAGCTCCCTTATGAACTTATTCATGCGTGTGAGCTGTCAAGCATCGCTTTTCGACTGTTTCACTTACGCGTTTGATCCTTATTGGATCATGTTTCTGACGCGCCTGAAAACCGTATTCTCTGCGTGCGCCGTCTGACGTATGCATTGCTTCAGGCGCATTTAATGCTTTCCTTTTGCCGCCGTTTCACAAAATATTTTGACAAAACTTGTTTCTCTCTTCTCTCGCCTCTTTACTTTATATTCGATTTACTTGCTTTTTCTCTCTCTCTAGCTCTTGAATACGCCATTGTTCCAGTTACCAAGCTCTGTAACTGCCCTCATTTCTCCCTTTCTGTGAAGCTTTCGTTGTTTTGTTACATCTGTAATTGTCGTCTGACTTTGGCAATCTTCATACCGGCTCTATTTTTTCTGGTAAGCAAACTGTTCCTTTCATTTTTTAATTCTTTTGATTTACTTGTTGTTATTACTGTTTTGTTCAAACATTTACCTTGCAAACCATATATCTGAATGTATTTATTCCATGATTCTACTTTTGCCCAAATCTTGAACACACGCACTGTTTCACCACTTTCTTGTGCTTTTGTCACTGTTCTTGACCTTATACTCCTTGTATTTTCTATGCTTTTGATAGCCCCACCTCTGTTCTTGATTCTAAAACTTCATTCTTGCTTTTCTGTTTTCCAGATTTGTGCCTTCAATCTTCGTCTTCATAGATTTAGGTTTGGGATTTGACTGTAGAACCTATCAAAACTAAAACAATCTTCACAAATTCTTGCATCAATATACACCTAGGTCTTAGCCAAGGTTCACAAAACCTTTTTTAGATCATCTCTCTTCTGAAACCCAATCCTTCTAATTTAGGCCGACGTTATGGGTATGTGGAGGCATAGGGTAAACACCCCAACCAAACTAGAATTCTTTAGACAAGAGTTTGAAATCCCAGCCGACGTCCATCTGAGGTTAGCTGGGGATGATGACTCCATCATGCCTACTAACGACTCCATGCCCTTCTCTGTAGTTGTCTTTATTGAGTGTGAACTTCGGTTTCCATTCAACACTCTGTTTCGCGAGATTTTCCATTATTATAAGTTGAACCCCATGCAACTTGCTATCAATTCTTATCGAGTGATCAACGGTATCATAGCCTTAGCTAAACAGGAAAACGTTAGGATCACCTTAGCCGACGTTCAATACCGCTATACCATGTGCAACCTTAACTTGAAAGAAAAAGGCTATAATTACTATCTTAAGCTGAGATCCACAGAGTTCAAAATCGTAGCTAACCTCCCAGACTCCAACAAGGGGGCTGGAGACGATTACTTCATTACCTCAAGAAATTGGGAGTTTGCTCCAAATGAGGATCTTCATCTCTTCCCTCTTCCCCGATCAATTTTAGAGGGCAAGGGTAAGAGCCCAGTGTTAATACTTGGTTGATTCTTTTCAAATGTTTAATACTTTACCTGTTTCTAATGTCTATTTTCCCTTGTAGCTCTCCGTCAGCCACCACAGAACTTTCGCCGACGTCTTGTTCTTGCAGCCGAGATGGGTCGCGCAAAACCAATGGCCAAAGATCTTTTAGCCAATATCCCAATTGATGTTGATGCTCTACCAACACAAACCCAGCTTCCACCCAAGCCAAAAAGAGTTAAGAAGGCTCAACCAAAGGCCAAAGTGACTTAGGTTGAGACTGAAGATACTTTGCCAATTTCCCAGCTGGCTCCCAGTGAAAAGACTGCCTTTGTCGCTACGAAGAGGTCCGCTGAAGCCCTTCCCTCCGAATCCACCAAGTCAAAAAGGCCGAGGTCATCCTCTGGAGCGACCTCGGGGTCTAAAAAACCTGATGCCCCCTGGGCCCCCGAGATTACCCTAGAAGATAAGCCTGTTATGGCTAGTGACAATGCCGACGATATCAATGTAGGCGTTGCCCTCAGCACTGCACTGCTTTTTCCAGGTAATCTGGAGCGAAACGCTGGGTTTAGTGAATATGAAAACTATGCTTTGATGCTTCAACACTCTGTTCAAGTAAGTGTTTTTGTCTGGTACTTTTTCTTTCTTTTTCTTTATTTCATACTTAGAATATTTTTCTAATACTTCTGTTTTCTTCCAGGCCATCCAGCATGCCCATTCTTTCTCGATGCAATCTTTTCAGAACCGTGAGAAGTTAGCTGAGAAGAAGAGGGAAGTCGCCACACTTCAGAAAACCAATAAAAGCCTGCAATCAAAGATGAAGATGCTAGAGGATCAGGCCGAGGTTGCCATTAAAGAGAAGGATGCCGCCGAAGAAAAGGTCGGCGCTGCTGAGGCGATAAATAAAGTCCTTCAAGCTTAACTGAAGGAGGCCGATGAAAAAGTGGCCCAGGCCCAGAAGGAACTTCAGAATGCTTTGGCCACTAAAGTGGCCGAGATCAAGGATGCTGATGAGAAGGCATATGCTCAGGGCATGGCCGACGTCACGGAAGCCTATGAGCAACAAGTGAAGCAGGCATGCAACAGGGGTTTCTCCCTTGGTTGGATGTCTCTTTTGAAAAAGCTCAATGTTCCCGAGGACTCGTCTCTTCGGAATGCCGACGCCATTCCTCTTCTATTCCCTCCGCCGCCACCTCCAGCCCAATCTGATGATGATTCTGAATTTGAGGATCAAGATGAAGATGAGGCCTTGGTGAGGAAATCCAAGGAGGCTACTGGGGCCAAGTCCCCTCCTCAAAATGAGCAAGTCCTTGACTTGACTCAAGATGAGGAGGTTGAGGAGGTTCCCAAGGAAGCTGCCCTTGAGCAGGTATCATCCGATGTTCCTCTAGCCGAGAAGAGTATTGATGAAACTCTGGCAGAAATCGACGCCGAGCTTGCGGTGGAAAAGGCGGCCGAGGTGGCTTCTCAATAGCCTTCCGAGGTCTTACCCCAAGTTACTGCTGATGCTGAGGAACCTTAATTTTCATGTTTTTCTTCTTTTGTCTTTTGTACTCTTGTACTTTTTGTTTTTCAGACAATGTAAGCTCTGCAAATGGCCGACGTGCCTCTTTATTCTTTGAATATCTAATTCAATTTTCCTTCTCTTGAATGCTTGTACCTTTGTCTTCTCTTGATTGTTTCTACATGATTCTATATTTAGAATATTTTGCAAGTCTTTTAATATACTCTCCCTTCTTTGTGCAACCTTTTCGGGGTGAATTACCTCGGTTAACAATGATCTCAGTTTAATTTCCATTTGTAAATTGCTACAAATTTCAACAAGTGTTAAACAATAATTTCGGTTTTAACTTCAACTTGTAAATTGCTACAAATTTCAACAAGTGAAGATAAATAATTATCTCAGCTTAACTTTAACTTGTAAATTGCTACAAATTTCAACAAGTGTTAAGCATCACTTCAATTTAACTTCAACTTGTAAATTGTTACAAATTTCAACAAGTGTTAAACAATAATTTCGGTTTAACTTCAACTTGTAAATTGCTACAAATTTTAACAAGTGAAGATAAACAATTATCTCAGCTTAATTTCAACTTGTAAATTGCTACAAATTTCAACAAGTGAAGATAAACAATTATCTCGGCTTCACTTCAACTTGTAAATTGCTACAAATTTTAACAAGCGTTAAGTGTTTAAGCGTTTTTGTCTTCTCTCTGCCCCCAATGTGAACCTGAGTTTCACTTGGGTTCTTATTATTCAAAAACATTAGGGGTGTTTATGAAAAACCGGAATCCGACCCACCCGTCCGGCCCGAACCGAACCGAAGTAAAATGGCCGGTTTCGAATATTCAACCGGTCGGCTGCAGTTTCATTTGGTTGAATTTCGCGGTTTCACGGTCGGCAACGGGTTTGTGTAATTTATTTCGGTCGAAACCGACCCGACCGAATTAAGATGCAGCTGTTACATTTTTTTATATTTATCATTGGGAGAAGTGCAAAGCTTCTCGTGGAAGCTTTTTATGTTGATGATGATACATTTCAATTTTCAACTTTCAAAACAAAAGGAGTTGTCCAGCAGACCTATCATATCATATCATCTACTCTCCTCTTCCCCATATTTCTCTATTTCCCATATTTCTCTCTCTCACTCTCTCTCTTTCTTTTCTATAACGTAAACCAATCTCTTCCCTTCCCTCATTACATATCTTTTTACAGCTTTGATCTCCTATTCTTAACTTCTATCTCTTCCCAATCTCTCTCTCTCTTTGATACTCTTTGAGGTGTTTTATATATCCTTCAAATCAGAGATGCTGGTGGTGGTGCTCTCTTACTAACCAAAACCTTAGGTATGAGTTTATTTGTTTAAACTGTTTTTGATTAATTGCAACCCTTGATCGGTATTGTGTTTATAGTTAATTGTTTCTTGAATAATTGAAATCCTACGTGGATTTCGTATTTTTAAATTTTGTTTTAACAAAAACACTAGATTTAATGTATATATATATATTTAATTTTTTGTAGGCTAACTAACATAATCCCTACCTACATGGATTTTATTTATTTATTTATTTATTAACAAAAACCCTTGTTTTTGTTTCAAAGAAACTAAATGAAAAAAAATCTGAATGCTCTCATGTGTGTTTTTTTATTCTTTGGTACTTCAAAATGTTTGTTAGTTTTTCAATAAATCATTATGTTAACTGTTTTGAAAATGGAAATTTATTATCATGTTTGATTAGTTGATATATATTATGCTCTAGATAATGGATCATTCATGTTTTTGAATGCTCTAAATATATTTGTTCCAGTATTTTTTATTTATTTAATTTTTTTTTTCTGATCACCAAAAACCTTAGATTTATTTTGTCATTTTATTTAGTTTGTTTCAAGTTAACAAAATCCCTACATGTAAAAAAGATTTGTAAGTGACTTATTTTTCTTAAAAGAAGCTAAAATGGGAAAACAAAAAAAATAAATAAATAAATGAATGCTTAAATATACTCAGTAAGAATGAAGTGTGTGTGTGTTTTTTTTTTGTTTTTTTTGTTTTAAATTTTTTAAATTACAAGCTTAAAGTTAAAGTGTATGTTTTTTTATTTTTTATTTTTTAATATCTGTTTGTTTGCTATTATTTTAAAAATTGCAAGCTTTATATTTTTGTTTTTTTTTTCATTAAGTAAGCATGCTTTTATTTATATTTTTGGATCCTATAATAATGGTATCATATTAGAATGCATAATGCTCTTCTGTTAAAAAAAAAAGAAAGAATGCATATTGCTCTTTGTTTTTGTGTGGATCATTTTTTAGAAAATAGTTTGTTAACTAACTGTTTACAAAATTGGAATTTATTAGCATGTTTGATTTGTTTATGTATATTATGCAATACATTTATTGTTGTATTTTGTGTGTAGATAATGGATCATTCTCCTATTGAAACAGCCAGTATTGGTGCCCAACCTAATGAAACAGTCACAATTGGTGCCCAACCTACTGAAACAGCCGCTGGTAGTGCCCAATCTATTGAAGGTAATACCACTGGACCTCTTCTTTCTGATAAGCCTCCATTACCACCTAAAGAGAAGGGTAAGGCACGGGAAAAAGGTAGTGGTAGGAAACCATCAAAAGCATGGGATCATTTTGATAAAATTAAAAATGAAGAAGATGGGAAAACACGGGCTGTATGCAAGTATTGTCAAAAAGAATACATGGCTGAGTCAAAGTCTCATGGGACTAGTAATTTATTGAGTCATGTGGCTAGTTGTTTAAAGTATCCTTATAGAGAACAAGAAAATAGTCAACATACATTGTCTTTTCAAAACAAAAAAGATGGAGATGGTGTCGGTCTAGTGGCAACTTCTTTTACAGTGGAAGGTGCTAAGAAAGCTCTAGCTGAAATGATCATTCTTGATGAATTGCCTTTTAGATTTGTTGAAGGGGTTGGTTTTCGTAGGTTTTGCAATGCTTTACAACCAAAGTTTACCATGATTCCATCTCGTACCACTGTTGCTAAAGATGTAGTTGCAATTTTTAACACTGAGAGGACTAAGTTAAGAAATTTTTTGAAGGGTCGTAGAGTTTGTCTTACAACTGATACATGGACATCCATACAAAATCTTAATTACATGTGTCTTACGGCTCATTTTATTGATGATGATTGGAAATTGCAAAAAAGGATTTTAAATTTCTGTCAAGTTGAGGATCATAAAGGTGAAACTGTTGGTAAGAGAATTGAATTGTGTTTACTTGAGTGGAACCTTGGTAGTGTTTTTACTTTGACTGTTGATAATGCGAGTTCTAACAACACAGCCATAAAATTCTTGAAAAGAAAAACAAAAGATTGGAAGGGCACTGTTTTGGGTCATGAGTTCTTACATATGCGTTGTTGTGCGCATATTTTGAATCTCATTGTTAGTGAGGGCTTGAAAGAGTTGGATACTTCAATTTGTTGTGTGCATGATGCTGTGAGATATGTGAGGTCGTCTCCAAATAGGCATGAATCTTTTAAGAAGTGTGTAGAGATGTGTCAAATTGAGTCCAAGTCTTTGTTATGTCTTGATGTACCTACTAGGTGGAATTCAACTTATTTGATGTTGGAGAGTGCTGAAAAATTTGAGAAAGCATTTGAGCGTTTAGAAGAGGAGGACTCAAATTATCGATCTTACTTTTTAGAAGGTGATGGGGATGATGGAAGTGGTAAAAAGAAGAAGTCATGGGGTGCTCCAACAGAGGGTGACTGGAACAATTGTAGACTACTTTTAAAATTTTTAAGGCTTTTCTACAATGCTACCAAAAGGTTTTCGGGCTCCCTTTATGTAACTTCTAATAGTTTTTTTGATGAGATGTTTGTTATTCTAACAAAAATTGAGCAATTAAGTAAAAAAGATAGGAAGGAAGATGAATTGTTGGGTTTAATGGCAAAAGGAATGAAAGCAAAATTTGACAAATATTGGGGTAATGGAGATAAAATAAATCTGTTGATGTATGTTGCTGTGGTGCTTGATCCACGAAAAAAAATGAGGTATGTCCAGTTTTGCTTTTCCCAATTGTTTGGTGAAAGTGTGGTCAATACAATGACTGGTCAAGTGAAAGATTGTTTGACTCGTTTGTATGACCATTACCTTGCAAATGATTCAAATTTTGTGGAAGTACTTGACACAAATGAACCATCTAGGATGGTGATTGATGATGATTGTGATGATCTTCATTTGTTGATTGAATCTCAATTTAATACCTATTTGGATGCTGAATTTTCTGTTATGTGCAAGTCCGAAGTGGACAAGTATTTGGCTGATTTTTGTGAAGAAGTGAGAGATGAAAATTTTGAAATTTTGGGGTGGTGGAAAGCTAATTCTTCTAAGTATCGAGTGTTGTCCCAAGTAGCTCGTGATGTATTGGCAATGCCGGTTTCAACAGTGGCTTCAGAGTCGGCATTTAGTACCGGTGGACGCATTCTTGATCCTTTTCGAAGTTCTCTTTCTCCTATGATGGTTAAGGTACTTGTTTGTACTCAGAATTGGCTTCAAAGCACTGTGCCAATCTCTCTTCGCAAGGCAATGGATGATGTTTTAGAATTTGAGCAGTATGCCTCGGGTAATTTTGAGTATAAAATTGATTTGTTAATTTTGTTTATCTTTTGATTTAATCATCTATTTTTATTATTGACTTGTTTTATTTTGTGATTTTTCTAGAATCAAGTTCATCCTCAAACTTAAGTTCAAGTACCATAACTGTTTAGCATGACAATGGAGCATAGCTTGGTAAATAAACTAAAGTCTTTAATTTTATACTATGTTGTTTCCTTTTATTTATGTTTACTTATTTATCAAATTGTTTTTCCTTGCAGGTGGTTGATAGATATCTGTTGATAATACATTTTTGTTTTGGCAGACTGTTTGCTGATGGTTGTTTTTGTGTATTTTTTGTCCATCCTTCCTATCCAACCTATTCATATTCTACTAAGTTTTGTATTAATAGTGCTTCAGTTCTATAGGTGGATGAATGTAATCATTAAACAAAATTACAAACTTCTAGTTGGTTATTTTTTTGAAGCTTTTTGGCTACCAACTGGAGTGAAAAGTATGGAAATATTTTGACAGTTGCTAAGTGTAGTTATATATATTTTTTGCCAATCAAAAAAGTTGATAATTGATCTTGAATTACTTATTTTGTTTGTTAATTGGAAGTTTGTAATTTTTTTGTTTGTTTGTGAAAGGTTTGAAACTACTATTCTTCTTGATATAATTGGGTTCAAAACAGGCAGTAGGTGGCAGATGAAATTTCTTAATTAATTATTTTTTATGCATATTATTGTTCATCAACAGGTAGTAAGTGTATGGAAGTTCATAATATTTTTGAAACTACTGTTTTTATTCATATTTTTTTGTTCATCAACAAATTTATTTATTGAATTGGTGGAATTGATTTTAGAATTGTAAATTTATAAATTTAATATTTTTTGCTAATTATACTTTTAATTGTAAAGTTGTCTATTTTTAAAATTACTATATTTTCACTTGGTAATAAATTAAAAAGCTAGAAAAATGTCTATTTTCATAATAAATTTATTAATGGTTTGGCCCAGTTATGGTTTGGCCCAAAAACTTTTATTGATACAGTCCAACCCGTGAAACCGACCGAATCCGACCGCCAATCCGATTCTTATGAACAGACGGTTTCGAACCATCACCCGGTCGAAATCGGATATTAATTCTTCCAATCCGAATGTGTTCGGTTGGCTACCGGTTAATAGGTTAACCCGATCCGAATCGACCCGTGTGCAGCCCTAAAAAACATTATTATGTATAGTTTCACAAGTTAGAAATCTGCTAAAATTTTATTGATGACATCGGCAAAAAATCAAGCAACATCTAATGATAAAAAAATTTCAAATTATAAGTGTTCCAGGGTCTTGGCAATGCTTTGCCCTCATTATCTTCAAGCCGATATGCCCCATTGCCCAATACCGAAGTGATTCTGTAGGGTCCTTCCCAGTTTGGGCCAAGCTTGCCTTCCCTGAGATCCTTCTTGTTGCCGACGACTTTTCTCAGGACTAGGTCACCGACTTGAAATTCTCTTGGATTAACCTTCTTGTTATAAGCTCTAGCAAGCTGTTGCTGGTATGCTGCAAGCTGTATTGTAGCTTTCTCTCTTCTTTCTTCTAGAAGATCCAGATCTCGGGCTAAAAGTACATCATTAGTCCCGTTCTCAACTCCCTGGGTTCTAATCCCTAAGATGCTGACCTCCAATGGAATGACTGCCTCTGTGCCATAAGCCATGGCAAAAGGGGATTCCCTTGTTGATCTTCTCGGCGTAGTCCGATATGCCCAAAGTACATTAGGCAATTCGTCTACCCAATTCCGTTTTTCTGCCTGCAACCTCTTCTTTATCCCATCCAGAATTACTTTGTTGGATGCTTCTGCTTGTCCATTGCTTTGTGGAAAACTTGGGGTTGAAAAGTAGTTCTTGATCTTAAACTTTGTACAGAAGTTTTTGATCAGCTTACTGTCAAATTATGTCCCATTGTCTGCAACAATTGCTCTTGGAATCCCAAATCTGGTGATGATATTTCTCCATATAAAGTTGTTGACATCCACATCTCGAATCTTGGCCAGAGGTTCTGCTTCAATCCACTTTGTGAAGTAATCTGTTGCTACCAGCAGGTATTTCCTTTGCCCAGTTGCTTGGGCCAATTGCCCAACGAGATCCATTCCCCATTGGGCAAATGGCCAAGGGCTGGATACAGGGTTTAGGTCAGCAGCTGGCTGGTGAATCAAAGATGCAAACCTTTGGCATTGTTCACACTTCTTCACGTAGGCTTCTGCATTTTTTTGCATGTCGGGCCACCAATACCCCTGGGTAATGGCCTTGTGAGCTAGCAATCTGCCCCCAGTGTGGCTTCCACAAATTCCTTCATGAATTTCATAAAAAAAATCTTCAACCTGCAGAGGGTGTACGCACCTTAAGAGGGGTCCAATGAAGGACCTTCTGTAAAGATGTCCTTCTGCTGTCAGACTGAATCTTGCTAACTTCAATCTGATCTTATGTGCTTCCTTCTGGTCTTCTGGTAGCTTTCCTTCTTTCAGGAATGCAACAATTGCGTTCATCCAGCTTGGTCCCATGTCTACGCAAATTGCTTCACGTTCTGTGATTACTGGTTCAATGCTCGGGCCCGACAAGTATTCAATCATTATTGTCCTTGCTTTTCCTGGTTGTATTGCACTAGCTAGGTTGGCCAATGCATCGGCATGGTTGTTATCATCTCGGCTGACTTGAAGCAGTCTGCAAATCTGGAATAAGGCTGCCAGCCTGATGACCTCTTTTGCGTAGGCCGACATTCTTTCATTTTGGGCTGCAAACTCGCCCGTTGTCTCCTTAACTATTAATTGTGAATCACAAAAGACTATTACCTCATCTGCTTGTACTGCTGCTACTAGCTTCAGTCCTGCAATCAATGCTTCATATTTTGCCTAATTGTTTAAGGCCTTGAACTCCAATCGAATGGACTGTTCTAATATTTCTCTATCTGCAGATATCAGTACTACTCCTGCCCCCGCTCCTTGTCGGTTTGCACTCCCATCAATGAACAGTTGAAAAGAATCGTCGATGTAAATGCTGCAGGGTCTGGGTTTCTCTTTTTTCCTTTGTTCTTTAGCCTTTAGCTGGGCTTCTGCTTGCTTGTTTGGACATTGTCTGTCTTGGCTCAACGGAGCCCGATGCTGGATGGACTCTGGCGTGAACTCGGCCACGAAGTCGGCCAAAACCTGGCCTTTGATTGTAGTTCTGGGCCTGTACTCCAAATCATACTGGCCTAGGGCGACTGCCCATCTGGCTATTCGTCCTGTTAAGTCTCCCTGCTGTAATAGGGACTTCAATGGATGCTCTGTCAGTACCATAATTTTATGAGCCTGGAAGTAATGGTTCAACTTCTTTGAAGCCATTACTAGAGCCAGTGCTAATTTCTCTAAGGATAGATACCTTGTTTCTGCGTCGGCTAGGGTTTTGCTTACGTAGTAAATAGCCTTTTGCTCCCCTTTTTCTTCTCGGATTAGTACTGCACTAATCACATGTTCTGAAACTGCTAAGTACAGAAACAGCTCCTCCCCAGGTTCTGGATTTGAAAGTACTAGTGGTGTGGTCAGGTACTTCTTCAAATCGGCTAATGCTTCTTCGCACTCCTCTCTTTACTAATGTGAAGAAAGATTTGCACTTGTCTGAGCTTCTGCTTATAAACCTGTTCAGGGTTGCGGCCCTTCAGTTAGCATCTGCACCTGTTTTGTCGACGTCGGTCTCTTCAGCTCTAAGATGGCCTTGATCTGATCTGGGCTGGCCTCAATGCCCCTCTTGGTCACCAGGTATTCGAGAAACTTACCAGATCCAACTCCAAATGCACACTTTGATGCATTGAGTCGGAGCCGATATGTTTTAAGGATTTCAAAGACTGTTTTTAGATTGGCGAGATGACCCTCTGGCTCCTTGGACTTAACGACCATATCCTTAATGTAGACTTCTACTGTTCGGCCAATCAGGTGCTTGAACATCTTGGTTACCAATCTTTGGTAGGTGGCTTCTACGTTTTCCAATCCAAAGGGCATCACTCTGTAACAGTATAGCCCTTTGGGAGTGATAAATGTAGTCTTCTCTTCATCTGCTGGGTTCATAGCTATCTAGTGATACCCCCTGTAGGCATCTAGGAAGCTCATCCTTCCATGCCTCGAAATGGTATCCACTAGCTGGTCAATTTTGGGTAGAGGAAAACTGTCTTTGGGACAGGCTTTGTTTAAATTGGTAAAGTCTACACAGACCCTCCATTTACCGTTCTTCTTCTTTACCACATTGTATTGGACAGCCATGTTGGGTAGTGAACTTCTCTGATGGCCCTAGCCTCCAAAACTCTGTCTACTTCTTCTTCTACAGCTTCGACGTGCGTCAATGTTGGTCTTCTAACTCGTTGAATTACAGGTTTGGCCGACTTGTCAACATTCAGTTTGTGGCAAGTGACCTCGGGGTTGATGCTAGGCATTTCGTAAGGTGTCCAAGCAAACACCTCAATATTTGCTTGCAGAAAAGCCTCCAACTCTTTCTCCTCTTCATCTAAGCCCAAGCCGAGAAGGAAGAAGCGTTCTTCATCCCCATCCTGGACGAGGATTTTCTTTAGTGCCTCTTCGCTTTTCTCAGCTGGCTCCTTGCTGATGTCTTTTAAGACTTCCATGTCCTCATCTTCAATTTCTGCCTTTTTTGGCTCTTGTATGCTGCAGGTTGATTTCATTGCTGCCATGGAGTAATTCTTCGCCTGCAGTTGATCGTCCCTGACTTCCTCTATCCCATGTTCTGTTGGGAATCGTAATAGTTGATGCAATGTTGAGGGAACTGCCCCCATTGCATGCAACCATGGCCTTCCCAAGATGATGTTGTAAGGGGAAGGTGTGTCAATGATGGTGAATTCTGTCTTGATCTTCCTGGTGCCAGCCTGCACCTCCAAGTTTACTGTTCCCAGTGGCCATGTCGGCGTTCCATTGAACCCAACCATTGGGCCATTGGATTGTTCCATGTCGTCTGGGTGAAGGCCGAGCTCCTTGTAACATCGGACGTACATGATGTCACAAGAGCTGCCTTGGTCAATCAGGATGCATTTCACTTGGCACTTCCCAACCTGGAGGGATATTACCAAGACATCATTATGCGGATGCTGGACCATCTCTAGGTCGGCTTCAGTAAAGGTTATCATTGGTTCCTGGCATCCTTCTGCCCGATGTCTTTTCTCCCTGACTTGATAGACATGTTGTAAGTATTTTACCTTCTGGGTCTCCCCTCTGATTTCGTTCTCGTTGACCTTTGAGTAAATCACATTGACTACCCGAGGTACTCCTGCCTGAGGTTGCTGTACTGGGGGAGGCAGAGCTGCTAGTGCTTGAGGCAATCTTGCATGTTCTTCTCTTGTTCTAGCCTCGTCGACCAGATCTCTCAGATGGCCTTGCCTTACCAAGTCTTCTAAGTGTGTTTTCAGGGCTCTGCAACCCTGGGTTGTGTGCCCCTCTTCATTGTGGTAGGCACAGCGCCTATTGACATTCCTCCCCATGAATTCCCCTGGTGCCCTTGCTGGTGCCCTGAAATGGGGTTGGTTCCAAATTTGTTCCAGGACTTTGTGAATTGGGGCCCGGAACACAGTCATCACCGCCTGTGCAGCCCTTAGTTCTGTTTCATGTTTGTTTGATCCGTTGTTACCTCGGCCTCACTTCGGTGAGCCGTTTCCTTTCTCTTGCTTTACCTCCTTAGTCCCCGATGTATCTTCCTCGGCTCTAGCATACTTCTCGATTCTCGCCATGAGCTCTTCCATGCTTTTTGGCAAAGTTTTTGCCAAAGACTTCCGTAGTGGACAGTTGTCTTTCAGGCCGTTCTTGAATGACACGACCGCCACTTCTTGATTACATTCTGGTATTCGGTTGAATACCTCATAGTACTTTTTTGCATAGGCTCTAAGGCCTTTATCCTTACTGATCTTCAAAGCCATCAGTGCGTCCACCTTTAATGGCTACAGCTTGTTTGTCACGAACCTAGCCACGAACATCTCGGCCAGGCCTTCCCATGTCTTCGCGCTTCCCTTCGGTAGTTTGTGGAACCAGTCTGGTACAATCTCCCCGAAGGATGAGGGGAACATTTTGCAGAGTAATGGCTCGTTCCCACTATACAGTGCCATTGAGTTCAGATATAATCCGACGTGGAAGTTGGGGTCTGACTTCTTGTCGTATATTTGAAACCTCGACATACTGAATCTGTTCGGCGCCTCAAACCTGTCCAATTCTACCTAGAATGGTGTCCTCAGCTTATCTGGGGAATTTACCTCGGCTTCAGTATTCTGTTGCTTCATTTTGAGGTAATCTCTTAAGTCCTCTTTTGTTCTTCCAGGAGCTCGGCTATCTCCTGCTTTTAGTCTTTTTGGTGCATTACTTTCAGCCTCGTAGTGAGTCCTCTTTGACCCCTCTCCATGAGTTGTATCGAAGCACTACACCTGCCCCTGAACATGCCGATGTCCCTTGGGGTCTGCTTCCTTTGTGTGATGCGTCCTCCGTGATTCTTCTCTTCTTGGCTCCCTTCGTCCGACCTCCCTGGAAGGTCGGTGAGAGTGTCTTTCACTCTCGTTGTGCTGAGAGGCTATGGGGATTGTTCTTTGCCCTCCCTTCTGGGCATTGGCTGTTGGAATCGGCATGTCCTACAGCGGGAACGGCGGTTGCATGACGTTATTTTGCATCATGAAATTGACAACCGACTGTAGGTCTGCCAATTTGTTTGCCATCTCCTTCATCTCTTCATCCCTCCGCAGGCATCTATCCTTCTATACCTGGAGGTCGTCTTCGTTGTAATAGCCACTTCGATTTGGTTTCTTTGGTACGTCGCTAGTCTGGCTAACGTCCTTCACTCCGTGATTCTAGTCACGAGTTTCTGCGTTGTATTCGTCTCCTGTGACATCCAGGTCAATAGGTCTCCCACTCCCAGCAGGAGTGTCGTCTCCAATCTTTTCCTTTTGTCCGTTGCTGGCCATCTATTCTTCTATCTTTTCCACAGACGGCGCCAAATTGTGTGAGTTATTTTCTGATCACACTGCCAACTCAGTGATCAGCTGGAGAGAACTGGCAGAATAGATGACACCTAGCTAACCTGCAACAGAAAGAGAAGAATCCGGCGGTGGTTTTTCCACCCGGGGGTACTCCTACGATCAAGTCAGTATATCTCTCAAAGATAATCAAGTGCTAAATTCATTGCTCAAAGCATAAATTGAGTACCTTAGACCCATGGGGGTGCCTCTCTTTTATAGTTTACTTAATCCTAGTCCCACTAGAAGCCTGACTTCTATGGACTCCCATTCAGTGCTTACTTTGGACTCTACAAGAGATAAGGATAGAATCCCTAAGAATACCATCCTTATCCATCTTGAAGTCTTTCTTCATTCTAGGACTCTTGTCTCTTATCTGCTCATCTCGGATTCCGATATCTTCGGAGGTCACCTCGGCAACATCGAGATAACCTCGGCAAAATAATCAGGACACGTGGCACCTCGGCTGACACGTCGGTGTCAGCTTGCCACGTGTTGGTACTCAAAAAATATATATCCACAGGGACTATCTGGTAGTTGACATTGGGTGCATATAGTCGTTGTAACCACGCTGATAACAAACCACATTCCCTTGATCAACCGTTTCTGTGATTATACGGGGAGGGGACCAGCTGAGGTGGCAGTCTGCACATGCATGCATTCACAACTTCTACGTTTCTCTGAGAGGTTCCTTCAGCTCGGTATTGTTGTGCTTTGGCTCGACCCTTTGTGAGACTACTTACAGAGATGGGTTGGCTCATTTAGATATCTTTGTGTGGGCTTAGCCCACTTTGTTTTTGGTGATGGGTTCGACCCATCAATTCGGTCTAAAGATTGAGTCCTGCAGCTCGGCCCAGCCCAGCGTCACGTTTGGACTGACCTTTCCACTGTGAGTTGGGCCCAAGTGCTTGAGGATTTGGGCAAACTGCTTATCATAGAATTGGGCTTAACTGGCTTGCCCATATGTTTATCTAACCTATTTATGTCACGACCCGCTCCTCGTACCCAAGAGTTAAGCATCGTGATGGCCAGTAATTGACATTACCTCCAGCCAATTCATAAACAAATTAATAAACGCAAGCGGAAAAATATTTAAATAAGGGTACCAAAATAATCACTGAAGCTTCTATTTTTATTACAAAATTATATTGACAAAAAATGACGATATTTACATATAAAAAAAATGTTGTGTGTGTCTATTCCGCAGATTCGATTCATGGATTTGATCTTATCTTTAATAGATATTTAAGATAATTATCATTTGACCCAATATTTTAATATAATTATATAAATAAATTAATTCTTAATTAAATTATACTTTATCGTATACCAATAGAAAATTAATTATTTATTTTAGTACCACACCCATTATTATTATTATTATTTATATTATCTATATTATTATTTATATTTTGACCCCTAAACTTTTAATAATTATATTATTTTACAAAATTACGCATAATAATATATAATAAATTATATATTTTCCTAACTGAGATTAAATAATATTAGTATAAATTCTACAGAATAATTAAAAATCTGGGTTGTTACAATCTTCCCTCTTTTTAAAAATTTCGTCCTCGAAATTTGCCATGTGTAAACTATCCGCTGCGCACTCTGATAAATATATATTAGATGATTAATCTGATAGAAAATACTACCTCAAAAAAAAAAAAATTACCAAAAATAACTCACTATCTAATTGTCAAAAATTATTTTGGGCCAAAATAAGAAATAAAGAGCGACTTTAAAAACTTTCACTCGTATTGTCTATGATAAAAATAGATAAAAATGAGAACACAATGACATAATTATATGCAAGAATTAAAAAATTTGAGATGAACTTTTCATTGATGGGAAATAGTTTTAAAATTAATTTGAACCCACTTTTAAAAGTTGAAATAAATCTTTTTTTGACTACCGAATTGAAAATTTAATGTATTTAATTATATTATAATTTTGGTGAGTGCTTGAGCCTGACATCCTTCTTTTACTATAACAAATATAAATTATATCTAATATCCTTCACAAATTAGGCACACTAAAAAAAAAATTTATTATATATATAATCATATAAAATTATAATATAATTAAATCGACTAATAAAATATAATATTTAGGTACTAATTACCCGCTATCCTACTTCCTAAATGTGCGTGTGTCCTATGCTCCAATGATGACTTTTTTTTTTTTATAAACCATTGCTCTGATACCATTTGTCACGACTCGCTCCCCGTACCCAAGGGTTAAGTATCGTGATGGCCAGTAACTGACGTTACCTTCGGCCAATTCATAAACAAATTAATAAACGCAAGCGGAAGAAATATTTAAATGAGGGTACCAAAATAATCACTGGAGCTTCTATTTTTATTACAAAATTATATTGACAAAAAATGTCAATATTTACATATAAAAAAATGTTGTGTGTGTCTATTCCGCAAATTCGATTCATGGATTTGACCTTATTTTTAATAGATATTTAAGATAATTATCATTTGACCCAATATTTTAATATAACTATATAAATAAATTAATTCTTAATTAAATTATACTTTATCGTATACCAATGAAAAATTAATTATTTATTTTAGTACCACACCCATTATTATTATTATTTATATTATCTATATTATTATTTATATTTTGACCCCTAAATTTGTAATAATTATATTATTTTACAAAATTATGCATAATAATATATAATAAATTATATATTTTCCTAACTGAGATTAAATAATATTAGTATAAATTCTACAGAATAATTAAAAATCTGAGTTGTTACAATTTAGACTTGGGTTTAATGAATTAGGCCGGCCCAAGGCTTGGATCCGATCCGTTTATATTTTCCCCCATCAGGATATATACTTTAATGGTAGGATCTACAACTGGTATGGACAACAAGATGATATGAATAACATTTTTTGCATTGAAAATATATAAGCTCTGTTTTGGTTTAGTTTTGAAATTCGTTTAATTTTACATCAATTTTGTGTAAGACAAAGAAGATGGTAAGAATAAAATGATATCAAAATGCCGGGGTAATTATTGTGTAATTTTAAAGTATCATTTGATATTATTTATGTGAAGTGAAAAATTTTACAAGTAAAATAGGTTGACTCTAGGGACAGAACTACTTGTGGGATGGGGGATGCCATGCCCCCCAAGTTCTTACAAATTGCACTAGTACCTCTATAATTGATGATATTTATAAAATGCAATTTAGATTACCTCACAATTTTTTGAAAATCATTTTATTAACTATCTATTTTATTATTTTTTCACAACGTATAATTACGTGATTTTTAACTATCTCTTACACTATTTAATAGATCAATATAATCTAGTCATTTTTATTTATAGAAGAGGTGTATGTCACAATTTTTTTGGTTTTTTGTTTTAAAAAATCAAAGAAACATGTATACTTTTTATTTACTAAATATTGTCAACCAACAAAATAGTTTTATTAATAATTCAAAACTGTAGAAAAGAATTTATAAGAAAAATAAATTTGTTAGATTTATTTTTGTCCTCGTAAATTATTGTTTTTTCACAATTCTTTCATAAGAAATTATCTTCTGTTAGTAATGTATCAAAATTAAATATTTTTTATGCATACACCTTGGCTATTGTTAGTGATGATACCAGTTTTGTCGGAGGAGGAATGGGTCGGACAGGGTCCGGAGCTCCACAGGATGATTGAACTTCGTCTTCCCAGTTGTACCTACACCAAGTCCGTCAAGAAGGAACCCGAAGGTGGGGGTTCCTTCTGGAGGACCCTCCGATGTTTAAGTTAGAGGAGTCTCTAGTATAAAAATGGAAGCTTTTAGCTTCAGGAGGAAGAAGTAGATGGTTAGAGAGAGAGTGATTACTTGTATATATATTGATTTCTTTCATACCTTTCTGGCGTCTTCTTCTTGTCTGGCCCTTGGGCCTAAGTTGGGTCAGGAATTGTTTGGACAGCCTATTGGGCCACTTATTTGGGGCTATGCCCATCAGTAGTCCCCTATTCCCGAGTGCAGCTTTAGTCCAACGAAGGGAATAAGAAAGAGTAAAGTAGTCCCCCAAGTTACGGAAGGAGGCAGGGCGACGGTGGCCAAATTTATTGTGCAAATACGTGGGTGCTGCGATAGAGGTAGGACCGCTCAAAAACCAACTGGGCAAGGCGCAGTGAGAGTTAAAGGGAGTAAAGTTGGAGATTTTGGGCCGGCGCAAAGCGGCGCAGACTGCGTGCGCCGAGAGGAGTCGGCATGTGCAAAATTGTGAGGAATGTAAAGTGCTAGCCCTTGTGTAGAGCAATGCAACCGAGGCTGAGGCCTTTGGAAGGTCGGTCGAGGACCTGGGCAGTCGGCTGATGGATTAGCTCGTACCGTAAGTTTGTACTCAGTTTGACTGAGGCTTTTTGGTGTTCGGTCTGGCCGAGATCTTGATGTGCTCAGGCTGGCTGAGGTTCTGTGGGCTCAGTTTAACTGAGGCTTCGGACGGTTAGCCGATGCAGAAGAAGTTAAATACCTTACTTGTAGAATTAGACCCAGTCTTGTTGAGTTTGTTTAGCCCGTAGGGTCTTACTCGGTTTGCAGAGTGTGTTGGACGGTCAGCTAATGGTTTTGGAGGTCGACTGATTACCGAGGGGTCGGACTATGACTGTTGGAAGTCTTGAAGGTCGGCCGATGACTATTGGAAGCCTTGGAGGTCGGCCGAGCAATTTTGGAGGTTGGCGGAGTACTTTGGTGGTCGGCCAGTGCTCTTTGGCAATGGGCCGATGGATTTGAGATGGTCTATTGCTCGCGGAGCGAGTGGTGGAAAAAACGGCCCCTATTGTTGCTGAGGACGGCTGTTTGGACTTGATCCTAATTTTTATGGACGATTTGTAGAGGCGGAGGGGTAGGAACTGGTAGTTCTTGTTGGAACATGGCTTGGTTTTGCTCAATCAAGTGGTTAACGCTGTCGGCGTTTCTTCGTGAAGTATGGAGATGGATTGTTTGGGTTAGGAGGCTTGGCTGGGGCCCTTCTTATAGTGCCTTGGAGGGCTTGGTTGTTGCGTGAGCGTGCTTGGACACACTCGGTTTGGCCAAGGTCTTCATGCTCAGTCTGGCTGAGGCTTTATGTAACTTGGTCTGGCCGAGGTCTTCGTGCTCACAAGCTCAGTCTGGCTGAGGCTTTGTAAACTCGGTCTGGCCAAGGTCTTCCTACTCAATCTGGCTGAGGCTTTATGTAACTCGGTCTGGCCGAGGTCTTCATGCTCACATGCTCAATCGGGCTGAGGCTTTAATTACTCGGTCTGGCCGAGGTCTTCATGCTCAGTCTGGCTGAGGTCTTCGTGCTCAGGCTAGCTAAGGCTTTGGGTGGTGCTCAGTCTGGCTGAGGCTTTAAGTAATGCTCAGGCTAGCTGAGGTCTTCGTGCTCAGGCTGGCGGAGGCTTTAAGTAATGCTCAGTCTGGCTGAGGTCTTCGTGCTCAGGCTGGCTGAGGCTTTAAGTAACTCGGTCTGGCCGAGGTCTTCGTGCTCAGGTTGGCTGAGGCTTGGAGTAGTGCTCAGTCTGGCTGAGGCTTTATGTAATGCTCAGGCTGGCTGAGGTCTTCGTGCTCAGGTTGGCTGAGGCTTTGAGTAGTGCTCAGTCTGGCTAAGGCTTTATGTAATGCTCAGGCTAGCTGAGGTCTTCGTGCTCAGGCTGGCTGAGGCTTTGAGTAGTGCTCAGTCTGGCTGAGGCTTTATGTAATGCTCAGGCTAGCTGAGGTCTTCGTGCTCAGGCTGGCTGAGGTCTTCGTGCTCAGACTGGCTGAGGCTTTATGTAACTCGGTCTGGCTGAGGTCTTCATGCTCACATGCTCAGTCTGGCTGAGGCTTTAATTACTCGGTCTGGCCGAGGTCTTCATGCTCAGTCTGGCTGAGGTCTTCGTGCTCAGGCTGGCTGAGGCTTTAAGTAACTCGGTCTGGCCGAGGTCTTCGTGTTCAGTCTGGTTGAGGCTTTATGTAACTCGGTCTGGCCGAGGTCTTCATGCTCACATGCTCAGTCTGGCTGAGGCTTTAATTACTCGGTCTGGCCGAAGTCTTCATGCTCAGTCTGGCTGAGGTCTTCGTGCTCAGGCTGGCTGAGGCTTTGAGTGGTGCTCAGTCTGGCTGAGGCTTTAAGTAATGCTCAGGCTAGCTGAGGTCTTCGTGCTCAGGCTGGCTGAGGCTTTAAGTAATGCTCAGTCTGGCTGAGGTCTTCGTGCTCAGGCTGGCTGAGGCTTTGAGTAGTGCTCAGTCTGGCTGAGGCTTTATGTAATGCTCAGGCTAGTTGAGGTCTTCGTGCTCAGGCTGGCTGAGGCTTTGAGTAATGCTCAGTCTGGCTGAGGCTTTATGTAATGCTCAGGCTAGCTGAGGTCTTCGTGCTCAGGCTGGCTGAGGCTTTGAGTAGTGCTCAGTCTGGCTGAGGCTTTATGTAATGCTCAGGCTGGCTGAGGTCTTCGTGCTCAGACTGGCTGAGGTCTTCGTGCTCAGGCTGGCTGAGGCTTTGAGTAGTGCTCAGTCTGGCTGAGATCTTCGTGCTCAGGCTGGCTGAGATTTTCGTGGTCAGGCTGGCTGAGGCTTTGAGTAACTCGGTCTGGCCGAGGTCTTCGTGGGTAGGATCTGATACCATGCCCCTCACGGCTTTAATTACTCGGTTTGGCCGAGGTCTTCATGCTCAGTTTGGCTGAGGTCTTCGTGCTCAGGCTGGCTGAGGCTTTGAGTAGTGCTCAGTCTGGCTGAGGCTTTTTGGTCTGAAATGTTATGAAATGTGCAACATGGATAAAAGAAGTTTGAATATCTTACTCATGATGTCCTTGAAGAGGAAGAAGTAGACCATTCGGATATGGCGGAGGCGTTGGGGCTCCGTCTGCGTGCTCAGTCTGGCTGAGGCTTTTTGATCTGAAATGTTATGAAATGTGCAACATAGACAAAAGAAGTTTGAATATCTTACTCATGATGTCCTTGAGGAGGAAGAAGTAGACCATTCGGATATGGCGGAGGCGTTGGGGCTCCGTCTGCGTGCTCAGTCTGGCTGAGGCTTTTTGATCTGAAATGTTATGAAATGTGCAACATAGACAAAAGAAGTTTGAATATCTTACTCATGATGTCCTTGAGGAGGAAGAAGTAGACCATTCGGATATGGCGGAGGCGCTGGGGCTCCGTTTGATTGGTGCTGACCACTGTTGCCGACTGACCACTGTTCGCCGACCGAGCTATGTTGCCGACCGACCACTGTTTGCCGACCGAGCTATGTTGTCGACCGACCACTGTTTGCCGACCGACCTATGTTGCCGACCGACCATTGTTTGCCGACCAACCTCTCTTTGCCGACCGAGCTATGTTGCCGACCAACCACTGTTTGCCGACCGACCTATGTTGCCGACCGACCTAGTTTGCCGACCGAGCTATATTGCCGACCGAGCTATGTTGTCGACCGAGCTATATTGCCGACCGAGCTATGTTGTCGACCGACTAATGTTGCCGACCGACTACTGTTTGCCGACCGACCACTGTTGCCGACCGATCTAGTTTGCCGACCGATCACTGTTGCCGACCGATCTAGTTGGCCGACCGACCACTGTTTGCCGACCGACCTATGTGACTGGGTTGGTTGGCGGTGCACGGGGCTCAAGGTACAGGGATGCACGTGATGATGTGACATGACACAGATGTAGGGAAAAGAGAAAGAGTTAGTGGCTTGGGAAGTGAAGCCCATGTCTTCACGTGGGGCAATCTGGGCCTTTGATATAGATCAAATGGGAAATACCTGTCCAGAGCTTTGTTCTTGAACTTTTTGCTTGTGTGTTTGTGTTGTTGTTTTTTTTGAAGTCTTGACGACTTTGAATTGCTTGGTACGGGGGTTGATTTTGGTGCGTAGGTAGACTTCCGCAGTGCTCACCGACGACAATGGTGAGGTAAGAGAATCATGGCGCTGGCGAGAGAGGCGTAGGCGGGGAAAACGTCACCGCTGCCGATAGGATGCCATGAATCATGTGGTAACCATTCATTCCGACACTGAAAGGTGGGTGAAAAGGAAGCTATTTTCGGTGACAATGAGCACAACTGCCAATCGAAAGAGTTTCCCACAGACGGCGCCAACTGATGATACCAGTTTTGTCGGAGGAGGAATGGGTCGGACAAGGCCCGGAGCTCCACAGGATGATTGAACTTCGTCTTCCCAGTTGTACCTACACCAAGTCCGTCAAGAAGGAACCCGGAGGTGGGGGTTCCTTCTGGAGGACCCTCCGATGTTTAAGTTAGAGGAGTCTCTAGTATAAAAATGGAAGCTTTTAGCTTCAGGAGGAAGAAGTAGATGGTTAGAGAGAGAGTGATTACTTGTATATATATTGATTTCTTTCATACCTTTCTGGCTTCTTCTTCTTGTCTGGCCCTTGGGCCTAAGTTGGGTTAGGAATTGTTTGGACAGCCCATTGGGCCACTTATTTGGGGCTATGCCCATCAGTTAGCATAAATCCTAATTCCGCCCTGGGTGTGTTACAATTTCTCATTTAGTAAAAGTGTCATGGTAATAATATCACATGTTAATCTCAATTCGGTAGAATGTGAGATTTTTTTAATGAATTTTGTCCAATGTTTTTTTTAATGCTATTATTTTTATCTTAAAAAAAGCAACAATATGAAAAAAAAAATATGGTATTAACACAAAATAATTACTTATAAAATGATGAAGTACAAGGCTTAGTTGCATAATTTAATACAAAAATTTATTATATTTCCACACCTTTGTAATTATTTTTCTACACTCTATTTTTTTTGATATTCTTCATTTAAAAAATAAGCAAGGGTTAATTACATTTTTATTTTCAAAGTATGAGCATTGTATTATTTTGGTCTCTAATATTTAAATTTTGTCAATTTACTTTTGTGTAAATCCCTAATAAAAACCTAACATAAAAAATTAATTGTAATAAGATAATATTTTAAGATAATTGACAGTTGAGCTTTGAAATTTTGCGAGCAAAGTGCAAATACATCATAATTTTAAAGAGGTTTATTGCAATTTACTCTTTAAAATATCATGAAGCAAAATATACCAAAATTCATATTTTGGGTGTCTGAAACACTTAAAAAAGTCACATATTTTTTATTTTATTTTATTTTTAAAAAAAATTATGTCAAAAGCTTATCGGTCTTGGGTAGATGAATCTAAAAAATGAAGAAAAAAAAAATCTTAAAAAATTAAAACAACCAAAACAAGTTTAAAAAAATGTACTCACTTTGTTTGGTTTTAGAAAATTGATTTTTTGATTTTTTATATTTTTTTTAGTCAAAAATTTTAATATCTTAATATTTTAAGATTTTTTTAATTTTTTTTTTAAATACACCTAACCTAAGTACTATAATATTTATACATTTTTTAAAAAAAATTCATCAAATACAAAAAAATATAAAAATACAAAAATTCAGTATATTTTTACATTGTTGTGTATTTATTGAATTTTTAATTTTTTTTACAAATATTTTATTTTTTAAGCACATCTAGAAAGTAAAAAAATTATTAAAAATATTAAAAAAAATTCAAATAAAACACGAAAAAAAAACTAAATTTTTTAAAAATAATCTAAACCAAAAAATGTGACTAATTTTTTGCTTATTTTTGCATTGTCTAGAGTTTCTTTGAATTTTTTAAAATTTACCGCGTTTACCTGATTTTAAAAGTCTAATACATTTTAATTTTTGTAAAAATTTATTCACTAAAAAACAATTGAAAAATATGATTTAAAATTTTTAAAATTATATCACATTATTTATTAGTATACCTGTTAATATGTGAATCGGTCTATACAAAAATTAGTAATGATACAGCAATGGTACCCGTTTATTTTCAGAAATAGAATGGAGGGGATTGATAGTGAAAGGATTAGGCAGTGTTTGGGAAGAAAAAGCCCAGGCTTTTTTGGCTATTTTAGCCACAAAAGACAAAATAAGCTATTTTAGCCACAAAAAACAAAACATCATATTCAACCCATAATCATTACACTCCTCTCTCACAAAAAAAGTCAAAAAAGTCAAAAAACCAAAAAGCCCTTTCCAAACCAAGCTTTTTAGCCCAGGCTAAAATAGCCAAAAAAGCCAAAAAGCCAACCCACTTCCCAAACGGGGGCTAAGTAAATATTTTTTTTTTTGAATAGTTATTAGCGTGGGATTATTAAATTATTTTTATATAAAATAAATATAAAATAATAAAACAAATAAAATTATGATTTTTAGTTAATAAAAAATACAAAAATATTAAACATTAATGTTCAAAAAACAATGCCCAAAGTGTATTAAAAAAAAAAATTTAAGCCGGAGAACTAATTTTCTAATACCAAACCTTTGGCCTCTATCTCAATCCCAACATCCAAGACCCATCATAATCCGGAAAGCTTATAAATCCCTTCTCTATCTCTTAAAACAAAAAAAAAAAATATTAGTGTGTTTAGTTTCAATTTTCTGAATTCAATTTTTTTTAAAACTGAGTTTTTTTGTTTTTTAAATATATATTTTTATTTTTAGTGAATATTTGTAAAATTTTAAAGATTTTTTTTATTTTTTTAGATGCACCTTACTTAAATGTATTTAAAAAGTAAAATATTTGTGAAAAAATATTTCAAAATTTAATAAATACACAAAAAATACAAAAAAAATATATTGAATTTTGATTTTTTTAAAATATTTTTTATATTTCATGAATTTTTTTTAAAAAATTTCTTCATAAAAATTATACTTTTTAAGTGTATTTATATTAAAGTGTGTCTAAAAATTTTAAAAATTATTTAAAATATTAAATAAATTTCAATAAAAATAAAAAATACGGAAAACAAAAATATATATATAATTTTTTGAAAAATATTTTTAAAAAATCCAATCAAATGGCGGTGTTTGGGAACTAAGTTTTTAGGTTTTCTTTTTGATTTTTTCACTACAAGACAAATGTTTTACAAAATCAAAAGAAATAAATCTAAACAAAATATCACATCAAACCCCATAATCATTTTACTTTTTCTCTCACAAATATCACATCCAACTACAAAAAACCCAACTATCTTCCTAAATACAAAAAATTTTTCTCTAATAATATTCTCCAACTAAAAAAACTTATATATATAAAAAAAAAAAAAAACTTTCCAAACACCCACAAAGTCATGAATGAATCTCACTTCTACCTCAATCCACGCCTTCCTCCATCTCTCAAAACAAACGGGTTAAAAGCATCTTCAAGGGTATAGTTAAACAAGGCTTGTTAGGCATTTTAGTCCATGTAAGTCTAATTTTGAACTCCAATGAATTAGTTATTAGGCTAGCTACTTTACTATCATATTTTTTTGGTGGTTACAATTGAAGAGCCCCATAGGCTCTCTAAACAATTATGTATATATTTTAGATTTTTGTGTATTTATGTATTGGATTTGAGATTTTATATTGTATATATATGTGTGTGTGTATGTAGCAATTTTATATGTTCTTTCAATTCTGTTTGATGAATTACGGAATAATTTATTTTGTATTTTTTTTCTTCTCATTCTATAAGTTTTGTATGTTTGTATGGATAAATTTATTATTATTACAAATTTATATTAGTAAAATATCAATGATTAGTATTTTTTTATTTTAAAAATTAATTAAGTTAATTTAAATGATTAACTAAAATAAAAAGTGTGATTGGAGAATATAATAGCTAAAGTAATTATGTAAAGAGAAAAGAGTGGGAGCTCGAGGGGCTTCCCCCGAAACTCCCCCGAATTGCCATTTTTGGCAAAAAAAAAAAAAATGCAAGGCAAGTTAAAAAAAAAAAAAAAACAATTTACTGAAAATGGAAATTAGGAGAATTAGGGGGAGTGAAATTCGAGCTACCAATCAAAGTTGTTATGTAAAATAATGAGTATTGTTTTTATTTTTTTATTTTTTTTTTGTACCGTAACTAGCGAAAGAAGGGAGTGTGGTTATGATCGCGGTGGCACCGTCCCTGTCTCTTCTTTATCAGAGTGGAGTGAATGATACGGACACGTCTCTACGACTGCAAATTTGAAGTGTTTGTTTACAAAGGTAGCGTAAGGTGTGCCGATTATCAGGCTCGTTTACTTGTCAGCTTTGCCTTGGCGTTCATGGAGGACTGGTAGTTTGTTTGTCACTTGTCCCAGATTCCTCCCGCTACTAAACCACGTCTCTTCTCTTTCTTCTTCAAATTCTAGGGTTTCCATTTGCTGCTCAACATCAACTGTTAGACTCTCAGTCAAGAGATTCTACTCTATTTTTATCTCTTTCCCCTTTTACATTCGCCGACTTCTCTCTCCCTCTTCTCTCTTCTCTTCTCTTCTGGTAAGTGAAGTTAACTTTACTCCCTCTCTCTCTCTCTGTCTCTCTCGTCCAATTTGTGTGTGTATTTGGGTTTCGGACCATAATTTTCTATTAATTTCCCTGCATTTCTCAGCCAATAAGCTGATTGTTGAACTCAATTTGACTTGCCCATTTATGGGTCAAGTTTTTATTTTTTGTAATCATGAATATTGTTGTTAGGTTTGATGGGGTATGCTATACAGTGATTTTTCTGGCTTCAAGATTTGAGATTGCCTAAACCCTAAAACAGAAATAGATGTTTGTTTTTCCTGTTGGTGAATCGGAGAAAGAGAGCCTTGCTTAAAAGAATAGAATTATAGTCCCGTTTGGATGCGTTACATGTTTCCTTTTTTATTTTTTATTTTTAAGATTTAGACAGAAGGAAACATGTTTTTCTTTAATCCCAGAAGAGTTTAAAGTGGGATTGAGCTTCTGTTTAATGTTCATCTGCTTGTTTTGACTTGTGAAAAAATCTTTTATGTTTTTTAATTTTCGATCTTTGTTTTGAAAATAGTTTTTAAAAACTAAAACAAAACATGTGTGTGCCAATCCTTATTTAGTTTTGTGTTTTCAAACTTTTGTGAAAACAAAAACATGAAACAATACCCTAAAACAGGTCCTTGACTCCTCAATTGGATGAAAAATATGTGGAGATCTTGACCTCTTTTACCTATAGGGGTTTTAGGTGCGGATTTGAATTTTATCCAAGTTAATAAAAGAGGAAATCATCTCTTAAGTGATTCTCTCAACTAGTTAGTATCTCTAACATTTACTTCTGTAGCAGAGGACATGAAATTGATATTTACTGCATTCTCTTTTCTTTATTGTGCCATTCAGAAGAAGAAATGGCTGAACAGATTGGGGCAGTTCAACCGGTAGCTTCTTTTGATTATGAGCTTTATGAAGGAGATCCTGACCACCTTAGAACTGTAGTAGCTACACCTCCTCTGATTCACCCATGGATTGATCCTGCATCATTGAAACTCAAGCATAGGATTGGGCGAGGACCCTTTGGTGATGTTTGGTTAGCAACACATCATCAATCAGGCGAAGATTTTGATGAGTATCATGAAGTAGTTGTTAAGATGTTACATCCAATAAAGGAGGATCACATGCAAAAGTTCTTAAATAAGTTTGAGGAACTATTTCTGAAGTTACGGGGACTTTCAGCTGTTTGCTGTTTGCATGGTATCTCAATAATATCTGGAAAGGTAACTTTTGCATGTATTTTGACACGTTGTATAAACACTTTTCTCTGTTAACATGATAACTCTGTAATAGTTCACTTCGTCATATTTTGCTAGATTTGCATGGCCATGAAATTCTACGAGGGCTCAGTTGGTGATCGAATGGCTCAGTTGAAAGGAGGAAAACTTCCACTGCCTGATGTATTGAGGTGATTTTTTTCTTTTCCTTTTGGGTGAATAATATTGAGGTGATTTGCTTGGGGATATACCTGTTTTTTCTTCTAAAGCTTACAATTTTGATGATGGAGCTGGATATATGCTCATGGAACACTGTCTGCAGGCATGGTATTGATTTGGCTAAAGGAATTCAAGGATTGCACTCAATAGGGGTATTGGTGCTAAACCTGAAGCCTACTAAATTTCCTTCTTAATGAACATGACCAAGTTATCCTGGGGGATTTCGGGATCCCTTACCTACTTCTGGGGATTCCGCTGCCCAACATAGATTTGGCTTTCAGGCTTGGAACCCCAAATTACATGGCTCCAGAACAATGGGAAGCAGAAGTGAGAGGTCCAATAACCTTTGAGACTGATACTTGGGGCCTTGGATGCAGCATTGTGGAGATGTTGACTGGTGTTCAGCCCTGGTTTGGCATGTCAATAGAGGAAATATATCGCTCAGTTGTCATAAAACAAGAAAAACCACAGCTTCCAAATGGTCTGCCTCCTGCAGTTGAGAATGTTGTCAATGGGTGTTTCGAGTATGACCTCCGGAATCGCCCTTTAATGGCAGATATAATACGTGCATTTGAAAGGTATGTTTCAATGTCTCTTTTGAACAATATATTGGGCGGGTGTGAGCCACTTTTATGATTCATTTCAACTGGTGTTTTATTTATTTTATTTTATTTATATACACATATATATATATATTTTGATAACTCTGTCATTTTTTTTCTCCCTCTCTCTTTCTTACTTGTTGTAATCTATACGTTCGCTGACTTTACATAAAATTGTATTAATTTGTCAGCAACATAGTGAAATCTGAATAAATAACTGTTTTTTTAAGGGTAAATTACAAATAAGTCATACTTTTGGGACTTATTACCATAGTTGTCAAATCGGGATTCGAATCATGAATCGAAATGGCCTCCTATCGAATCGCGAATCGAATCCAATTGTGAATCGTAAAGATTCGGTCACTTTTCTAAATTATTTAGAAAATTATATCTGCACACTTGGATGTTAAATATATGTTATGAATATGAAATATTTAGACTTAAATCGATGAAAATACGGTTTTGAATGATGATCATGTAGTTTAATAGGTAAGATATTAACAAAAGTTCCTATCTAATATCACCATCTTACCTTTTTTCTTTTTTAGTTATTTCTTATTAATCATTCTTAATAAAGGCAATAAACAAAGTAAAACTCTCAATTTTCAAATAATTTAACAATGATATTGATATTTGGACAATAATCATACATATTTTTCCAAGTTAACAATGACCAAATAATAATAATAATAATAAATATATATTTATGATCTTTTATTTTGAAGTCTAAAACATTTAAAAAGGTATAACTGATCACCTATGTAATATTCAACTATAATTTAATAAAATAGCAATCAGCTTGTTTGGTTTTGGTTTCCAGAAAATACTTTTAAGAAAATTCTACTTTTTTATTTTTCGTATTTTTTTTTTGTTTTCAATATTTTTTTTAATATTTTAAGCAAGTTTTTTGATTTTTAGACATACTTAACATAAATACACTTAAAAAGTATAATATTTGTGAAAAAAATCTTTAAAAAATTCACTAAGGCCAAGTTTGGCATATTTCAAATAATCCATCTTTTTATCTTTTTTTCATCACATTACCTCTCTACTTTTTTGCATATCTTTTCGTAAAAAGACAAAAAGTACACTTATTTAGGTCATCCTAAACAATCCCTAAATATCAAAAATACAAAATACAAAAATTTAGTACATTTTTCGTATTTTTGTGTATTTATTAATTTTTTAAAATATTTTTTCACAAATATTTTACTATTTAGATACACCTAAGTAAGGTGTATTCAAGAAAGTAAAAAAATTGTTTAAAATTTTAAAAATATTCACTAAAACAAAAAAATATGAAAAACAAAAAACTCAATTTCCAGAAAACTGAAACCAAGCACATTGAATAGTAATTTATGGGGTAAGTTACTTTAATCTTAAACATCTTTAGAAGATATATTATTATTTTTTAAAGGAAGAAAAATTAGAAGAAAGCTTAAAAACATGCTAGGTCTGATTGGATCTGATTGGATCTTATTAAAAACTTCATAATCACTAAAATAACAACAAATCATGTATATATTGGTTATTTTGGTATTAAACACTATTAGAAGTTGTATTATGTCATTTTCACTAAAAAGATAGAGAAAAAAAGAGTTACAAATACGTTGGACATGATAATTTTAAGAATTGCATGAATCGTAAAAAGTGAATCGAATCGTGAATCGATTGTCAATCGTGCAATTCACAGGAGATTCACTTCCAAAATAGATTCACTCATAGATTCGTATAGATTTTGTAAAAACTACGAATTAAATCGTGAATCGTAAGATTCTGATAAAAGAGCTTATTACCCATTAATTGATAAATTTATCAGTCTATCTTGTTTTTCTAAATAAATTTATAATGATAAATTTATCAGTGAGGACCTATAAGTAAATAAGTTTAGTTAATAGGATTGATTGGTAAGTGCCTTCTTTTTAATACCCAGTTCATCATATGTCGTGTTCAACTCCATTCAGCAAGCCTGAGATCCAACTTCTTGGGCTAGCTTAGATTAATTGAGGTTCACCATTTACTTTTATGTTGGGCTACATAAACAGAATGAAATGACCAAACAGGTTTCATGTATTGGGTCCTAAATTGTTGGAATGTTAAGTTACATATTTTTATCTGCGGCCATCCTTTTCTAGACTCCAAAGGATTCCATATCTTTCCTTAACCAACTTTTTAGTTCTGATCTTGGCTGGGATTACTCCCTCGATCCCTTGATTATTGATAACTTAAAATAGTTTCAAGACATTTTTTAGTTATATTCTATGTGATTTGCTTGTATCTTCCTTGTGTTTCAATTTTTTCTAATGAAGTTTTAATCGTCATTATTTCTGGCATCAACTTATTACCTCTTGCAGTTTGTTTATAGAATCACCTTTTGATTTATTGATTGACTATATTGATGTATATATTTGGAAGGAAGAACCTTGTGAACTTTTGCTGAGTGTTTTAGTTCTGACTTCTGTGAACAGCATCATTTTATACATTAGCAATGGTTGTGATGACAATTTCAACAGTAAGATCTATATTGTACTATTCTTTCAATATTTATGCATGGAGTAGGATAGGCTGGATAGCTTCTGGGATTTTATGGTGTATGATTGATTTGGCTTGTGAAATGTTTTGTATTTTGATTATCTTGGTATGTGTTAGTATTACCGATGAGATAATAGGTTTGTGATTGGTATAATTGGAACTAGTGGTGTTGATGCAGCGCGAAACGCGAAATAAGTAACAATCTTAGAATTTGTTGATTCAAATGAGAATACTTGGAAGCAAGATTCTTCTCTAAACTCATTGATTCACAAAGAATACCGAGAATAAACGCTCAACAATGGTTGATTCATAAAGAATATCAAAAGTTGAAACAAAAGAGTATAAAACTCGAAATATATTAATTCTGAAAAACTGAAGAGCCGTAAGGCTTACATCCATTATTTATAAGCAAAGACACACCTAACTAACTAGGAAACAACCAGAATTGGAAAAAAAATCATAGTGCAATATGGAAATAAGGAAATATAACAAAAATGACCAAAAATAGAAATATTGCAATAAAATAAAGAAACTAATAATATATGCTTCCACGATTATGGTAGATTTTTCGGAATTAGATTTTGAGGCCTGTGCTAGGAGTAATTGAAGTATCAAATCTTTCCAAAAATGGCAAATTAACCACCTAAACGATTGAATTTGCCCAAAATCCACTGGGGTCCATGATAAAGCCATGGATCCTTCTTAAAATCATGTTTTCTATGAACCCACCAAATGTCACGCGATTTCGAGTCCAGCCCATTTTTTGCCTTTGCCTTTGCCTTTCCCTTTGATCCAAGAATTATATGGCCATGCTATGCATGCTACGTCATCCTTCCCTGGGTGGAGAGAATTTGCCCTCGAATTCGCAGCCTCTTCGTCGGAGCTAGTCACCTTGATATGGAATGAGGTGTTTGACATTGAACACGTCGGAGGTACTGAATGTGACTAGGAAGCTTCAAACGGTAGGCATTGGAATTGATCTTCTCCAAAATATCTCAAGGGCCCAATTTTGCTAGCTGCCAACTTGTTATATTCACCTACCAAGAACCTGTCTTTTGTAAGAACAACCCACACAAAATCTGCAACTTCAAACTTCCACCAATCGATGTTTCTTATCGGCAGTCTATTTATACTTGGCCACTAATTCTTGCAAATTGTGCTGGGTAAGTTTGTGAACCTCCTGAAGGTTGTGAATCAGATCTTCTGCTTTGCTATTCATGCGCTTTAAGTCTGGCATAGGTGCTAAATCCAGCTGGGCCCGTGGTTGGTAACCATAATTGACATAGAAAGGACTAAAGCCGGAATTTTTACTGATAGAGTGGTTGTAAGCAAACTCTGCTTGGTGCATTTTTTGATCCCATGATTTCAGATGATCCTCTACCAAACACCGTAACATATTGCCCAAAGAACGATTGACAACTTCTGTCTGACCATCAGTTTGGGGATGATAGGTGCTATTGAAATCAAGCTTCGTATTAGCCAATCTGCACAGACATCTCAAAAAATGACTAAGAAATCGGGTGTCTCTGTCTGATACAATGGACTGAGGTAGTCCATGTAAACGGTAGATTTCTCAAAAATACAATTGGACCACATTTAGAACACCTGTCATCTTCTTGCAAGCAATGAAATAGGCCATTTTAGAAAATCTGTCCACAACAATGTAGATGGAGTCACAACCCCGCTGAGTATGTGGCAGTCCCAAAACAAAATCCATACTAACATCAGTTCATGGTTGACTGGGCACTGGCAGTGGCATGTATAATCCTGCATTTGTTGCTGATCCCTTTGACACTTGGCAGATGCGACACCCGTCCACAAACTTGGTTATTTCTTTTCTCATTGAAGGCCAAAAGTAAGAGCTAGCCACGAGCTGTAGAATCTTATCGCGCCCAACATGGCCTTCTTCATGCAACTCCTTTATAATTTTCAAGCGAAGGCTCGATTCAAGCACACACAATTGGTTGCCTTTGAAGAGAAAGCCGTCATGGATAAGAAAGTCCGACCTTTGACCTGATTTAACTTCAGCATCAATATGAGAGAAATAGGAATCAACAGCCAATAGTTTGTGAAAGGAGTCAAATCCAAGTACCTTAGCCCTCGTAGTAGTAAGTAAAAAGGAACGGCGACTGAGCGCATCAACCACTTTGTTTAAGGCCCCCGACTTGTGCTTGATAACAAAGGTGAATTGTTGCAGATATGCTGCCCAATTGGCATGCTTCGATGAGAGCTTGTCTTGGCTGTTGATGTGCTTCAGAGCATCATGGTCAGAAAATAAAATGAATTCACTTTGGGACAGATAAGAATACCAATGCTTTAGAGCTTGGACAATAGAGTAGAATTCCACATCATAAGTGCTGCAGTTGCTTTTGGAGCCACTAAGCTTCTCACTAAAGTATGTAATCGGTCGACCCCCTTGGCTCAAGACAGCTCCAATACCCACTTTAGATGCGTCACAGTGTAACTCAAAGGGTTTAGAAAAATCTGGCAATATGAGTACAGGTGCTGAGGTGAACTTCTGTTTGATTGATGGAGTGCCTTCTGTTGCTGCCTCTGTCCAACAGAATTTTCCAGCCTTCATGCAGTCTGTAATTGGGGCCATGATGCTACTGAAATTAGGAATGAACCTCAGGTAGAATGAAGCCAACCCATGAATTCATGAATATTTTTTGGTACTGGCCAGTCACAAATTGCATTTACCTTGCTTATATCGGCTGAGATGCTGTCTTTAGATATGACATAACCGAGGAACAAAACAGTATCTGTCAAGAATGAACACTTGCTGGTACCAGCATAGAATTTTTCTTTTTGCAACAATGAAAGAACCTGTCGCAAGTGCTGCACTCATTATTAGCACTATAAACCAGAATATCATCAAAATAAACAACAACAAACTTCCCTATAGAAGGCCGAAATAGTTGGTTCATGACAAGCATAAAGGTATTGGAAGCGTTGGATAAACCAAACGGTATGACTAGCCACTTGTAAAGCCCCTCTCGTGTTTTGAAGGCTGTCTTCCATTCATCACCTTCCCGAATCCGAATTTGGTGATACCCACTTTTCAAATCCAATTTGCTAAACATGGTTGCTCCACTCAACTGATCTAATAAGTCATCCAATCTAGGTATGGGGAACCAATATTGGATGCGCCACGGTCCGTCTTTCTTAGGGGTCAATAGTGCAGGCACTGCGCATGGGCTGAGGCTTTCTCGGATGTGTCCCTTGGCCAGCAACTCCTCCACTTGTCAACGAAGTTCTTCATGTTCTTTTGGACTCATGCAGTAGTGGGGCCAATTTTTCAAGTTTGATCCTGGAATCAGATCAGTATGATGTTGTATGTCTCTCATGGGTGGCAACATTGGAGGTAACTCCTCAGGAAATACATCATGGAACTCTTCAATTAGAGCCTTCATAGGCTCTGGGATTTTACTCTCTGCAGCACTTTCTTTCCCTACCAGCACGAATACCATTCCTGTTTCAGCCACTTCCTCCAAGAACCGGTGCATAGACAAAATGCTAGAACTCTTCTCAGTGATTAGTTTTGGTACTTCTTCTCTATGAGGTTCAAGAACAATCGTTCATCATGTAAAACATGTCTGTCAAATTGCCTAGGCCTTCCTAATAAAATATGACAAGCATCCATCCGAACCTCATCACACCAAACCTTGTTCTTGTAGTTAGAACCAATAGATAATGAAACTAAACAACGCTTGGAAACTGTTACCTCTTTACCCTTCTGAAGCCATGACAATTTGTATGGGTTGGGGTGTTGGTTTGTGCTTATTTCCAATTTTGTGACAGCTTCTTCAGAAATTACATTCTCGTAACTTTTTGAAACAATCACGAACTTGCACACTTTTCCACTAATGGTACATGTGGATTGAAAGATGTTTCGTAGCCACCCATCCCCTTCAAGCTCTCAGGGTGTAAAGCAAGCCCTGCGTATAACCAATAAAGGCCCATCATCGCCAGCAACTCGTTCTTCCTTCTCATAACGACCAGCCTCGGGATCATTGGTAGGATCTTTTGGACTTTCATTAGTCCCATTGTCGGCAATCTCTTAACTATCTATAAATAGACCCTTGCCGTTTCGATCACCTTTTCTGCAATATGCTGCGTGATGACTAGTTTCCCTGCACTTGAAGCAGCGCATCCTGCCACTAACAATAGGATTCTTGTTTGACTGTACTACTGGTGGTTTACCAGTAGTATCAAATTGTGTGGTGTCTAATCTTGCCCCTGGTTGATTCATATTCCGGTTAATTGTTGGCGGATTACGGTTGCCACTCGTGTTCCCACTTGACCATCCAGAACCTCCTGATCGTCACTTTGACCTTTTCTCTAGTTGTATTTTCCTCTGGTGTGCTTTAGAAACAGAGTAAGGATCAAATAAATTTAGGGTATCCTGATATTATTTCTTGCAAACCCCCGATGTACCTAGAAACAAGTTGGTCTTCAGTTTCAACAAGGTCATTAAGTGATACCAACTGATAAAACTCAGTGGTATACTCATCTATCGTCTTCGTCCCTTGTCATAAATTTTGCAATTATTGGTACATTATGTTGTAGCTCGATTTTTCATGCTCTTTTCGGATACGACTAGCCTACAGTTCGGACTCTCATGGTTCTGAATCTGATTTCACAAGCGCAATGTGAAATAGATAAACACAAAAGAATTCAAATTCGACAAATCTTTTGGAAAATCAATTTTGAGTCAAAATGCAAAAAATTGACTGTTTTGCCAGATGCAAAGTCGCTACCTAAATGTTTTTGAAAAATTTAGGAAACCCGAGACTCGTGCCAAAGGCCATGTGCCCATCATCACCAAGATTGTCTCGGCTCGGGAACTTAGGTACGAGAGGGAAAGGTCATGCATTGAGCACCCCTACTCGCCGGATCAAAGATCGGCCTCTACTAATCATGATGTGATTTTTATTTACATTATATGCTCTTGTTTCGATTATTAGGCTAATGTTACTATGTGATGCACACAAGTATAGACTAAATTGTAAAATTTGGAACATTTGATTCATGCTTGTTTTGAAAATTGTTTCGAATATGTACCACTTGAAAAAGTGATCTCATATGAACATTATTCAAATTATTCCAATTCAAGCAATTAGCTTTCATCCACAAGCATTCAAGTAGATATAGTATTTAAGCACTTAGTCTTATGGTATTCATGCTTATCATGGCGACAATCACACGTATGCAATATGCTAAAGCAATAAATGCTTACCTCAATTTCCCAGGCGAGCCAAAAGAGAAACTAGTTAGAAAAATATATAGTCCTAACTAATGCAAAATATGTCTAATGCAACACATACAAGATGTTATTAATAGGCTCGGCTACTAATATAGCATACGAATCAATTTGATAGTATGCAGTTTAAGTATGTTTTCAAAGAAGTAATAAATAACAATGCTTTGTTAGAATGATGCGTCAAGCCTAATGCATGCAAGACAATAGATGCAAACAAGGAAAATGCTAAACGAAATGTGATGCTCTAAATATTCCATCATAAGCGGGTAAATAAAAGGGAGAAACACGTGGGGCTGGAAGACATACACATTATTACATATTGGCCTTATTACAAAAGGGCCCGAATAAATGCCCTAGCTAATTACTGCGAATTAACTAATCTATTACAATCCAAATGAAATGAATTAACTATACTAGCTAATTATTACTACATCACAAATTGACCAACTACTTTAGCCTAAGAAGCATGGACACGGACACGTGACACGACATGGACACGCGGACACGTTAATTTTCAAAAAATAAAGGACACTACACTTGGGGGATACGCATGAAATATGTAATTTTATATATTTATTATATGTTATATATACGAATATATCATTCAAAGATAATAAAAAAATACAATATGACACTAATTCCTATAAATTTATATGGTTTTTGTTTTATTATTGTATCTTAAATTGTTTTGTTAACTATAACACGTGTTTATGCGATTGACACGTATGTCCTCCAAGTGTCCAAACAGTGACTAGGTCTTTAAAAATTTTTTAAAAATAAGACACATTTTGAAGATTGTTGGACACGTGTCCTAAGAGTGTCCAAAGAGTGTCGGTGTCCGACATGGACACGACACGGATACGTCACCTTCTTAGAAGTGTCCGTGTTTTTTAGACTTTAGCTAATTAATTAAGTATGACATAAAGCCAACTAGCTATTCAAACTAAATTAACTAATTAGTTACAAGTCCGCTACTCTAAGTACAACATACTAATATTACAACATCATTTTAACGGATCCCGAGAATCGAGGGATGGTTTATGCACGGATGCGGATTTTCACCTGATAATGCTCTTCGTTTTGCTATCGGAATGCCTCTGTTGCACAGTTAGAAAATTGTATTGTTTTTTCACCTCAGCCTCTACTCTGCTTTGTTGGAAAAGGGACACTGCTTGGCTGAAAAAGTGGCCGGCAACCCAGAAGTAGTGGCTTGCCGCCCAGTAAAAGTGGCCTAATGTTGGTTCTTTCTTGCTGCAACAGAGAATAAACAGAGCACAAACAGAGTATTCACAGAGGATTTTTGTCCATCCTGCCTTTCCTTATCATCAAATAGCTCAAAGGAGAGGTGGGCTCTATTCCCAAGCCATCAATCGGTGCAATTTCATTGCGTGATGATTTATGAACCAAGGGATACAATTTCGATAAATGCACAATAAAAGACTCTCAAAACCTCCTCCTATCATGGATTGATCAAGAGAAGTGGTTGACTTTGGAAACTTGAACCAGTTCATTACTAACAAGTATGAAATGACTCAAGTCTCCATGTGTTCAATTAACGTCCGATTGAACATCAAATTATTTTATTAGCTTGGTCCATTTTATTTCAATTTTAATTATCTCTTTTAATTACCTTTCCATTCCTTAATTCATTTAGTCCAAAAATGAAGATTAAGTCCTCTAATAGAAAGAAGTGTCAAACAAATTATTGTTTTAGGCATGAGAGATATGTCATGCCGTTGGTAATGAACTTCCGAAGAGATTAAACCATTAAGCACAATGACCTCAATCTCAAGCTTAAACAATCCATTGGTTGAAGCAACTCTCAAAGCGAATGAAAAATTAATAAATGAAGGAGGTTACAGAGATGCTTAGAGGTGAACACAGGTATGGAAAGCGAGAAATAAATGCTATCAACTCAAATAGGTTGGTGGTTACGGCCTAAACCACCAAGCCTATGAGACCATTACACTATAAGCATGCAAACAAAGCATAAATGAAACTAACACATAAAAACAGTCTTAAAATATGCTAAAATAGTGCTGGAATTGAAGTCAAAAGAGCCAAAGGAGTAAACTACAATAATGAAGAATTTAAACTAGTAAACAAGCCAAGGGAGGAGTGGCTAAACCCCTCCATTTTTGGGACCTCAAAACATGATTTTTAGCCTCTGAAAAACTCCGAAATTCAGTGGTAAAAAGTTGGAAAAAAGTTGAGAAAAGAATGGAAAACACAAGGGCAAAAGTTTAGAGAACAAGGTTTAAATAAGGGTGGTTAACCCCTCTACCTTTAATAGCCTTAAACCACAATCTTCAACCCATAGTGTAGAGATGTTCAAAATTATACCTCTTAAAGCAAGGCAACTCTTTTGTTAACAAACCTACAAGTTCTCACTCTCAAGGACTGAAATTTGGACTCAATAATCTCAGCAAGGAGAGCTCAAATATTGGTTTAGGAAGTGTTTGGGTAAAGTGTGTGTGTTGTAAGATAGAGATAGAGATAGAGATAGAGACAGAGACAGAATTTCAAGTTTTGGAATTTTTGGAATTTTTTTTAACCTTAAAAGCATGAGGGAAGGTCAAGTATATATAGAAACATAGGTTAATATCTCGGAAATATCCATATAAAGACAGCTGGAGTGGTGCATGCATCTGTGGAGACAGTCGGCAAAAATATATAGTTTTTGACACAAGTGGCCGGCAGGCCACTAATAGTCCGTCACTAATAGTGGCCGGCTAGACAAAAATCTATTTTCAAGCTCGACTCCAAACGAGTATATCTTTCTCATTCGGACTCGGTTTCAGGTCATTTTTGAGTCTAAATTGAAGCCCTGAAAGTCTACTTTCCAATTGTTGTAGCCTTACATCAAAATTCTAAGTGTGGAAAGAGATATGCCTATTTTAGTGAAGGCTGCTCATTTTTATCCTAACGGATTGATGCTCAACTTCTTTCTCAACTAGTTTCTTCCCTTCCCTTCTATTTCCTTCAACTCCAAACCTCTAAATAAGATGTTTTTAAAGATTTTCAAAGAGTTTACCTCCTTTCCATTTATTTCCACTTTGTCCTTACTCGGTTTACTAAAAAATGCAATATTTTAAACAAAATGCGAGGCTCGGAACATCGTTGAAACATTTGAAAAAATATTTTGAAAAAGAAGGTTTTAAGGTCTAAAATAGTTTTGGTCTAAAATAGTTTTGGACCAAATTGGGTATAAGGTTGGGACTTAGAAGCTCTTCTTGCTGAAAAAATTGAACGTTTGTATAGCATAACTTTCATCATCAAGTGATCAACCTGAGGTACCCAAATCTTAAAGGCGGTTAAAAATGGAGTGACTACATGTGTGTATAGTTATGAGGAATGAACGCCATACACTTGTGTTTCTTCATCTTTTCCCAAGAAACAATTTTACTCTCTCCTTATCTGCTTCGAGTTAACTTTGTCTGTTGCCACCAAGCCACTGCTCTACCCCCTGAAGCGTGTGACTATCAAGGAAACTCGTTTGTTTTTTGGAATCTCCTTGAAGTCAAGGACCTCCTCAACAGCAACAAGCCAATCTAAGAATTTTTTGGGTTGAACACTGTCCTGAAATTCAGGGAAGTTAATTTTCAAACCTGCTTCCTACCGACGTGAACCTGTTTCCAGACCTTGTCGATCCCTTTCTCTACGGAAATTTCCAGCAAAACCGTTGTCTTCTGCATCTCCCATACTGTTTTCGTCCTCCATACACCGTGGATTTGGAGGTGGTGGTGGTGGTGGTGGTGGTTGTTGTTGCTGCATTGCTGCAAGTTGTTCAGTCAGTGCATTAATATGTTGTTGCATCCTCGCGGTGTCAGCTTCATAAATGTCATTCGTGGGGCGCTTCCTTGGTGCCATCGTAGCCTAGCCAATGATACCAACTGATGCAGTGCGAAACGTGAAATAGTGACAATCTTAGAATCCGTTGATTCAAACGAGAATACCGGAAGTAAGATTCTTCTCTAAACTCGTTGATTCACAAAGAATATCCAAAGTTGGAACAAAAGAGTATAAAACTCGAAATATATTAATTCTCAAAACACTGAAGAGCCCTAAGGCTTACATCCATTATTTATAAGCAAAGACAGACCTAAATTAGATGTAAGCCTAACAATCATAGTGCAATATGATTTTTATAAGCAAAGACCTAAATAGAAATATTGCAATAAAATAAATAATGGATGTAAGCCGAAAATTATCAAAAATAGAAATATTGCAATAAAATAAAGAAACTACTAATATATATTTTCACAATCATGGTAGATTTTTCGGAATCGGATTCTGAGGCCTATGCTAGGAGTAATTAAAGTTTCAAATCTTTCCAAAAACGACAAATTCGCGAAATTGACCACCTAAACGATTGAATTTGCCCAAAATCCACCGGGGTCCATGATAAAGTTATGGATTCTTCTTAAAATCACGTTTTCCATTGGCCCACCAAATGTCACACGATTCTGAGTCCGGCTTGTTTTTTGCCTTTGCCTTGCCTATCCTTTTGATCCAAGAATTGTATGGCCATACATGCTACATCAGGTGTCCAAGTTCAAATTAGGTCTGAGCCATGGTAGCATAGTTTATAAAGGCACAACCTAAGCCATCAAGGTATACTGGAGCTCAAGTGGAAGGTGCAACATAAAGTGCATGCCTTAGTGAAGTAAAGCACATATGTGGGCATGTATATTAGATACACACAGAACTGAAATTAATCTAAGATATGTAACACAGATTAGAAAAGGGGACATTTTTTGATAAATCAAAAAGAGAGTTAACAATCATAAATGCATCAATTAAATCAAGCACCATTACAAATATGTAACAATGAAAAAAACCACAATCATAAATTCTATGGGTTTTTGTTGTGTGTGAGAGACAGCTTGAATGTATTATTCTTGATGTTAAGAATAAAGTACTAGAGATAGTTCAAGCAGTCAACCATAAAGCTCATGCATCTGAATAGAAAACAAAAACACTGTAAAAAGATGAATCTATATTATCTAATTACAAGATCATGAATATGGTACAGCTTAAAAGGTATATCAATCAGAGACCACTGAAAAATATGTAAAAATATGTAGTTAAGGATGTGATTGATTTATTTTTTAAAAAAAAGCCTTTCTTGAGCATGGAGCCTACTAAAAGGCCAGTGACTAACAGATTCATGTGAACCTGATGGAAGGGGCCTTGCTTTGCATAGTCTAAGTCACTTTCTGCGAGCCCTGACGAGCTTGGGCCTTTAAACAACTATGCATGCGGGTTCCGTAACAATGCCCACCAGTTATCAGATTGTTTCCAGAGACACCTAAATTTAGAGTAGCACTAAGTCCATGGTCAGTAGTATTGCAAATGAAGCTACATTCCTCCCACACGTTGTAGCTTTAAATAAGGCATTTACATATTTGGCTAAATGATATGGCCTTTTATAATCCTTTCATTTCAAGCCAGAAAGCTTTTATTGTAACTTATAATTATAAGAATGTCTTCATTTTCCTTGTGCAAATCATAAGATCAACAATAAGGAGGCTTCCCTTTTTGTCTTTCATTCAGGTCTATATTGATGATTGGCTGGTCTATAAAACTAGGTATGTATGTAAGCTTCTAAATTGACTTGACACAATGGCTTGCCGGTATTTTCGTTAACAATTGCACACAGTTCCCTCATTGCCTTCAGAGTTCAGACTCAACAAAAGATTCGAGGAACAAAAAAGGAAGTTAGTTATTAGATGGTGTATTATTAATAAAACTTACTCTGAATTGCGCCACATTACCAATTTGAAAACTGATGTTGTGGTAGTTTGAAAAAACAACTGTGCCAAGCATAGAATACAATATTTTATATATTTCATTTAGTGTTTTGGGGATTGCATTGCAGCTCGCAGAATAGCGTTTACAATGACGGAGAATGGATTGGCATTGGAAGCAGTATTTTCCTTGATAAATCAAATAGCAGTGGGTACAGTTCATGGTTCCTCTCGAAGGATCATCTCCAAGTGGGTGATACAGTTCGTTCGAGGAAGGCATTGAACACTTGCAAATCAAAAACCAGGGATGTGCCTGAGGGAACTGTAGTTGGTTTGGAGGAAACCGATCGAGATGGATTTGTGCTGGTGCGAATCCATGGAATGCACAACCCTAAAAGGATAAACGTATCAGCTCTTGAGAGGGTTACATCTGGTTTGGTGGTTGGGGATTGGGTGCGTTTGATTGAAGAAAATGACAAGCACTCTGTGGGAATTCTACACTCCATACAGCGAGATGGAACTGTAACCGTAGGTTTTCTAGGACTCGAGACTCTTTGGAGAGGGCATTGTTCCAAGCTTCAGATGTCAGAAACTTATTCTGTGGGACAATTTGCAAGATTAAAAGAAAATGTCTTCACTCCCCGGTTTGATTGGCCACGGAAAAGGGGAGGTGCATGGGCTACTGGTAAGATTTCACAAATACTTTCAAATGGGTGTCTTGTTGTAAGTTTTCCAGGGAGGTTTGTGTTTGGAGACGAAAACAATAGCTTCTTGGCAGATCCATCTCAAGTGGAATCAGTGTCTTTTGATAGTTGTCCTGGGATAGTGGAGAAGTACCAACACATCGAAGATTTTCACTGGGCTGTGAGGCCGCTAGTGATTACATTGGGCTTGTTCACAGCATTGAAGATGGGTTTTTTTGTTGGACAAAATGTGGGAGGAAGAGTGAAGAAGGGTCGGAAAAATCAGATGCCTGGTGATGGATGTTCTCAAGATGGGCAGAGCAGTGGCAATTCAGCGTGGCTTCCATCACCAGTGGCGAATATACTTTTTAGAGAAGGTCCTTCCACTGCCACTGCTAGGTAACTTCGTATAGTGGAGAAGTACCCATTACATCACCAATTGCTGTGGAACTTTGTATAATGTGAAGACATAGATGTAAATATGTTTATACAGAGATGATATGTTGTATTACATTTTATCTTACCAACTCCAAAACTAAGGATTATGTTACCTCAGTTTAAGGGTTATGTTATTCACTTTGCACATACTCTACACACTTCTACATATTTTACACAATTTAGATATATTTTTATACATTGTTTACACTTGTATTAATGCTAATGACCACTCATTGAGCGGTTTTTAGCATTTTCTTTTCAGCAAAATCAACTAGCTTGTTCGGAGAATGGCATCCGAGCTTTGGTCGGTGTTCACAATGATCCTTCTTTTTGCCTAAGCATCATGTTGTTGTCTAGGTTGCTCTTTGGTGCAGCTTATAGGCACGGTGTTTTTTTTTTTTTGGGAGTTTCTGTCAAAGTATTTGTAGAGTTTCTGCTTCTTACTTATGGACTAAAAATTAACTTCAACAAGTTGAAAAAAAAGAAGATGATTATTGAAAAGTTAAAAGGAAGGGCGATTTTAGTTTTTATTTTTGGATTTTCAACTTTCAATTTGTAAAATGTTACACCAAATAGATCTTAAAATGCTTGGCATATAGTATGCGGTGAAACTTGGATCAAAACATTAACATTTCTTACTTGCCATAGGGTAAGATCATTCATTGGCTTTGGTTTTAATTTACATGTGTTTTATTTAGAGGGTTGTTATTAACATCTGTTTAATTTCTTTGAACTTTCAATTTTTTTGATCTCAACCTTAAATCCTAAATTTTAATAAAATTTCTTTGAACACCCCACTTAATATTAAATGTATCCCTATTCATAATATTATTATACCTAAGAAACAACTACCTAATTTTGCACACCTTCTCTCATTCCTTTGATGATCATCCATCTCCAGTTGAAAAGAATGCTAACGGTCATTGCATCGAAAAGCACCGTTGCCTCAGTAAAGAATATTTCATCGGCAGTCAATCATTGAAATTCTTGTTGACTCTTAACGAAGGAGGAATCGACTTGACAGTGTCCAAAGAATACTGTTGAAAAACTCGTCGGAAATTCTTGTCTACCATTGTAGAACACTTATCGAAAATTCCTCTCAGGTAAATACCAACTTCCCATCTTATCAACATTGCCTTTCTTCTTCCTATCTCATTTTTATTTTTTGGTTTATTTCAGTATAAAAGGGGGTTTTAGAGGGAAAACCCCTCATGAAAAATACATTTTGGTGTTGAAGATACAAAAATCGAACTATTTGACACACTAGTACTGACTATCTACATTAAGGGGTGGTTTGAGATGATCTAAATAAGTGCACTTTTAGACTTTTTATGAAATATGGGTTGGGTATGGGTTGGGTTTAAAGTGATATGGTAGAGAGGTGATGTGACTTAAATAAGATGATGTGACATATGATAGTGACTTTTTGGTTTTCTTAAGTTATAACAAACAAGGCCTAATCTTCGAAATCTATATATTGAACTAAATGTTTGTGTTCAATACTGTGTTACTGAACATAATCTTAACAGTCGGCAAACCAGTACCGAACAGCTTGAACAAAATAACAACGATTGAAAATGACTGAAAATGTTAATGCAAGACAGATAAACTTACCAATGAAATGCTAGTATCATCAGAATTATTGTCATCGTCCTCCATTGTTTTATTAGGTGAAATAATTGATGAAGAGTAATACGTTGGAATTAAAAATATCTTTCTAGTTCAAGATTTCTGGTTCAGGAGAGTTTATGATGGTGATGAAGAGAATACATTCAGGGTTTAAGATGGTTATGAAGAGCAACATGTTTAGGGTTTAGAAATGTGAAATATGTATAGATGGAGGTGGGGGTGGGGGTGTGTGTACAATATTGTATAGTATTAGTTTTTATTTGGTAGGTGGGTATTCCATTAAATAATGCATTTTAATGTAATTTTACTTTAGGATACAATTGTAATAAAAGAAAGATTAAAAATTGGGGGTCCAAAAAATTTAGGCTTTATTTTTTTCTAAAAAAATAGAAAAACGTATACACATTTTTTGCACCAAAAAAATGCCTGCCTCAGTATATGTTAAAAATGCAGAAAACTCATATGATAAACTGTTAATTATTTTTATTTTTAATTTTCATTTGAAATTAAAAACACTATTAAAAATGTGTTTTGAACTTCTCATTATTTTTGTTTTCGAAAGCATAAAATAAAAAATTTTAACACTTTTATCAGCCGGAGAAAGATAAGATCATAATAAATACGTCAATCAGGGCCTTTGATCCAGTTTCTTTCATTACGGGCCTGCAAAAGGACTTATATACCAGACTAGGCCCATCTTTTGTGAGCCCATTTAGATATCGAAACTTTCCCTCTCTTCATAAAAATTTGATTGAAAATTTCAGAGACGAAAAAGATTCAAGAAACAGAGATGAAGAGGGCGTTTTCTCAACCCCTTTTGTAAGTCTATTTCTCTCTCCAACATCACTCTGTCTTTGCTCTTCTTTTTAATTTTCCGGGAAACCAAACGCAACTCGATTGTGTGCAGGAAACACTGCGAAGAAAGTGATTACGAAGAAGAAGAAGAAGAAGAATGTAAAGTTCAAAATCAAGTATCGGAGGACGACGATGACATGGCGGACCAAGTCTCTTGCATCAGTCTCCACAGACGAGAACCAACCAAACGAGGTATAAATCAACTCGGGATTTTTTTATTTATTTTTATTTTTATTTTCCCGGAAAATCTAGGAAACTTGCATTTTCTTGGAAATTCTTAACACTATTCTTGCGATGTTAATGGATTCAAATTGTGCTTTCGATCAATAATTTGTAGCATTATTATTGGAATTCAACAGTGCTACCCCCCCCAAAAAAAAAAAAAACTGTAAAATAGTATTCAAAATTCTAGCACTTTTTTGCACAATTTTTTTTTTTTTTTTTATAAATTTTTTATAAGTATGATGAGTCTTATATGTATACATATTTTTAGTCGTTGTTTCATATGGGAGTTCAAAAATATTGTGAAATTTATTTCATTTTCTTTATTTTCACAAATCTTTCCATGCAGACATAACCTATAATGATGGTCCAATTGTCCTAAAACGTATAATGATGGGTGTAAGATTATAATAAACAAAATTTATATAAATTAATTAATTTCTTACTCATTGACCTCACATGTAATAATAAAAATTTAAAATAAGACTCATTACAATAATATAGTAGATGTCACTAAATTAACCCCAAAAAAAAAGAAGATGAAATTTAGGGTAAATTACACTAATCTCCCTTGAGGCTTGCAAAAAATACAGTAAAGCTACACTGTTTTGACATAATTACATTGAACTCAATTGAGATTTTAATTCATATAACACGTAGCCGCTTTTTCATTAATAATTTGTTAGTTATATGAATGAAAAAATAATATTGTCATCTCTTTTATACAAATGTATATTTTCTGTTGTTTATTTTTATATTTTCATACCATCTGCATTAGTTTTGTCCATTTATCCTTTATTAAAACGGATTATGTTAAAACTGTGGGAGTTATTATATTTTTTTCAAACCTCATGGGAGGTTATTGTGATTTACGCTAAAATTTATTTATTTTTACGCCATTAGTCTTACAATAAAATGGGGCTAATCTACCTTTTCTCACATTTGTTGACAGTTAATATGGTTATGTTAGGTGAAGAGCAGTCTTGGGATAACTCTGGGCTGTGGAGGCAAGAACAGAAGAGAAGAGCAGTAAGGTTAGAGAAACAGCTCAAGTCAAGATGGGCCCTTGAGGACCTAGTTGAGGAGCAGCTGAACTGTTTTCAAGCCCACTACAATCGGGCCACAGGCCCAACCCGGCTGAAGGACGTGGCACAACTCTTGATGCCCAAGGGGGCTCCGGCCCATGAGATGGCCTCGGTGGCCTGGCTTCGGTGATTGGAGGCCCTCTGCCATTCTGGACCTACTCCGCTCCATGGCCCAGTTCTCGTCCTCACTGCAATCAGTCCCTATGGTCTCTATCGGACTCCTTTGGGATTGAGCAGACTTTAGCACAACTGATCCATGAGATAGGGATTGAAGAGGCAGTGCTTGATGAGGAAATGGCTGAGATCCAAGCCAACTGTATCCTGCACCTTCCTTTTGGCCCAGTCAGTAACCGGGCTGGTTGTGGGCCTGCCTTGGCCTGTGTCCAGTCTGAATTCAAGAAGATCCACCGGGTCATTGTAAAGGCCCAGAATCTCAGGTCCACTTTACTCTCTTTAGTAAACTATGTTAGAAACCCTTGAACTTTGAGTTCTTTATTTATTTATTTATTTTTTCCGGTTAAGCCTTTACACTAAATTATTGTTCAAATAAGTCCTCCAATTTGGCAAATTGGTTCAATTAGCCATTTTGTTACATTCCAACCATTTTTGGTGGTTATGTATATCATATGGGACTTGCCTAAAGGGTAAATTGGTAAAATAAATACTAAAACCGATTTTCCAAGTATCAAACGAAAAAAAAATCAATTGCTGGTCTCTCAGAACATGGGCTGATTTTATATTTTTTTTTATTAGGATAATGAATTTGGGGTTAATTTTATTATTTACCCATCAGTTGGGTCCTATGTGAGAGCATTCATATCAACCTCAATAAATTAATTTTTACTTTGTTATCTTGGATTTCTCATTTTCATTAGAGACAAACAAGATTGATTATTTTGAAAAAGAGTTCAACAAGTTCAGTCGGTGTTCTCTCATCTCTTAAAATATTTTGAAATCGAGAATCGTGGGACTCACCCTAAACTTTTGGCTAAATATAGTAAATAAATCATGAAAACACTAATCGATCGAATTCAACAAAATAAGTCCATGACTAGCTATTATTATAGTTGTAACAGTTGCTCATATTAATTGTCTATTTAATGGTTTATTATTTTTTGATAGATTTAGCTTCCCTATTTTGATTTTTTTGGGGTACTATTCATTAAAAGAGTGGATAATAAAAGAATTTTTAAATAAAAGAGAAGTAGAATAGAGAATCAATGGATGGTGGTTTTGGGGTTGTAATTTGACACAATTTGTTGAGCCTCATGTGGATGCTCTAATGTAAGAAGAGCTACGTTGAACCAATTCAGAAAGTAAGCTTAATTGAATGAAAATTTTAGCTTAAGGACTTGATTAAAAAAAGATGTAAAATTTAGGGCTTTTGGAATAATTTTCTCAGTATGATAGTAACTGTAATAACTACCTAACATTTGACAGTTCAAATAAAATTATACATATCTGCTGCAGGTTCAAGGCTCTGGAGTTGGTGGTGAAGAAGGTGCTGAACCAGACTGATGCAGCCGAGTTTTTTGTTGCATTTGTGGGAATTCAAGATTTGATCCATCAGTTTGCGACGCAGCAGAAACTGCAAAAGGGTCCAGTCTCAGTGCCGGTCAAGGCCTTCCGGGTACAGTAGTTGAGAGCAGAGCAATGGAATGTGAAGGACTCTCTGATCAAAACAATCAGAGTTCAGAAAACCATTAGGTACTTTTTCAATTTCTACCTTGTTAATTAGCATTTGCAAATCTTGAACCTTTTAGTCTTTGCTTTTGTTGAAAATGGCATGGGAGATAATCGTGAAAGTTTGTGTTGAGGAAGCACATTGTGTTGTATGTTCATTGCTGTGAAATTAGGCTTTGATGGGCCTGTTTTGTAATCATTTTTTGTTTTTTCGTTTTCTGTTTTCATCAGGAAATTTATTTGTCAAACTGTTTTGGGAACTTTTTTCTGGAAAACTATACTCACTTTTTGAGAAATACAGTTTTTCACACAAAAATGAAAATGATAACGAACTTGCCCATATATCTTGATCACAAAATGTTATGAATAATGGGGTAGAGGAAACATATACTCTTTCTTCTTCTTCTTCTTTTTTTTTTTTTTTTTTTAATCTAGGTACTAAAATGAAATTTTTTTTAGATGTTTGTAGAGCACCATGTGGCAATATCATACACCAATTGCCACCACATATGCTGTCTATCAAAACAACTATACAAAAGTGGTTGATTTTACTATCTAAATCAATCACATTCAATTTGACTTCCACATCACAAATGTCTTATTGAGACCCAAAAGTTTCTAGAAAATATTACACTTGCTAACAAATTTTTCTTACTAACTGATAGATATCACATCATTGAAGTGAATTATGTCTCAAATTCTAAATTTTTTTAATTATACAGAAGAAAAGATAAAATAGTCGAAGAACATTGCCAAAAGAGATGTCAATTCTTATGTGATAAGTCATATAATCAATTTTGAAGATCTTGCAAGTAACAACCTCCAATTGATTTGTTAAAACTCTAGTTGGCATTTGGCATCCTCCTCTTATAGTCAAATTTGACATGCAGCTGAATAGACCTTCAAATCTTTTATTTTTCTTTATTCATAATTTCTCATTAGAGAGTTTTGTTCGAAGTTTGAAATTATCATTGTTGATGTTTTGTACCCTGTTAAAGTATAAAATTATAAAATAATAAATTTGACATTTTGAATGAAAATTGTTTTATTTTTAAATACCTTAAATTTGAAGATGCCAAAGTGTCATTTAGTGCCATTACAACATTCAAGAATCGTCTGGGATTTGATGTTTGCAGTAATTTTTTACGAATAAAACGTGAAAAAAATAGAAAAAATAAGTTCACGTTTTTTATTGACTTTTTACTATTTTAACCAATTGCCAAACATGGCCGTAGTTTTCAAATAGGGGTTATAGCGTCAAATACCCAAGAGCACATTTATTTGCTACTAAGGGTTTTGTGTGTTTGTTTCGTAGGATTAGGGGTGAGATTGGACTATTAATAATAGTCTATTGTTTATTTCAAAAGCTTTGCTCCGGATTATTAGTCTTATATTTGTGGGACTATCCTATCCCATGAGGGAAGTGGGATAGAAACCATGTGATAACTCATCTCATGGGATTAGTCAATGAAATTATATTTTTGCCCTTTAGTATTTAATTATGTATTATATTTAGTAAAATTCAAAAAAAATTAAATGTCTCAATTTAAAAATAAAATAATTTTATTTAATTTTTATTTTTGTTTTATTTATTTAATTTTTTAAAATATTTTTTATAGATATTTTATTGATGTTTTATTTTAAAATTTTGTTTATATTTTATTTAATTTCATTATTTAAATTTTAATAGATGTTTTATTTTATTTCATTATTTAATTAGTATTATTATTTAAAATAAATTTATTTAAAATTTTAATTAAAAAATAACATATATATTTATTTTTAAAAATAAATTTATTTAATTGTGCAAAAAATAAAATAAAATAAATTTTTATTTAATCTAGCTAAAAATAATTAAAATATTAAAACTATGTTTAATATTGCTACTACTTAGTAAATAATTGAAAAGGATAAAATAGTCATTTAAGCATTTATCTTTTTCCATAATATCCCAAATAAACATTAGATTCACTAAAAATAGTCCAATCCAGACATCTAATCTATGACTAAACAAACATAGGATACAAATCCAGTTCAACCAAATAGTCTGGAGACAATGTATCCCATGACTAATAATTCGATGGATTACAATCCCTTCTTATCTAGTCCGTTCAAACAAACACATGTGAACATATGAAGTCCATCGGATTTTTAATTTTGTATTTGATTGTGGGATAAAAAATGGGGGATTAGTATGGAGAACATCTAGGTTGATCGGATTTTTAATTTTGTATTTGATTGTAGGACAAAAAATGAAGGATTAAGTATGGAGAATGTTTTGAATTTTTAGTCTGTTATTTTTTTAGCTCAGTATTAAAATTTAGAATAAATTTAATGTTGATGTGGAGATTAAATGGGAGAAAAAGATGAGAGATTAAGTAATAACACGAGGAACCAATTAGGCCTAGCGTAGTTGGCCACCATGCATTCCTTAGAGCTTAATCCCAAGGAGGTCATGAGTTTAATTCTCCTTAGGGAGGTTGAATTAAGGGAGTACAAGCACTTAGGTGCTTTACCAAAGGTGGAGAGATCTTCTTCCATAAGTGCTAATCTAACAACTAATAATTAACATTTGCTGATAAAAAAAAAGAAAAAGAAAGTAATAACATAAGGATTATGGTATTAGGGGGATTAATTATGTCTTACCATCATGTAATGGTAAAAAATAATTATTATCTTTTAAATCCATTCTAACAAAAAATAATACCACACTCCTATCAAGTTCTTTATCCCATCTATTTATTCCATAGTATAACTTATTCCTACAATTCTATCATATATACGCAATCTTTTCATCTCCTTTAATCCCATGCTATTATTTATTTCTTGCACTCATTATATCTAATCTCATAAAAAATAATTCGGTGACAATTAAATGTGGCCCTAATGGAATGATTTCCTTGTTTTATTTGCTTCACTCGAATGATCATTCTTTAGACTCTTCTATAGAATGGTCATTAATTTACGTATTTTTTTTATTTTTATTTTTTAGTCAATCAAATACAAAAGTAAATATTTGAATGAAATGATTATTTCATTTCATTTTATTCTAGTGACCCCAATACTACCTAACATGTGAAAACTTTTATGTTTCTAATTGTATCATCATCACAATTCACATTAAATTTTAAACATGACAATAATATTTAGAGGGTCATTTGCCCATTCACATGAACCACTTGAATGCAATATGTACTAACATTACTTTCATCCCTTGAATACGAAAAAAACCCCCCCAAAAAAAAGAAAAAAGTCACATGGAAATAGCTTTTCATGCGTGCCTAACTTGTGATGATCTAATAAGTTCACTATCATCACTTCCCATCAAAATAAAGCAAAAATCTCTTCAACAATTGACTGCCTAGATATGTTGTCCTTCTTGTCTTCAAAGTCTGAAGCAATGTGAACGATTTCAGGATTGTTTCAAAACATTTTGGAGTGTGCTTTTTTTTTACCTGTTTTTTAGTCACATCATCTCTTTATTTTTTTATATATCTTTTCGTAAAAAGTCAAAAAGTATACTTATTTAAATTATTCCCAATAACAATAGAGATTCAGCATATACGAGGTAGCCGATGAATTTGGTTCATTTTTTGTTCTCCTCCGTGTGGTTGGGCACAGGCATGGTGCCCTTAGAGTTCAACATTACTGCATGCATGCGCTCAGGCACACCCAAAATGTGCTTGGGCACGCGTGCACACTTTTAAGTTTGTGTGTGCAAGTTTCATTGCACATACAAATAATTGAGATAATTTAAACATAATCATTGCCCTTGAAATTAGACTCAAAATATAGGAATTAAATTATTCAAATTCAAATAATGGGGATTAAAGTGAAATTTTGGTCGAACTATAAAGTTTAAAAGTGTAATTTACTTTTTTTAAGCTTTATTCCTTTTTTTTTTTATAGAATTTTTTTATTATCCATATCTAGTCTTAAAATTGTCAAGAAATGTTGCATGAAAATCTTAACGAATAGAAAATTCCTTACTTTAAAAATGTGATGAGTGATATACACTTCCGATGAACACTAGTAAAGAACGCAAAAAAGTAATTAGACTAAGGTTTCCTTTAGAAAGTGAGTTGATTTTTTACAATTTAAGATTAAAAAGTGTCGTTTGAATTGGGTTTTTTAAGTTTTTTTATTTTCTTAACTTTTGTGAAAAAAATAAAATAATTATAATTTGAATGTAATATTTTATTTTATTAATTTTTTAATTTATTTTATCTTTTTATAATTATTTTAACTTGATAATCTCATGCGAAACAAGGCTAAAAATACTCTCAACTTTGAAGAACGAACCAATCTTTCGTACTGGTCCCTCCATCAGACACTAGGCCCCATCTTTACCTATTTTCATCTTTTCACCCAAAGTTTTGGCCTTAGTTTGGAAAATTCGCTGTTTCGTTTTTTAACTATTTTAATTTGATTAAAATAATTATATTTAAAATGTTGATTATTTTTTTTTATAATTAATCTGATGGTTGTAAGAAAAAAATTAAATAATTATATTTAAAATGTTCATTGATTTTTTTTTTGTAATTAATTTAATGATTGTGAGAAAAAAAATAATTATAAATTATAAATTAGATGTGACATTTTATTTTGTTAATTATTGTAGCCTATTTTTTTTTTTAGTAAGTTATTTTAACCACTCCTCTTTCCAAACACCCCTTTGTGTGTATCTTCTCACACATGTATAGTACACATGTACTTTCAGAAAAAAATTTTAAAAGAAAATGAGTGAGACCCCTTTTTTAGAGGTTCTCAAAATCCTGAACTCATGATGTGTAGAACCCACTCGTGTATATACAGGACCCACATCATGAATGGTGTAAATCACTTTAAAAATTATAAAAGTCCTCCAAAAAGAGGTCTCTACAATTGTTGTTTTCTGAATACTTTTGTTTTCCAATTCTATTTTTCTTCCCAAAGGATCCAGGCTTGATTTGGTCCAAGAATATGATTTATGTGCATGCCCAAGTTGCATCACTAGCTTTAGAATTTAAACTTAATCAATTGGGCCCCTCCTATAAAAATTTAGGGCAAGATTGGAAAGATTAGATCAAAAGGTTGTGAGAAGGGTGGGAAAATGGGGGCTCATACTTGATGATAGCATGTGCATTGACTTGTACATAAAAAGGCAAAAATCTTTGGGGTGATCTTTCCATGCATCTATGTTTTCTTGTATAGCTGGAAATTATGAAAAGGGTCAAAAATCAGAAAAGTTAGGAATCTAGAAGAATGAGTTAATTACATTTAACACCCTCTTCTTTTCATTATATTCTTGTTTTGATCTAATCCCACGGGTTGGTTTGGTGGCAGAACATTAGATTTTGGGATGTACTCTTTCAAGTTTTAGATCAAAATCTCTTAAGTGTTAAAAATTTCTTGGGGTCATTAGATTGGGAAAACTCTTAAATTAACCGTGGTATACTTACTAAAAACTTTTTACTGAGAGAGCCTATGCACCCCTTAGGGGTTAGTCAATTTTGATCCAGACACCTCGTGTCAATCAAAAAATATTCTTATTTTGATCTATTTTATTTTCAATTATCATAGTTAACTCCTTATATTTTAAGTTAAATTACAATGTCACCATTTTGTCCATCCACTGTTAATGAAGTTGATGGAAAATTAGAAGTTGAAGTGACCAAATTTTATTGAAAGTGTATGCATTAAAGTGACATTTTGATGAGCAGTGTAAGGGTACTAATGAGGCTAGAAAAATGTCACATATAACTCATATGACAAGTTTTTTTAACATGCCTTAGGTAGAGGGACCCATGTAACAAGTTCAATCAATCTTTTTATCATTAGATAGATGGAGAGAGAGTTAATTATTACGATTAAAGAGAACGGAATGTGATTTTTGTAAGAATATAGAGACGGTAAGTGTTATTAATCCCTAAAGAAAGGACTTCCTCCTAAAATGAATATGAATCATATAATCGTACCATTTGGTTTAATTTTTAAATTAACATTTGGATCAAAAAATCAAAAAAACATGGTTGATTTACTAATTTTCAAAACTCTTTTTAAATTATTTTTTCTCTCTCTTTCTCTCGTTCTTTTTTTTTTTTTATATTAATAAATCAGTCAATCACTTTTTATCTCTCCTCTTTCCTCTCTCATTCTCTCACATTCTGCGTATCAATTAATCAAATTTTTTTTTACATCTATCTATTCAACTACAAAAATAAAATAAAAAAATTACAAATTATCTTAAATGTATTTTCAAAACTCAAAACCAAACAAATTTTCAATTTTTAGTCTTTTTAACAACTTATTTTTTAGAATACAAGTCAAAACTCATAATTATTTTCAAAAACTAAAACAAACAGAATATTTTTTTGGATAATTTTTTGGGATCACTAACATTGTTGGTTAAAAAAAATGGAGAGAGAATGGAGAATTTGAGAAGCAAAAATGTTTGAGGCCTCAAAAATTTTATCAAATATTTGATTATGTTTGGTTTTGACTTTTTGGCTAAAAAAACACAAAAGACAAAATTGACTAACATAAGCTAATAAACAAAATATCACATCCAAATTATAATTATTACACTTTTTCTCTCACAAAAGTCAAAAAAGTCAAAAAAATCAAAAATAAAAACCAAATGAGGCTAAAAAAGCCAAGCTAAAATAGCTAAAAAATCAAGCTATTTTAGCTCTTTTCAAACGAAGACTAAATTTCTCACATAAGTGTAGGTTTCTCACTCGTATGGGATCTTGTAGGATCTACACCCATGTGAGATATTTGATCAAATGTTTAAAATTTTGGCTATCCCTAAGACCGTCTCCAATCGTGTATCAAACTTATCATCAAACTTGAATTTGTTGAAAAATGGTTCCTTTTTCAACTCCAAAGGTTTCATCAAATCGGTATCAAATCCAGAATTTACTTCTTCTTTTTTTTTTCTTTTTTTTTTATCAAACTGAGTATCAATGTGCCTTTTATCAAATCAATGTTCATTGCCGTTGGATTTTCACACCCAAATATCCTCTCGAATAACCACTTCAAGGCAAAAATTTGTGAAGAAATTACACTGGTCAGTCGACTGCTCGATCCTTCTCCCGGTTGTCCAACTGATTGACCCCTCAGATGACCACCTTAAGAAGAAATATTGCGACAAATTTGCACTGATCGGTCGAATCGACTGGACATTCGCCAGGTTGAGGTGTTTTGGCGAAGCCTCAAAACCCTTTGTTTAAGCACTTAATATTAAAGAGAGTTTTTCTCAAAATTTTATTCAAATTTAATAAAAAAAATTAATACACAGTTAGAGATGCCTAAGACCATCTCCAATGGTTCATCAGATGTATCACCAAATTCAAATTTGGTAAAAAAAAAAGACTTTTGTTGCTCCAATGGTTTCACCAAAATAATATCAAATTGAGAAAATAGCAGATGTTTCACAAAATTGAAAATCTAGATATATTTCACCAATTTACTGTGTCAGGACTGTTAGTGAGCTGACACATCGGACGACCAACTGGTTGTCCCCCGGTCATCCGGTTACTTCAATAATTCCACAAAAATAATACCAGATCTGAAGGAATGAAATAGAGATGAGAAGGAAGGAGATAAAGATAAGGAAACATTTAGATTCTCATTCAGGGGTCCCACAAGTGGTGTGTAGAAGCCCATCTTGCCGCTTCAACTCGACAAAGGCACTTAATCCAAAATCAGAAACATTCAAATTCTCATTTTCATGGCTTTAATGGCTTCTCTCTAATCATCTCTCACGACACTCATTTCACAAACCTCATATACCTCATCATCTCTCACCAGTGGTGTGTCGAGTTTGACTTTAATGGCTTCTCTCTATCATCTCTCACGAAACCCATTTCAAAAACTTTATACACTTCCCTCAATTTCACTGACCACTCTCCAAATCCGCTTCTCCTCCTCAAAATTCTCTCATTTTTCTGGACTTGGGTTTCGAGGACGATCATTGTGGCTATTGAGCATTGTGAAGAATTCGAGTCAAACAGAAGCTTTAGTTGATAAGCTTTTCAATCACGATCTCAATAAACACCACTGAAGTTTTTCAGTTCCACCTCCTCCTCTCTTCAAGATTTGTGTTGGATTTTTTTTGGACGGAAACAAAAAAAAAAATCATAGCCTTACCCACGGGACAACCCTTCCCTTTTAATGCACATCTTTGAAGCCAGCCATATCAAATTAAAAAAATCAATTATTTTTTACTTAAGTTTAATAAAAAAATAATGAACCGTTTGAGATACTATGAGATAAGTATATGAGAAGGGAGCCTGTGAAGTACTTAATAATGAGGTGATGATGCTTGACAATAGTACAGAGGCGTGCGCATAAATAGTGATTATGTACCTTCATTTGTAGGCCCTTCAATCATAAGAACATGAGAAGCTCTACTTATCAGAAAATAAATCGGAAAATTATTACGAATTTTACATCAATAAAAATATATGCCAAATGCTAACCATTACTTAACTTTCGTTTGACAATCATTTTTTTAATTAATTTTTTAATCTTTTTGACTTTTTTAGCATAAGACTTTTTTATTCGTTTGATATTCTTGATTGGTTTTTTTAACTTTTTAACTTTGGAATGGTGAATTTTTTTATATTTTTGTGATTTTTTGGCTTTTTTGTCCTTTTGTGATTTTTTAGCCCAACATACAAACCAAATAACCCCTTAGGTATGTTAAATATTGAAAAGTATGTAAAAAATATATAAAAATATTAAAAAATGAATTTATTTCAATAAAAGTATATTGAATTTAGTAAAAAATATCTTGTATTTTTCAATTTTTTTATATTTTACTTGTGTCTTTGGAGCACTTGTTAGGACTCAATTTACATTTATATTTTGTTTGATTGATGAGTTTAGATAGAGATTTAAAAATGAAAAGATATATATTTTTTTTAAACTGTGTGAAATTTCACTTAATTTTTTTTTCTCTTTTTGAATCTTTATTAAAATGTATAAACCAAATACAGTCTTAAAATAATTGTTGTAGGACTCATCTTAAGTCCATTGATTTTAAATTTTGAATTTCTTTCTTTCTTTCTTTCTTTCTCTATCTAGTGTTGCTGGAAGAACATATAATCCTTTGTTTATTTGAGCATATATCTACAATCACAAAAATAGGGGTAAGTTGTTTAAAATTTGATGGGATTTATTATACTTTCTACCTTTAAATTATCATCAAATTCTCTATTTAATCTCTGAACTATCAATTGAATCTATTTAGTTTCTAAACTATCATCAAATTCTCTATTTAGTCCCTAAAATTATAAATCAAAGTCTATTTAGTACATAAACTATCGATTGAATCTGTTAAGTTCCTAAAATATTTAATTCAACTATATTTAGTTCCTAAAAGGATTACAAAAATAAAATATATTCTGATACGTATTATAAATTAGTAAAACACTCTATTTAGTTAAAATTTTATTTTAAAAAAAAATCTTAAATTTTATTCTGTCTTCGAAAAGTGGGCACCAATCCATATATTAAATTTCCTTTATAAGGATAATGGTAATTATCTATAGTGTTTTTTTTACTTATCTTTTATAATAGATACATGCTTGCCTTAATATCTAGTATTATATTTCGTTTATAATTTCTAATTGATTATTTTTAAGTTTTTTGCTAAGTTGTTTTTATTACTTAATTAATGTATTATTTTATTCTATTACTATTTGTAGAGAAGTGTTATTATTTAAACTATCTGATTCTACTTCTTCAATCTATCTAATATTCATATAATCTTTTAGTAAAACTGAAAAATCAGACTCTAATATTAATTTAAACACACAACGAAATAAAATATATTTTAAAGAAAAAATAAAATTTTTAAAGATTGGTCTATAATAAAATCTTAATTGAAGAAGGTTTTTTACTAATTTATAATATGTATGTGCATATATTTTATTTTTGTAATCTTTTTAGGGATTAAATGGGTTTGAATTAAATATTGTAGGAACTTAATAGATTCAATCGATAGTTTATAAATTAAATAGATTTTGATTTTTATACTTTATGAACTAAATAGAAAATTTGATGATAGTTTAAGGACTAAATAAATTTAATTGATAATTCAGGAATTAAATAAGAAATTTGATAATAATTTAGGAATAGAAAGGGTAACAAATGTTTGGAATGATCTAAATAAGTGTACTTTTTGACTTTTTATGAGATATGAGTTAGATATGGGTTGTGTTTGAAGTGGTGTGATAGAGAAGTGATGTGATTTAAATAAGATAATAATATAATATGAATTAAATAGGACAATAATTTTTTAACTTTTTAAATTATGACAAATAAGACCCTAATTTGATGTGTCCAATGGACTACCTACCATAATAATTTTCAAATTCTAGCTGTGGTACAACCGTACAAGATTTGGTTTTTGACGAAATTCTCTCTTTTTATCTCTTGTGACGGCCTCTCAAATCAAAACTATTTAGGATAACATTTATATCTATTTATACTATTATATAAGTAAAGATATTGTGATGTGTCTAAGGTTTGAAATTTTAATATATTTTTTGTAATTTTTTAAATTTAAAAAATATAAAAATGGACGTCAATGAATAATTGGTCATTGATAATATGATTAATATGGAAGTATATTTAACATTTAAACCTAACTATTTTAAAACATTTCATATGAAAACTCAATCACTTTATTTATTTATTTTTTTTCAAATTTCAAAATACTAATGGTAGTAGTAGCAACGATAATGAAAATGGTAGTAATGACAGTGACATAAATGCGATGGTGGTGAGATAGTGCTGATAGGGTGAGGGATAATGCTTTTGCAATGGTGATAATGATAATAGTGGTGGTATAAGAGTTACAACAACGACAATGGTGGACAATCTCTATTGTTGTTACTCTCCCTGTTGTGTTGTTATTAGATAGAGATAGCGAACTTAGTAATATGGTGTGGTAGTAATAAAGACAACAATGTGATGGTTGGATAGTGATGGTAAAAATGATAGTTTTGGTGTTGGTTGTGTGAGAATGGTGTTGATAGTCGTGGTAGGTGGAGGTGAAGAGGGTGTTTATATTAGTAGCAGTAATGTTTGTGGCATTAGTGGTGATAGTAGTGGTTTGGTTGGGTGATAATAGTGCAATGGTGATTGTGTGATAGTGAATCAGTGGTGGCGATGATGGTAGCATTAGTGGTTGTGATATTGGTGGGGATAATGTATATCTCAACATTGACATAAATATAAGAACTTAAAAATTTTAACATGAAATATAAATAAAATATCTATTTTTTAAAATTTAAGTTTATATTAAGATATGTATGAATATAGATAGTACGAATTTAATTACCAAATGCATTTAAATTATTCATTGAATACATTCATCCTTAAATGGTGAATTTGATTATTAAAACTGATTCCAATAACCAATCTTTTAAAGTTATTAGTTGCATTTATTACTATATACAAAATGTTAAATACCAACATTTTTTAAGATCTTGTTTTGTTTAATTTCCGTGCATAGAACAAGTTCTCTGCTAGTTTTTCTGTATAGAAAACGTTTTCTATATTAGTTACTGTTGGGTATACCTCCTTATTGGAGTGTGGGACTCAATGAGTTTTGAAAAAGAGTTTTAATTTGGCTTGGTTTAGTATAATATATTTTTATATATTATATTTGTGGAGGCCCAACCCAATTTAGATACCATTAGGGTTTGATTACAAAACCTAAGTTTAATAATATATATATATAATATATATATTATTTTGTTTTTGGTTCCTGAGATATGTAAAAACAATAAGGACGGCGGCTTACACTTTTCTTGGAGAACAGTGCCGAAGTTTTTGGATATTGGTTCAACTTTGGTTTTTGAAGCTTGGTTCTTTGGGCATCTTCGGTTGGTGTTTGGTTCGTTATTTTGGGTCGTCTTCAACTCTGGTTCTGAAGATTTTGGTTCTTCTATTTGGTGAGGTCTTTCCTCTTATTTATTTGTGATTATTTGGAATTCACCTAAGGGTGGTTTTGTGAGACCATTAGTGTCTTGTTTGTAATCGTTTGGAACCTATTTGGTTGATAGTGGAATCGGATTTCGATCCCGTGGACGTACCTCACATTGAGGGAACCACGTAAAAATTCTTGTGTTGCCTTTGATTTAATTTTTCCGCATTAGTTTATATTCCCATTGATTGATTTACTTGTGGGGAATCATCGATTTTCCCTAACAACTGGTATCAGAACTTACGGTTTATTTGGATTTATTTATTTGTGTAAATCAATGGAGGGGAATGTGGGTCGTATGTCTAGCTTCAATGGAAGCAATTGGGTAACTTGGAAAACTAAAATGAAGGACCTATTATTTTGTAAAGACTTGTATGGACCCATTGAGGGTGATAGTGGCAAACCTGCTGATATGAAAGATGATGAGTGGAAGAGGCTTAATCGAAAAGCCGTTGGTGTTATCCGTCAATGGATTGATGACAGTGTGTTTCATCATGTTGCTACTGAAACTTCAGCACATGATTTATGGAAAAAATTAGAGAGTCTTTATGATAGAAAATCAGCCACAAATAAAGCCTTTCTGTTTCGTAAGTTGGTTAATTTAAAATATAAAGAGGGCAGCCCTATTCCGGAACATCTGAATGAAATAAAGAGTATTGTTAACCAACTTGCTTCTATGAAAATTGTTTTTGATGATGAGTTGCAGGCTTTGATGCTACTTAGTTCCTTGCCCGAAAGTTGGGAGACTTTGGTTGTGACAGTTAGTAATTCGGCACCCGATGGAGTTGTCACTATGGGTCAAGTCACTAGTAGCCTGTTGAATGAAGAAACTAGAAGAAAATCAGCCGGTTCCTCTCATTCAGAAGCATTTGTTGTGAGAGGCCGAAGCAAAACAAGGGGGAGGAGTAAGACTCCTCATGGTCGTGATCAAAGCCGTGACAAGTCAAGAGATGGTTCTTTTTCAAAGAAAGACGTTGAGTGTTATTATTGCCATGAGAAAGGGCACATGAAGCGAGAATGCCGAAAGCTCAAGAACAAAGAGAAAAGGCGTGACAAAAGTGTGGATAAGAAGCAAGAAAACACAGCAGCAGTTACTACCGATGATCTCATGGTCGTTTGTGAAGATGATTGTATCAATTTTGTGGGCCAAGAGAGCAGTTGGGTAATTGATTCTGGTGCTTCTTTTCATGTGACTTCTCGAGTTGATTTCTTCACTACCTACACTGCAGGAGATTATGGTTCTGTTCGAATGGGTAATGAAGGTTTGTCCAAAATTATCGGCATGGGTGATGTTTGCTTAGAAACAAATTTGGGCTGCAAGTTGTTGCTTAAAGATGTGAGGCATGTTCCCGACATTCGTCTTAATTTGATCTCTACTGGGAAGCTAGATGATGAAGGCTTCAACAACAAATTTGGTGATGGAATATGGAAGCTCACAAAGGGTTCTTTGGTGGTGGCTAAGTGCAAGAAGACTCATACACTTTATTCGATGCAAGGAAAAATTTGTAAAGGTGTTGTCAATGCACTTGAAGATGATACTTCTACCGAATTGTGGCACAAGCGGCTTGGCCACATGAGTGAAAAGGGGCTGCAAGTATTGTTCAAGAAAGAACTTCTACCCGGTTTGAAAGGTACACATCTTAAAACTTGTGTTCATTGCTTGGCGGGTAAACAACATAGAGTTTCTTTTCATAAAAATGTTACTTCTAGAAAAGAAAAGGTTTTGGAGTCGATTCATTCGGATGTTTGTGGTCCTTTAAAAGTTAGAACACATGGTGGTGCACTTTATTTTGTTACTTTCATTGATGATTATTCAAGGAAAGTTTGGGCTTATCTACTAAAAACTAAAGATCAAGTTCTAGAAGTATTTAAGCATTTTCAGGCCATGGTTGAAAGAGAAACAGGGCAGAAATTGAAGTGCATCCGAACAGACAATGGTGGTGAATACATTGGGCCATTTGATGAGTATTGTCGCAGCCAAGGTATTCGGCATCAAAAGACAGTTAAGAAGACTCCTCAACAAAATGGCGTTGCCGAGAGGATGAACCGCACCATTGTGGAAAGAACAAGGTGTTTACTTTCACAAGCTAAATTGCCAAGACCCTTTTGGGGTGAGGCAATGAGTACAGCGGTTGACTTGATCAATTTATCTCCTTGCTATCCTTTGAATGGTGATGTTCCTAAAAGAGTTTGGACTGGCAAAGATGTGTCTTATGAGCACTTGAGAGTGTTTGGTTGCCGAGCTTTTGTTCACATTCCAAAGGATGAGAGGTCCAAGCTTGATAGTAAGTCAAGACAATGTATTTTTCTTGGCTATAGGCGTGATGAATTCGGGTATAGATTATGGGATCCGGTCGACAAGAAAGTTATTCGAAGTCGTGATGTTGTGTTTCTTGAAAACCAAACAATTGAAGACTTTGGTAAAGGTGGTCAACCGGAGCCAAAAACTAGTGATCTCATTGACATGGATCCATCTCCTTCATCTCCAGTTGATGATGAAAATGGGGGAGATGTGCAGCCACCTATTGAAGATGTGAAGGATGATGCTAATCCTAATGAAGTTGAGCCAGAAATTGAGGAAGAGCATCCAACTCAAGAACCGCCACCACAACTTGAGTTGAGGAAATCTACAAGGGACCGACAACCTTCAAGAAAGTATCCTCCCAATGAATTTGTGTTGATTTCTGATCAAGGGGAGCCGGAGAGCTACCAAGAAGCAATTGAGCATGCAAAGAAAGATGATTGGAAAAAGGCTATGGAAGAGGAGATGAATTCCTTACTTGAAAATCACACTTATGATTTAGTGAAGTTGCCTAAAGGGAGGAAAATTCTGAAAAATAAGTGGGTTTTCAAATTGAAGAATGATAGGAAGAATCTGAGGTACAAAGCGCGTCTTGTTGTGAAAGGCTTTGGGCAAAAGAAAGGCATTGACTTTGACGAGATTTTCTCGCCGGTTGTGAAGATGTCTTCTATTCGGGTTGTACTTGGCATGGCTGCAAGTATGAACCTTGAAGTTGAACAACTTGATGTGAAGACCACATTTCTTCACGGTGATCTTGAAGAAGAAATTTACATGGAGCAACCGGAAGGTTTTGTGGAAAAAGGGAAAGAGAAATTTGTTTGCAACTTGAAGAAAAGTTTGTATGGCCTCAAGCAAGCTCCACGGCAATGGTACAAAAAATTTGACTCTTTCATGATGAATAATGGTTTTTCTAAAACCACTTCGGACCATTGTGTGTTTATGAAAAATTTTCCGGATGGCAAATTTATTATTCTTTTGCTTTATGTTGATGACATGTTAATTGTGGGTCAAGATTCTACCATGATTAACAAGTTGAAGTTGGAGTTGAGCAAATCTTTTGCTATGAAAGATTTGGGGCCGGCAAAGCAAATACTTGGTATGAAAATTGTTCGTGATCGCAAAGAGGGACTGATTTGGTTGTCTCAAGAGAGCTACATTGAGAAAGTTCTTGAGAGGTTCAACATGGATAAAGCAAAGCCGGTTGGTTGTCCACTTGCGGGTCACTTCAAGCTTAGTTCGAATCAATGTCCTACAAGTGAGAAAGACAAAGAAGAGATGTTGAAAGTTCCTTATGCTTCAGCAGTTGGTTCTTTGATGTACGCCATGGTTTGTACAAGGCCGGATATTGCTCACGCCGTTGGTGTGGTGAGTCGTTTTCTCTCTAATCCGGGTAAAGAACATTGGGCAGCGGTAAAATGGATTCTAAGATATCTTCGAGGGACTTCGAAGGTGTGTTTGTGTTTTGGGGATGGTAAACCGATGCTTGATGGGTTTACAGATTCTGACATGGCTGGTGATGTTGATTCTAGGAAATCTACTTCGGGATATTTGATGACTTTTGCAGGGGGAGCTGTGGCATGGCAATCTAAATTACAAAAATGTGTTGCTCTCTCAACTACCGAAGCTGAATTTATTGCCATTACAGAAGCTTGCAAAGAAGAGTTATGGTTGAAGAAATTTTTGCAAGAGTTGGGTTTGAAGCAAGAAATGTATGTGCTTTATTGTGATAGTCAAAGTGCTATTCACTTGAGTAAAAATTCTACCTTTCATTCGAGATCGAAACACATTGATGTGAGATACCATTGGATTCGTGATGTGTTAGATTCGAAATTGTTGCAACTCGAAAAGGTTCACACAGATGATAATATTTCAGATATGCTGACAAAGACTTTGTCGAGGGACAAACATTTAAAGTGTCGAACTTTGGCGGGTATGGTTGATGTCTCCACCTAAGTCGGTAGGGGGAGAATTGTTGGGTATACCTCCTTATTGGAGTGTGGGACCCAATGGGTTTTGAAAAAGAGTTTTAATTTGGCTTGATTTAGTATAATATATTTTTATATATTATATTTGTGGAGGCCCAACCCAATTTGGATACCATTAGGGTTTGATTACAAAACCTAAGTTTAATAATATATATATATATAATATATATTATTTTGTTTTTGGTTCCTGAGATATGTAAAAACAATAAGGACGGCGGCTTACACTTTTCTTGGAGAACAGTGCCGAAGTTTTTGGATATTGGTTCAACTTTGGTTTTTGAAGCTTGGTTCTTTGGGCATCTTCGGTTGGTGTCTGGTTCGTTATTTTGGGTCGTCTTCAACTCTGGTTCTGAAGATTTTGGTTCTTCTATTTGGTGAGATCTTTCCTCTTATTTATTTGTGATTATTTGGAATTCACCTAAGGGTGGTTTTGTGAGACCATTAGTGTCTCGTTTGTAATCGTTTGGAACCTATTTGGTTGATAGTGGAATCGGATTTCGATCCCGTGGACGTACCTCACATTGAGGGAACCACGTAAAAATTCTTGTGTTGCCTTTGATTTAATTTTTCCGCATTAGTTTATATTCCCATTGATTGATTTACTTGTGGGGAATCATCGATTTTCCCTAACAGTTACGAGTTTAAAATTAATGTTATTGATTATATTAGTGACAGTGTTGATTGTGGTGGTAGAGTGGTGGAAGTGGTGGTGGTGAACCTAGTGTGGTAGTGGTATTAATATTTTAGATTAGAAAATATTTTTCACTTTTAAAATTAGAAAACATTTACTTCCTGAATAAGCTACTGGTGTCAATAATGATAGTAGTAGTTAATATATTAGTTCAAGAAACATTTTTCTCCTTTTAAAAATGAAAAATATTTAATACTCAAATAATCTCGTTTTTCCGTTAAGTTTTGTTACTACACTATTGGCGATCAAATTTGGTGACTAAATTTTTTTTAATTGCCAAAAGTTGTGGAATTGTTGACCTAAAATTATATTTGTCGGTAAAAGTATAAGATTTAGCTACTAGTTTTTTTTAGTAGGGGTATATTGATTATTGGTGAGTAGAACAAATTTAGTCACTAAAAATGTCACAATTGAAAACTAAAAAAAATTTTGGTAGCTAAAAATGCTACAATTAGAAACTAAAAAACTTTTTAGTCGCTGCATAGTTAGTTTAAATGCAAAAAATATTTTCTTCTGAAATAAATGGAACATTTAGTATTGTGAAATATAAAATAAAATAAATCACATTTACAAATAAAATTGCAAAATTATAACATTTTTTTGGTACAAAAAGTCTGCAACAAATCAAAATATGGATTTCAACATTATCAAAATGACAAAACTAGCAAAGATGTTTCAAAATGCATATTGCTCAATTTGGTCTCATATAGACGCATAAGCTCCTTTTTTTTATTTTATTTTTTTATTTTTAGGTTGGACCCAAATTTAACTCATTTTTCCTTTGGTGGTCTAATTGTCAAGACACTTTTGAATTTGCTAGATTTATTTATTTATTTTGATGATTTGATAAAAGTAACTTTTTGTGGCATTCTTAACTAGGGTGTACCTAGTTTAAACTAATCAAAATCTGATCTGATAAAAAGCTAAAGTTGTTCTCATAATTTGATTACGCCTTATTCTCTCTTACCTTTTGTCATTGGATGATTTTCCAACTAAAGTTGCGTAGTCTAGTATTTGTTAACCCAATAAATTTATAGTTACATAATCAATCACATTGACTATAAGTGACGCTATTTATATAAAATTATATTTTATAAGGAAAATGATTTGGAGTCCTAAAACTGTCCCCTCCTAATTCCTCTAATTTTCAATTTGGGCAACAGTTGCCCAAATTGAAAATTAGGGGATTAGGGGAGTGTTTTTAAGGTTTCAAATCATTTTCCGTATTATTATTTGCAATAATGTTTTAGAGCTCTAAATTGGGAGCACTAGAGCATCACTAATAATGTGGCATAGGGGACCCCACCAAAGTGATGTGATGTTTTTGGCTTGAGTTTGTTTTTTTTTGTTTTTTTTTAGTTCATTAGTGGTCTAAAAATTAGTGGGATGAATCGCCACCCTTATTATTTGTTTACCTCAAGTATCTCTCAAGATTTGGATTCTGTTCTTTGTATCTAAATTATTAACTAATTACTCCAACTTGTGGCCACCCACAACTTTATGTTAATAATTATTTAGTTTAAATAGAATACAAAAATTATACCAACTATATAACAATAGTACATGCAACGCCCTTAAAATAATACATAAAATTCATTGCTTTAGATATGCATTAATATAGGAGAAATCAATTAATTTCATTCATCAAAGTAGTTCTTACAGAAGTATTACATGTTAACAACAAAAGCAAATGCCCTACGGGCTTACAGCTTTCCAAGTTAACACTTGGTTACACAGAAGAAGAGTACTAACTCAATATAAAAGAAGCCCTTAGCTTGATATACATGTAATACAGACAAAATACACAAAAAGAGTTTTCGACTCTCATCATCATCCAAGCTATGTCCTTGGAGGTGACATGTTACCTGTACTTGAAAATGGTGTCCCATAAAGGGTGAGCCAACGCCCAGTAGAGATATGCTAAACACAATATGAGTAATAACTAAGACATCAGCAATTGATAAATGTTTAACTCACATAGATCAATTTATAATTCCATTTCCATTACATGACAACCGTGTTCATATCTCATTTCAGTTTCCATTTCTCATCATTTTCTCAAATTACATCAACGGCTTAGAACCTGGCCAACCACTTATAAGGGACAGTGACTCATGCTAGACACTTCCCGTTTCACAATAGATAAACATACTAGTTGTATCAATATCTCAACAGATAAGTACATTAGTTATATCAACACTTCCAAGGATAAGCATATGAGCCGTATCCACACTTCCATAGATAAGCATATTAGCTATATCAACACATTAACTGACAAGCATATGAGCTGTATCAGTGGAGTCCATCCCCTATCTCCTCCCAATCAATATCCGGTTTAGAGGTCCATCCCCTATCTTCCTCTAAACCGTGGAGTACATCCCCTATCTCTTCCCACACACAATGTATACACATATAAGTCATATACACAATCAATCAATACATAACGTTAATGTATTCTATCAACCGTCATACTCTATGACATAACCAATCGATTAGTTTTAATTTGCCTAATCATCATGCATTGTCTACAACAATCAAACTACCCTCCACCGGTAGCCCAAGCAGTTCTTTCTAAACAAAAAATAAGAGCTCTAACAGATAAAATATCAATGTTTTCGAAAATGGACGATTTATAAATCCAACTCCACCATTCCACAACATAACGAATCAATTTCATTATTTACAGCTCAATTCCAAATAACAACTACTTTTTCAAATCAATTATGGCAATTAACTTATATAACCAATTAGGGCTTTCTCCCCTATTCCTCATTATTCACCCCAAGGTTCAATAATCAACAACCCACCACTAGAACATCATTTTGACACTCAAAATACATCTTTAAGAATCGAAATCACAAAACCCTCATTCATGCTTTTTGAAACCTTAAGTCCCAAATCGAACCATTTAAATAATAGACTTGAAATCTATGTTAAAACCCATAAGAGTGAGTAGGAATCCCTACCTCAAGAGATGATACCCAATGGAGAAGATGATGAAAACGAAGTTGCTCCAAATCACAAGTTTTACGGATCAAAATGTAGCCCTCGACGATCAACAACTTTGTTGTAAAGGCCAAAGATAAGCAAATCACTCCTACTATATCAATTCCTAGAGAGAAGGTAGGGTTCTAAAGTGAGAAGCTCAACAATGGCGTTTTTGGAAAAGGAGAGAGAAGAGAATGTGAAAAAGTGATTTAAAATGTCAAAACACGGAGCTTTAACCCAGTCGCCCTCGCTCGAGCGTCCAAACTCCCGCTCGAGCGGCACTCACAGACTCCCGCTCGAGCTGCCAATCTTCCGCTCAAGCGTTGGATGCACACTTCTCAGCACTTTAGCAAACAGGTTCCCCGCTCGAGCGCCCAACTCCCCGCTCGAGCGGCACACACAAATTTCCCGCTCGAGCGTCCAACCCTTACACAGGAAAAATACTGGATGGGTGTATTATCCGCTCGAGCGCCCAAACCCCCGCTCGAGTGGACAAGGCAAAACCTGGGCAGCTAGACTTGGTTCCTAAGCTCAACCAACCTGCTCCAAACCTTCCCAACACAACTCAAGACTCAAATATAAAGAGTAAAGGATGTAAACAAGATATACACAACAACCAACTCCACGGAGCCTAAGTCCGGATACAACAAATAAAGAAAAGGAAAACCGGGATCGCTATAGTACATAACGTAAACAATAATCCTACGTATCATAAAATAAATATCATCAAAAATTTCATAAAATTAATTCAATGGTGATTGCATAACAACAATAAAACATTACAAACCAATCCAAGGGTGTAGAATTTTCATAAAGATTTTTTATAATATTTCTTTTATGATGCCTAATATTATTCTATACCAAATATGTACAAACTTTGACACCGAAAGATTTATTGTCAACATACCGTTTTTGTGCCAAAAGTCATGGGATTGTCCCTATTAACATCATTTTTAAATATGATAAGAGATATAAACATGATTAAAATTCAAAAAAGGAGGAGGTTTTTCAACTTGATTATCTTGAGGAAGTCATAACAAAAAAACAAGTGATGAGGGGAGTAGTTTTATTTTTCTCGTGCATAACATTTTATTTTTCGTAAGGTAGATAAGAATTTAAGGGCATAGATTATATGGACTCACTTCATTTATGTTGTCGAGTAATATTAGGAAGAAAAATGTTTGGGAGTCTTAAATTTTGTAGGTTCAAATAGGCTCAAAATTATCAAAACGACGTTGTTTTGGCAATTTTGATGTTGTTTCGTACTCAAAACGACGTCGTTTTGGATAAATTCTAACAATTTGAGTCACAAAAATTAAGGACCCTCTACCATTATTGTATTAGGAATACTAATGTACCAATTGCTTATGTGGCAGCCATATAAACAACACATGACCCCATTCATTTCACTCTCTCATATAGGCCGGTTATGACCTTTTTGGGGCCCAAACCGAACTTTCAACACATGACCTTTCATACATATTTAAAAATAATAATAATTATATGTCTATTTTTTTTATTTTTTTTATTTTGGATATTTCATAAGAAGGTTACTTCTAGTATATATCTTTTAAATTTTACTTAAATATACATTAAAGTTTAGAATAAGAAAATGATCAAAATAATCTAAACTGAAGTATCAAATAAAAGATGCATAAACTGTAACAAAAATCACTTAAATATCATTCTTCTAGCATTTTTAACTATAAAATTACTAATCTAGTTCGTATAAACCAACTTATAACCTAAATCATTTTTGAAGGATAAAATGTCTAATCCATTTAATCTTTCATTTAACATAGTTGAGTAAAGGTAAGATTTAATCAAATTTAATTTCAAAAAAGTAACTGCAAGTACTATAATCAATATTTATATATAATCCATACATTTGAAAAATAACCATTCAATAATTTCAAATAAGTCATCACATTAATAAGTTTTTTGGTTTCTTCCAATAAAAAACAATTAGTTTTAAATAGTTTATCATATCAACCATCTATTAATTTTAAATTATAATTGAATTTTGTTGAGACCCTTTAAATTTTAGTGAGATTTTTTTTAGGCTAATATAATAAACAAAATTTTAGGTCCTTTTTTTAGTCAATTTTCGGAAGTCCAAAGAGGTGGCTTCTTTGACTTATGCCTAAAGCCGGCCCTGTCTCTCATGTGAGGAAACTTTTTTCCTTTACATCTATATAGTCATTTGCATAAATTTAACTTGGTCTCTCAATTTTAATCTCTTTGACCTATCACCTCTCTAGGTTATCATTATTTCCAACAAGTGAATCATCGTCAGGACTATTATCTTGTCTTTTTATTCTGTTGTGTCTTAATACATTATTTAGTATCCTTAACATTATTCAACAAGTAAAAATAAATCATGTAACCGTTTACCTAAATACACAAAAGTGTTAATCTTAAAAAATAATTAATCTTATGACTATGACAGAGGAGTAGGATCTATAATTGTGGGACTTATTTTTCTCTTATATTTAGAGAAAATGATGTAGTGGTGATAATTTTATAAATAAATAAAAGTTTATAAATGAATATTTTGTTTTAAATTTACACGTATAAAATCATTCTACATGCAAAATATTACTCTTACTTTTAATGTTGGGCTCACAAATATTGAATTATTGATAAGGAAAGTTTGGCATTAAGAAAAGGTCAATGGAAAAGCCTTGGCTAAAAATAAAAAGCCAAGAAAGATATGACTGCAGAATCAAATTTTGGATGTTGCTATACTCAAACATTTCTTCACACTTACCAACCACTTTATGTACAGAGAAATGTGTTTCATGAATTTAGGTGTATTTATCATCACTCCAATGATTTTTGCATTTTTTTGATAAAACTATTATCATACCCTTTTATTTTTGCTTTGGTAAATGCTAATAAGTGTTCGTGGGCATTGTATAATACTAAGAAATGCATAAAACAATTTCTTACAAATATGTAAAAATATTAAAATATATATTAATTTTAATAAAAGTACATTTAAATTAATAAAAAGTATATTATGTTTTAAAATATTTTGTCTTTTTATTTATATCCTAAAAACACTTGTTAGTAACATCTTTTTACTTTAGAGGTGTTTGGTGGAGCTTTTTTAAAGTCAACTTCTGACTTCTGGTTTTTAAAAAGTTATTTTGGACTGTTTGATTAAACTTATTTCAAACAACTCTGATTCTAACAACTTATTTTAAGTCCAAAAAACTGATCCTGATAAACTATTCACTCCTTACTTCTGATTATCAGTTTCTGTTGTGGACATGTTAATTCACGGTTATACTCTTAGATTTTTTTATTTTTTATTTTTTTAAAAATAGAAAAAGACCCAAACGGACTATAGAATATTATTATTATTTTTTATGAGAAATGTAGACAAATAGTGAATTATAAAAAATAAAAGTTAATTGAAAAAAGCTACTTCACAGTTTATTTAACAAACACTACTCAGCAACTTAAATTTATAATCTAACAAGTACACTAAACAGATTAACAGCTTTGATTAAAGTCATAATTTATAATCTGTTAAGTTATAATTTATAATTTATTTTAACAATTATACTAAACAGGACCTTTATATGATGATCGCAATCAATCAACTACTATATTTATGAGAATATCTTCAACAAGGTTATATGGTGAATTGCACAATGTAGTAGTTGATAGTGACTACTGGAATTGGTGGCTGAAATATCACTACAGTTAGAAGCAATAACTGTTTGCTCGTCTGGTGGTGGCAAGAGAATCGTTAATGGTCGGAGGTAGATATGGTTTCGTATAAGTAGATATTTTAGTTAAAAAATTAAAAAATTTGTTATATTAATTTTTTTATTTTTTATATATTTGTTTGGAAAAAATTAAAAAAATATTAACATAATCTGTTTTCATACAAGATCAAAGCGTTGTCAAAGGTCATGAGTGATCATTGATGGAGGTGGTGAGAGAGAGAATAGAGAGTAAAAATTTGTATTGACAAAATAAATGGAAACACATTTTCTGTTTCATTTTGAAAATTTTAAAATTAATTTCGCTTTTTTAAAAACAAAAATAATATGCCAAAATGTTTTCATTTCAATTTTTCAAAAGGTTTTAAAAAAATAAAAATGAAAATGAAAATAGAAAACTGTGTGAGTGATTTTCCGATCACACTGCCCTCCTTAGTAATCCAGCTGTAGAACACATGCAGAGTAGACGGCACCCTGTAATCTGCACAGAAAGAAAAGGCTCCGGCGGTGGTTCTTCCACCCGGGGCACTCCGACGATCAAGTCAATATCTCTCAAAGATAATATCAGTGCTTAAATTACTGCTCAAGACTAAAAATTGCGTACCTTAAATCCGTCGGGGGTGCCCTTCTTTTATAGTCTCTCTCTATCCTAGTCCCACTAGAAGTCTCCCTTCTATGGACTCCAATTGCGGATCTATCTTGGACTTTTCAAGAGATATGGATAGACTCCCTAAGAGTATTACCTTTATCCATCTTGCAGTCTTTCTTCTTTCTAGGACTCCTGTCCCTTATCCACTTATCTCGGACTCCGGTTTCTTCAGAGATAACCTCGGCAACTCCGAGATAACCTCGGCGTAACTACTGCGACACGTGGCACCTCGGCTGACACTTCGGCGTCACCTCGGCCACGTGTTGGTACTTAGAAAATATATCCCCACAACTGCCCCCTAGGTTCTATTACCTCGGCATACTGAGGTGATGGAACCTATATTTGAACTTTTTCTCGTACGTCGGCTCTAGGACTTTCCAGCCGAGATCATTTATTTTCAGGCCGACATGTCTTCATCTAAGAACAAGAATTCAGATCAATTTTCCTTCGCGCATGAGCTGTCATGCACCATTTTTCAACCGTTTCACTGACGCGTTTTTCCCTTATTGGTCCGTGCTGGCGACGCGCCTGTTGGCCGTCTTTTCTCTGCTTGCGCCGTCTAACGTATGCGTTAACCCAGGCGCAATAATTGCTTTTGGTTTGCCGCCGTTTCATGTTTTGGACAAAAACGTTTGCCTCTCTCTTTCTCTTCACTTCTGCGTTTGAATACTTTACATTTTCTCTCTCTAAAGCTTTCTCTTCTTCGAATCTGCCATTGCCCCAAGCTCTGAGCTCTGCAACCATCTCCATCTACCATTTCTGCGAAGCTTTCGCCACTATTGCCTCCGTCGTCTGACCTCAGCGAAGCTCATTCCGGCCTCACCTTTTCTGGTAAGCAACTGGCTTTTCTTCTCAATTTCTTGATTTTTTCTGGAATTTCTTGCCATTGTTGTTCTGCTCTAGTATTTAATTTTGTGAATCGTTCACCTGAGTGTGTATTATTTCTTGGTTTTTTGCACATGTCATGAACACTCGCACTGTTGCACCTCTTGTTCTTGGTCTTCTACCCTTTCTGTTCTTGAATCTGAGACTTCGTTTTTGCTTTTCTGTTTTCCAGATTTCTGCCCTCCATACTCGTTCTTCGTAGATTTAGGTTTGGGATTTGTCTGTAGGACCTTCATTTTTTAGGAAAAACTGAAACAAATTTATCAATACATACTTAGGTTTAAACCGAGGTCCCAAGAACCCTTTAGGAATATTCTGTTTCTGTAGTCAAGTACTTGTATACCAAAACCATGGGTATGTAGAGAAATAGGGTCAACACCCCAACCAAACTAGAATATTTTAGGCAAGAATTCTCTATTCCTGCCGATGTTCACCTTAGGCTAGCTGGTGATGATGACTCCATCATGCCTACAGAAAATACCATGCCTTTCCCTGTTATAGCTTTTGTTGAGTGTGGACTTCGGCTCCCACTTAATCCCCTTTTTCGCGAAGTTCTCCACTTCTACAGACTGAACCCCATGCAGCTTACCATCAACTCCTATAGGGTGATTAATGGTGTCATAGCCTTAGCCCGGCGAGAGAAGGTTAGGATCACCCTAGCCGACCTTCAATACTGTTATACAATGTGCCCCCTTAACCTGAAGGAGAAGGGCTTTGTATACTACCTTAAGCCGAGGTCTACTCAATTCAAAATTATAGCCGATCTCCCAGACTCTAACAAGGGGGCTGGAGATGATTATCTCATTGCTTCTGGAAACTGGGAATTTGGTCCAGATGAAGATGTCCATATCTTTCCTCTGCCTCGAACAGTTAAAGAGGGCAAGGGTAAAAGCCCTGTGTTACTGCTTAGTTGTTTTCTCCTCAAGTTTTCCATACTTAGCCCGTTTCTAATGTCTGTTTGTTTGTCTTGCAGACCTCTATCAGCCACCCAAAAGCTTCCGTCAAACCTACTTTCCAGGTACAGACCTGAAGAAGCTTCTAGATCTTCCCATCCACAAACGCAAAGCTCCACTGCTGTTAAATTTCATCCCCACCTATAAGTCAACTCTGCCCGACGTTCTAAGGAAGAAGAAGAAGAGCCTCTCTCCATCTACCACTACAACCCAGACTGCATCAACATCTCGGGCTGATCAAGGGTCAACCTCCGATCCAGCCGATCTACCATCGACTTCTGCCCAATTCCTGATCCCAGTAACAGAAAGAAAATGTTGGCAACGACTTGTCAAAACAGCCGAGATGGTGCGCCCGAAGCCAGTGGTGCTGGACCTTCTAGCTGATCTGCCAACCGATCTGGATGCTGTACCATCCCAAACAATGCCCCCACCGAAGCCGAAAAAGACCAAGAAGCCCCCACCAAAATCCAAAGCTACTGAGGCCGAGGTTGAAGACACTCTGCCAATCTCTCAATTGGCCGAGAACAAGAAGGCCTCCTCTGCACCTGCCAAAAGACCTGCTGAGGCCCAGCCATCAGGGTCTACTCAGCAAAAAAGGCCGAGGTCATCGTCCGCGACGACTTCGGGATCCAGGGTTCCTAAAGTTCCCTAGGAGCCCAAAATTACACTTGAAAACAGGCCCGTCTATGCCAACGAAAGCGCCGCCGACGTCAACATCGGCGTGGCACTCAGCACTGCAGTTCTCCTTGAGGGTGATCTTGAGCGTAATGCCAAGATGAACGAATACGAGAACTACGCCCTCATGCTGCAGCGCTCTGTCCAAGTAAGTCTTTGAATTTGATAACTTTTCTTACTGCCACTTTTCTCCATACTTGTAAAGTTTTGCAATATTTTGTAATAACCTCTGCCTTGTGAACTTTCAGGCCATTCAACACGCCCACACCTTCTCCATGCAAGCATTTGAAGCAAAGGAGAAATTGTCCGAGATGGAGAAGGAGTTTGCTGCTCTTCAGAAACAAAACAAGAGTCTTAAAAATAAAATGAAGACTCTGAAGGATCAAGCCGAGGCTGCAACTCAGGCTCAGCAAGAGGCTGATGAGAGGGCCGAAGCTGCTGAAGCCATTAAGAACATTGCTGAAGCGCAGAAGAAAGAGGCCGAGGAAAAAGCAGCCCAAGCCGAAAAGGAACTGCAAGATGCCCTGGCCACCAAAGAAGCCGAAATCAAGGCTGCAGATGAAAAGGCCTACAACTAGGGTATTGCCGACGTCACTGAAGACTACAAGCTTCAAGTCAGGCAGGCATGCAACAGGGGATTTTCCCTTGGCTGGATGTCCCTGGCCAAAAAGCTCAACATCCCAGACGATTTGCCATGGCGCAAGGCCGATGCTATCCCTTTGCCTTTTCCGCCTCTTCCTCCAAGCCAAGCTGAAGAAGAAGTTGATTCTGAAACCGAGGTTGAAGATGAGGATGAGGAAAACAAAGATAACGAGGCCTTGGTGAGGAAGTCCAAATCTCCTCCTAAGGATGATCAAGTTTTGGACTTGACCCAGAACGAAGATCTTGAAGAGGCGCCCAAGGAAGCTGACGTCGGCAAGTTATCCTCTGACCTTCTCTTGGCTGAGAAAAGTGTTGAGAAGACTTTGGCCGAGATTGATGCCGAAATTGCGGCTGATAAGGAGGCCGAGGTCGTGGTGGGAAAGCATGCTGAGGTTGCAGCAGAAAAAGATGTCGAGGTTGGTCTTCAAGAGCCTTCTGAGGTCCCAGCCCAACCTGCTCCTGAAGCTTGAAGAAACTTAGTTTTTTTTTTCTTTTTTTGTACTTTGTTTCTTTTCTTTGCTCTTGTTAATGTTCCCTGAACAATGTAAGCTTCTTCTTTATGGCCAATGTGCCTCTCTTTGTTGCTTTAGAACAATTTACTTCTGCTAGGCCATTGTGTCTCCTTTATATACAACTGTTTCTCTTTGAATGCTGTAGTCTTTAATTTTTCTTCATTGTTTCTGTTTGATTCTATACTTAGAATATTTTGCAAGTCTCTCCTCCTTTGTACAATCTCCTCAGGGAGAAATACCTCGGATATGTTTACCTGAAGATTCACCTCGGCTTAACTTTAACTTGTAAATTGCTACAAATTTCAACAAGTAAAGATAAGTAATTTATCTCGGCTTAACTTTAACATGTAAATTGCTACAAATTTCAACAAGTAAAGATAAGGAATTTATTTCAGCTTAACTTTAACTTGTAAATTGCTACAAATTTCAACAAGTAAAGATAATAAATTTATCTCGGCTTAACTTTAACTTGTAAATTGCTACAAATTTCAACAAGTAAAGATAAGTAATTTATCTCCGCTTAACTTTAACTTGTAAATTGCTACAAATTTCAACAAGTAAAGATAAGGAATTTATCTCCGCTTAACTTTAACTTGTAAATTGCTACAAATTTCAACAAGTAAAGATAAGGAATTTATCTCAGCTTAACTTTAACTTGTAAATTGCTACAAATTTCAACAAGTAAAGGTAAGGAATTTATCCCAGCTTAACTTTAACTTGTAAATTGCTACAAATTTCAACAAGTAAAGATAAGGAATTTATCTCGGCTTAACTATGTTTAAACATAATCTCGGCTTAACTTCGGCTAAGCATTACTAATGTCTTCTCTCTGCCCCCAATGTGAACCTAAGCTCCACTTGGGTTCTCATTATTCAAAAAACAACATCATGCATAATTTTATAAGTTCTGAAAAATTTTGCTAAGATTTTATTGATCATATCGGCAAAAAATCAAAGAACATCTAATGATAGAAAAACTTTAAATTACAAGTGTTCCATGGTCTAGGCAATGCTTTGCCCTCATTATCTTCGAGCCGATATGCCCCATTTCCTAACACCGAAGTAATTCTGTAGGGTCCTTCCCAGTTTGGGCCAAGCTTGCCCTCTCTGGGATTCTTCTTATTGCCGACGACTTTTCTCAAGACTAAGTCGTTGACTTGAAAATCCCTTGGATTGACCTTTTTGTTGTAATCTTTGGCAAGCTGTTGCTGGTATGCTGCAAGCTGGACTGTAGCTTTCTCTCTTCTTTCTTCCAGTAGATCCAGATCTCGGGCTAAGAGCACATCATTGGACCCATTCTCAACTCCCTGTGTTCTGATCCCTGGGATGCCGATCTCCAATGAAATGACTGCTTCTGTGCCATAAGCCATGGCAAAGGGGGATTTCCCTGTTGATCTTCTCGGCGTAGTGCGATATGCCCAGAGCACGTTGGGCAATTCGTCTACCCACTTTCCTTTTGCTGCCTGCAGCCTCTTCTTTATTCCATCCAGAATGACTTTGTTTGATGCTTCGGCTTGCCCATTACTTTGGGGAAAGCTTGGTGTTAAAAAGTAATTCTTTATCTTGAACTTTGCGCAAAAATTCTTGATGAGTTTGCTGTCAAACTGTGTTCCGTTGTCGGCAATGATTGCTCTTGGAATCCCAAATCTGGTGATGATGTTTTTCCAGATGAAGTTCTTCACATCCACATCTCGGATTTTGGCAAGAGGCTCTGCTTCTATCCACTTTGTGAAGTAGTCTGTTGCTACCAATAGGTACTTCCGCTGCCCAGTTGCTTGGGGCAATTGTCCAACGAGATCCATGCCCCATTGGGCAAATGGCCAAGGGCTGGAAACTGGGTTCAGGTCAGCAGCTGGCTGATGTATCAACGGTGCAAACCTCTGGCATTGTTCGCACTTCTTCACATAAGCTTCGGCATCTTTCTGCATATAGGGCCACCAATACCCCTGGGTAATGGCCCTGTGAGCTAGCGATCTGCCCCCTGCGTGGCTTCCACAAACTCCTTCATGAATTTCATATAAAAAGTCTTCGACCTGAAGAGGGTGTACACACCTTAAAAGAGGTCCAGTGAAGGATCTTCTGTAGAGATGTCCTTCTGCTGTCAGACTGAATCTTGCCGACCTCAATCGGACCTTGTGTGCTTCCTTTCGATCTTCTGGCAGCTTTCCCTCTTTTAGGAATGCAATAATTGCATCCATCCAGCTTGGTCCCATGTCCACACATAATGCCTCCTGCATTGTGTTCGGTGGCTCTATGCTCGGGTTTGATAAGTAATCGATCATTATTGTCCTCGTCTTTCCGGTTTGCATTGAACTTGCTAAATTGGCCAACACGTCGGCGTGGTTGTTATCGTCTCGGCTGACCTGAAGAAGTCGGCAGTTTTGGAACATGTCTGCCAGCCTGATGACTTCTTTTGCGTATGCCGACATCCTTTCATCTCGGGCAGCAAACTCTCCTGTAGTTTGATTTACTATAAGTTGTGGGTCGCAAAAAACTATTACCTCATCTGCCTCTGCCGCTATTGCCAGCTTCAGTCCAGCGATCAATGCTTCATATTCCGCCTCATTGTTCGAGGCTTTGAACCCCAGTCGAATGGACTGCTCCAATATCTCTCCATCGGGGGATATTAACACTACTCCTGCTCCTGCCCCCTGCCGGTTTGAGCTTCCATCAACAAAAAGTTGGAAGGAGTCGCCGATGTAAATGCTGCAGGGTCTGAGTTTTTCCTTCCTTGGTTCTTTAGCCTTTGGCTGGTCTTCTCTTTCCTTGTTTAGACATCGTTCATCTCGGCTCAACGGGGCCCGATGTTCGATGTGTTCTAGCGAGAATTCGGCCACGAAGTCGGCCAAGACTTGGCCCTTAATTGCTGTTCTCGGCCTGAACTCCAGGTCATATTGGCCCAAAACTATGGCCCATCTTGCTATTCTTCCAGTTAAGTCTTCTTGTTGCAACAAGGATTTGAGTGGGTACTCTGTTAGAACCACTATCTTGTGAGCCTGAAAATAATGGTCTAGCTTCTTTGAGGCCATTACCAAGGCCAGCATCAATTTCTCCAGTGGTAGATACCTTGTTTCTGCGTCGGCCAAGGTTTTACTTACATAGTAAACAGCCTTCTGCTCTCCCTTCTCTTCTCGGATTATCACAGCGCTTACTGTGTGTTCTGAAACTGTTAAGTATAAAAACTGTTCCTCCCCAGGTTGAGGTGTTGAGAGTACTGGAGCCGAGGTAAGGTATTTCTTCAGGTCGGCCAAAGCGGCCTCACATTCCTCTGTCCATAGAAAATCCGTGGCCTTTTTCACCAGATTGAAAAAAGGTTTACATTTGTCCGAACTTCGGCTTATGAATCTGTTTAGGGCTGCGGCCCTTCCAGTAAGCATTTGAACCTGTTTTGCCGATGTCGGACTCTGTAATTCCATAATGGCCTTGATCTGATCTGGGCTGGCTTCAATGCCCCTTCTAGTCACCAGGTATCCCAAGAACTTATCGGATCCGACTCCAAACGCGCATTTCGATGCGTTTAGTCAAAGCCGATATGTTCTGAGTATGTCAAAGACCTCTTCTAGGTCAGCAAGATGATCCTTTGGTTCCTTGGTCTTCACGACCATGTCATCAATGTAGACTTCTACAGTTCGGCCAATCAAGTGTTTGAACATCTTGGTTACCAGCCTTTGGTAAGTTGCTTCTGCGTTCTTCAACCCAAAAGGCATGACTCTGTAACAATATAGACCTTTGGGAGTGATAAACGCTGTCTTTTCCTCATCCGGGGGGTACATGGCTATCTGGTGATACCCCCTATATGCGTCCAAGAAGCTCATCTTTCCATGTCCAGATGTGGCGTCCACCAACTGGTCGATCTTTGGCAGAGGGAAGCTGTCTTTGGGACAAGCTTTGTTCAAATTTGTAAAATCTACGCAGACCCTCCACTTGCTATTCTTCTTCTTTACTACCACGGTGTTTGATAACCATGTTGGATAATTGGCTTCTCTGATGGCCCTGGCTTCTAGAAGTCTGTCTACTTCCTCCTCCACTGCTTCGACGTGCATCAACGTCGGTCTTCTGGCTCGTTGTATCACAGGTTTGGCCGACCTGTCAACGTTAAGTCTGTGACATGTGACCTCTGGGTCAATGCCAGGCATTTCATATGGTGTCCAGGCGAACACCTCAATATTTTTCCTCAGAAAGGCTTCCAACTCCCTTTCTTCTTCTTCGGCTAACCCTGTGCCGAGAAGAAAGAAGCGTTCTTCATCGTCCTCCTGGACGAGGATTTTCTTCAGTGCTTCTTCACTTTTCTCGGTCGGCTCCTTGCCGACATCATCCAGGACCTTCATGTCCTCTTTTTCAACTTCTGCTTCCTCTGGTTCCCGAATGCTGCAGGTTAACTTCATTGCTGCCATGGAGCAATTTTTCGCCTGCAACTGATCTCCTCTGATTTCCTCAACTCCATGTTCTGTTGGGAACCGTAGCAATTGATGCAATGTTGAGGGAACTGCCCCCATTGCATGCAACCAAGGCCTCCCCTGGATGATGTTGTAAGGCGAGGGCGTATCAATCACAATGAATTCTGTCTTGATCTTCTTCGTGCCAGCTTGTACCTTCAAGCTTGTTGCGCCTAAAGGCCATGTCGGCGTTCCATTGAAGCCGACCATCGGGCCGTTTGACTGCTCCATGTCATCAGGGTGAAGGCTTAACTCCTTGTAACACCTGACATACATGATGTCGCAGGAGCTGCCTTGATCAATCAGGATGCGTTTCACCTAGCACTCCCCAACCTGGAGGGATACTACCAAGGCATCATTGTGCGGGTGCTGAACCATATCAAGGTCGGCTTCTGTGAAGGTTATCATTGGTCCTTGGCAATCTTCAGGCCGAGGTCTTTTTAGTCCGACCTGGTTGACGTGCTGCAGGTGCTTTACCCTCTGTGTCTCCCCCCGTATGGCGTTTTCATTCACCTTTGAGTGGATCACATTAACCACCCGAGGTCCACCTGCTTGTGGCTGCTGCACTGGGGGAGGCGGGGCTGCTGGTGCTTGAGGCAATCGTGCCTGTTCTTCCCTTGTTTTGGCCTCATCCACAAGGTCTCTTAGATGGCCTTGCCTCACCAAATCTTCTAAGTGTGCTTTAAGGGCTCTGCAACCCTGAGTTGGGTGCCCTTCCTCATTGTGGTAAGCACAACGCCTACCAAGGTTTCTCCCCATAAATTCTCCTGGTGCTCTTGCCGGCGCCCTGAAGTAGGGCTGATTTCGAATTTGATCAAGGACTTTGTGGACCGGAATTCGGAACACTGTCGTCACTGCCTGCTTAGCCCTCAACTCTGTCTCCTGTTTGTTGGGTCCATTATTACCTCGGCCTCGCTTCGGCGAGCCGTTGCCTTTTTCTGGCTTCGTCTCCTTATTCCCCGACGTATCTTCCTCGGCTCTGACATACTTCTCGATTCCCGCCATGAGCTCTTCCATGCTCTTTGGCAGGGTTTTTGCCAAAGACTTCCGCAGTGGACAGTCATCCTTCAGGCCGTTCTTGAAAGACACGACCGCCACCTCCTGGTTGCATTCAGGTATTCGATTGAACACCTCATAGTATCTCTTTGCATAGGCCCTAAGGCTTTCATCTTTGCCAATTTTTAGGGCCATCAATGCATCCACCCTCAATGGCTGCAGTTTGTTTGTTATGAACCTGGCCACAAACATCTCGGCCAGGCCTTCCCAGCTCTTCACACTGCCCTTCGGTAATTTGTGGAACCAATCTGATGTAATCTCCCCGAAGGATGAAGGGAACACTTTACAGAGCAACGGCTCGTTCCCACTGTATAATGCCATTGAATTCAAAAATAATCCAACATGGAAGTTAGGGTCTGACTTACCATTATATATCTGGAACCTCGGCATACTGAATCTTTTCGGCGCGACGAATTTGTCCAACTCCATCGAGAATGGCGTCCTCGGCTTAACCGGGAAGGTTACTTCGGCTCCGGCATTCTCCTGCTTCCTCTTGAGGTAATCTCTCAAGTCTTCTTTACTTCTCCCTGCAGCCCGGCTGTCATTGGACTTCAGTCTTTTCGGCGCACTACTCTCGGCCTCATGGTGGCCCCTTTTCGATCCTTCTCCGCAGGACGCATCGAAACACAATATCCGCCCCGGAACATGCCGATGTTCTTTGGGGTCTGCTTCCTTCTCGCGATATGTCCTTCGGGACTCTTCTCTTCTCGGCTCTTCTCGGCCCTTCTCGGCCGACTTCCCTGGAGTTTCGGTGAGAGTGCCTTCCACTCCTCGTGTGCTGAGGGGCTTCGGGGATTTCTTTCTGCTCCTTCTTCTGGGCATTGGTTGTTGGCATTGGTGTGTCCTGTAGCTGGTATGACGGCTGCATGACATTATTTTGCATCATGAAGTTAACGACCGATTGAAGGTCTGCCAACTTGTTTGCCATCTCCTTTACTTCTTCATCCCTCCTCAGACATCTGTCTTTCTAGATTTGGAGGTTGTCCTCGTTATAGTACTTGCCCTGGTCCGCTTTCTTTGATGTGTCGCCATCTTGGCCGACACCTTTCTCTGCATGATTCTGATCACGAGCTTCTTCGTTGTGGTCTCCTCCTTCAGCGTTAGGGTCGACGGGTCTTCCACTCCCAGCTGGAGTGTCGTCCCCAATCTTTTCCTTCTGCGTGTTACTGGCCATCTACTCTTCTTTCGTTCCCACAGACGGCACCAAATTGTGTGAGTGATTTTCCGATCACACTGCCCTCCTTAGTAATCCAGCTGTAGAACACAGACAGAGTAGACGGCACCCTGTAATCTGCACAGAAAGAAAAGGCTCCGGCGGTGGTTCTTCCACCCGGGGGCACTCCGACGATCAAGTCAATATCTCTCAAAGATAATATCAGTGCTTAAATTACTGCTCAAGATTAAAAATTGCGTACCTTAGACCCACCGGGGGTGCCCTTCTTTTATAGTCTCTCTCTATCCTAGTCCCACTAGAAGTCTCCCTTCTATGGACTCCAATTACGGATCTATCTTGGACTCTTCAAGAGATATGGATAGACTCCCTAAGAGTATTACCTTTATCCATCTTGCAGTCTTTCTTCTTTCTAGGACTCCTGTCTCTTATCCACTTATCTCGGACTCCGGTTTCTTCGGAGATAACCTCGGCAATTCCGAGATAACCTCGGCGTAACTACTGCGACACGTGGCATATCGACTGACACTTCGGCATCACCTCGGCCACGTGTTGGTACTCAGAAAATATATCCCCACAAAAACAATAAAAAAAAATGCATTATCAAGCTACACCTAAATTTTTTATTTTTTTAAAACTATTTTAGCCTTAAAAAAATAAAAAATAAAAAGAAATAAGATCAAAGACAACCCTTTTTTTTTCCCTTTTCTTTTTTTAAATTGTATTTCTACTGCATATCCACACCGGCGATAAAACCCAAACTCACACCCATCTGCCTAAGGAAAAATATTAGTTACTCGTTAATTATCTGGTATTATTTATGTAGTATTTTTTATCAGATCACAATGAATATTAACTAGGTCATGAGTCAACGTGTCTAGTCGTAGAGTATTTTGTTATGGAATTGATTTGGAACATTAAAAAAATAATATCATATGATATTTTTGATAATTGAATAATTACCTCATATGAGAAGTATGAGCACTCTCATTGTGAATAGCAGGGGTGTTCAAATTACTTAGTAAATCGATAAATCGAATCAAACCGACCTCTTTGGATTAGGTTGGTTTGGTTTTGGATTTTTAAATCATTAAACTGATAGGATTTGATTGGTTTTTTATTTAGGTCTTACCTAAATCGAACCAATCCAAGAACCGAACCTATTTATATATATATTTTTTAAATTTTATTTATCTTAACATGTTTTCACTTAATTGGTCTATTACAATAGATTTGATTATTAGAGCTTGTTTGGAAAGAACATTTGGGCTAAAATAGCCATATAAGATAAGGGTTCGTTTGGGAAGTGGGTTGACTTTTTGACTTTTGGGCTATTTTAGCCTAGGGTTAAAAAATCTCGTTTGGGATGAATTTTTTGAATTTTTTGACTTTTTGTAAAAAGAAATAATGTAATGATTATGGGTTGGATGTGATGTTTTGTCTTATCGGGTTAAAAAAACTTATTTTGTCTTTTTGTAGCTAAAATAGCCCCAAACCCAACCCACCATTTCTTCCCAAACGAAGCCAAAATAGGCTATTTTAGCCAAGTAGGACAAAATGTTACATCCAATCCATAATAATTTCATTTTTTCTCTTATAAAAGTCAAAAAAGTCAAAAAAATCTATCATAAACGAGACTTTCTAGCCTCAGGTCAAAATAATTAAAAAGCTAAAAAGCTACAACACACATCCCAAACGAGCTCTTAAATTGCACTTAATAATTTCCTACATACAATAATTATTACGATAAATTACAAATGCACTCCTTGAGATTTACTTAAAATATGAATTGTTCCTTATAGTTTGGAAAATTACAATTACTCACTTGTCAGAATTTTTTATTTATCAGAATTAACTAAAAACATAAAATTCTTAGCTACTCTCCTATACAATAATACAATTACCTGAATTATTAGTTGAAATAAAATTTTAACATCATTAAAAACTATTAATTAATTTGATGTTTTATTAATAAAATGGATAATTTGTTATGAAATTTAAAACCTTAGGAAGCAAGATGTAATTTCCAAAATTACATAGAGCAATTTATATTTTAAACAAAACTTAGGAGGGTGTGTTTGTAATTTACCCTAATTATTAGGTGAACAAAGGAATTACTAGAAATTTGAGTTAGATTTTGTAGTTGATTTAATTTGCATTGATTGAATTAATGAATTTAATTTGTATTGGTTATGTTTAAGTTTTGAGTTGGATTTAATTTATATTAGATTGCATTAAAAAATATTCTGCCCTTCATTTGTTTTTTTGTTTAAATATTAAAAACTTGTTCATTTTAACTATTTATTATTGATTAATTTACATATTTTTAATATTGGTTCGTTTGGGAAGTGTGTTGGCTTTTTAATTTTTTGGTTATTTTCGTCTGAGGCTAAAAGTCTCGTTTGGGATACGCTTTTTAATTTTTTTGACTTTTATGTGAGAAAAAATGTAATGATTATGATTTAGATATAATATTTTGTCTTATTGTGTTAAAAAACCTATTTTATCTGTTTGTGACTAAAATAACAAAAAAATTAAAAAGTTTGATATGCCAAACGAAAGCATAATGAAACCGTGGTTCTAACTCAAACCAACCAAACCTATATTGGATTAAGGCTTATTTTGGGAAGATGGTAAAAAGTGACTTTTTGACTTTTAATCAAGTTTTTAGCTTTTTTAGACAAATGATTTGAGAAGTTAGTAAAAAGTGACTTTTGGTTTTTTTTATTAATATTTGTTTATGATGTCAAATCATAATCAAATGACCAAACTATCCCTATTTAGTTTAAAATATTACAACTTCACCCATGCAGCATATTTTGACTCATGAGAAATAAAATTATAATTTTACCATTAGCTAAAAACCACATTCTCAAATGAAAAAAAAAATTCAAAAAAGCTAACTTTCAATTATTACTATAAACTAAAAAAAGTGACTAAAAACTAATTTTTCTAAACAAGCCTGGGTTGAGTTAAATTAATTCTACTACATGATTAATTTGGTTTTGAATTCAATAACTTAGAACCGATCATGATTAGATTCACTTTAAATTTAATGTCAAATCAAATCAAATCAATCTATGAACCCTCTTAGTCAGCAAGAATGAGGATTATCTCCTTGCAGCTTCCATTCTTGTGCCTGTCCTTGCAGGCTTTCGAGTCTACTTTTAAGCCCAATTTTGATAATCCGAACCGTTCATATTTTATGATTTATTCAGTATATCATACCTGTAAAAAATCAAATTGATCGGATATCAGAAAGTATGTGTTCGAAAAATTGAACTAAAAACTATTTTTTAAATAATTTAATAAACAGTTTTCCGAACACATACTTTCTGATATCCGATCAACTTAATTTTTTACAGGTATGATATACTGAATAAATTATAAAATATAAACGGTTCGAATTATCAAAATTAAGCCTAAAAGTAGACCCAAAATTCTACAAGGACGGACGTAAGGACAGAACTGCAAGGAGAGACTCTTGACTCAGTAAGTGAGCAAACGGTAAAAAAAAATTGAAGGGGCATAAGTTTTTTAAAAAAAAATTACAAATAATTAATGAATGGTTTAGAAAATATTAAATAAATATATTTTTATGACTTTTTAAATAATAATAATATAATAATATAATTCACACAAATTAAAAAATATACTATTTTATTTCATGTCAAACAACTGTAAGACAAATGGGCTAAACTCCTTTATAGAAGACATTTATTACCTGAGTTGTTGTGTACTTAAAACATTGTCGTTTTGCATTGGCAACGCTGTTGGAAATGCCGGACCCAAGTGATCTTGACTACTCAGCCCACAAGATTTCTTTCCCACTCGAGCCTCTTTCCCACGTTAATGCCGATTTACGTTTTTGTTTGGTTTTCGAAAAAATTGAAATTTGAATTTATATATTTTTTATTTTTAGTAATATTTTTTAAAATATATTTTTTTAAATTTTTTAAGTACATTTAATTTACATATACTTAAAAATAAAATATTTACATTTAAATCTTTAAAAATTTGGGTATGAAGGTTCGAAATGCATTTCTAAAATCGTTGGGTTAATAGACCTGAAGTTAAATTTTTTTGAGTTAATGAACTATCCATTTAAAAGTTTATTTATCTGTATATATGTTTACGACCATGCTACGTAGCTCGATTTTTGTGGTTCGAATCGCGGCTCGACACCAAAACGACGTCATTTTGGTGTCAATTTTTTTTTTTTTTTTTTTTTGTGGCCTGGTTTTGGTTGCAGAATGAAGGGAGAATAATAGAAGGGAGGAGGAGGAGGAGGAGGAGGAGGAGGGAGAGAGGGGAAGGGAGGAGGAGGGAGGGGAGGGGGCCATAAATCGGCTGGAGGAGGAGGCGGGGCGAGGCGGTGGCGGTAGGGGTGAGCAGCGGATATACCGATCCGCCAAAACCGACCGAACCGAACCGATCCGCCGTATTTTGGACGGATGCGTGATGACGAGCGAACGGTTACGGATTGATTTTCTCCAATCCGCCAATTTGGCGGACGGATGGCGGATTTGAGATTTTTTTGGCCGTAACCGAACCGCCAAACCGCCAAATCACGAGCACCCCTAGTAATTTATAAGACTTTGTATTTTCAATTTATTTAAATATTATGTTTGTGTTTTCAATTGAAAAAGAGTTTAAATATTCTGTTGAAAAAAAGTTTTCAATTTGAATATATTTTTTGAATTGAAAAAAATAAACATATTATTTATCTATATTTTTTGGTTTTTAAATCTAGCTCTAAAAATAATAAATAGAAAACATGATATATGTTGGTTGATTTTTGTTTTCAAAAACATATGTAGATGTAACAATATAGAGACATACAATCTCTACTACTGCTCTGTTCATGGTTTTGGTGGTTTGAATTATTATTATATTTTAATAATCACAGATTGTAATACTTTATGTGGATGAATCATGCTATGATTGTAATATGTGGATGAGGCATACAGTGATCGTGATATTCTAAAGTTTCAAACTTTCTTTTTTTAGATAAGGCATACAGTGATTGTAATACTTTTTTAAGTCATTAACTGTAATATTTTTTATTTTTTTTTGAGGAAGTGCACAAGTTGAATTATGTTAAAAATTTATAAAATTTTAAACCGCCAAACCGATTCGCATCTATCCGCCAAACCGCCAATCCGCTCAATCCACATCCGCCGGATTGGCGGACGGATGCGGATTGATTTTCTTCAATCCGCCAATCTAGCAGACGGATGGCGGATTGGAAGTTCCATGGCCGCAACCGACCCGCGCCCACCCCTAGGTGGCGGTGGTGCGACGATCGGCGAGGAGCAAAGGAGCTGCGAGACGTCGACGGCGAGGCGACTGTCTGAGGCGACGAGCACGGCGGGCGAGCAGCAACGAGCACGGCGAGGCTGGGCTGCTTCTCTCTTTCTCTCCCTCTCCCTCTCCTTCTTCTTCTCTCTTTCCGAAATCGAGCCATTTTCGAGCCCTTTCATTCGAGCACTTAAACATTTTCCATATGTTTAAATGTTTAGTTTATCGGTTTAAATGTATAAACGGGTCACCCATCTATTAATCTATTCAATGTTATCTATCTATTCACCTTACTGTCACCAATTGTCATCAGACGCCACTGGTACTAGCCATCGCTGAAGAATTTTTCAACAACTTTTAGGAAGCATGCGACTTTTTTGGCCAATTTTCAACGTGCCTTTATTAACAAAAAAAAATTAAACACTAGATTAAATAATATATGACCTTATAATAATGGACTTTTCACTAATTAATTTTTAAAAAAATTAATAAATATAAAAATATATAAAAATGTATTAAATTTTGTGTTCTTTTTTTTTTATATTTTTAGTATTTAGTGAATTTTTTTATTAAAAAAATAATAAATTTGTATTTTTAAATATATTTAAATTAAGTAGATTTAAAATTAATAATTAAAATTAAAATATTAAAAAAACTATTATAAACAAAAAATACAAATTGAAATTTAAAAATTATTTTTTAAAACACCAAACTAAACAGAGTTGGGAGGGGACCACCATTAAGACGGAGCGCGCACAAAATCCCCACTTTGATTTTCTGCAGATCATTGCCAGCCGTAATTTTGTTTTCAAACTACTAAATTATCCTTTCCTCGTTTTCGTCAAAGAGATGCCGTTTCGGTGAAAGAAAAATGATTAATATATCTAATTTGAACTCGTTTAAAATGTATGAATTGGTTTGAGAAGTGGGTTAATTTTTTAATTTTTTTAATTTATGATTAAAAGGTTTTGTTTAGAAAGAATTTTTTTATTTTTTTGATTTTTTATAAGTGAAATAATGTAATAATTATGAGTTAAATGTGATATTTTATTTTATTAAGTTAAAAAATCTATTTTATTTTTTTATGACTGAAATAGCCTCAAACTCACCCAACCCTTCTTTCCAAACGAAGCCGATATAAATTAGGCAACCGTTCGGCGACATCACCCTTATTAATCAATATTGTCACCCTTATTAATCGAAACTGTTAAGCTTGTTAATCAACATTCTCCCAAACGACTGACTAAATGACCAGCATGCACAAATTTAAATGATTCGGACGAACTCAAATTCAATGAAGGTAACATTGCTGTTAGATGAAATTAGGGCTGCAAACGAGTCGAGCCAAGCTAAGCCGAACTTTAGTATGTTTAGACTTGTTTATTAAGATTTTAACGAACTCGAACTTGATCTTGAACTCGAACTCAATAAAAATTTAACAAACCAAGTTCAAACCGAGTTGGCTTAGGCTTGACTCGAACTCGAACTCGAACTCAAACTCAAGCCTGTTCACGAGTCTTAACAAGCCAAAAAAATTATAAATTCATACTTGCATATAAAACTAAAATTACAATTAAAATTTTGATTATACAATATATAAACATTCTAAAAAAAAGTCAATATTTTATCAAAATAATAATATCTACTACCACTATTATATAAATGTACTATCTATAGTTAATTATTATTTACATTTATTTTTAAAAAAATAATTAGCATATTTATCTTATTTTTTATAAATATTTTTACATTATTTAATATATAAATAAATATTAAATAAGCTAGCTAACGAGCTGAGCTTACGAGCCAAACTTTATAATGTTTGGGTTTGTTTATTAAAAATTTAACGAGTTCAAATTCGAATACAAAAAAAAATTTAATGAATTGAGTTCAAATGAGCTCTTACCGAGCTGAATTTGAGCCTATTCATGAACAGCTCTTTTCATTTGCAACCCTAGGTGAAATCGTGCTTTATGAACACAAAAATTCATCACAAAAATTAGATAAAAAGTGGACCTCCTTTGACAATCAATTATTTAACATTCAATTATTTAACATTTTTGGAATAAGTGGTCATTCACCGGGTTGAGACAGTACTATCTCTTATGGCAAGAGGTTGAAAGTTAATTTTTTGCTTTTAGGCCTCGTTTGGGAACCTTTTCTTTTAATTAAAAAGTCAAAAAGTTATTAAATTAGTCAAAAAGTCAATAACTTATACCAAAAAGTCAAAGATTCTCTTTTCTCTCTACTTTTTGCACATCTTTTCGTAAAAAACAAAAAAGTTATCCCAAACATACTAGTTTTTTTTAGCTTACATTTTAGCCAAATAGCCAAAAAGTTACTAAGCTAAGTTTGGGAAGACTAAATAAGTGCACTTTTTGACTTTTCTTGTATTATGTGTAGAAAAAGTAGAGAGAAGATGTTGATTGATGTGATCCAAAAAAGATAAAAAGATGAAATAAGTGCACTTTTTTAGTTTAGCCAAACTTAGGCTGTTCCCAAACGAGACCTTAATATCTTTTTAGTCACATTAGCTCTCTATTTGTTTTACATGTTTTAAAATATATATATATATATATATTTTTAACTTACTTTCCAAAACAACCTAAACTCACTCAACTTAAATATCGGATCTATGTAATCAACCCAAGCCCAGTCCTAAATAAATTATAGTTCACAAACTTGTCCAAGGGGCAATGTACATAAGCTATAAAAAAATAATTAAACATCATAGCAGGTATAATTTTTTCATAAATAGACAAAGACTTATAAAGCAACTAATCATTTAATATAATATTAATTAAAACATTACAAAAAAAATTTTAAACCAAACACACCCATAATTCTAAAAGTTTAAAATTTTTAGAATCAAACTATTATCCATAATTTAAATTTCAAATTTCTTCAAATATTTTTTTTGTGTGAATGTTTTCAGCATAATCTTAACTACTTGGACATATTACAATCACACGACTAACAATAAAATGATATATATATATATATATAATATTATATTAATTAATTAATTAAATTAAATATGTAACAGGTCGGACAAGATTAAAAATATAATTTTCAAACTCAATCTATTAATTAACCGAGCTGAAAATATTAACCTAGTCTAATCCTATAAAATAAAATAGAAGTCCTAAAAAAAATAAATAGGGTTGGGTTAGATAGGCCACCGGACTGATGGCGACCCCCTAAGCTGAGGTAGTATTATAAATTGGTAACTATTGGTGCAACCGGAGAATCTATTATTTTTATGAGAAAAGCAGGGGAGCTCGAAAGCTCCGCCCCCGAATCCCTCGAAATTGCCGTTTTCGGCAAAAACAAAAAAAAAAAATTGCAAGGCAAGTAAAAAAAAAAAAAAAACAGTTTACTTAAAATGGAAATTAGAGGGATTCGGGGAGAAAAATTCGAGCTACCAATCAAAGTTGTATTTTTATATTAGAATTTTGAAGAAACAAAGTATCAGGTATTTATTAATAGGTCTGTTTTGCAGAGTTTATAAACTGTTTATTTTAGCTTTTAGTTTAATTTAAGTTAAAATATTATATGTATTACAGTTTAAGTTAACCAGTTTATAGTTTAAATCAAGTTACTTCTCAATTTATCTCAAAAGTTGGTCAGGGGGTACTTAAATTTTTTACTTAAGCACGCAGTTGGTGTTGGGGAGCTAAAATTACTTAAATGCCCTCATCAATACCCAAATATTAATATTATTAATTAAAAAATAAAAAAAATGTATATTTCTAAAGAAAAAAAAATCAATATTAATTGAAAAATAAATATTAATTGGTATTAATTATTAATAAATTCATATTGTATCTTTTTATATTAATTAAAAAATAAAAAATTGTATATTTCTGAAGAAAAAGAAAAAAATCAATATTAATTGGTATTAATTATTAATAAATTAATATTGTATACTTTTGTAATGAATTAATTATTGATTGATACTAATTAATAACAATTGTTGATTATTAATATTAATTGATACTAATAAAAATTAAATATTAATATTAATTTATACTAATTAATAATTTTAATATTAATTGAGATTAATTAAGCCATTAATTGATACTAATTAATAATTTTAGTATTAATTGATACTAATTAAGCAATTAATTGATACTAATTAATTTATAATGGAAAATAATTGTAACAATAATACTTCCATTACATTTTTAGCAAATGTGTCAATTTTTATATTAATTGATACTAATTAATACTACTTCTATTAACTTTTATTAATGAAATATTTTTTTAAAAAATTAAAACTAAAAAAAATGACAAAATAATCATTTTTATATCATATAAGGGTAAAAAGGACAATTATACAGTAAAACATCTTATCAACCAAACACTACTTTACTGCTTAAATTCATAATCTCACAGCTACACCAAACAGGTTAACAGCTTATGTTCACAGTTATAAGTCATAATCTGTTAAGTTATAATCTATAATCACTTTTCCACAACTCTACCAAACGAAGCCAATAATTGAAAGAATTTTAGGAGACAAAGTAAAATGTGTATATTAATAAGTGCAATGCAGTATTGTTGAGCCCATTTTTAGATCAATCTGTGATTCGAATCATTAACTTTGCCTCTGTTTGGAGAGTAAATTGGTTTTTTGACTTTTTAGTTTTTTTTTATTATTTTAACCTGAGTTAAAAATGTTGGTTTAATAAAGACTTTTTGGGTTTTTAACTTTTTTGTCTTTTTTATGAGAAAAGAGTATAATGATTATGGATTTGTTATGATGTTTTGTTTGTTATGACTAAAATAGTCTATTTTGTATTTTGTGACTAAAATAGTCAAAAAAACTCTTGCCAAACGGAGCCTTTTTAAAGTTATTTAAGTAGAATATTTATACAAAAAAATTAAAACGATGGGATATTGATAATTATATGCTTGAATAATATAGGTTAATTTTTTTAACTCATTTGTTAAACTAATTTTTACAACCAAAAGTTTGAATTAACTAAATTTGCTTAGGTTTAAAAATAAAAAATATACCAAACAAAACCTAACTTTTCTTTTTATTAAACCAATAAACTAAAATTTTAAAATTTCTTGAATTAACTTATTTATTGTGATGGGGAATTTTAATATTAATTAATATATATTTTATAATAAAATGATTTGATATGATTTGGACAAAAACAAATATTCTGTATTTTCTTTAAAGGGGTTGGCTTCCCTATAAAGATTAGAGGGTATTGTTCTCATTTTAATAATTTGAATCGTCTATATGTAAACCTTGTCAAGTATTATATGTCAGTAAAAAGTCATATTAATTGAATATCAATAATTACATATTCAAATCAATTTTATATAATAAAAAAATAGACGGTGAAAAATAAACGATTGTCATAAATCTGATCCGACGAGATAGTTATTAATATCTAATCAACGTGATTTTTTTACAAACCTATACTATTCGACGAATTCTACACTATTAAACAGTTCAGATTATCAAAATAAAATCCGTAATGAGCCTCTAATATTCTTCAGTCCGATTACGGCCAGAATAGAAATCCAACCCTTTGTGTAACATCTGATTTAAAATAATATAATATAGGCATAAAATATTAATTAATGGTGAGTGTTTTAATAATACAAAATTCAGAGTGGATTGTACTATGTTGGTTGACTGGTGCATAAATTTCTGTCGGGTACACCACAAACATTGGTAGTTCAAATTACCATCCAAAACATGGAATATGAATCTTCATAGTTTGGAACTCTAATTTTTAAAATTTTAAATTAATTTTAGGAGTTGTTTGGGATATATTAAATAAGTATATTTTTTGTCTTTTTAAACTAAAAATTAAGAAAAAAAAAGATGGATGTTTGGATTAATTTTTTATTTTTTTACAAAAAAATATGTAATAAAAAATTGTATAAATAAAGTATATAGTGGAAGAAAGTTGACAGAACTGTACGGCTGCCCTGCTGCCCCAACATTTCTTACACAGAAAATAATTGTCTCATTTGGGACAAAGTGTTTGGACAGTGATGATCGTTCTGTGGGCCAGTATGAGTCTCATTTTAATAATATGAACCGTTAACATGTACAACTCGTCGATTATTATATACCTGTAAAAAATCACGTTCATCGAATATCGATAGCTATATGATCGGATCGGATATCTTTCAATAGTTAACTATCACACAATCCGTTTTGTTTATACAAAACTGATTTGATCATATAGTTAACGATATCTGATCAACGTAATTTTTTAGAAGCATATATTACTCGACGAGTTCTACATATTAACAGTTCGGATTATCAAAATGGAACCCTTAGTGGGCCCCCAAAGGCCAACATTACCATCAAACTTTGTGGCTTTACATATGTATTTTTTTTTTTTTTTGCCACAAAATAGTGTATAATGGCCTGGTCTCTATCATAAGTACGGTTGTCACGTTGCTCAGTCGATTTGTATTATAAAAATATATAAAATATTTTTAAAAATATTTTTTATTTGTGAATGGTAATGTCTTTTTTATTTTTTGTATAACTTTTGGACTTTTTAGATTATTTTGGACTTGCCAAACCAGCCATTAATCTTACTCATTGTGATATGATGTTTTCATCTTTTTTTTCTTTTTTTTTTTCATTATCATGCCATTAGAGCTGTAAATCATTGCCGATCTTCATAATATCTTAATGGCTAAATTACACTTTCATCTTTTGAGATTTAGATATATATCACTTTTGACATTTAAAAAATGAGTCATGTTATGGTGTGCAACCCTTTAAGGTTGCACACTATACGTAACCAACACAAAAAGTATAAGTGTAAGGTATAAATATAAAATAGGACGGCAACAGAAAAGGCGTAAGTGTAAGGTGTAAGTTGCATACTTAAGAAAAGTCCTTAAAAAATTACATTAATCCATTTATTATTGTAATTATTTAGACAGAATAAAAATAATAAACTCATCCATTCTCTCTTTTCTTGCTTCACTTTACTATTTTTTTTCCTTTATTTTATTTTTTTTAAAATATAATTTATGTTGTTTTTTACTAGGAATTGTTGCTTTTTATATAATCAGAGTGGATTTGTAAAATGAGACTATTAACCACAATGGTGAAAATATAATTTCTAAAACGTCAACGGTGAGATGTAATAAGACCAAACCTCTGGGGATGTCAGTGAAATTTACCATTTCTTAATTAAAAATTAAGAATTCCAAAAATAATAATACTTTATTTTTATTTTTTAAAAAAGGACATCGAATATGAATTTCCACGAAAGCATAATAAAAAAACAGACTTATGAAAACAATAATTAAAACGAGACAAACGGTTGTTTAGGCATCGTTTGACATTCAAGCCTGGTTTAAGATCCTTAAAATAATTTAAAAGGTTAAAAAAAAATTTAAAAAATTAAAAATTATTATTATTCACTAAAAAAATATTAAAATTAATTTTCAAACAGTTCTGACGTCCCACAGGCGCAGCTAAGTTTTTGGACAAATTGCACTGATTTAGGTGCACAAATAACACTGTGTTGTTTGGCCCGTGGGGGCCATCACGGGTCCCGTTTTAATAATCTGGACCGTTCAATGTGTATAACTCGTCCAGTACTATATACCTGTAAAAAATCACGTTGATCAGATATATATAGGTAACTATATGATCAAATCAGTTAAAATTTATAAAATGGATTACAGTTGACGGTTGAAAAAAAAACTAATCCGATCAGATAACTATCGATATCCGATCAACGTGATATTTTACAAACATATAGTACTCGATGAGTTTTACACATCGAATGGTTTTGATTAGAAAAACGGGACCCGGCCCACACGGGCCGAACAACGCCTTCAATTCACTGCTAAAAAAGCAAGTAACCATCTCCCCCCCCACTCAGCACACGCTGTCCCTCACTGTCCAGCCTATTCCATCATAATCTTCTCTTATATACTAATTTATACAATTTTTTAATACATATTTTTTCGTAAAAGTCAAAAAATTATCTCAAACAGCCATATTTTTTTTCTCAACTTTTTAGTTGAAAAAGTCAAAAAATACACTTATTTAGGACACCCCAAACAACTCCTCAGTTAAAAAAATCATTTATTTATTTATTTTAATCTTTAGTGTTTTTTTAAAATTTGTGTCATTTTTTTATTTACTTTTTTAGTTTATCTAGTGTCGAAGAATTGAAAAAGTTTTAAAAAAATCAAAAGAAGTTCATCAAAGCCAAAAAAAAAAAAATACTAATAATAATTTTTAGTGGACTTTTTGTTTATTTATTATTTTTTTATCTAGTTCTGTAGATTCTAAAAGTTTAATTTTTTAAAAAAATTTCTTTTTATAAAAAAAGTCCATTAAATTTATAAAAAAAAAATCAACAAAAAGGCCTATTAATGTCAATTTAAATGAATTGTTTACAAATTTTTTTTAAGATTTTGTGTTAAATTATGTGGTGTAATTTTCTCTTTACAATTCAGTCTTAAATTACTTAAACAATATATATATGTTTGATATGACTTATTTGAGTGCTTAGGCCTCGTTTGTAAACATGTTATTTTAGTAACTTTTTATCTATAAAATATGAGATAAAAAAAACTAATATGTTTACAATGATTTTTTCATTTTTTATACATGTGCAGAAAGTAGAGGTAAAATGTAATCTTTGATTTTTTTGTATAGGTTATAGATTTTTTAATTTTTTTAATAATTTTTTGACTTTTAAACTAAAATAAGCACATGCCAAACGAGACCTTAATAACTCAAATAAGCAAAGCTTGTATTAAATAGTTTGGTGCAATTTTTATTTACAATTAGACAAATAATTTAAATAAACTTACCTAAAACTTGGATAAAAATGATTTAATTTCCAATTTATAATATTAATTTCTAAATTACATCATGCAAAAACACCTTTTTCACATAAATCGAGCAAATCTCGGACAGAGATTGCAAGCACGCCCTTAGGCTCCAATTTGCACCCACTAGGGGCAATCCTTTGGGGTTCTAACTTACATTGCACTGGTTTAGGAAGTTGGGTTGGGTTGGGTTAGATTGGGATTAAAATAGTCACAAAAAGATAAAAATAAATTTTTTAGTCTCAGGCTAAAAAATATCACATCTAAATCATTATCATTTTATTTTTTTTTTACAAAAGTCAAAAAAATTAAAAAGTCTATCACAAACGAAGATTTTTAGCAGCTAGGCTAAAAATGTCAAAAAATAACCCACATCCCAAACGAAGCCATTATGTTACTCCAAACAGACTCGAATCTCCTCGAGATCATAATTAAAAATATAATTATTATAAAATAGAAAATTGATACTTTACTGTATCAATGCATGGGAATTTATTTTTAAAATAGAAAATTGATTTTGAGTCTTGATACTTTATGGGTAGAAAATTTTAATAATTGAACGTCAAATACAAACAGATTTGCTAATGGCTTATGAAAAATTTTATTGCCTGCATGTGATTTTATATAAAAGGCTCATAAAAACAATTTCTTTCAAAGTTATAAAATATATATATATTATCAACTTGAAATCAAATTCTCATTTATGCTAGTCAAATTTAGCAAAAGTCATGAATTTCATTTGTATCAAACTAATTTGTTTTCTTTCTTTTTAAAAAAAAAAAAAAAAAAAAAAAAAACGACGACAACGAAATTTTTTATGATATACAATTATGACTTGATTATAACTCATGGTGTATTATTTTAGTTATTAAACGAAAAAGTTTTCTAATTTCTTATTTTTTTGTTATGTGTAAAGTCATGAATCGGATCTTTAATTAAGTTTCAAGTACTGTTTGATTATGATCTATTATAATATTTTTATATGATAATATTTAAATATTTTATTACACGAAAAAGTTCTTAGGATGGATTGACTCAAAGATAAGATTTATGCTTATATCAGTAAGATTGTGAGAGTTATTCATTTTTATGCATAAAAAATTACAAGTTCAAATCATAATTTCAATTCTTAAAAGAATTTTGATTAATTATGTGATATGTTATAGTAACTGTAAATTTTTTATTGTAGGCAAATTATTTTGCATATTTTTTTTGCCAGAGCTCATGAAGATGCATTATCAGTAATACTATAAATTTAAATTTTTTATTTAATAATTATTCAAGAAAGATCAATAGGTGTTTTAAATATACATAATCATTTTCGATGAATCATTATTCTTTTAAATAATACTCCACACTATTTATCATTTGACATTTGTCAATTTATTTTCTAAAAATTTAACTCCAAAAAAACAAGGGCAAAACACCAATAAGTCCTAAGTTAGTAAATGTTACACCATTTAGTCCTGAAGGTTTTTTGTTGCACTAATAGGTCCTATTTCTCAAAAAAACTTACTATAGGCCTTTTTATATCAAATATTATTCATCAAATATCAAACATTATTCAACATCACCAACATTATTCAAACATTATTCAACATTACCAACATCAAACATTATTCAGCATCACCAACATTATTCAAAAATTTTCAACATCACCAACGTCATCAAACATCAAATATTATTCATCAAACATCAAACACATATTTTCAACCATTAATCATTAGGATTATTCATCAAACATCAAACATCAGATTTATTTAAAAAAAAAATAAAACTAAACATCACAACATTATCATCAAAACAACATCAAAATAATGATTAAACAATTTTTTTAATAACTATTAAACATCAAAATAAACGATTAAAAAAAAATCAAACATCAACGTAACGAATGGCAGTTCCTCTGGTTTATTAATCTATACGAACATCATCTTTCAACTATGAATTCCTCAACTTTGAATTCCATGAATAGCATCTTGAAAAGCCCTACGGTTTCTGGGAATTTTCGAATTTGGGTTCGCAACGGTTTGTGATTCATATTGAATAAACAATAAACAATGAATAATAAGCAATAAACTTAAATTCCCATCAAGAAGAGATTAGAAAAAAAGGGCTATCATATTGAAAACTGCCCAAAATTTCCCTGGGTAACCAATTGAAATAAGAACCCTAGAGAAAAGGTTATATCAATTTTATAAAATCCCCTGTGAACATGCTAACCAACCACCGGCAGCAAAGAATCAACGAAGAGAGCAATTGAGAAAAGCGAGGTGTTATCAGTACAAATCTATGGCCTCTGCAATGTTAAAGCGATCGGCGACGGTAGCTACGTCATGGTGGCGAGCCTTCGCCTCCGTGGCGGTAGGATGGGCTGTTGCTTGAGATTGTTCTTGGATGAAGAATCGGCGATGAAATCTTCGATGTTGTAGTCGATCTCCACATCGTCGTACGACATCTCGAAAGCGATTCAAGTTTCTGAAATTTTTGTTTTCTTGTTCAATGATTTTGAGAAGAGATGTGTTGTGTAGGAAGAGGGTGGAGGCTAGGGTTTGTGTTCCTTTTTTTTATGTTGTTGATATGGTTCCCAATTTTTATTCCAGTTGCTAAAGGATGAATTTGATGATGATGGATCTGGATCAATAGTTTTAATTTTTTTATGATTAAAACATTCCCAATTCTGATGAATCTGATGTTGTAATGAATTTGATGATGGATCTCGAGCAATAGTTTCAATTTTTTTTTAAAATAAATTTGATGTTTGATGTTTAATGAATAATGTTTGATGTTTGATGAATAATCATAATATTTAATGGTTGTGTTTGATGTTTGATGAATAATATTTGATGTTTGATTATAATCCTAATATTTAATGGTTGATGTTTGATGAATAATCCTGACGTTGATAATGTTTGATATTGAATGAATAATCTTGACGTTGTTAATGTTTGATGTTTGATAAATAATCATAATGTTGCTAATGTTTAATGTTTGATGAATAATGTTTGACATAAAAAGGCCTATAATAAGCTTTTTTGAGAAATAGGACCTATTAGTCCAACAAAAAACTTTCAGGACTAAATGGTGTAACATTTTTCAATATGGGACTTATGAGTAATTTTTCCAAAAAAGAAAGTATTGAGTTACATTATTTTGATCAATCAATATCAAATTGGACGATACGCGTGTATGTAAATAATTTCTAAAAATATGATGTCTGCTATAAAATCACAATGGAGTTAGCTTTAATTTAACGAAATGATATTTTATATCATAATATTTGTTACAAAAGAATAATATTAATTTTAATAATCTTAACATTATCGTTCTATAAAAGTGGTACTTGAATACTTATATATAATAAATTTAGTTAAATTATTTATTTATTTTGATAATTTTAGTTCTATTGTGCTATAAAAGTGTAATTCTCATATAATAATTTTATATGATATATATTAAAATATAAGATAATAAAATAAACACTTATTTTGATATTAAAAATAATAATTAAATTAGAAAGAGAATTAGTAATATAAAATTAAAAATGATTCTAATTATTTATATTTATATTTATATTTATATTTATTTGGAAAATAAAAATATGTAGAAATAGAACTACACAAAATTTATTTAAAAAATTAAATATAAATATGTTGTGATTGAATTAAGAAGAAAATATATAAATTAATTATTTAGAGTATTGACTTTTTCTTTAATATTCTTTTTGAATTATTCATACATATTGTATATAGGTATATAAAATTTTAATTAAATATAAATATTTAGTAATAAATAATTTCATATTAAATAAAAAATTAAATATAAATTAATATTAAGAGATTAATAAGATAGACAAAGAATAAAAATAAATAAATAAATTAATTTGATTCGTGCAATATACATAATTAAGCATATTCTGTCTTATTTATTTGTATATCGAGATATATATCTTTTCAAATATCATAATAATTAAAATAAAATATCAACTATATATATGAAAAATAAGTATTTTTCAAATAGAATCATATAAAATTGATTATTAAAATTAAAATTGAGTTTATGTAAAATATTATAAGTAAATGGAAAAATATTACGCTGATGTGGCTTTTTTTTTTTATAAAAAAAATAAGCATTTAGAATGTAAACATAAGAAAGGAAAAAATATTACTTGTATATATATATGATTGGAGCCCTTTCCCTCCTCAATCTGGACGAGAGGGTGATGTTCGGGTTTGTGGGATCTATCACTGAGTTCGGTTTTGATAATTTAAATAATTTATTTTGTCGGATACTTCATGTATATTAATCACACAAAAATTAAGTCAATTCAATAATCATAACCTATTTAATTTGTTACATTTGTCACATAAAAATACAATAATTGTGTTTTAAAAAATAAATTATTATTATTTTTAGTAACAAACACAATAATTAAATAGGCTATAATTATTAAATTAATATAATTTTTGTGTGATTAATATACATAAAAAATTTGATAAAATAAATAATTTAAATCATCAAAATAAAACCCACGAAAATTCCCCGAATCCAAACACCACCATCAAGTCCTGGGATATGGCTTTCTTTTTTTTTTTTTTTTTTTTTATATAAAAAATAAACCTTTAAAATGTATCCACATACGAAAACAAAAAACACTACTTTTATATATATATATATATATGTGATTGCAGCCCTTGTCGTCCTTAATCCGAATAGAAGGATGGTGTTCAGGCTTGTGAGATTTATCATAAGTTCGGTTTTAATAATTTAAATAATTTATTTTATTAGGTATTTTGTATATATTAAAGCATTTTCAACAGTGAATTAAAATTTTTATTAAATTTGAATAAAAAAAAACTAATTTTCTTAATCTGATACGGTTGGCTCCAACCGTGCATCAAAAGTGAAGGGGTCGACCGGCCGGTCGATCAGTAAGGCAAAATATATATATATATATTTTAACTTGTTTGAACCCTTTTGACTGGTTTAAACCTACATATTTGAAAGGGAACCGGTCGACCGGTTGATCAACCGATCCGGACAATCGATTGGTTGATCAGTTGGCCCACCTTCAACGGTAACGCACAGTGAAATGGTAAAATCTAGAACCTGTTATCACTTTAATGAATTTTTTGTTCTATTCTCGTTTTGATACCAATTTAGTGAAATCATTGGAATTTTAAAAAGTGACTTTTTCACTAAATTTCAAATCTGACGTAAAGTTTGGTTCACAGTTGGAGATGGTCTTAATCACAAAAAAAATTAACCTATTCAATTTGTTAGGTTTATCATTAAAAAAATAAAATAATTATATTTTTAAAACCTAACTTTTTTTATAATTAATATACATAATTTTTTTTTGATAAAATAAACATTTAAATAATCAAAATTAGACTCGTAATAAGCTCCGCAGGACCGAAGACCACCCTCTAATCCAGACTAGGACAGGAGGGATCCACTCCTTGAAAAAAAAAAATGTGTATAAATAATGGCACTGAGCACTTGTTCTTCTTCAGTGGTGCTTCGGCCAACTATAGATATACACAATATTTATATCTGTCTCTCTCTCTCTCTCTCTCTCTCTCACTCACTTGGTTAGAGAGAGAAACTACATAAACTATAGAAGGAAAGTTCTGGGTTTTGGGAGGAAGAAAGCACAGAAAACCACTGGAGAGAGAGGAGAGAGGAAAGAGGAGAGAGAAAGAGATGTTTGCATCAGAGAATGGGTTGCGAGGAGACCCAAGGCTAAAGGCGATAACAGAAGCAATAAGAGTTGTTCCTCACTTCCCAAAACGAGGTATTTGAGTTGTTGATGTTGTACTTTTTTGTGGGTTTTGTGTATTTTTATATGTATCTTATTTGAGGACTTTCGTCGAACAGTTTTTTTTTTTTTTTTGGGTATAACTCTGTGTGTTTGTGTATGTAGGAATTATGTTTCAGGACATAACAACGTTGTTATTGGATCACAAGGCGTTCAAGGGCACTGTTGATATCTTTGTCGATCGTTACAGAGACATGGGCATCTCTGTTGTTGCTGGTACTCACTCTCTCTCTCTCTCTCACACACACACACACACAATTTTTGAACTGTTTGATTTTATTTTGGGATTTTTAGTCTAATGTCCTGATATTAAGATTTGATAAAATAAAGTGCATGAAATATTTTTATAGAGTAGTTGGGGCCCTCAATATTTGACAGATAAATTTTAGAGAGATGGATGTTTCACTAATTTTTCTCTTTTATTTTGCTGGTATCTTTGATTTTACAGAGAGAGAAAGAGTAAGAATCAGAGAGATTTTAAATTCTTTTACTTTTACTAGTCCTTTGTTTATTTGTAGGAAGCTAAGTGTGGGAATATTGCAGCATCATAGAATTTTCCTATTGAATTGGAGCCAGGGTTTATTTATTTATTTATTTTTAGTGTCTTTATTTGTTCATTTTATCGGTTCTGATTTTCCTTAAAGCTTTTTAACTATTTCATAAATATATTTATGAACCCACAAAAGAAACTATTTACATGAATATTTTTTTAAGATTAATTGAAGTGAAGCTCCATTTGTTTTGGCAAATTTTTTTTTTTTTCCATTATAAATTTTAGACAATTTTCGTGGTAAATATTTATAAAAAGAGGAAGCATATTAAACCCACTTTTGGGATTGAAGGCTTGTTTGTTGTCTAAGAATCTTGAGTCTTCTTCTCCTTGACTTGTATTAGTCTTATTCCTTACTTGTCCCTAGGTGGAATTTCTTTCAGTCTCCTCCAATGAAAGCCCAAGTTTGAACATTTCATCTTAACACTTGTGGCACCCCCCCCCCCCCCCCCCCCCCCACCCCCAAAAAAAAAAAAAAAAAAAAAAAGAAAAGAAAAAAGAAAATAGAAAATAGAAAAAAAGGGTGAAGGGGTTCATCTTATTAATTATCCTTATATATAATATATATATTTTATATGGGTTTGGTTAATGAGTGGCATTGGTTAACAATGTTTAAATTGATTGTACATTACATGTTGCACGGACTCTTATGCATTATGTACAATTATTTTAAGTTTCTTATCAAGTGTCCTAAGGACACTTTATTAACAAAAACCCATTTTATATTTATTACTGTAATCTGTACAAAAGGTGTGGCTCAGTTAGCTTGTTAAATAAATTTTAGTTATTTTAGATTTGGAAGATTTGTTGAGTTGATTTGTGAATCTCGTGAGTTGGCAAAGTTTATCTTTGTTGGTTTCTCTTTGTTTGTTATGTGTCTTGTGATTCTTTCATTGCTTGTATAGTTTAACAAGATTTTGTAATACTCTACCAATTTGGACTAATATGTCTTGTCCTTTTTTCTTTTGCAACTTGTCTTTTTTAATTACAATTTCTGTTACCTGTTACCTAAAATACAAAGACTGATAGGAAAATGTAATTTGTTTGATTGTTAAATTTTGGATATAATTTTATATAATAGTGAAGAGATTTTGGTTGAAAGTGAAAGTTCCAAAGGTTGAAACATAGAAGAGTTTGCATGGAAGGGGACATTGAATTCTGGTTGTTAGGCAAAACGTATGAATTATCACTGAAGTTGTAAGATACTGAGTAACATCTTTGCCATCCTAGAAGATACATATATTCTATTTTCCATATATTTCATAAGCAAGATACCTATCATATTCTAATATAAGTTATTCCTACAAAATGAAGGTAATTTTTTTTATAAAAAAATTAAGAATATAAGCCATAGCAAAAGTTGGGGTTATCACCAAATTAATTACAAGTATTTAACCTAAATTCATCTCTTAAAATCCTAAAGTTGTTCCTATCTCATCTCAGATGGCATGAAAGCTTATACCTGTTTCACACAATTCATCATATGTACAGCATAATGATTTTCACTTCTATTGGGACTCTATGACCCAAATAATATCTTCCCATTATAAGTTCATAGTTGATGTTATTGCAGTAAAGTTTTTATGGCCATATTTAAAAAACTAAAGTATTACTTTTCTCTTTGCCATGACTAGAAAGAAATCTTAACTACATCACAGATTTAGAGTTGGACACATTGCTTATGTCAAATTGATGATGACTTTCCACAAGAGTATTTCATGTTTTTTTATAAAAAAAAAAATTAAAAATTGGAAAGCTTGACCATTTTATTTTTGTGGGATCAACTGATGAAATAGAGAAGTATTTTTGAAAGTAGAATTTCAAGAAAAAGAGCAAATAAAAAGTGCATGCAGAAGTCATTACTGTTTGGCATTTAGGACAAGTTTGGATCAATCCACAAAATTATGTCTTGAGTTTTACATTAAAAGCATTTTAGATACTTGATAATCTATTTTCTTATGAAACTATATTTAGGAAAACGAGGAAAAAAATGCCAGTATAACCGTACTGGTCACCTAACTGATCTGTTTGACTCGCCAAGTTCACTCTTTTAGTAGTTTTTCCTTTTATGTAATATTATATTAGTTCAGATAATACTCTGTTGTAACTCCATACTGGTTCTTTCTATATATTTTTAATGTTCTATATAAATTTACATCCTAGGTGTTGAAGCTAGAGGATTTATGTTTGGTCCTTCAATTGCGTTGGCAATTGGTGCAAAATTTGTTCCTCTACGTAAACCCAAAAAGTTGCCAGGTATGCTTTTTAAACTTCAATTTGGTAAATTTTTTTTTTTAATTTTTTAATTAAATTGAAACCTTAAGTGCTTTGATGAATTAGCTACTCAACCATTGCAATCTTTCCTATAAGCCAATGAAATTGGTCACCACTGATCAGCCAATAGAACAATACAGGAATTCATGTGTGATGGAGAGAGAGAGACTAGCAACTTAATTGATGATGAAATTATTTTGTGTTGGGCTATTAGTGCCAATGCCTTTGAAAAGAGCAATTCATCTTCAATGTGATATCCACACAAGCTCTTGGTGGACTTTGAATTTAGGCACCTATACTAGGCATGCTTTTAGACTTTAATTTTTTGTTCATTGAAATTGAAACGTCAAGTGTTGTTACCTTGATGAGCTTGGCAATTTAACTATTGGCATCGTTCTAAGAGGTTGTGGAAGAACATCCTAGAGTACAACCAAGTTGGTTGAGCAGTCGGTGAAACAGAAAGAATTTATATGCATGGGAGAGAGCAAGAACTTTTTAGGTTGTCATTTGTGCTAAAGACATTTGAACATCGCAATTCAACTTCCATGGTATGTCCACACAAGCCCTTATTGGATTTAGTATTTAGGCACCTATATGTGATTGAAGTTTGGTAGCAGCATGTTTCTTGATAACTGTCTCAACTTTTCTCATTCTTCTTTGTCAATAACCATTCAACTTCATTGTGGCGTTTGGAATTTAGTTACTGTTATCAGTTCCTGCCTTCTACAATTAAATTTTTCCTGATAAAATCTGAAGTGAAAATGTCAATTTTTTGCAATATATAGGGGAAGTTATCTCCGAAGACTATGAGCTCGAGTATGGTACTGATTGTTTAGAGATGCACCTTGGGGCTGTTCAACCTGGGGAACGTGTTTTGGTCATTGATGATTTAGTGGCGACAGGGGGGACACTATCTGCAGCCATAAGGCTTTTAGGTAACTTCTAGGGCTTCTTTCATGATTTTTCTTTCTCAGTTCAGTATGTGTATTTCAACGCTTTCCTTAATTCTCTAGCCAACAACTAATGTGCTTGGAATTGTTATCAACTAGAACGTGTTGGGGCTGTGGTAGTTGAATGTGCATGTGTTATTGGGTTGCCAGAGTTAAAGGTAATGCTTTATAAATTATATGTGATTTCCCCTTGTTTGTTACATCATCAAACCTAGTTTATGCTGCTATTGCAACATTAATCTTCTTTTTTCTTCTGCTGCTTTAATAAAATTATTATATTATCAAATTTATTGAAATTTTATTTGTCATTTTATACTTTATTTTATTTTCCTCTGTCATAGATGAACTTTGAACATTGTTGAGACTTGGATTAGTTTTCTTATATTGCACTATTGTTGTGGAACAAAATGTTTGACTAAAGAGTGCTTATCTTGAAACAAATACTTACTGATGATTCTACTGTAATCACTCCCTTCTTGCTAGATGGTAGGATGTTTTCACATTGTCTTCACCCACTGGCAGTAGAATTGGTTGATGGGTGAGCTTGGCCTTGTTTAGATATCACTGTTGCTGTGCATAAAATCCATTGGCATTTCTCTGAGAAGTCAATTTCTCACATCTCTATATTTTTGCTGGTTCTTCTGATGTTACATCTGTTGAATGGTGGAACAAATCTAATCGGTTTTGGAAGCTTAAAAGAAAGGCTATTGTCTTCACAATGACCAGGAAGCCTTTTTGGCCTGACTGGAATTGTTAGTAGAATGTACAAAGGCGCTCGATGATGATGGCTTAATAAGATATTAATCTTCAAGTCTAGTTGGTAAATTTGACTTCACAAGTTGTGGAGGTTGAGTACCAGTGCCTATATCAATGGTAATCAATTCTCCCAAATATTTGACTAGAAATCTTGTTAGAATTTCCAAATCTTCATTCAAGTTTTTGCAAATTTTTAGGCAAATTATGTCAAAATAGACAATCACAAGGCCTGCACAGCTTATCAAAATTGATCAAGGATTATCTAGATTAGTTGTTTGCCTATGAAGAAACTGGACTATCTTTTGCAAAAAGAAGATTAGAATACACCTATTGGTTTAAACTTGTATGTTCCTATTGACCTTTTGGTAATTTTATTTTTGATAAATTATTGACTTTTTGGTATTTAATGAATGTGAGTACCTTACATCCCAGGAAGTTAATGAGCATGTTTATAATCAGCCCTATCCGGTCCTCATAAACATTGTATTATTTTTTAAAATTTTATTTACTGTTAGATGCAAGTTAATTGGGAAATAAATTTGCTTTTTTTTATTATTTATTTTTAATTTACCACGTTTCAAAAAGATAGCCTTTTTATTGTTTTATGTAGTACTTAATGTTTATCATGCAATGTTATTCCATTGCATGTTGAGGCACTTGATTGTGGTTCCTAATTGAATTACTATTGCTATAATCTAATCTAGCTTCTAACCCTTTTACTGTTATTAGGTACTGTAGTGATCAATTTTTGAATGTTCTTTCTGAACAGATTGTGCATATTTTTCTGTTTTTTGACAGTTTGATACTGAATTCAGTTCTTGCATCTTTTGCAGGGACAGAGCGGCCTGAATGGAACACCACTATATGTCCTTGTGGAGCCTCGCCAGTAGACAATTTGTCTGGTATTGTTCTTTGATCTTAATATAGAATTGTTTATCCAGAATCCTTATTCACTGTAGTTCTCTGGAATTATTTTAATTACTATTAGCATTAGAAAATTGGGTTTGCGTCGAAACCTCAGTACACATCATTTTTTAATTTTTAATTTTTAATTACAAATTACAATTTTGTCCGTCGCACTAATTACTCTTTTGGACAAAACCCAAAAACCTAATCTCTCAAACAAATTACTCAGCCGGCGGTGATTAGAGTAGGGGTTTGAAAGTTGGAGAATTTTAGGCAATTGTCCCTCACACAAATCACTCTTTTGGACAAAACCCAAAAACCTAATCTCTGAAACAAATAACTCTCGGCCGGTGGTGATTAGGGTAAGGATTTGAATGTTAGAATTTGAGGGTATTTTGGTATTATTTGAAAAACGATGGTGTGAATTGAAATTTTGTTCCAAATTATGTGATGTATGAACTGAGTAAATGGTACGTCGTAGTCCCTAACCCCATCATGGAATCATCATATGACAAACTCAATACAATTTTTTTTTTTTTTGGTATTTAACTAACCTTGAACTATGACTCTTTTTGACATTCACTATTAAATTTTGGGGAAATTACCTATCAGTGGTACTATCAGAAAATTATTACAAAATTATGAAAAAGTGTATTGGCTTTAATTATTAATGTGTATAAAGTTTATTATTTACCTGTAATGTTTTTAAAAGCTGTTTTAAAAGCTTACACTGGATTGAAATTTTTCCTTAAATTTTTATGCAATAGGGTCGTCTGCTAGGAGAGCTAAAATGGAGCAGTTTATTGTCTGGACGGTTGATGTGTGCTTACCACCAAGTTCTTTTATTCTGGGCATGAGGTGTATGGCTTGATGAGTCCCGAGGGCAAACTAAATATGATGGGAAGGTGTTTTAAGCATGAAAACTAGGGTTTTACAAGTCATAGGCTCCACTCTTGTCTGCCTGGTGTTGGTGATGCTTAGTAAAAAAGCTAGGTTGCATTTTTCTTGTCTTTTTTTTTCTTTTTTGTTTTTTCTGCTGGAGGTTTGCTTGTGCAATCGTTGTTGTTATGTATCATTCATTTTTCATGGAATTGATTTCCAGAAGATTGTATTTGTGTTGTATTTCTATTCAAGATTTAAAAACCCAAAATGGGGACATTCTGCTCTTGAAAGATCTGGCTATCATGTTATTAAAAATATAAGAGAATTGTAATCAATGATAAACAAAAGGAACTCGAAAGATAGTTTATATAAAAATTTAAATTTTTTGATATCGGTAACTATGTCATCAGAATATACTTGTTTTAAAAAGTATGGACACTTTATTGTGAAGATAAATTTGATCACATCATGTAAATATTGATATTTGATCAAGTTGAATTTTTACATTGATCATCTTTACATCAGGAACTTTTATGGGGGACAATGACTGTTAAAGAAAAAAATGTAATAATAATGTTACTTTTAAACAGTAAAGCAAGAAATGACTAGTATAATTACTTGAAATTTTAAAACGAAGTATAATAATGTAAAATGCAATATATTAAAATAAAAGAGAGATTGTAGAGTAGTGGTGTCTTCACAAAATATTTACAAATAATCAAAAAAAATTGTAATTTTAATTATTAAAATTTGTATAATTTACCACTTATTGGATTTATTTTATTTTATTTTTAGATGTACACTGAATTGTGATAGTGGGGAATGTGTAATTGTTGTCCTAAAACTGTGAGAGGTTGGAGTGAACCTTTTACAGTGCCTCAATAAAATAAGAGGAAAGAAACAAAAGAAAATCGAGAAAATTATAGAAAAAATCTTAGGGCTGAGCAAGGAGTTCGTGAAATTCGTAATTCGATCTAGTCCAGTTTAATTCGGTAGGTTTAGATTGGTTTTTTGAATCCGTGGTTCGGTTCCGGATTAAAGAATTAAAAATCCGTAATCCATGAATTGGTTTCAAATTGGAACTGATCTGGACAGTATACAAATAATTTATATTTTTATTATACACCCTCTCACATAGTATCTTCTATTATTCCATATAAAACCTAAATACAAACCTAAACTTACATAGTATCTTCTTTTATTACTTTTGTTTGTTAATTTCTAGTTCTGATTTGTAATGGTCTAAATACTTATGGTGGAATCAATTTTCTTATGGTTGTTTAAATTTTAGAACAGTATATCACTATTATAGAAAGACATGTTGCTATTGTGGAACTAATATAGTACTATATTTATATTTCTATGAAATTAAAGTGTTATATATATATATATATTGTTATTTAATTATGTGAATCCGTGTTCTAAACTGATCCAATCCGTGTTTAAATGGATTGGTTATGATTGGATTGGTTTCAATTTTTCAAGAACTGTAGATAACGAATTGGTCCTGGTTTTACCCAAATCCGATCCAATCCGGATCATGCGCACCCCTAAAAAATCTTACAGAGTTTGACTCACTTAACAAAATAAATCAAAAGTTTTAATTTTTATCAATTTATGTCTTAATATTTTAATTTGTTTTCAATTTAAACAATTTGTTTATTTTCATTAAGTAAAATTGACCCAAAAAAATAATATTTTAATTATTAAAGTTAATGTAGAGGTACACAAAATGTGTAAAATACATATTTTCGTTAAGTTTAATGTCAAAAATATTTTTTTTTCTTCGGTTTTAATTAACGAAAATAGACAAATGATTTAGATCGAAACAAATCAAAAAAAATTATAGATTTAAATTAGTAAAATTTAGAATTCAAGATTTATTTTGTTATAAAAATCAAACTATAGGATTTTTGTTTTTTTTAAAAAAAAAAAAAAACTTTCTGAAGAAAAGAGGTGACAAAGTGTGTTATGTATTGTACATCTAAGAATAGACTAATGGGCCTCTGCATGTAGGCTTAGCCCATCATATTATATGAAAACAAATATAACTCATGGTTCAATATTGAAACCAAACCCAACAACCCAACAACCCAACAATTATGGGGAAATAACATTTCATGTCAGTCTTAAAATAATTGTAATTTTTTCAGTATAAATTTAACAGATATGAAAGACTTGTACCAAACATAATTTGCACCAAAAATAAAATTAGTTTTTTACTATCCAACTAAATGTAATTTTTTATGATAGTCACGAAATACACGAAGCCCAAGCAAATGAGAGTTATCCGCATTGTTTGGCAGGGCTCTCTAAATTTAATTATACTATTATATTTGAGCGTGGTATTTGTTTACGGTTTTTAATAATTAATTTCACTTTCACTTTTGAAAAGAAAAATTTGGACTAACCAGTGGTCCTCCCGGACATTCGGCCGATTGATTGGAACAATGCAATTTTTTATTTTTTATTTATTTTGTATTTTTTTTTTACAAATGCCACATGTTATTTTTTATATTTTAAATATAAAAAAAATCGGAATTTAAAATTTTTTTTTTTATGAGTTTTGAATAGAATTTTAAGTTGTGTGTTTGGTTATGAGTTGTAAGTTTTTGTCTCAAATATCATATGTCATATAAAAAATTCTCCACTCAATTCAAAACTCATTTACTAAACAAATTTTTCACGCTCAAATCATAATTCCAAAACTTACAAACTCAAAATATAACTCTATTATCAAATCATATTTAGAAAACTCTACAAAACACAACCATTCTTTTTTTTTTTTTCAAGATATGAAATGTGGAGCGAAGACCAAATTGTTCCTCGAAAATGATTTTATCCCAAACAAATTTAACCAAATTTTTTTGGGTAAATGTATTTGCATGGTGGGAATTAAATTGTTGTAGTGTAGGGTCTAAATATGAAATAAATTTGAGCTATAGATTGCTATTCTTTGTAAATTTTGGGATAAATTTTTGGAGATTGTAGTATTACTCATTATTCTTTGTTGAAATATAAAATTTCAAATACATTTAAAATTAAAGGATCAAGATTCAATATATATAATATGATGGTGCTACATGTACTAATTAGTATACACACTGGTATACTATTATTGATTACATTTATTATATAAGTTACAAATATCTAAAACTATACAAATGATATCACATCATCTGTTAGTACATTAATGTGTATATTAATTGATACATATAGTATTATTCTATATAATATAATCATAAGATGCTACAAAGTTATTAATATGGTCTTAACAATTAATTTACTCCTAGCTACATATTCACCTAATTAAAATTGTGGCAATAAAAACAAATATAATAGTGGATGAGAGAAATATAATAGAGGGGAAGAGAGAGAAGAATGAGAGAAAAGAAAAATGTGAGGTGGGAGAGGGGCATGCTAGTGTCAGATATTCTGGTTTTCAAAGGGTATAGAGAGAGAGAAGAAGAGAGAAAATAGAGAAGACATGGGTGAGAGAAATATAGAAGAGGCTAAAGAAGTGGTTTGTGATGGTAGGTGTACGGGAAAGAAATACACCTTCTCGTATAATCCTGTTGATCAAGTCTGCACTCCTCCGTACGATGTCGCTTTATCACCTGAAAACACAAATGTGAGCTAGCCGGCGGGTGGGTGCCGGAAACCTCTCTGATGCCTAAGTCAGTAAGCTTGACAAATAGACAAAAGCTCTGTGTATTCAGAAAACAAAGTTGTGTTACCTCTTCAAAGGTGATATGGGTGAGCTTTTATAGGTTTTGTGTGGCACAATCCTAGTAGGACTCCTACTCTTCCATGTAGAGTCCTCCTAGGATTCACATTTCTGAAAGATAATGCTTCTCTTAACACCCCCCTCACTGCTTAAATCAAGTGAGATAGTTTCACTATGGCCGAACTTCCATACGGCCGACCTAACTATTACTTCGGCTATTACCTTCCTTTCTCTTACCTTGGCTTTCATATGCTAAGACCAAGCTATCCATAAGAGAGTTAAGCCGAAGTAACTCTGACACCAAGTACTTAAGAAAACTCAGCATACCTCGGTTCACGACAGCGTAACCGTGCTAACAAACAATAGAAGCCGGACTAAGCCTACTCACGCCGGCAGCAACCTTTTACTTCGGCCCGGACTGCCGTATGGCCCATCTTCTAAGCCTTCTCAATACGGCCCAAAGAGCGGCCCCCTATCCTAGCTCGGCCCAATTTATCTGTATAAATTACCCTCTCAATTGCCCCTTAATTCCATCTGCGTAGCATGATAGGGATTACCTGTCCATAAGCCGAGCTACAGTTTTAACCTCTCCAGCCGAGCTAAAAACATCCATTAGCTATTCCAGCCGAGCTAAAAACCCCTTAGCTTTTCCAACCGAGCTACACTCAAGCCGAACTATGTATGTCCGGTCAAAATGTCTCTTCAGTCCCAGCAACTGAATTGTTCCCCATTCCAATGACACGTGGCAGCCTTTGATTGGCTCTTCACAGCTGTCACGCCGCCCTCGTACTCCGAAATTTCTGAACAGTTCCCGCCTTATGGTTCAATCATCAAAACAAAAACCCTTTCATTTCTGACCCATTCACCATTTCTCTTTCTTGTGTTTTCCTGTTCTTTGTTTCTGCAACCTAAAGAACTCATGTTCTCCAGTCTTGCTTCCTTCTCCAGCTTTTCCTCTCTACCAGGTAAGCACATGAATCTGTTCTTGCTTTCCTTTGTTTCCTATACTCTGTCTCATGTGTTTTTGCAAAACACTTTTTATGCTTAGCTTCGTGTGGTTTTTGGAAAAAACTTCATAAGAACCTCATGAACTTCAAGAAATAGCTAATAGAACACTTATTTGATCCACAAACACGTCCAACCGAACTAGGAAACTGTTTTTGCTACATATAGATTTCGGCAGACTAGAACCGAACTAGAACTTGTACATATAACAGTAGTTTCAATAGGTCACCATCTGATTCACATTAGCCGAAATAAAAATGCACCGAACTAGAAATCTTGGCCCACGACCGAGCTGAGCCTTCGGGGGCTAAGCCAGCTTTCTCAATTTCTAAACCGAACTCAGAAAGCTGCCCCTTAATGCCCAACCGGAGTAAAACCCATAGGTAGAACCGAGATAACCAAACATCCCGTCGAGCCGAGATAACAAGCACCTTGTTGAAACTGAGGTAGATCCTGTAGTGCCCTATGTAGCCGAAGTAAGACTTCTCTTTTCTTGCTTTGCTTTTGTAGCACGGTCAACGATCTGTGCTTAACACCTTGTTTTTCCACTTTGCAGACTTAGGTTGCCAGGCACTCCCTTTGTGCACTCAACCGAGCTTTTGAGCACAACTTCTCAACTGAGCTAATTTATTCATAATTTATCAAATAAATGGGGAAATATAGGTTCCTAGTAGAAACACCAGGGGGTTTGGCCGAATTTCGAAAAGATTACAACATTCCTGCCGATGTAAACCTTACCCTGGCTGAAAAAGATGTCACACCTTGGGGAAAGGAAGGCTTTGTGCCCTTCACCCTTCTTTCAATCATAGAAACCGGACTAAGATTCCCAGTCCAACCTTGAATTTGCGAATTCCTTAGACAAACCAGACTATGCCCAACCCAGCTTTCCACTAACACATACCGCATAATAATGGGCGTAGCCGAGCTAAAACGCCAAGCCGGCCTCAACCTCGGTCTAGCCGAAATATTTCACCAATACTCCTTAGGATCCAAAGACGACGGCTGGTGCTATTGTTTAAGAATACGCCGTGGCCGAGAGAAAATAATAAAACATACACCGGACAAAGACTTGAATGACGATGACTTCTTCTGGGTATCTGGCAATTTTGAGGATCACCAAGCCCAGATCCCTAGCCGACATATAAACTATAAAAAAGGAAAACCTAGTATAATTACTTCGGTTTTCTTGCATTCTTCTTCCTTTACTTCTGCTTCCAATTTTAAGTCGAGCTAACAGTTGTCTTTTTCACGCAGATCCAGCCCATATTTTTTCATTGTATAGTCACCCCAACCTTGCTACACTCCGCGCCGCACTACGGGTCAAAGAAAGAAGTTGGGCTAAACTGCTAGACTTTGAACCGACATACTGATATAGCGGTCGCCGAAAAGCGAGGGTGACTGACTTTCTTCTTGAAGAAGCACCTGAACCGAACCCATTCTTGCCCCAGATAAACCTAATCCCTCTCACAGCCGAACAAGAAATGGCAAAGAGGAGCATGCTGAAGGCCCTTTTGACCGCAACAACTCCAGCCGATGTACAACTAACCGACCAAACCACTAAGACCGTGGTGGCCCTTCCATCCCAACGGCCGTCGTCATCTCGCGCAAGCAAACGTGCTCGGAATATCCAAACCGAGCAACGGCTTGTGGACGAGACCGTTGTGCCACCAAGCCCTCCAAGCCTTCGACACAGCCCCCAACCGGAGCAGTCCGACCGAACTGCCTCCTTCTCCAGATGGGTTCCTGAACTGACCTTCCAGGACCGAGCTATCATGGATTCTGATTCGGTGGTCACTAAGAAGGACCACTTGATGGCTTTCAACTTAGCCAAGAGTGTGTGCCTTCCCAAGGAGATGGAGCACCATTACAAGCAGCTCAACACCGAACTGAAGTTCATTCGGTCTTCAACCAAGTCCATGATCCTGGTAAATAGCTAACTTTTTTCTCTATAATTCTTTCAACTTTCAGTTCGGCTAAAGGAAAACTTGCTACTCTTTTGCAGGCCATCCAGAAAAACAATGTTACCCACAGGAGAGTGATGGAACTCAGAAGAAACACAAGGGAAGCCATGGCTGAGGCCGAAGCTAAAATGGCCAAGCTAGAGGAAGTAAAAAAGCAGCTGGTCGAGCTACGTTCTGAGAACGGCCGATTAACCGAAGTGGTTAATTCGGCCGAAGCCGAAAAGAAGAAGGTTGCTATCGAGGCAAAGGACAAGTACCTGCGCCATTTGGCAAACATTGAAAAGAAGAAAGACGCCGAATAGCCCAGCTGAAGGGGGGCCTGAAGAAATCCGAAAAGCAAGGCTTTAAGAAGGCCGAAGACGCATACACCCTTCAATGCGACGCAGCCAAGGACCTCTTCTTCAAATGTGGCTGGAGGAGTGCGGTGGAGCAGCTCGGTTGTCTGCCCGACACCGAGGTCTACAATGCTCCACCGTATACCATTCCGGCTTCACTATCGCAGTATGCTGCCGATCTCCAGAGGTAATTCCTTGAAGGGTCTGGTGATGAAGATGATGATGAGGATGAGCCAACTGATACTCCAGCCGTCAATGAACAACCGAACGAACAAACAGTTCGGTTAGAGCCGGTTATTGAGGACCTTACTGATGAGCTGCTGACTGACAACACCGAACGAATTGAGACCGAGGTTCATGCTGAGACCGAGCTCCCACCTCACACCGTGCTCCCGACTGACACCGTACTCCGAACAAATGTTGATGAAGAATTTGATGCTGAAATTGATGAACTTTTCAGATGATTTTCTTTTTTTATTTCTTCTTTTTGTTTGAAACTTGTAACCGGGCTGCGGCTCCTCAGTTGTACTTTGTTTTTCACTTTAATGAAAAAATCTTCTTCTGTGCTCCAACTCTTATTTTGGTCTTGTTCTGTATGTTTGTACTTGTAATAAATCTTCAATGTCTTCTGTTGCTCAAACTGTGATCTCGGTTTGAATGCTTGCTTTCTAACTACTATTTGAAATATTTCTGGGCCGATATATCGTATTCCGGTTTTAACTATCTAACTTACTAGCCAACCACTCTTTAGCCGATATAATTGCTTCGGTTGAAGAGTATCCAGTGTTGGTTTAATCCAGCCAACCACTCTTCAGCCGACATACTTACTTCGGCTGAATAGTAATAAGAGTTTGTTAAATCCAGCCAATCATTTTTCAGTCATAAACTTATTTCGGCTTAAGAGTAACAAGAGTTGGTTTAATCCAGCCAACCACTCTTCAGCCATAAACTTACTTCGGCTGAAGAGTACAAAGAGTGTTTAATCCAGCCAATCACTCTTTAGCCATACACTTACTTCGGCTGAAGAGTACAAAGAGTTGGTTTAGTCCAGCCAACCTCTAAGTTGGTTTTTCCAGCCAATTTAGAATATAGTGTTTGGTTATTCCGACCAAACGTCCTGCAGCCTGGATCCTTATCCTGGGCTTAGGAGGGGTGTTGGTTTAATCCAGCCAACTACTTTTCAACCATACACTTACTTCTGCTGAAGAGTACAAAGAGTTGGTTTAGTCCAGCCAACCTCTAAGTTGGTTTTTCCAGCCAATTTAGAATATAGTGTTTGGTTATTCCGACCAAACGTCCTGCAGCCTGGATCCTTATCCTGGGCTTAGGGAGGGTTCATAGTTGGTTATTCCGGCCAACTATGTTTACGACGCTCCAAATCTTACTAAAGCTACTTTCTACTGAAAATAATTATGTTAAAAAGAATCGACTTGTTTTATTGAGAAAGTAAAAAATTACATACACTTAAAAAAAGAAGAAAAACTAGAAATAAAACAACTTGAGATTGGCAGTGTTCCACGGCCTGGGAACTGCTTTGCCGTCCTTATCTTCCAAGTGGTATGCCCCTTTGCCTGCTAATCCAACCACCTTATAAGGTCCTTCCCAATTAGGCCACAACTTGCTATATCCTGGAACCAAGGTATTTCCCATTACTTTGCGCAATACCCAATCTCCGATCTTGAACTGCCTTGGATGCACTGTTTTGTTATACTTTCTGGACAACTCTTGTTGGTAGGAGGCGATGTGGATCAATGCTTTGTCTTTTCTTTCTTCCGCAAGATCAAGCTCCAATGCTATGGCTTCACCATTTAAGTCTGGGTCAAAGTTTTCGCTTCGAATTTTGGGGAGGCCAACTTCTAATGGAATGACTGCTTCCATGCCATAAGCTAAGGAGAATGGTGTTTCTCCTGTTGATCGTCGAGGCGTGGTGTGGTAAGCCCATAAAACATGAGGGAGTTCTTCTGCCCACTTGCCTTTTGCTCTTTCTAACATTTTCTTTAATCCATCCAAGACGACCTTGTTTGATGCCTCTGCCTGACCATTTGCTTGGTGATATGCCGGTGTAGAATTGTAGAACTCTATCTTGTACTCTTCACAAAAGCCTCTGAAAATTCTGCCGTCGAACTGAGTGTCGTTGTCTGAGATTAATGCTTTTGGTATGCCGAATCGAGTGATGATATTTTTCCAGACAAACTTTTTCACATCTTTTTCCTTGATTGACGCCAAGGCTTCTGCTTCCACCCATTTTGTGAAGTAGTCGATTGCGGCAAGAAAGAACTTCCTGTTGCTTGGTGCTGTTGGAAGTGGGCCTACTATGTCCAATCCCCACATTGCGAAGGGCCATGGGCTAGTTAAAGGTAGAAGTTCTCTGGCAGGTTGGTGCATTTGATGTGCGAACTTCTGGCATTTTTCGCACTTTTTGACATACTTTTCTGAATCCGCTTGCATGTATGGCCACCAATATCCTTGTGAAATTGCTCGGTATGCCAATGATCTTCCTCCTTGATGGCTGCCGCATACACCCTCATGTATTTCGAACAGGAATGCTTCCACTTTGCTGGGGTGGACACACTTTAAGTAAGGTCCTGAGAACGACTTTTTATACAATGCCAAGGATGGAGAGAGCCAAAATTGCTGCGACTTTGCTCTTATTCTGTTGGCTTCTTTCTTTTCTTCCGGTAAGGTTCCATCTTTCAGGAACAGTATGATGGGATCCATCCAAGAAGGGCCTAACTCTACACAACATACCTCTTTTGCTTCTGGATCTTCAATGCTTGGTCTAGATAGGTAGTCGATCAGTAATGGATGAGGGATAGAGGTGTCTGCTATTGAGGCAAAGCCTGCTAGTTCGTCTGCTCTGCTGTTTTCCTCCCTGCCGATTTGTTCTATCCTGACTACATCAAATTTTTTGACCTCTGTTCTGACCAACTCTTGGTACTTGACCATCCTGTCATCCTTCGCTTCGTAGTTGCCTGAAATTTGGTTTACCACCAGCTGTGAGTTGCTGTAGACCATTAGTTCGGTGGCCTTCATGTGGAGTGCTGATTTGAGACCTGCAAGAAGCGCTTCATACTCCGCTTCGTTGTTTGATGCTGGGAAGCCAAGGTTGATCGCCTGCTCCACTACAAGGCCGTCTAGGGAGATTAGGACTATGCCAAGCCCTGCTCCATGCCGGTTGGATGCTCCATCCACGAAGAGCTTCCACATCTCTCCCACGAACAACTTCCAGCAAGTAGAGGGGTCAGATGATGCCTTGGGATCTTCCAGGTTCCTGATGTCTTCTTCAAGGTCCATGCTTGTTGTTTGCCCCTTGCTAACTAGTTCTACCAAGTCTTGTCTTGTTGGTGAGTCCTGACCTGGTGTAGCATGGTTTGCTCCTTTCTTCCTTGTTTTACTCTGGTCTGCCTTGGGGCCTGACTGAGTTGCCAGTACTAGGGGTTGCGTTATTCCGACGTCAACTTCCTTCCCTAGTTCGGTTGTTTCAGTTAGGTCGACTGGGCAGATGTGATGACTCCCTGGTGTGAATTCTGCGATAAAATCTGCCAATGCTTGGGCTTTTACTGCGGTTCTGGGTTGGAACTTGATGTCAAATTGTCCCAACTCTACTGCCCACTTTAGGATTCGCCCAGAAAAGTTCGCCCTCTCAAACAAAGCTTTTAATGGGAAGGCTGTGAGGACAACTATAGTGTGGGCGTGAAAGTAGTGCGACAACTTCCTTGAGGCCATCATCAAGGCCAATGCTAGTTTCTCCAGTGGTAAGTACCTTGTTTTAGCGCCCAGTAATGTCTTGCTAACATAGTAGATGGGAAGATGTTGGATTCCTTCTGCGCGGACCAACACTGCGCTGATTGCGTGCTGCGAGACTGCTAGGTACAAGAAGAGTTCTTCTCCAGGAATTGGAGTTACGAGTAGTGGTGGAGAAGACATGTATTCCTTCAAGCTTTCTAGAGCCTGGTCGCATTCGTCGTCTCATTCAAACTTGGCTTTCAAAGCATAGAAGAATGGTCGTAGTCTGTCTGACGACCGGTTTATGAATCGATTGAGCGCAGCGACCATGCTGGTGAGATGCTGCACTTGTTTTACTGAATTTGGTCTCTCCAACTTCTAAATAGCCTTGATCTGAGAAGGGTCTGCTTCTATACCCCGGTTGATCACCAAGAAGCCTAGGAATTTGCCAAATCCTACTCCGAACGCACATTTCGACGCGTTGAGGTGTAACTTATGCTTTTTCAGGATCTCAAACATCTCACCTAGGTCTTTGAGATGGTCATTCTCATCTTTGCTCTTGACCACCATATCGTCGATGTATGCCTCCATTGTCTTGCCTAACAATGGTTCGAACATCTTTGTGACCATCCGTTGGAATGTCGCCCCTGCGTTCTTTAGGCCAAAGGGCATGACCTTGTAGCAGTATAGTCCTCTTGGCGTGGTGAAGGATGTGACCTCCTGGTCTGGTTCGTGCATGGCAATTTGGTGGTAGCCTCTGTATGCGTCCAGAAAGCTAAGTCGGTTGTGCCCCGCCGTTAAGTCTACCAATTGATCTATTCTTGGTAGAGGAAAGCTGTCTTTTGGGCACGCCTTGTTGACCGTCTTGTAGTCGACGCAGACGCGCCACTTGCTATTCTTCTTTGGTACTACGACTGTGTTGGAGATCCATCTGGAGTAGTGTACTTCCCTGATTGCCCCAGCTTCCAACAGGTTTCCTATTTCTTCCGCCACTATCTCGGCGTGGTGGAGTGCCGATCTGCGGGTGCGTTGGATGATTGGTCTGGCAGATGGGTGGACATTGAGTTGGTGGCAGATAAAGTTGGGGTCAATGCCTGGCATGTCGTATGGTGTCCAGGCGAACACTTTGATGTTGGAGGTCAAAAATTCCAAGACCTCCAATCTCTCGGTGCTGGACAACGACGAACCGAGCAAAAAGAACTTATCCGGGTTCTTTTCGTCTATTCTTACCTCCACCAAGTCTTCCACCGCTTTCTGGCTAGCCGCTTTGCCAACATCTGTGAATAGTTCATTACTCTCTGGTTCCTCCACCGAATGAACGTATCCTTTGGCAGTGCGGCTGCCGTTTACCGTGACAAAGCACTGCTTCGACATGATCTGGTCTCCATAGACTTCTTCTATTACTCCGGTGTCGTTGGGGAACCACATCACTTGGTGGTAGGAGGATGCCATCGAGCGCATGGCATGCAGCCATGTTCTGCCCAAGATGATGTTGTAAGTGGAGGGGACCTTCAACACCCAGAACTCCACTTGTTTTGTCATGCTCCCTGCCCTAACTGGGAGGATTATTTTGCCGACGGGCCATTCTGGCATGGAGTTGAATCTGATCAGGGGAGATACGGCGGGTGCTAAGTCTTTATCTTGTAACTTCAGTTGTTTAAATGTTTCATAGTACATGATTTCACATGAACTACCTTGGTCGATCAGAATTCGCTTGACGTCAAAATCCTTGACTCGGAGAGTAACGACCAGGGCATCATTGTGAGGGCAATATATCATTGCCAAATCTTTATCTGAAAAAGACATGACATTCGTGGCCTCTGTCTTCCCCTTCTTGATGGCAGGTTGGGCACTTAGCACTTCTCTCAAGTGCTCAGCCTTTTTAATTGATCCTCTGAGCTCGCATACGCGCTCGGGTTCGAAGACTCCATGTATTACGTTGATTACGCTTTGAGGTGGGGCGTCAATTGGCATACCATTGGGGTTATTATGGTCCTGGGGGGCTGGTTGCGCCCCTCCTTCGATGTATTTATCCAGGTGGCCTACCGCCACCAACTCCTCCAAATGCTGTCTCAATGGCGTGCAATTCTCAGTGCGGTGCCCCTTTTCTTTATGGAATGTGCACCGTGACCTGTCGTCGTAGTCCTTCTGAGCCTCGCCTAGCTTGGCTGGCCACTTGACGAAAGGTTCGTCTCGAATCTTGCTAAGTATTCGGTAGATCGGTTTTTTGAAGACCGTGGTTATGGCAGTGCGGACTCTCAACCATCTTTTGTCCTGGTCTTCTCCGCTGCTTCTTCTGCTGCGTCCGTTTTTGTTCGGATAGTGTACCGTGTTGACCTTTGTTGAGGTCTTCTTTTCTGCTGTTGTGGCCGTGCCAGATTTTGCTTTAGCACGTGCGCCATCCTCTTTCACCTTGATGTGCTGATGCACTCTTTCCATCAGGGCTTCCATAGTGAGGGGCGGTGTCATGGTAATTGAGTCCCTTAGTTTGTTGCTGACTGGAAGGCCTCTTTTATACTGTGCAATGGCGAGATTGGTAGGGCAGTCCCCAATCTGGTTGAAGGTCTCCCAGTAGCGACTGTTGTATGATCTTAGGGTCTCTTTGTCGTCCATGTCGATGGAGAGTAACTGGTCAATCTCCACCGGGGTTTTAGTGTTTGTTCGGAACCTTGTTATGAACGCCTCCGCTAATTGTGCCCAAGAGGCTATGCTGCCCTTTGGAAGTTTCTCAAACCAAGTCAAGCCTAGGTCGCCTAGGCTTGATGGGAAGAGGATGCACATCAAGGCCTCGTTCCGTCGGTATACAGCCATGACCTGGCGAAAGTGGCTTAAGTGTGAGTAGGGATTCGTCTTTCCTTCATAGGTAGTAAATTTGGGCTGAAGGAAGCCTGATGGTAGGGGCGCATTCTCTATCGCTGAAACGAATGGTGAGGTCTGCAGCCTCGCCAATGCCTTGTTTGTTGGTTCGTAGGCAGGGCGCGGTATTGGCATTCCAACCTCGACGCTTCCGTACGTCCGAGGAGCCAACCGCTGCAAGGCAGAAATTCTATATGGATCACGTGCCCTGGCGTCCTCCCTCCATCGTGCCTTCTCTTCTAAAACGGATCATAGATCGGACGATCTGGGCAACTCCGTCTATCTAGACCTTGTCTGGTGCGTATGCGAAGGCCAATATGTGCTTCTTTCGGTGTACGACCTCTCAGATCTCGTCCTCTCAGACCTGGAGTGACGAGTTCTGGAAGATCTGGATTGCATGTCGCCTGTCCTGAGGCTCTTGTTCTCCGCTTGAGAGGGTGTAGTATTCCTACTATGACCTTCCGAGTGGCGAGGGGGCGTCTTGTTTGTGCGCCCCTCTCCTGTCGCCACTTATTTTCCTTTTATCTGGCGCTTAAGAGATTCCGTGTCCGCCGCCATCCGATGAATCAATTCGTCTTGTTCCCTGATGCGATCCTCCAAAGTTTGAGGATCTATCCTTCGCCGTTGTCTTTCTAGGCTTTGCGAATGAGAGTGATGGGGGCTGTTAGCCCGCCTTCTACCCCTCGTATCCCTCTTGGAATTTTGTCTTTGTGGTTCCAGGCTTGCCATGGGAGTGACCAATGGTAGACCTTTGCACTTCGCACCCCCTTCTGGAGTTTGTCCGTCAAGGGTGGACTGTGGTAACTTGTCGTTGTTCGCCATCAATTTTTTGAGAGAAAAAGCTTGATCAAAAGGTTTTGTTCTTGTCTGTTTTCCCACAGACGGCGCCAAATGTACGGGAAAGAAATACACCTTCTCGTATAATCCTGTTGATCAAGTCTGCGCTCCTCTGTACAACGTCGCTTTATCACCTGAAAACACAAACGTGAGCTAGCCGGCGGGTGGGTGCCGAAAACCTCTCTGATGCCTAAGTCAGTAAGCTCGACAAATAGACAAAAGCTCTATGTATTCAGAAAACAAAGTTGTGTTACCTCTCCAAAGGTGATATGGGTGAGCTTTTATAGGTTTCGTGTGGCACAATCCTAGTAGGACTCCTACTCCTCCATGTAGAGTCCTCCTAGGATTCACATTCCTGAAAGATAATGCTTCTCTCAACACCCCCCTCACTGCTTAAACCAAGTGAGATGGTTTCACCATGGCCGAACTTCCATACGGCCGACCTAACTATTACTTCGGCTATTACCTTCCTTTCTCTTACTTTGGCTTTCATATGCTAAGACCGAGCTATCCATAAGAGAGTTAAGCCGAAGTAACTCTAACACCAAGTACTTAAGAAAACTCAGCATACCTCGGTTCACGACAGCGCGACCTAGCTAACAAACAATAGAAGCCGGACTAAGCCTACTCACGCTGGCAGCAACCTTTTATTTCGGCCTGGACTGCCGTATGGCCCATTTTCTAAGCCTTCTCAATACGGCCCAAAGAGCGGCCCTCTATCCTAGCTTGGCCCAATTTATCTGTATAGATTACCCTCTCAGTAGGAGATGTAGGAAAGGGAATGCCAGCGTTGGAAGGGGTTGGCCGATGATGAATTAGGGTTTATGGAAAGTGAAAAGATAGAAAAGAAGAGAAAAGAGTGAGAGAGAAGGAGAGTTGATGGAAAAGGTGTTGAAGGGATATCAGTACCTAAAGGAAAAATGTTTGAGACCTCTATTTTTTGAAGGCCTCCACAGTCCTTTTTAGATCTCCATCATTGATGTATATATGAGACCCACTTATGTATGTGTGGGGCCCACACTATCAATGGTGAATATCTAAAGGGAGTTATAGGGGTCTCCAAAAAATAGAGGTCTCCAAAAAATAGAGGTCTCAATCATTGTTGGTGTCTAAAGGGTTAGCCGACATCAAAATAAGGTTTATAAGTGGTGTGGAAGAGGGATAAAAGACGGGGAATATATAAAGGTCCTACGGATGATAGTGTAATTGTAGCAATACTTTTTATTTAGGGGTACTTACGTATAGGTCCTATTAACTAGACTTATTTACCTACAGGTCCTAACTAATAAATTTAACACTATAAAAATAAAAGATTGATAAATTTATCACTATAAATTTATTCATAAAAACAAAGAGACTGATAAATTTATCACTATAAATTTATTCATAAAAATAAAAGACTGATAAATTTATCTTTATCACTTAATAAATTTATCAATAGGACTGAATGTGTAATAAGTCTCAAAAGTAGGACCTATTGGTAGTTTACTCTTTTATTTATTTATTTTTTTAATTTCCATGTCAAGTGCTAATACTTTAGATCCCTACCTCTTTGAAAATTATTTATTCTTATTCCATTTTTTTTGTAATTTTCTCATATTTATATTTTGAATAAATTACAAATACACCCCTTAATGTTTGCTTAAAATACAGATTATCTCATGTGATTTGAAAAATTACAAATAACTCATTGTTAGAATTTTTTATTTAACAGAATTATCTGAAAAAATAAAATTCATAATTGCTCTCTATACAATAATACAATTATCTAAATTATTAATTGAAACATATTTTAACATCATTAAAAATTATTAATTGACTTTGATGATTTATTAATAGAAGGAGCTAATTTGTTATGAAATTAGAAACTTTAGGGGGTGTAATGTAATTTTCAGAACCACAAGGGGCGATTCGTATTTTAATCAAATTTCATGGGATGTATTTGTAATTTACCCTAACATATTTCTACAAATTTTCCCTATTTTCAAAAGATAAAAGTCCTTGTTTATTTTTAGGGTAAATTACAAATACATCTCCTGAGATATACTTGAAATATGAATTGACTCGTGTGATTTAAAAAATTATAAATATTCCTATTATAAGAATTTTTTATTTAACATATTTAATTAAAAAATAAAATTCCAAAACTGCTCTTCTATATAATGATAAATGACTTGAATTATTAATTAAAATATACTTATAATATCATTAAAAACTGTTAATTGGCTTGATAATTTATTTATGGAATGGGTCATTTATTATAAAATTAGAAACTTTAAGAAGCGTGATGTAAATTCTAGAACCATAGGGGTAATTCGTACTTTAAGAAAATATCAAGAGGTGTATTTGTAATTTACCCTTATTTTTATTAAGAAAATTGGTAGACATCCATAATTTAAGTCCTATAATCTTACCTAAAATGACATGATAAATTATGTGTCAATTTTTAATCTGTACTAAATTTAACTAAAACAATCATTGATATGTTTGGCTTGATTTTCAAAAACTTGTTTTAGATTTTTTTTTTCTAAAAAATAAAAAAATAATTTGATGAAAGAAATAAAAAAAATTAAAAACACTTATTTTTTTTTACATAATTTTATCTTTCGGGAAGTTGGAAATAATTTTTTTAATTTAAAAAGAAAAATGGTATTTATTTTAATGAAATTAGTTTCCCTTATTTCATTTTTCATTGTTCTAAAATATTAGTTTATTTTAAAATTTTGAGAACTAAAATAACATGAATTTCTTATTTTATCCTTCTAATTCAATTTAATAACATTAATATACAAAAAATATATATATAATGAAAGAACTATACACAGGTGAGAGAATGAGAAAAAAATTACTAACCAAATGTAATTATGACAATTGATGTTCTAAAAAAAGTCAAAGAATAGTTTTAAAGAATTAATATTTTTAAAATGTAATAATTATATTATTTAAAAAAAAAAAGTTAAATTCTTCCAAATGAAAGTAGTTTTGACCCTTGCTTTTTTTTTTTTGGTTTTTTTTTTTGGGTTTTTTTGTTTATAGTTATCCAATAGAATCTAAAAATATAAATAATTTTTAAAAAAAATGATGAAGAATTTTTTTTTTAAAAAAAAGTTATATTAATTCCAAAAGAATAACTCCCTTATCATGAATTTAAATTATGAAAAAAAGCCTAACTTATGTGATCTTTGGTAGGAATGGCAACGCGTCGGTGCAGGGGCGGGGGCGAGGATCACACTCTCCATTCCTGATTCTTGATCCTCGACGGTGAAAATTCCTCCATCCCTGGTACCGATCCCTGACGGGGAACCTATCACCACCTCCTACTAGAGATTAGGTTTTCCTGACTTTAAAAATTCCCCGGCCAAAAAATAAAAATAAAAATTTAGCTCCAGATATGATATTCAACAACAAATTTAATATTTAACACAACAGATTTAATAACTACAAACAAATCTGCAATTTAACAACAATAGTAACAACAACAACAACACAATAGATTTAAAAAATAAATAGAGAGAGTATAAAATGACGAGAAAGAGAAAAAGGGAGATAGATTTGCGATCTTTGATTGCCGCAACCAGATCTTCCAGATCTGAGCTCGACTCTCATTGTTGAATGGCGGAAGAGGCAGTGGAATGGCAAAGGCGGTGGTGGAGCAGCGATAAGAGAGGGTGGGGAGATGAGCTACTATCGACTTTTGTCGTCGAATAGCGGAGGTAGTGGTGGAGTTGCGGGTGAGAGAGAGAGGGGAAGAGAGTTGCGATCGACTCTCGTCATCGAATGACAGATGTGGTGGGACGATATTGTCTCTGGTGGCATCCTTGTTGATTGGTTTGTGGGACTTCATCTCTATGGTTTCTCCTTCTCTGGTTCGATAGACATAGGTTTGATGTTAGGGTTTCAAATGTGTGAGAGAAACAGACAGACAGAGGTCTGAGAGAGATAAAGAGTGATCCAAATCTCAAAGAGAGAGAGAGAGAGAGAGAGAGAGAGAAGGATATATATATATATATATATGAATGGACAGATGGATATAAAAGTAATTTTATTTCGAGGGAAAATGGGGCCGGGGATGGGCTGGGTCTGGGGCTATGAAAGCTATCCGCGTCCCCGACCTGAAATTGATCGAGTATGCATTTTCGAATACCATCCCTGGCCCGTCGGGAGTATTTTTTAAGAAAATACCATTCTAATCACGGACGGGGGTCGGGTTCTCGTAAGGCGGGTTCAAATTTCCATCCCTAATCTTTGGTGTTAGATCTTAAGGAATTGACGGCTTAGAGGTCATTTTTAGATGATGCTACATAGTAGAGTCACTTAATTATGTAGTGATAAGTAACAGACTTACACATAGGTGGAGATTTTTTTTTTTTTTTGTAGTACATAGGTGACGATTCAAATCTACATTCCTGACACTGGGTACGATTAACCTAAACTTGAAAAGTTTGTTCTACCAACTTTGTTGCCTAATACTGTATTTTTGGAAAGAAATTTAGAAAGAAAAAGAAAAATAATAAGTAAAATGTAAATAAAATATACTCACATTTCATATAATTTTTTTTTTTGTTTTAAATCTCTTCTCAAAGTCTTTAATCATACACAACCTAAGAGAATCAGGATAATGGAACCTAGACCTCAAAGTTTATGTCTTTTTAAATTATGAGTACTAAGAGATTGTTTAACATGAACTAAAATAACATATTTTTTATATATTTATTTTTTTAAGTCATATTACATATCTATTTTTTTTACATATTTTTTTATAAAAAAAATAAAAAAATATTTTTAGGTTAAGTTTGGCAATTCAAAAATAATCTATCTTTTTATCTTTTTTCTATCACATCATTTTTTATTTTTCTATACATCTTTTTATAAAAAGACAAAAAATACACATATTTAAGTCATTCCAAAGAATCATTTATTTAAATGAATAATCCCTTAATATTATTTATTTATTATTAATTTGTTTCGGACAGACTGCGGCAACCTGACGAAGTACTTTCCCGAACTCTGCCCATGCATGATGTCTGAAAAATGCAAAACCACGCGCTCAGTATCGCGTGCGTGAGTTTCTTTGTCCACAATCAACCACTGGCATCAATATTCATCATCAATTCAACACAATAAAAACAAAGAGGGACAAAGGTATCACCGAAGAAAAGCTTCGAATCTCTCGAATCCCAACCAACCTCCAAGAACCCATCCTCAAAACCCTAACCCTAGTTTCACAATCTCAGATCATCATCATCATCATCATCAATCTGTGAAACGGTTTTGAGGTTGAATCGATTTGAATCAGAACTTGGGGTGTGAGAAGAGAACACACAAAATTAAAGAGCAGAGGGAGATTTGAACAATGTCTGCAATTGTGTGCGGCAAGAGATCTTTCTTCGAAGACATTCCTTCATCGCCACAATCTTCATCATCGCCTCCTGTTTCCAAGAGGCTTCGCTGCTCTTCTTCCACCTCTCCGGTTCGCTTCTCTCCTTTCTCCAATTCTCCGTCTCTCCTCGATCAGCTCCGAGCTCAATTCCCCGATATGGACAATCAGGTCAGTTTGATTGATGATGATATTAGGTTTTGTGTTAGATCTGAATGATTTATTTATTTATTGTTGTTGAATTTGGTTTTTGAATTTAGAAAATGTTATGATTTGAGACTCCTTTGGGGGTTTTGATTTTACTCTTATAATTGTCAATTTTTGTTTTTTATTTTATTTTTTGTTTTTACCGTGGGATCAATCATTCATTCATGCATTACTTTTGATTCAAATGGTTATATATGAGCAATTGATGCTTTGTTCTTTGTTTTCTCTTCAAGATGTTGATGATGATTAAATTTTTTTAATGGAGTGTTTGGGATAATAGAACATTTGCCCTAGATGAATATTCATTTGGGTGTGTCACTTTTCTGTACTTGATCAACTGTAGTGTATGAGGTTGTGTTTGGATCATTGATTTGAGTAAGAATTTGAAATGGGTAAAGGAAAATGTGGGTGAAATATGAATGAAATATATATTTACATTCACAGTCTTTTTCCTTTCCCTTTTCAAATCCCTACCCACATACATCCATGACCTAAACACAGCCTAACTAGCTGTTGTAGAAAGTTCATATTTTTATGGGAGGTGCATTGTTCATCTCTTTTTCATGGGGAAAATCAATTCTCCGGAGTCTTGATATTTGTCATTGCAGGTTACGGGAGGTTTGGCCTATCAGTGCAATATAATTCATAGAGGGTCATCTACTAAACATTTGTAAACATTTGTGTGGACCCTGTACTTCGTTTTATCGCCAGCCTTGTTTCTGTATTTTCAGTCACTGACACAAGTCGAAGCTATCAATGTTTTGATATTGTAACTAGTCTAGTTGGTGCGTCTGAATAATCAAAAGACTTTCTAATTCTTTTGTGAACCCTGCCTATATTAAATTTCCTTATTTGAATAATGTGGCTCATGTTCTCTTACTCATTGAAATGATATTTGCTTCTGCACAATTATTAACTGCCTTATCAAGAAATATCTTTTCCATGTGCATTTGTTGATAAAATTATTAATTACTGATTCCTTTATCATTTGATCTTTCAGCTTCTTGAGAGAGCACTAGATGAATGTGGCAATGATTTAAATGCTGCTATCAAGAGCCTGCATGAGCTTTCTCTTGGATATGTAGGAGGAAACTCAGATTCTGCTGAGGAATCGAATGCAAATATGGAGAAAGGTATACATTTAATTTTAATGGACAGATGGAGGAGGATAGGTTGAAAATTTTGAGCCCCACCTTTGCTCCCTTCATCTCAACTCTCATATTTAGTAGTATTGAATATTCTTTAACTTTTGAGTCAGGGTTGGGATGGGCTTCTAAGATTTGGCTTGATTTATTACAAAAAAATTCTATATTGCATATGTTGGATGACTCATTTAAAATTTCCTTTTTGGTTTGATCATGGTCATTATTGTGAACTGCTCAATCCAACGTGCACATGCACGCGCGCACACACACGCGCGGGAGATAGAGATTTTTTGAAAGGAGATACTTAGCTAATAATTGCTCATTCCAAGAAGGGTAATAGCATATTTAGGGTAGGGATTCCAGGGTTGGCTTTGACTTTTTCAGGGTCCAAAGCAAAATTTCTAACATGGGGCCTTTTATACATTAAAAAAGAAAAAAAAAAGTTTCCAAACTGGCCTTCTAATATGGAATGATTTTTTTTTTTTTTTGGGGCAAAATGAAACCAGTTCGTGATTTAAATTTTATTTTAAAATTTTAAACTTCCGTATTCTTGAGTATAAATCTCAAATGATTAGCTCTAATATTACTAAATTAACCTGTATAATTCAACCTATCAACCAAATCCATTCAATCATTCTGGTGACATAGTTGACTAAAGGTAAGATTTAATCAATTTCAATTTTAAAAATTATTTCTCCAGAAAAAATTGTAATAGGCATAGTCAATATACGTAATCCGTATATTTGGGAAACAACCATCCATTAGTTTCAAATAATTCACCGCATCAATAAGTTTTTTTGTTTCTTTTGGGGGGCTTTTATTTTTTTTAATTAGCAAGTATAATAGTAGACAGTTTTTGGGGCCCTTTTTTTCAAACAATTTTTGGAGGCCCAAAGCAGACACTTCCTCAGCTTTGCCTCGAAGTTGGCACTGAGGGGATCATGTCCCCCTCTTTTTCCTTGGTTGAAAGAGGGTGGCCCAATTATTATGTTTTACTCTTAAATGGTTAATATTCCAAGAATGTGAGATTCCCATGGGAAAATGGGGGAATTAGATTCCTACTTAATTTGGGAATGTGATTCTTATTGAAATAGATAATTAAAAATCACTTTCCTATTACAATTCGTTTCTAACATTGGAATCATGGGACCATGAATCACATTTCCATTCTCTGTCAAGATTCTTATCATCCATACTTAGCCTCAAGGTGAGACAGGCATTATTAGGCAAGACTACATTGTAACAATCTCATGGTTTAAAATGAAATGGTGCAATTTTATTAGCTGACCACTTCAAACCTTCTCTTACTTGGTGTCTCTTAGAGGCTAGAATCTTAGGTGTGCATCCTAAATTTTCAGGTTCAACAACCAATGATGGAGTTACAGCTCCTCCGGTGGATCCTTCAGCCCAAAACTATCTACAGATGGATGGTGCAGAATGGGTCGAGTTGTTTGTGAGGGAAATGATGAGTGCTACTAGCATAGATGATGCTAGATCCCGTGCATCAAGAACCCTGGAAAGCTTAGAGAAGTCTATTACTGTACGTGCTGGTGCTGAGGCAGCACAAAGTTATCATAAGGTTGGTATTAAGAATGCATGTTTTTTTAATATTACACCCTTTGACCACAGTGATGTGACAAGTAGGAGTGAATGCTTACTTCTGATGCCCTTGTCATGTAGCTTGTTACTGGAATCTCTTAGACATATTAATCTTGTTATGGAAACAAGCTTACAAATGTTTTGATTGGTTAACTGGACTTATTACTTCTTTTCTAGTTGATAGAAAACAATATTGTGTACATACACTGTTGTCGGCTTTTTTATTATGTTTTCTGTTGTCAGGAGAATATGATGCTCAAGGAGCAAATTGAAGTTCTGCTCCGGGAGAACTCCATTCTCAAACGTGCTGTGGCTATCCAGCACGAACGTCAAAAGGAGTACGATGATAGGAACCAAGAGGTGCAACATTTGAAGCAATTGTTGTCTCAATATCAGGAGCAACTGAGGACTCTTGAGGTTAAAATCGAATCTTTATCAACTTCGTTCTTGTTTTTCAGAAAGAATCACACCAAAGGATTTGTTACACATCTTAACGTGCTGCATCCATAAAAAAATCTTAACTGTTGAGCTTAAAATGGAAGTGTAAATATTATCACCACCTGTCTAGTGGATCACATGGTATTCAGTTGGACTTGTATCCAAACTGTGAAAAGATATGATTCATGTAAATATGTTTTCCGAAGAAGTTAAAAGAATAATTTATTTATCAAAAAAAAAAAAAAAATGGTTAAAAGAATAAATAAATAATGATAATGTACAATCTCTTTTCTATATGTAGTATTTGTATTCGTTGTGGTAAAGAGCATCTGTAGCATGGCAATGGCCTGCATTTTTGCTACGAACTCAAGTTAGTTCGCAATTGTTTTTTTTGGAAACACATTTATGGGCTAACAATTCTCCTGCTTTCGCGGTATATGGTTTCAGGTGAACAATTATGCACTGTCGTTGCATTTGCAGCAGGCTCAGCAAAGCAACTCTATCCCTGGACGCTTCAATCCTGATATCTTTTGATAAAGAGAGGGGAACTTAAACAGCTTGATTATCAGATCAGACATAGGATGTTTGCCAAAGAATCCTTCTTTTTATAAATTTATTTTGTTGCAATAATGTAATAACCTAGGTTTGGGAGGTAAAAGATGTGTAGATTAAGGCTGCTTTGGCCTTTTTCAAAATCTGATGGGCTGTCATGTAGTAGTAATTGTAAGACCTCAGTCAATGTTAGGGTTGATTAGAAAAAAATTGAAGTCTTGAAGTTATTGTGGATGTTTTATTTGATAAGTTTGCTGTCTAGCTTTGGCCGGAGTGGGTTTGTGCAGGAAAAAATACTTGAAATGTTGAAGATGGTAGTGTCAATCCCCCTAGGATTTAAGACTCTTCAACAATTCCAAAACATGTTATCCAAGTGAGACTCCATGAAGAAACTATGATGATTGTCCAACCAATGGAGAATCTATGGTTTTGTAGACTTCACAAACCTTATCAGCAAAGTTAAAATCAGAATTCTATGTGCAATTGTTAGGTTGATCGAATTGTAGAATTGAATCAAGAATCGAATCAAGAATTGCAAGATTTTACTTTCAATGCAAAATAAAAAGTATATATATGATCAATAATTATAATGTTTGTGTTGACACAAAAAAATAATTTTATGTCGATCATGGCTTGTTTATTATGACTCAATCTCATTTAATTGATTGTGTTTTGTTGATTATGGTTAAATTTAATTTCATTGATTGTTACCAATTGATTTTAGTCAATTTTAGTCTCTTAATTTAGATTATAAATTATTTTTAATACAAAATTATGGCCAAAACATTTATATGTTAATTTATTATTATTATTGTTAGCTTATTGCTTGTGTAAGAGGTAATTGAATACATAATGAAGTAGTGGAGGCAGTTGGAGTTGACACGCATGAGTTGATGCTAGAATTATGGGTTGTGGAACTGTCTTGAGCAGTTGTTTTGAAAGATACCGCATGGTTGTAGGGTGAAAGATACCGCATGGTTGTAGGGTTATAAATGGGCAGAGGAAACAAAAACGGAGAAATCATCAACACTCAACCTGAGTTAAAATAAAGATTGTGTTTGGAAGAGTTTTGGAATTGTAATTTCAGCTCTTAGTTTACATATGGTGTTTGTTTGTGACTTTTAAAAATTAATTTCATACTCACTTTTGAAAACTCGGTTGAATGCGGGAAAATTTGAACTAACCGGTCGTCTCACCAGTTGTTCGGTCAATTGATCGGAACAGTGCAATTTTTTTTTTTTTTTTGCAATTGACACATGTTAATTTTTATATATTCAATAAAAAATATTTTTTCAATTTTTAATTGTTTTTTATGAGTTTTAATAGAATTTTGAGTTGTATGTTTGGTTGTGAGTTGTAAGTTTTTGTATCATATATTATATGTCACATCAAAAAAATTTCACTCAATTTAAAATTTTTTTTAAAACTCATTTACCAAACAAATTTTTCACACTCAAATCGTAATTTCAAAACTCACAAACTCAAAATACAACTGTATTCTCAAATTATATTTAGAAAATTCTACCAAACGCAACCAAAATTTTTCTATGAGTAGTTTAACATATTGGGGGTGTTTGGTAAAACTTATTTGTAGCTTAAATCAACTTGAAGCTTAGAATAAGTCATGTTGATGTGTTTGGTAAAAATTATGAGGGATGGATTATAGCTTAATTTAAGCCATTTCAGCAATAATCTGTTAAGTTAGTTTCGAGGTGCTTTTGAAAATTGATTATGCGTGTAATTGTTTGTTGAGGTGTGTAATGACTTAAATGCCCTTTAGATATTTCACCTGTTACCAAAAATCCACTATATAAGTCTTGTTCTCAGCACTGTTCACTTGAGAGAAAGACAAAGGCGATTTCCAGCCAGGGGCGATTTCCGACGAGGGCAATTTTTGGCTCTTCAACACTGTTCTCAACTCTCTCTCTCTCTCTCTCTCTCTCTCGCTCGCTCACACACACACACACACACACACACATACACACATACGAACCAAAGCTCTCTCTCTCTCCCCATCGCGTATCAACGTTGTTTCAGACCGGTTAGGTTTTTACGAACGAGAGCTCTCCTTCTCTCTCTCTCTCTCTCTCTCTCTCTCTCTCTCTCTCTCTTTTTCTTTCCATCACTATTTGAAATCGAAAATCATCTCTAGCGTTCACTCTCTCTCTTCGCCGCCTCCTGCACCTGCATTGACGACTCGCGCATCAACGCCGTCATATCAACGATGTTTTAGACCGGCGGCTAGGGTTTTGCGAATAAGAGCTTCGTGATTGGGATGAAGAGGAGAAGGAGAAGAAGGGTTTTGCAGACCAGCAGCTAGGGTTTTGCAGAACCAGCTGGTCGCCGGTCTGAAATAGAAGAGAAGAAGTGGGGGCCGGCAGCGTACGGATGGAGGAGAATAAAGGGGTTGGCGGCTAGGGTTTTGTAATGTAGAAAAATTTGATTGTTTGATGAAAAAAAAATTGATTATATTAATTGATACTAATTAATAATTTTAGTATTAATTGATACTAATTAATGAAATCACAATTAATATAAATACATGAATATAATTAATATGTAAGAAGAGAAGAATAAGAAAGAAGAGAATAAAAAACAATTAAGAGAAGAAAAAAAAAAGAGAAAAGAAAATAAGGTGAAAAAGAAAATAAAATGAAGAAAAAGAAAAAAAAAAGGAAAAAAGGACATTACACAGTAAAAAGTTATTTTACAGCTTATTCAACCAAACACTACTCTACTAATTGAATCCATAATCCTACAGCTGCGGTTAACAGCTTATGTTTAAAGCTATAATCTATAATTTGTTAAATCATAATCTATAATCATTTTCTCACAGTTCTACCAAACGGGACCATTATAAGAGTGGTTTATTCTATCTAGGAGTAGTTTTAATTTAGTGATTTTGTAATTGTTTTCTGGTTCTAGTAATTAGTAAATTTTTTCTTGGTTTGTTTGTGTTTTATTCTTGTTTAAATCTTTGTGACAAGTAACAATTTCAGCAATATAATATTAGTTTTAGTTTGTTTCTTTTTGTCAATTTCCTCCAAAGAAGTCATTGAATCTATCAAGGTATAGGCCACCAACTGCATTACTTAATCTGTTTGTTGTTTGTGAAAATTAACAGTGTGTTTGGTTTGAATTTTTTAGATTAAGTTTTTTGAAAATTGAGTTTTTTGATTTTCGTGTTTTTTGATTTTTAGTGAATATTTTTAAAATTTTAAACATCTTTTTTACTTTTTTTAATGCACCTTACTCAAATGTATCTAAAAAATAAAAAATTTGTGAAAAAATATTTTAAAAAATTTAAAAATACAAAAAAATGTGCCAAATTCTCGTTTTTTTTTTTTTTTTTTTTGTATTTTTTGTATTTTTGGTATTTAGTGAATTTTTAAAAGGTTTTTTTCACAATTTTTTTACTTTTTAGGTATATTTATGTTAACTATGTCTAAAAAGTAAAAAAATTGCTTAAAATATTAAAAAAATTCAGTAAAAACAAAAAAATATGAAAAATAAGAAAGTAAAATTTTCTGAAAAGTGTTTTTTAAAAACCTAACCAAGCAAGCTGAATTTTTTTGTCGAATCAACCTTGTCAATTTGACCCAAATCAAATTTTTGCTAACAATGTGTTAACTAGTTGGGTAAATTACATTGACCTTTCTTTAAGTTTGGAGACAATATAAAGATCTCAGTATAAGAGCATCCCCATCAGTAACCTTATATTTTACCCTAAAATATTATTAAAAAACTCATTCCCTATTTTAAAAATCACATTTTTATTTACTTCTCCCAACAAACTTCGTGTTTTTTTTCCCCTATTATTCTCTTAAAATATTATTAAAATATTCTTTCACTTTTCATCTTCTGAACTGGTGGTGGTGTTCATTACCCGGCTTGAATTAGCCATTCAACACAGGAAATCTTCGTTGCAACTTATATCAGGGGGTCTAAACCAATCACAAAGGAAAGTAAACAGTGTAGGCATATTATTGCAATGAAAAATATATAATGTAAACACATATATGATGTGTGGGGACATAATTTTTGAATGACAACACGTGGCCAAGGTGACACCGAAGTCTTAGCCGAGGTGTCACGTGTCCTGGTCATGATGCCGAGATGATCTTAGCTAGGCCGAGGTTATCTGTGAGAATACCGAAATCCGAGATAAGCAGATAAGGGACAAGAGTCCTAAATTGGGAGAAGACTTCAGTTTGGGTAAAGATGAGACTCTTAGAGAGTTTATCCTAATCCCACTAGGAGTCCTAGATTAGCAGTAATTCTAAGTCCATTAGGGCTAGGCTCCTATTGGGACTAGGATTATGTTAGCTATAAAAGGGAGGCACCCCCATGGGTCTAAGGTATGCTTTTGATATTCTGTCTAGTGAGTTAAGCACTATTGGTTATTTTTGAGAGATATGGAGTACTGACTTGATTGTCGGAGTACCCCCGGGTGGACGAGCCACCGCCGGAGACTCTTCTTTCTGTTGCAGGTCAGACAGGTGCCATCTATTCTGCCGGTGTTCTCCAGTTGAGTACTAAGTTGGCAGTGTGGTCGGAAATTGACACACACAATTTGGCGCCGTCTGTGGGAAAGAAAGGAGAATAGATGGCTATCACCGTACAGGATCAACGTGTTGAAAACGACGAGTTTAGCGAAGATGGAGAGTCTGTAAACATAAATGGAATAATGACCCTTCCAGAAGGGACGCGAAGACAGGGGGCATAAGCGCTCCCAAGGAGATGACATTCAAGTATAGAAGAGCTCAGCCTAAGTGAGCAGATCCTGGATTTCAGGCCCCGGACCCCAGATCTTGAAAGACAATATCTCAGCCTAAATAAGCAGGTCCGAGAAGAGAAGAGCTCAACCTGAGTGAGCAGATCCAAGATTTCAGAAGACATGATCTCGGCCTGGATGAATAGGTCCGAGAAGAGAAGAGCTCAACCCGAGTAAGCAGATCCAAGATTCCAGAAGACAAGATCTCGGCACTTAAGTCCGAGAAGAAAAACGGCTCGCCGATGTGAGGCCGAGGTAATGATGAATAACTTAGACTCATTATATGGCAGAGTCGAATCTTGCATATAATGGAGTTGAACTAAGTTGGAGTAACATAGGCTTGCCATGTCAGTAGAATCAAACTCAGGTTGAAACCAAGTAAGATCAACAAAGAAATCAAGGCTAACAACCTCGGCTTGAAACCAACTTCGGCGAACAAGATCACATACACAAGCTTAATGTGAACATAAGTCCACATTAGGGGGCAAAGAGTTATAGATGATGTTTAACACTTATTGAAATTTGTAGCAATTTACAAGTTGAAGTTAAACCGATGTGATGTTTAACACTTGTTGAAATTTGTAGCAATTTACAAGTTGAAGTTAAACCGAGATGATGTTTAACACTTGTTGAAATTTGTAGCAATTTATAAATTGAAGTTAAACCGATATTATGTTTAACACTCGTTGAAATTTGTAGCAATTTACAAGTTGAAATTAAACCGAGATGATGTTTAACACTTGTTGAAATTTGTAACAATTTACAAGTTGAAATTAAACCGAGATGATGTTTAACACTTGTTGAAATTTGTAACAATTTACAAGTTGAAGTTAAACCAAAATCATTGTTTAACACTTGTTGAAACTTGAGAAAATTTTACAAGTTGAAGTTAAACCGAAATCATTGTTTAACACTTGTTGAAATTTGTGGACAATTTACAAGTTGAAGTTAAACCGAAATCATTGCTTAACACTTGTTGAAATTTGTGGACAATTTACGAGTTAAAGTTAAGCCGAGGTTAAACCCATGTTGAAATTTTATGAAAAAATTTACAAGGTGAAACCAAGGTTATGCCAAGAAAAGGTACTTGGGTACTTGTCGAGGTAAATCATCAGTTTGTATAACCGAGGTGTGTCACCCCGAGACAGTTGCAAAGGAGGCCGGTTTCGGCTGAGAAACTTGAACGAACTTGGTCGTTGGTTCTAAGGCATTGATGAAAGCAGACTATAGGTCTTGGTCATATTGAGCTAACGAGTTCTGACTTCGGCAATAAATGATGGAGCGAGCTTAGCCGACGTGCTAAGTGGAATAAATGATATAGATTCCATCACGTCAGGATGCCGAGGTAATAGAACCTAGGGGGCAGTTATGGGGACATAATTTTTGAATGACAACACGTGGCCGAGGTGACACTGAAGTGTCAGCTGAGGTGTCACGTGTCTTGGTCATGATGCCGAGATGATCTCGGCTAGGCCGAGGTTATCTGCGAGAATACCAAAATCCGAGATAAGTGGATAAGGGACAAGAGTCCTAAATTGGGAGAAGACTTTAGTTTGGGTAAAGATAAGACTCTTAGAGAGTTTATCCTAATCCCACTGGGAGTCCCAGATTAGCAGTAATCCTAAGTCCATTAGGGCTAGGCTGCTATTGGGACTAGGATTATGTTGGCTATAAAAGGGAGGCACCCCCATGGGTCTAAGGTATGCTTTTGATATTTTGTCTAGTGGGTTAAGCACTATTGGTTATCTTTGAGAGATATGGAGTACTAACTTAATCGTCGGAGTACCCCCGGGTGGACGAGCCACCGCTGGAGACTCTTCTTTCTGTTGCAGGTCAGACAGGTGCCATTTATTCTGCTGGTGTTCTCCAGTTGAGTACTAAGTTGGCAGTGTGGTCGGAAATTGACACACACATGATGTATACATAGCTTATTCATGGGGTTCTCTGTAACTCAGTCGAGAAGAAGAAATGGGTGGTTGACCGGCCGGTTCCGGGAGGTTGACCGGCTGGACATCCGGGTGGAAGACCGGTGAGCAAGTTTTGCCCAGATTGGACGACCATTGTTAGATATGAGGGAGCTATAGTAACTCCCTACAAATAAGGAGTAACTGTAGCAAATATTAATTTAGGGTGGCTTATAAATGAGCTGATCGGGTGGTATCAGGGACCTTTAACCCCTTAAAATAGGTAAAGGAATGATTTAAGGGAACCGATGGGGATGCTTTAATTATATTGAGTTTCCTTAAGGTTTTAAATCACCTGATACTTTGTCCCATTATCAGTAATAATTTGTTCTATTTTTATTAAGGGCAAATTACGCTAATAGTCCCTATAGTTTGGGGCTTGTGTCACATTAGTCCCTGATTTTTCAATTGTGACACATTTGACTATGAATTTTGAATTTTGTTTCAAATAAAGACAATTGAACATAACATTGCTTAATTACAAGGGCAAAATCGTCTATTTGATAAAATATAAACTAATTTGACAAAAATAAATGTCAAAAATTTTTTTTAAAATTTTTAAAAATTATTTCTACTTACCAAAGATAAAATTATGTAAAATTGATAAAAATTACATGATTAATTTTTAAAAATTAATTTTACACGATCATCATTCAAATACATAATAAAAATTAATTTGGTAAAAAAATAAATAAATGTCTAAAAGATTTATCAATTTTATATAATTTTATCTTTAGTAGGTAGAAATAAGTTTAAAAAATTCAAAAATAATTTTTTGGCATTTATTTTTTGTCAAATTAATTTGTATTTTATCAAATTGACGAATTTGTCCTTGAAAAATCCAATAGTATTTTCAATTGTCCTTATTTGGAACAAGATTCAAAATTCAAGATCAAATGTTGTTGGCTACATATTTTGTACGAGCCAATTACAATTCGACGCGTGGCGAAATAAGGATAATTTAGGAAGACTATTCAGGTCCTCGATCCTGATCGTACACGTGGCAGTTAGTATTGGTTATTAAAAGATCTGAGTAGCAACGAATCAACAAAGGGATACAAAGTGACGTGGCTCCAACGGTTACTCGCATTTCAGATTCAAATTTAAGAGGAAAGCTTAACTGCAAGTAATGGCGTAATGGAGCTAATATTGAGCCAACATGATCGATGATCATGGAAGAGTAGTTCGACGGTTGGAAATGCAATTTGATGGTAGAGAAGACCCTAGAAAAACCCCCGGACTCAGATCATACAAATCAGTCTTACTTTACATATTTTCTTTTCCAGTTTTACATTTGCTGTTCTTTAAATTCCTGCTCTTTACATTCCTGTACTTCAAATTCCTGCACTGCACTTCATTCATAGGAGTAGTTTCAAGTAGATTGTTGCTGTAAACCTCTACGAGGCTGAGTTTGGATCATTGTAAGTTTTCATTCTAATGAAATACTTCAATTGCTCTTCATTTAACTGTTATTTTGCTTAATTTCTCCTAAGTCAAGCCACCAGTCAAAGTCCTCTTCATTGAGGCTGAAAGAACTAAAGTATAATCGTCTGATAATTGGTTGGCAATTAACATTTCTGTAAGGATTGATTGATCCTTGTTGGCACACTCGTATTTACAAAAATACCCTTCGAAAGCCAAAAAGCCAACATATATTTTTGGCACGTCCAGTGGGACCAATTAAAATGGCTAGACGAAAAAGATAAGGAGAAAATGAACGCTTGGAAGAAGGCGTAGAAGGAGAGGTAGAAGTACTTAATCCAGAGGATAATGTGGTAACACATCCTGTGGAAACTGCCATATTATTAGAACCTATGGTCGAACAGGCCAGTACTTCAGGACAAGAACCACATGTTCATAGTATTGGACGAAACCAAGGAATTGGACCATCCACTGTTCCATCTACTCATCTAATAAATCCATGGAATGGCCTAGTAGATGCCATGGGACAACAATTAATGAACACAATGGAAAGGTGGGCAACATCCTTTTTGGATCGAATGAATAACCACCAGCCAACAAACACAAGACACATCGAAAAAGTTTTGAATGTCCCTCAACAAAGATTGGCTAGAGATAAACAGCCTATGCAAGTTAATGGACATTCTAATGGTCAAACTAGTAGTCAGAACTATGAAAGACCATCACCTCAGTCTTGGTATGAACCCATTTCGAGGCCTATAGCATGTCAAAATGCCTCAGTACTCAACAATGAAGCCATACAAATTGGTGGATCTGGCCCAGTACAAGAAACTGGCATAAGAATGGTCACAAATCCCATGTTCGAAGCCATACCTGGTACAAGGGGGTTCACTAATCCCTTATTCGAATTTATACCCGGGGGGTTGGAAGGTTTGCCTGCAAATAGAAGGGACACAACACCTGTTACAGCACCTTTCGCAGGACAGGCTCAAAGGGGTTACCCACACCCCCAACAGCAACCTGCGCCATAGGGACAATCAGTCCCAAATGTACCACATTATGGATCAAGAGGACCACAAGCACAAGTTTGTCCACCAAATCCTGTGTTTTTTTGTCACGATTCAAACCTGCCCCTATAGGTTTGGCATCGTAATCGGCCAGTAATCCGAGGATTACCTACGGCCTCTGAACAGATTAACAAAATATTAGGGGCTAGAGGAAGCAAATAATAATATACAACGTCCATTGAGCTGTGCAGACTTATATGAGACAGAAAAATTTTAAACTTTTTATTTACATATATACACATGACTTGAAGAACCAAGCAAGAAAACATAACTGAACTTAAACTTTACATCACATAACGACAACACTTAGCATATCCGGAACCTCCATGGGAGGCACATAGGTTGGCTGACAGAACAGATTCTAGACAGATGCCTCTAAGCTTGGTCACGCACCTGATCACCTACATACATAAATAATACAATAAGCTAAAGCCCAGTGAATAATAACAGAGTAAAGGGTTTAATGAATGATGTCCATCACAGAGTTAGAAATCATAGTTTATATCAGAAACACAGTCTTATCAGAAATAGAGTCTTATGCATATTCAGATTTCCAATCAGAAATAGATTCAGATACATGCTCATATTCATAATCATATTTAGATTTTGCATAAGCTCATATGTGGTACACCCATTAGCTAACAGATCAGATAGGTCCAGAGACCACAGACAGAGTTGGTACCAACAACCATAAAGGTCCATATCTTGCGCGCAAGTAGCCACGGTATTGTTTCCCTCGAGCGAGGGCCATGGGCCACGGTATTGTTTCCCCCGGGCGAGGGTCATAGGCCACGGTATTGTTTCCCCTGGGCGAGGGCCATAGGAACTAAGGGTGCCACAAATACTTTTCAGAAAATTGGACATTCATTTATTTCCAACATATCATAGCTTTTCAAGAATCAATCATTTCGTATCATAGTATACTGAAAATACATAACATTGAACATAACTTTACAAAGTTATTACTCACAGAGGGCTGCAGAGGCAAATCAGACAGACTGGATATATCAGAAAAAAATCGGGCAGACAATGGCGCGTGACCTACACAAACATATAACATATACACATTGAAATACAATATTACTCCCTTGATTAAGCTTGTCCCTTCTAGTCTTTAGTCTTTATAGTCCGAAGTTCTACTTCGTTTATTTTTTCTCATTTAAATAAACCGGGTTCTTATTTAATATATTCTTTCATTACTAAGTCCTTCTTTTCCAAATAGATTGATCCTTTACTTGGCTTATTAAACAATTATCACTAGATCAATGATTCATTCTTTAACTAACTAATCTATGTTGACTAGTAGCTTATTATTCATTATTAAGTCATAAATTCCTTAGAACATTATAACATATACACATTGAAATACAATATTACTCCCTTGATTAAGCTTGTCCCTTCTAGTCTTTAGTTTTTATAGTCCGAAGTTCTACTTCGTTTATTTTTTCTCATTTAAATAAACCGGGTTCTTATTTAATATATTCTTTCATTACTAAGTCCTTCTTTTCCAAATAGATTGATCCTTTACTTGGCTTATTAAACAATTATCACTAGATCAATGATTCATTCTTTAACTAACTAATCTATGTTGACTAGTAGCTTATTATTCATTATTAAGTCATAAATTCCTTAGAACATTATTCACATGCATGAAATTGGCATCAAAATTACTAGTTTTATATTCTTATAAATTTTTCAACTAGTTTCCATAATCTTGGACTTAGCTTAATTTATAACCTCAATTTAATTCATAACCATAGATGCCCCAAAATATGTTTAATCTCAAATTACAAGTATGGATTAAAATCTAATTATAAAATCAACACTTTATCTAACATTAGGATTAATTCTAATTTTCCATAAACTTGATGTTTATAAAATATTTCATTTCTCTCTTCAAAATATGAGATTGAATTAATCCAAATCCTTCAAAATCCATGATGTATGCAATACAAATAGGCCCAATTTTATTATTAATAACAAAATCAACTTAATTATAAATTACACAAATCAATTTCTTAGAAATTCAACTTAACTCAATTTCTAAAATATACTTAAATGGAACAAACCTTTTAAATTAAATCATATGCATGGATTAAACAAATTCCTAGTTTTCATAATAAAATCAAAACTCCTTTTAATTCCAAAATCAACTCTCAAATTAAGAATGATTCTCAAAATTGAACCTAATTCAAATCCATAAACCTTTTAGACATGAACTAAAATCCCAAAACCTTGAAATTTTATAATGCATGTCTAATTAAAGTATTAATCTTGTAGATTTTTCCCATGCATGTAACATTTAGGCATAATTTCATGCAAAATCACAACATCAAACCCAAATAATCAATTTCCATAAATTTGAATCTAATTCAATTTTATCACTCTTTCACTAATTCCTTTTAATTTACATGAAATTGAAGTTATATGACTCTTAGGAAAGCATTTGCATGTATGAAATTAAGAACCAACTAATTTTCTATGTTCAAAATCAAATCATAATTTAATTCTTGATTTAGCCAAATTTAAATTAAATTAATTTCCCTCATAACACATCCAAATTTAAACTTATCAATTTTTACACATGAATTAAATTTGAAGTCTTGAAATTTCAACATGCATGCAAGTATGGGTTTCAATTTGTAAAGAACAAAATAAATCAAATTCTAACTAATTAATTTCCCAATATATATCCATGATCTTAAAACATAACCCAAAATTTCTTGGTCTTCTTGTTAATTCCTAATAATTACATGATTTTGAGTCCAAGTTTAACCAATTTAAGAAATCATCACTCATAATCTCCATCCTAACTTGATTTACATGCAAAAATCTAATTTCTATCCATTAATATAATTGATCTACAATCTTCATTTTAATCTTCTCAAAATTCACCTTGAATAAATTTTTGTCTAGATTAAGTAAACCACACTAGAAAGAGGATGGAATTCCTTACCTTAAGATGAATTTTTCATAATTTTTTTTGGCTTGAGTTTTGATAATCCATAAGCTTTTCTCCTTCTCCTTTTTTCTTCTACAGCCGAGCACCCTCTGCTTCTTCTCTAATTTGCTCCAGCAGAATTAAGGCATCACTTGACTTCAATTGCCTTCTCTCACTATTTTATTTATTTTTATTCATTAGTGGCACACTTGTCTACATCTCATGAATCCATATGTTAATACATTTATATAGATCAATTGCTGCCTTCCTCTTTACACGTACACACACATCACAATTAGATTGCTCAGTACACCCACCTAAATTTCTCAGTGCGCACACACCCATAATTCTAATTTATTCCGTAAGGCAACTTATACTTAGGATTAATCTCAATTAGGCAACACTTAGTCTTGATAAATCTCAATTAGCACATCAGTAGATTAATTATAACAAATCATAGATCTCTCATAATTTAATTAATCTAATTGATTTCCATTAGAGCCTAATTAATTATATTTAATTTTATTAATCCGAATAAGATTTTTAATCAGGCTCCCAAAAGACTCCAAATAATAAATTGGACTTACTTCCAACCTCAATTTTGGTTTCTTAAATCATTTAGGTCTTCAATTTCTGATCAGACTCCAAGTTTCCGTCAATAAATCACATATCCAAATTAGACACCCCATAACTAAATTTAATTCACAATAATCACAATTCTCAATCCTCATAATTTAATCAACTCCAATTAGGACCTAATTAATCGAATCTCAATTTCACTAAACTGAATCGAATATTTAATTAAACTTCCAAATGGGTCCGTAATTAAAATTAAATTGATTAACTTCTCAATTTCACTTCAGCCATTTGGACCCTTAATTTCTAATTCCAAAATAAACCTTCATTAAAATCATATACGAGTCAGATTCCACAATTCTCATAAATCCCAAATAAATTATAATACTCGGCAATTAAATTTCAAATCATTTTAATTAATCAAGTACTAATCATTATACGTGATGGGGTTGTTACATTTTCCCTCCAGTAGTGGTTCAGCAGGCACAAAATATGGTCCCTAGGGACCAAATTGCTGATATTGTTAGGGAGATGTGTGGATTGATGGCTCGGGGGGTCCAGACTCCTGTATACAGAAAACTATACCCAGAATGGGTAGATAGGGTACATGAATACCTAAGGGGGTTCAGGATACCAGATTTTACCCTTTTCTATGGGAGTGGAAACCAATCAACAATAGAGCATATTGCTAGGTTTGCTGCTCAATGCGGTGAATTTACTAATCATGACTATATGAAACTAAGATTATTCCCAAATTCTCTAACTGAGGGAGCATTTGTATGGTACATCAACTTTACACCTGGCTCCATTCAAACTTGGCAACAAATGGAAGAGGCATTTCATGCCCAATTCTTCCAATCGGAGCCAGAGGTTTCCATGGCAGACTTGGCTAGATTGAGTCAAAGGCTTGAAGAAAAGGCTACTCAGTTTATTGCTAGATTTAAAAGGGCTCGAAATAAATGTAGAGTCATCCTGCCAGAGCCAGAATTCGTAAGATTGGCTCAAACTGGCTTAGAGTTCAAACTTCGAAAGAAGTTTGACTTAACTGAATTCAGAGATTTGATGGAACTAACCTATAAGGTGTCTAGGTATGAAGCATTACTAGAGGAGGAATAAGATCGAAATAATGCATCGTACAAGACATATTATAGGGATCCTAATTATGAGATCGATGCAGTAGAGATTGTGGGCAAAGAACCTGTGATCTGTGAGGCATTAATTCATAAGGATACAACAATTGACCAGCAGTTTAAAAAGAAAGACCTTCACAGAAAGTACTCTTTCGATTTAACAAAGGCAGATGACATTTTTGATCATTTGCTTGCGGCCAACTTCCTTAAGTTACCTAAAGGAGTAAAACTGCCATCTCTAGATGAACTTAAGGGAAAAGTATATTGTAAATGGCATAACTCTTGGTCTCACTTGACTAAAAACTGCATTGTTTTTTGAGACAGGATCCAAGAACAAATTCGGAAAGGAAGTTTGAAATTCCCAGCCAAAGCAGAAAAGGCCATGGAGATCGACAGTAATCCATTTCCGGAAGTTGGAGAGGTGGCAGCCAATGTCATTGTGTCAGACTTCCAGAACTTGTCCTTGACAGAATTGGAAGAAGTCAATGTGCAAATGCATGTTGATAACTAGACAACCATTAAAAAGGACACCAGAAATCCGCCAGTTATTGGACAAGGTTTCTCACACTAGAGGGAACACTCTGATTGAGAATCACTGGATGATGATTCCTTAAAGGTAGCAGTAATGCAAAGGATATGTCCCAGGTGCAGACTGAGCTATAAATGGTTGAAGGGGCTTCCAATTGATGGGAAACAATACTATAGGGATGTGCAGAGACGCTCTAAACCAACCAATGCTTATAACAAAAGGCCGTATCTGGCTAGTGTTAGGCAGCAGCCATTGGTAGTTGAACCAACAGTCGATAGAATGCATGCTAAAGGCAAGAGGCCCTTGTATGAGTCCAGGCCACCTAACTACTACAGAATGGAGAGTAGTCATTCTGAAAGAAGACTGGAGAAGAGTTTAGGTTATGAGATCAAAGCCAGAGATTGGCCCCCTAGACCAACCTCACGCAGGACAGAAAGTGGCCAACTTCATCGAAGGCCTGAATCAGGCTCGAAACATGAGGTCAGGACCAAACAAGTGCCTTCACAGCCAGTTTTGAAGATGGCTTCGAAGGTAGAAAGAAGCAGTTCAACATATGAGTCAGTAAGTTCGTGGGTACTTGGAGTTCCAGATTGGTTTGTGATGCAGAACAAACCTAGGAAATTGCCCACTAAGAGAGATGTTGGAAACCAAGGAATGATGGTTAAACCTTCTTTGGTGGCTCCGAACAATTGTGTATTGCTTAAACACCCAAAGACGAAGGAACCAACTATGGTCCCAGTCATTTCGAGATCACAAAGGAGAAAGATTTAGCGCAGGTACACTCAGTACCAGAAAGATATGAAAGAAAATGGAGAGAGCTCTTCATTGGTCCAGACAGAAGGAAAGAAAACTTAAAAGTCAGACCATACTCTAAAGACAACTCTATAAAGCAAGGTGAGTTGCAGCAGGGAACAGTTGGCCAAGGTTCATTCTGAACTAAAAGCCAGAGAGAAATCTAGCTTGGCAGGATTGGAGAAAGCTCTGATGGAGAGTGATAGCGAGACAGAAGAAGAAATTGGCATAAGCCAAAAGAAAGAAATGGTGGAGGAAGAAATGTTCGAAGTCTTCATGGCTGAGCAAACATTTTTGGTTGAAAAACCAGTTGAGAAAGATCCTTCGAAGGAATTAGTTAACAACGAAGTGCCAGAGTGCAGCATCGAGGATGCTGCTGAAGTAACTGAACAAGGTGGCCAAGAGGGAAAGCAGGTACAACTAGTCATCCAATTTGGCTCATTTCCTCCAGTATCAGTTAATATGGTACACATACTGCCTCATGAGTTCCAGGCTGGAGATGAGGACCAAGATGGCCAAGAAATTGATCCTATTCTTGTCTCTAGTAAAGACTCACAAGTGAGTATGGTACAAGATGATTCTGGAATGGCTACCCCAATGGAAACTGAATATGAGAGTGAAGAAGAGGTGAGCATTAACCTCTCATATCCTTTTGAGTATCTCTCGAATTCTATGACACAACATGTCAAGCCTTTCTACATCAAGGCTTTCTTCGATGGGATATAATTGAACCGAGTCCTGATAGATAATGGGGCAGCAGTGAATTTACTACCGAAATCTTCTTTGAAGAAACTAGGGAAAAAGAATCCTAGGTTAATCCCAACCAGCACAACCATCGCTGGCTTTGCTGGAGACAAACAGATGGCTTAGGGAATTCTACCCATCAACCTGAGTGTGGGAACCAAGGACTGCATGACAACATTCTTCGTAATCGACAGTAATGCTAAATACAATGCTTTACTTGGGAGAGATTGGATTCACACTAACAAATGTGTGCCTTCCTCTTTGCATTAAAAAATTATGATGGCCTTAGGCAATGGAGAGACAGAGGAAATTGATGCAGATCCTCAACCTTTCATAGCCTGTGCAGACTTCGCAGAGGCCAAACTGTATATTGAGGGAGTGACACCACTCAGTATACTGAGGAAACCTGATGGCTCAGCCGAAGTGACGGCTGATGAGGAAGTGACACACCTGAAGCACTTAGTCCAGGAGAGTGTTGATGAGGAGGTTGTCGTTAAGGATGACAATGATGCCTGGTTGTAGGCAAAGAAATGAAACACAAGAAGCCAAGTCTTTGGCTCTAATTAAATTCTCAACATTGGATGTAAAATCAATAGTCCAAAAAGTACAGGAGCAAGAGAGAGAAGCCATGATAATTGGCTGCAAGCAGAAGCGGCAACAGGCCAAAGTTTTGACCCTTGATAAATACTGTGCATTGGACATAGAAACAAAACTCCAGGAGATACAGGAAGAGGAAGCCTTGTGGACAGACTTTGTCTATGAGAAGGAGGGCAAAGATGTTGAATTAAAGAATCTGGGAGCAGAACAAAGCAGGGAGATTGCTTCGATGATAGAAGAAATCAAAGAAGAAGCTTCAGTAAGTTCTCAGACACAATACCCCTTAGAAGAAGTAAATTTAGGGGAAGATTTTATACAGCAGCCCACCTACATAAGTGCTTGTCTGAATGTTCTGGACAGGGACCAGTTGTTGGTTGTTCTAAAGAAATATAGAGATTGTTTTGCATGGTCTTATAATGAACTACCAGGATTGGATAGGTCATTAGTGGAACATAAGCTCCCTATGAAACTTAACTTTAAGCCATACAAGCAAAAACCAAGAAGAATGAGTCCAGAAGTAATTCAGAAAGTCAAGGAGGAGATTCTTAGACTACTCAAAGCAGGCTTTATTAGGACAGCCAGGTATGTGGAATGGCTATCTAATATTGTGCCTGTGGTTAAGAAGAACGGTAAAATGAGGGTATGCATTGATTTCAGAAACTTGAATTTAGCAACTCCAAAAGATGAGTACCCCATGCCTATAGTGGATCTGTTGGTAGACAGTTCAGTAGGGCATCAAGTTTTATCAATGATGGATGGGCATTCTGGTTATAACCAGATTTGCATTGCAGAGGAGGATGTCCACAAGACAACATTCAGATGTCCTGGAAATATTGGCACCTTCGAATGGGTTAAAATGCCATTTGGCCTGAAGAATGCTGGAGCTACATATCAGAGGGCTGTGAACACTATCTTTCATGACCTCATTAGAGGGTGTTTAGAGTGTTATATTGATGACATTATAGTTAAATCCCAATCCATGGAGGAGCATCTGTTTCACTTAGAAACAGCCTTTGAAAGAATGAGAAAGTTCAAATTGAAGCTCAATCCTCTTAAGTGTGCTTTTGGCGTATCATCTGGAAACTTCTTGGGCTATGTGGTACACAAGAAAGGAATACAGATTGACCAGAATAAAGCCAAAGCCATCATTGAAGCCAGACCTCCATCAAGTAAGAAAGAATTACAAAAGTTCCTTGGACAAGTTAATTTTCTTCGAAGATTCATTTCTAACACTGCAGGGAAAACTAAAGTTTTTTCTTCCTTATTAAGGCTAAAAGATGAGGAGGAATTTGTGTGGACAGCAGAGTATCAAATTGCTTTCGAAGGTATCAAAGCCTACTTGGCCAACCCTTCAGTGCTGATGCCACCAAAGGGTGACAAGCCCTTGAAGTTGTACATAGCTGCAGCAGAAGATTCATTGGGAGCTTTCTTGGCCCAAAATAATGAAGAAGGCAAGGAGCAAGCTGTTTGTTACCTTAGTAGGTTTTTAAATTCTTATGAATGTAAATATTCAGCTGTTGAAAAGCTGTGTCTTACTTTGTATTTTGCTGCAATGAAATTAAGATACTATCTTTTACGTACAACTGTCTTGGTAATTGCAACAACAAATTTGGTTAAGTACATGTTATCTAGACCTATGTTGAGGGGAAGAATTGGCAAGTGGATACTAGCCTTATCAGAATTTCATCTAGAATATGTCCCTCAAAGGGCAGTAAAAGGGCAAATTTTAGCCAATTTTCTGGCAGACCATCCATCTCAAACAGAGAGCCAAGAGATAATGGAACTTGGTATGGCTAGTGTTGAGCCATGGCAGATGTGGTTCGATGGGTCGAAAGCCAATGGCTTAGCTGGAATTGGTATTGTGATTAGGTCTCCACAAGGGGTAGAGACCACACATGGTTTCAGAGTGGATGAAGTTACCTATTCTAATAACCAAGCTGAATATGAAGCCTTAATAGTGGGATTAGAAATTCTTATTGGATTACAAGTTCATGCAATTGACATATTTGGAGATTCTCAATTGGTGGTTAAACAAGTGAAAGGGATTTTCAAGTATCAAAGTATTAGTATTTTACCATACTATGTTGTTGCATTACATCTGCTTTCTCAATTTCAAATAGCAAATGTAACTCATGTTCCAAGATTCTTGAATAATAGAGCTAATGATGTGGCTCAGAAAGTTTCGAACTTCAAGAGAAGGGATAATGTCCAAAGGAACATAAGCCAAACAACATATCAGAAATTGATACCACCTTTGAATAAAAGGAATGTGGTCTTGGAAGTCAATCATAATGACTTGCAAGAACAAGATTGGAGGCATTCAATAATGCAGTACTTGGCTGGTCCATCTTCGAAGGCCAGCAGGAAAATTAAATTGCAGTCTATGCAATATATGATATACGGTAATGCTCTCTACAAAAGGGGGAGAGATGATTTATTGCTGGAATGTTTAGGCCCAAAAGAAGCATTAACAGCTATGGCTGAGGTTCATAAAGGCATCTGTGGTGCTCATCAGCCTGGTGTGAAGATGAGGTGGTTGCTTCAAAGGCATTCCTACTATTGGCCAACTATCCTTAAAGATTGGATAGAGTATGCAAAAGGTTGCGAAGCATGCCAAAAGCATGGCACAATAAGGCATGTGCCCATAACTGACCTGCATGCAGTGGTGAAGCCTTGGCTATTCAGAGGATGGGCCATGGATATGATGGGAAAAATACACCCACCCTCTTCGAAGCATCATTGTTTCATCTTAGTAGCCATTGATTATTTTACTAAGTGGGTCGAAGCTAAGCCTTACAAGGCTGTGGACCAAACTGAGGTCATTGGATTCATCAAGGATTTAATCCATAGGTTTGGCATCCCACAAACTATAACTATTGATAATGGAACTGTGTTCGATGTGAAAATGGTGAAGTCCTTTGTGGCAGAGTTTAGAATTAGCCTTGTTAATTCTACCCCCTATTATGCACAAGCCAATGGTCAAGCTGAATCATCCAATAAGTCCTTGAAGAAAGGAATACAAAAGGTTGTGGAAGATAATCCTAGGGATTGACATAACTTATTGTTGGATGTATTATGGGTTTATAGAACTTTCCCAAGGTCAAGCACATGAGTTACTCCTTATGCCTTAGTGTAAGGGCATGATGTAGTGTTACCTGTGGAAATTAATGTTAAATCTTTGAGGATAAGATGCCAAGACTAGCTAAATCCTGAGCAATACCATCAGAGTATATACTTGGAATTAGAAGGCATAGATGAAGTCAGAATTCTGGCATTAAACATCATTCTCTTGCAAAAGAAGAAAGCGGCCAAAAATTACAATAAGAAAGTCAAATACATTGGCTTTGATGAAGGTGATTTGGTATGGAAGACAATACTCCCAATAGGAATTAAAAGTCATAAGTTTGGCAAATGGTCACCTAACTGGGAAGGACCATATCAAATTCATAAAGTCCTGCCTTTTGGGGCATACTATTTGAGAAATTTGAATGGATACATACATCCCAAAAAGATCAATGGCAGATATTTGAAGTCTTATTTCCCAACTATTTGGGAAACATAAGGAGTAGAATAAATGTCAAGCAAAAGAACACGAGTACTCAAATGATAAATCAGAATTTGTTTTTCTTCATAAAGAGTTAAATACATTCTGCCATAAATTGGCTCAAAAATCATTATAATGCCTTAATTGTTCTTTTACAATAGACTTCCTATTCTTAAATGAGGGAACCAACTGAATGGCTGTGCTCATTTCTTATTTTCGATCGGCCAATTCTTGGTTGGTGATCTGCAATTTGGTGTCAGTTCAAATCAAGGCTTGATTCACTGCAGATAGCTCCTCCTCAAGTTGAGCTTTCCTCTCCAGCAGCTGAACTCGAAAGTGAGAGGCAGAGGAGTGTTGTTCCTTGAGCTTTGAGACTTCAGTAAGTACTTGGGAAACAAAACTCTGGTCTCTAGCCAATTTTTCCTCTGCAGCTTTAGCAGCATGGCAAATGTTGATATAGAAGTCGATAGTAGCTGCTGCTTGGGATAAGTGACTTGAGACATCCATGCCTGATTGTTCAGCAGCTTTGCAGCACTGGAGGAACCCATCTCTTATTATAAGCCTTTGCAAAGCCTCGAAGGGGAGCCTCGAAAAGGAGATTAACAGTTCCAGGTTGGTGTCTAAGCCTATCAGAGGTGCAGAAGGCTTGTTGCTGGAAGAAGGAGAGCTTTCAAGAATTTGTAGCAAGGAGTCGGCCAAAACTAATGGCTCAGTTTCAAAATTGGTTAGTGGAGAGGTAGAGGGCACATCGAAGAGACTAGCTAGCTTGGCTTCGAAGATGTCTACCTTATCCGTAGACATGAAGGGTGTAGAGAGAGTTATGGTGGAAGGCAAGGACTGCATAGGGATAGGAGAAATGGATGGAGCATCCTTGGCAGTCTCTATGGTCTTAGCCACCAATGAATCAAGTGAAGAGGGGCTGGAGGTAGGCAAAGGTAATGAACTATGAGTTGGAGAACTACCAGCACCCTCGCTTGGGGAATCAGATACCTTCGAAGAAGAGGTAATGGTTGAAATTTCCTGAGAAGGAGAAGGAAGACCAGGGCCCGAATGAGAAGTAAATTGAGATAGGTCGAAGGTTAGATAGGGAAGATATGGAGTCAGACCAAAAGAAAGAGTTACAGGAATGCTGGGACTTAAAGGGGGTACATGGAATGTGGGCCTAGGAAGTGGAAGTATTATCTGAATGGCCTTCACATTTTGCATCCGATCAACCTCAACTGAAATTGAGGGAGTCCTCATTGGAAGTATAGCCTCAGTAGTTGTTGCTGCAAAAAGGAAGAAACGAAAGGTCAAGCTTCAATGTCAAAATTTGATAAGGAAAAGCAGTAGAAACATGAAAGAAATTACTTGTCTCAGAAATGTTGGCAGTTATGGGAGAGCTACGAAGGGAGTAATGTTCGGCAGTTTGTTGCCTTCTTGCAGTTTCCCTTTGTAGTGTATCAGCAGCAACAGCTTCATCTCTCAAAAATTGTTGTTGCCGTCTCTTCTTAGCCCTCTCGAAGACAATTATGGCCTTAGAATGTTCTTGTTCTACTGCTTTGGCAGCTGTCTCATGGATGGTATCTTCAACCAAGTTAGTAGCAGAAGCAACCACTTTCTTTCTCTTTTCTATTGCCATGGCAATTGTCTCGGAATTGGAGTCTTCTGTGAAATCAGAAGAAGAGACAGTCATCTTTCTTTTCTTTCTTCTCTGTATTGGTTTTGTCTGCTCCTTCTCAATTTCCTTCTCAACTTCTTCAATCTACGATCTAGATTCTGTAGAGATGAGCTCCTCTTCTACCTCTCTGGCAGTTGTCTTATCTTGGACTAAGTCAAAAATAGAGACGATCACTCTTTTCCTTCTTATTAAGGGCGACTCATGCTCTTGATCTGTTTCTTCTTCTTCTTCTTCTGCTTGCACCTCGGCTGTTTTGTTTTTAAGCTCAAGCAGTCTCATTTTCTTTTGTTGCGGGCTACCTTCACAAAAGAAGAACTAAGGATAAGACTACAACCATTATAGAGAAAGCCAAAGGAAAAGAAACAAAGGTGTATACCTTTCTTCGAAGCAGTCCGAGTGACTTTAGGAGGAGTTGAGGCACCAGGAGTCGACGCAGGCACTGCAACTGAAACAGTGGAAGAAGTAACAGTTCCAGCTCCTTTGGGCTTGGGCAGATCCAATACTATTAGCAGGTTCTGAGGAGAAATGGCCAAGTATACTTCCATGTTGGTCGCCTACCAGTTCTGGTACCTCTTCAACAAGGTACCCTGAGGAAGGAAAGTGGTATACTCGAAATTGACCAAGTCATCTATAAATTTGGAAGTTGCCTCTTCTAGCCTGGACCTCCGAACTTTCAGATCCCTCTTAGTGAGACTTAGATTGGTATTGCTGCAGAGAGGTATTGGGACCCCTTGTGTGAAGCCAAATTGTCTAGCAAATTGAGCAGGACAATACAACTCAGCTATGCATTTGTAGGCTCTAGGGTTCAAGGTCCTAATAAATAACTCTCTAGGGATCAGAATGGAAGCCCATATATTTTTATGAGCAAGTGAGGCGCAAGACCTGTCACTTAGGAAATTCCTCAACCAAGATGGACCAATGGCGGGTTCGAAGGGACAGAAACGGAAAGTAGGAAGGGAAGCTGGAAGTTGGTGGAAGAAAGAGAAGTAAAAAGCAAAAGTGGAGGGGTAAAGTGAAGCATTGGCCAGCCTTATGCCATGAGTAAGAGGGTTTGGCTAAGAAAATTTAAGGCATTTGGATTGTAACTCGGTGAAATAGGCAAAAAGCCAAAGCTGAAGGATCCAGAATGGCCCCCCTTGGTTAGCATCTAAGGGCTTCTCATAGAAGAGGGAACAGACTCTGTATACATGGCGTAGAACATATAGGGCTAAGGCCACCATTTTCTATAAAATGAAGGCTTTGGCAAGAGGGGCAAATTCAGGCATGATTCTCTGAGAGGAGGTACAGAAGAGGAATTTGCAGAGCCAATACAATAAGAAAAAAAAGAATTCCCTATCAGTCACAAAGCCCTCTCTTTTATTCTCAGCCTTAGCGAAATCACTATAGGATAAGTTAAGAGAGGGGAGGGAGAAAGAGACTGTTGAGTCAGGGTAATCTGGTCCAAAGGGGGTACCAATTGGGGATAATCCTAGTAGATGGCAAATGTCAAGAACAGTAGGGGCTATCATCTCACATCTAAATTGAAAGAAATTAAAGATAGGATTCCAAAAACACAAGGCAGCAGGAATTAGGAAAGGGTCCTCTGAGATAGTTACCCTGGATAGTCGGAGAGCATCGAGAAGGCAGAGCTCTTGAAGGTCCAGAGTTCTAGTAGGGATAACCCGGTCATACCATTCTTGCCACTCCGGTCTCACCGTGGGCCAGCATCGGTGGGGGCGGTTTATCCTCCAGTTCCTCCAGTCAAGACCACCTTCGTAAAGAAGACATTGGTTTTCCAAACGAGGATATAAGGCTGGGAGTTCAGTAAGGATCTCTTTGAATATGGGCCAAAGCACGTAGTCTTGCTGCACATGGCGACGAGGGACGAAGATTCGTCCATCGATAGCGCTTTTCTCCCCAGCTTTGTACTTCTCACATTTCGCATCAATGAGCGTCTTCAAGGTTACAAATGGGCTCGCACGCTCTACGATTGGCACCGAAGAAGAAGCCATTGATAGTACGCGTTTCCAGAAGGTGAAGCTAAGAAAGGAAGTAGAGAGAAGTGGAAGATCGACAGAGGTAAAAGGGTTTGTGTGTTGAGCGAGTAAATGATTTCAGAACACGAAATAAAAGGGTTTCAAAAGCCTTTGTGTTTGGGGAATATGTAAACGCTTGGTTCGTTAAGCACTAAAAGTACGAATACGAAGAGTTTCCTTCAAATATTGATAGTATTTGGAGGGAAAAACACAGCCCAGATGCTGAGGCTAGCTTCGAAGTAACATATTTGGCTTCGAAACCAGATTTTGGCACCAAAAGCCAAAAAATAACGGCTTCGAAACAAAGAAGTCGACTTCGAAGCACATTTCCGTACTTAGAAATGTAAGAATGCTCAAGTATTTGATTTACTTCGAAGGGGATTAAAAGACCTATCTTAGGTTTCTTAGTGAAAGTAATGTCCTTCGAAGTGAAACTTGAGACTCTGTGAGGATGGGAATTGGTGTTCAAAACATAACACACCAGATTTTGACACTAAAAGTCCAATAACAACGGCTTCGAAACTAAGAAGCCGGCTTCGAAGCACATTCCGTACCCAATGGATGCAAGAATGCTCAAGTATTCGTTTACTTCAAAGGGATTAAAGACCTGTTTTAGGTTTCTTATTGAAAGTGATGTTCTTTGAAGTCAAACTAGAAATCCCTTAGGAATGGAAATTGGCATTCGAAACATCAAAACCAATAGTTGGTTTATATATATTCAGAAAAGTTATCTTTTCGAACTAAAACAGTGCAGCCCTCAAAAGGAGCTTCCATATTTTTGAAAGTATGGACTGTTGTTCAAGACAAAAAGATCAATTTAAAACTGATTGATCATAATAAATCATTGACCATATGTTGGTTGTGATTGAAACAAGTTTTGAAGAGTTCGAAGGGAAAGATTGTTCAGTTCAAAGCTCTGAAATTGCTTTTAAAGACAAATAGAGACAAGATCAAACCATAAGGAGAAGTCTTAGTGGTATTAAAGCAAAAACAGTTACATCGAATAGCCATTTTTTGGTACAAACTCAAGCTCATAAAAATAGGGAATTGAATAAATAACAAGATTATGAAATTTAGTCCAACAATGATCAATGAATTTCTGTTCTTTCTTTATTCTGTCCTCTATTTCTTCTAACATTGGCTGCATGAGTTGATGTGCTCTCACTTTGTAAAAGAGCTCTTCAGCCTTTATTTTGAAAGCTGTTTCTCTCAATCATTGTTCCAATTCGTCTATATCCAAATCATCCCAGTATGCAGAATCTTTATTCTTGAAATCATCGAATTCTTCAATAAAGTTTTCTGCTTCATATTGGGCATGAATTCGGAGGGACGAAAGTTGGTCTAAAGATTGTGTGGTGTTCATAGAGGTTCGATGCTAGTGAAGAAGCAATGGAAGTTGGTCCAAAAACATGTGAAGCTCTGCTTGGGCGAGGGAATTGAGGACATGACCCCGAGTTAGAATATCACAAGCCCATCGAACGTTCTTAAGAGGGACTTCGTCTTCAAGAACATTGAAGGGTAAGTGGGTAAAAGCAGCGAGCAAAAGTTGAGCTTGTTTCCGCTCAGCCGGAGTAGGGGAAGGTGGTGGTTTGTAAGGTGGAAAGACCTTATCCACGGAGAGAACAAGCCTCAGTATCTCTATCCAGCAAGGATTTGGCGGAAAAGAAGGTGTGGATGCTTCTATTTCAGGAGGTGGAGCAAGGGCAGAAGTGTAATAACCCTGACCCTGATTAACGTTAATTGGGAATTAATTATGCCTAATAATAATTAAGAGGAAATCTGGGATTAAATCGCATGTGTATTGAATGATTTATGTGTTTCCATCTGTTTGACGTAGAAATATCTATTCGTGTTTTAAACTTTAAACTGCGAATTGGAAGCCTTATCGGCGCCCGATTCTGAAATTGATCAGTGTTTTAGACTAGTTAGATTTTATGTGATTTTATGGTAGGCTCAATTGAAGTTCGATTTGGAATGTTTAAATCAGATTAAATAACGTTTTAATAATAAATCTAGCTTAATTACGAAATTGCCATTGAAGCTTACTACGTAAGGCAACCTTGGAACTTCATCTTAAAACATTTGTTTTCGTCATCTTGTGAGACCCAACGTGGGAGAGAATTAGGGAGAGGAGAAAAACTTGATTTCAATAAGGTTTAGCTTGGAGACTTAAGGGAATTGGAGGATAACAACAAATTGAGCTAGCACACTTTGATTTCAAGGTTTAAGGTAGGAGATTCTTCTCTTAATTGTGAGTCTAGATCGCTTCTTGTATGGTTCATGGTTAGATTAGTGTTTAAAGCTAGAATTGGGTTTAACATGTTGAATTGAAGTCCATATCATGCATGCATGAACATGTTCTTAGAATTTGAAGTTGTTTTGTATCAAATCTTCACATGCATGGTCATATTTTTGCTAAGGTCCTTGAATCCATCAAAATTCTGAGTTTAATCTTTCATTTGGTCATGTTTTTGAGCTTTGAAATTCATTTGAACTCATGCATGTTTGTTCAAACATTGTTCTTGATGATTTAATGAATTTGTGACCAAATTGACTTACTCTTGGCCCTTAATTTTACAAATTGAGCTTTGAAACTTGTTATACTATGAGTTTAAAGTGTTTTTCCATAAATTGGGCCCAAGAGGTTGAGTTTTGAGCTATAAAATGCTTGGTTCGAACTTGGAAGGCAAATCTAGATATTCCAGAATTTGGCTTCCTCGCTCGAGCGAAGGATTACTCGCTCGAGTGACCATTGTTTGTTCAGGGATTTGCTTGAGCGAACGGATGGTGGCTCGAGCATAAATTGCAAGCTCAAAGATTTTTGGTGCTCGCAGATGCATGCTCGAGCGAAGAGACCTACGCTCGAGCGAGAAGCTGTGTCTCACGCTCGAGCGAGAGTCGAGCGAGCATCGAGCGGGAAAAACCAACAACCAGTACTTTTGCATTTTTACAGACCGCTCGAGCGAAGGATTCCTCGCTCGAGCGAACCCTTTGTTTTGGCAAGCTCGCTCGAGCGAAGGAAGGCTCGCTCGAGCGAGACCCCTATTTTCAACAAGTTTTGCAAAATATTTTCTAAGGCATATTTGCATCCTCATTCCATCCTAGGCATTCCTAGGCCATGTTTAAGACTCTATAAGGGGAAATCAAGGGTAGAAACACACTACGAACCAGTGACGTAAGTTTTGTATAATTGGACGCGTATTTCAAGTGTGTATCCGTTATGTGTTATGTAGGTCGTGTGCCGCATTCTGTTTGACCGTTTGGCTCCGTCTATCTGTTTCAACGCAAACTGTGAGTAATAACTTAGTAAAGATATGTTCAACAGTACTTATTTTTTGTGTGACAAAATGAGATCTGTTTTCTGAAATGATATGTTAAGTACAATGAATGATTGTTCCATTTCTGACATGTATTCGTGACATCCTTAGTACCATGTGAGATTTACAGCCGTGACCCGGTATCGGAGGTTCCTTCGTGGAACTAGGTTATTTGTAACCTTACGCTTATGCGTCATGTTATGTTACGCTTATGCGTCCTGTTTGTGCACTGTTGCCCGTATCGGAGGCTCGCCATGGGGGCTTAGCTGTCTAGTTACCCAGATCCGGAGGTTCCTTTGCGGGAACTAGGTGGTTATTCATAACCTTACGCATTGCGCGTCCTGTTTAGTTATGCTAATGGATGTATCACGTAAATGTAACTATGACTTATGATTTCTATCGGTATATGATCCAATCAAGTATGAGTTTGATAAAACTGAATTATGATTTTTATGTGATCAAGTATGCTTTTGATATAATATGAATTGATTTATGAAATCTGTACGAACTCATTCATTGAAACCCCTTTACTCTGTTTATTATTCACCGGGCTTTCGTTCACAGTTTAATATATATATGTAGGTGAGCCGGCACATGACCAAGGCTAGAGTTAAGGGCCTTCTGTTCCTTTTTGTTAGCCAATTGTTGTGCCTCCCGAGGAGGTTCCAGTCAAAGCCTAATGCCATGGCTGTTTTGTTTTCATGTTAGTCAATGTTTGTGGTTTGTAATGTCGGATCTTGGGAATACTTTCTGTAAATATTTGTACATATTGGTGTACCTTGACTGGCATGTTTATGTATGTAAATAAGTTTTATAACTTTCTGTCCGATGTATGTTATCACAGCTCATTGGATCTTGCTTATTTTACATTATTGTTTCCGCAGCCCCCTTATATTTGTTAATATCTTCAGAGGCCTTTGGTAATCCACGGATTACTGGCCGGTTACGGTGCTAAATCTACAAGGGCGGGTTTGGGTTGTACAAGAAGGAACAAGGGCATTAATATAATCGAGCTAGTCAGAAGAGCAAATCTTCGCCTTTTGAGCTAGGAATGATGGATTGTATCCTTGTGCCTCTTCTGGGCGTCGGACAACATGCACTGTTGTAGACGCGCCCCGCGTGAGGGCCTCCGTGCTACAGTTCGGACTCAATTGTCACGGTTCTTAATCTGAATCAAAGAGTCCAAATCCGGCAAATCGTTGTTGAAAACAGATTTTTGTAAAGAAGTGCCAAACATGGACTGCTTTGCCAGATATAGAGTCACCACCTAAATATTTTTTTAATGGGGGAATTTAGGAAACCCTGACTCGTTTGCCTAAGGTCACGTGTCCGTCATCACCAAAGTTGCCTCGGCTCGAGAACTTGGGTACGATTGGGGAAGGTTAGCTATGAGCACCCCCGCTCACCCGATCAAAGATCGGCCTCTACTAACCATGATATCTTGTTTTGAAAACATTACGCATTCTTATTCCGGTTGTTAGCCTAGATTTACTACGTGATGCGCACAGCAAACAAATATAGACTAAGTCGCCTAAATTGGAACAAAACATTTCATGTTTGTTTGTTTGAAGAATTGGTTTGATGGGGCTACCCGCAAGTAGGCTAAGACATGAATTTTGCCACTCTCAAGTGGGCTTAAAACTCGCATTCAATGCATTGTTCCAATTTAAACAACTCAACCTCCATCCACAAGCATTCAAGCAGTTATATCACATAAGCAGCTAGCCTCATGGTAATCATGCAATTATGGCAACACTCACACGCATGCGGTATGCCAAAGCATAAAAGCTTATCTAGTACTCCAACCCAAAACAGAAACTAGTTAGTAATCATATGCATGATCCTAGTTCATGTTAAGATGGCTAATGCAACATATGCAAGATGCAACTACAATAGGCTCGGCTATCCTAAAGATGGCATATGAAATGCTACAGATAACATGTATTCAATTTGGAATTGAAACACAATGCAGTTAGCATGATACGCCGAGCCCGGTGCATGCAAGACAAATGTATGGATGCAAACATGCTATCATACTGTATGTTAATTGAAACACGCCCTAAACTAACCATCGAAAACTAGTAAATAAAAGGGAAGAAAGACGTGGGGTTGGAAGACATACACACACTCACGCACATTTATTACACAATTGCCCTCACTTGGAGGGTCCAAATAAATACTACACAACAAAATAAATAATTTAACTACTTAAATAATTATTACAGAACTCCTATTTAATTAACAAATTAAATGCAGAAGTAAAGTGGCCATAGCCCCGCCTCAAAATGTTTGGATGATGCATGCTTGACTCGTCTTGCCCAGAAACTCGCTGCCATAGCACTGTTACCTCTGTTTACACTGCCTTGCCCCTCTGAAAATTCTGAAAGTCCCCAGAACTGCTCCTTGAGTGTTGTGGAATGTTATCGGCCAAAAGAATATGCTACCGGCCATGGGAATACTCTCATCGGCTAAATATTGTGCTCTCGGCCAAACATTCTTTGCCGGTCGGCACTCAACACTGCCGGCTGGCCAAATCTTCCTGCTAAAACTTGCAGTTGACAGTAACAGAGGGCAAGTAGTGTATGGCATGGAATTTTCAAGCAAATGTATGCATGGACACACTCCCTATCATGCAATGAACTCCAGAGAGCATGGCCCTCGACCCTCGGGCCATCAATTGTGCATTTCGATGCATGATGGCCTAAGAGGCCAAGTTTGCAACTTGATGTAAATGCATGCAACAAACAAATGAGTGCCAACCCTATCATATTGAGATCAAAGACATCGGTGACCGAGGGTTGACACGTGTTACGTCACTTTGAGTACGAACACTTCTGAACCCTCATGCTTGGTTTGACACCCCAAACCAAGCAATATGTAATGCATGTATGCAACATGGCTCAAGTGTACAATCATGGATCAAGTATGCAACATGGTATCAAGGTAATGAATATGCCAAATGCAAGCTAGGATATGAGATGCAACTAGCTAAACAATATGCAAATGTGTAAACATGATACAATGCTAGCATGATACTAATGTAGTGCAACATGCATCATGCCAAGTATGCAAAGATGGACTTATACTGAAATGAGAGGGCCTCAGCCTATCCTAAAACTGTGGCCTAAATGATGTACGAAGGTAACAAATTGTGAAGCAAACAAGCATGCTAATTGGTCCAAGGTTCAAAGCTAGTCAAGATGTTTGAACTAAGGCCATGTCAACCAAACCCCACAAGGCCAAGATGACTGAAAATAGTCTAGGGGCAGACCAAAATACAACTAGGACATGCATGGAACATGGTTAAATCATGCCAAGAAATGGGCCCAAAACAAAAGGCATGCAAAGCCACCAAGTGGAGCATTACTCTACACCTACCCCAACCACTCATGGTATAGACTAAGCAACCAAAAACAGATTTTCAATGCATCAAAATACACCCAAAAACCCTCTGATATGGCAACCCAAATGATCTAAACAAAAGGCATGCACTATGACCCTCCTCAAGGCACCAAAGAACAACCCCTCAAGGCATGAAAGGGATGATGAATGCAAGCATACAAGCATGGATTAGGGACTGAGATGGCATGTGAAATGACTCCAAATCATTGAAACAACCCAACTAAAGCATGCTCATGACTCACACACCCGATGCCAACATGCTAGAATGCAAAGGGGCCATACAAAACATATCAAATACGACCAAACTAGCACCCAACAGACCTTAAGCATGATAAATCATGACCAAAAGCTTCACAAAGCTAGGCAAAAATATGCAAGCATGATGGTCTAATGGCTAGATGCATTTCTAGGCAAAATGAGGGAATACAAGGCAAGTGTATGGTGCATGCAAAGGGTCAACAAACCAGCATGGAATAGAGATAAGATATGCCAAATAAATCCCAAATAACCTCTGAAATAGAGCCAAGGACAACTACTCATGCATGCTACCATTATGAGCCAAAAATGAGGACAAAAGAGAGACAAAGGGAGAGGGGTGTCCCTCCCCTATGCAAGACTTCAAAACCCCTTTCTTCACCACTGAAAATCCATTGGATTTCAGTGGTGAGAAGGCCAATACACCAAAGTCCTCAAAGCCTAGCAAAGAGAGCACAAAGAGGGCCAAACATGGCCTAAGAGGGGGAGGTCGACTCCCAACACCAAAATGACCTTAATGAAAGATCTTAAGCATGAAAATACAAGACTTTTTTTAGTTATATACAAAGCTCAAATCAGTATGCAAAGCAGGTCAAAAGGTAGTGCAAAATTGGGAAATTTAAAGCAAAAGTGTTACCCTTGAAGAACACCTCAAGAACAGCAAGTCCAGCCACCTTCTTCTGATCAAATCAAGCTCAAAACCTCAAGAACAAACCCTCAATACCTCCCAAGTCGAAGTAGGGTGTAATAGTGTGTGTCTTAGTGCAATACTATGAACTAAACACACTTTAGGCCCTCAAAACCACACAAAATGAAGAGAGAGAGGGAGATATAGAGAGAGAGATTGTACATATCAGATATATATGCTTTTAGGTCTGTATTTGCTGAACCAAAATAAAGGAGAGGGTTAGTCTCCTTATATAGGAAAGGGAAAGCTTAATGCTTACAAGAGAAGCCAAGTGAGAGGGGTCAAGGGGGTCAAGGCTTCCTAGAGAAGCTAAGGCAAGGGTGCAAGCTTCTTGGGGAAGCTTTGACAAAGGGTTAAGCTTCCTCAAGAAGCTTGATCAAAGGGTGCAAAAGGTTTGGATCAAAAGGGGTCAAAGGTTTAAAATAGCTACACATATGCACGGAGGAGAGGGTTTGTGCATCCCAGCTGGCACAGCTGGCATGCACCATGCCTGAAGGGTGAAAAAGGGTAAAACCGGCCACGAAAGGAGGCCATCGGCCAAATAAATGGCCGGTCGGCACAATAAATGGTCGGCCTACTATTTTTTCTGGCCGACCGGCTAAATCGATGGCCGATAGGTGGCTGCCAAGGTCAAAAAGTGGCCGGTGGGTGTCCATATTGAAGCTGCAGAAGTTAGCTTTCCAATGGCATAAACTTTGCATTAAAAATCCTCCTGTGCAAAAAGTTATGCTCTCTTTGGTGAAGCCGTGCAGATTCGGTCCAACCGGAGTGATGCCCTACTTCAACCGATCATATCTCCCCCACCCAGACTCGGATTTAAGAGATTCTTGATTGAAAAATGATGCCCCGGAAGTATTCTTTCCAACGATGGTGGCCTCATTGCTTAACTCCAACTGTATAGACAGATAAGCTTGATTTAACGAGGACTGCTTGTCCCTCTCTTAGCGTTTCTTGCCTATCTTCTTCTCCAACTTGGTTTCTTCTCTCCTTTCCCCTTTTCTTCAACTTCAAACCCCTAAGCAAGGTGTTTTGAAAGATTTTTCAAAGAGTTCATCTCTTTTTCATTCATTTCCACTTTGTCCTTGCTCGGTTTACCGAAAAGTACAACGTTTGACAAAATGCGAGCCTCGGAACATCGCATAAATTTTATTTCAAAAATGTTTTGAAAGAGAGGGTTTTAAGGTCTAAAAACCATTCAAAATAGCTTTGGTCCAAAATGGGGTGTGAAGTTGAGATTTTTCTCTCTCCTTGCCGAAGAAATTGAACCTTTGCCCTGCACACCTTTTACCATCAAGTAAACCATCAGTAACGCCCAAGTCTTAAGGGCAGTCAAAAATGGGGTGTCTACAGTTGCCTCTCTTTGACAAAGCTCGGAAGTCATGAAATGACGTGAGTGAATGTCAAAGCCCAGAGACGACCCATTTTTGACAAGGCTGAAGACTTGGACAAACAAAATATAGATGCAGTTGGTTAAACCCGCAGGCTGCCTACGTATCCCTTTGTAAGGAATCAAACCAGCGTAGTTCAGGGGCAGGATGCAAATGATATGCAGGAAGACTTTGATAATTGGACTTATACGCTACGCGAAGCCGGTTTTGACAAGTAAAGTGCACAAAACAGTGCGATGCGCAGAATAGTGTGATTGAATGCACAAGAAAGTGCGATGGAGGTGCGCAAGATAGCACGATGCAGTGCACTAATAAGTGCAGGCAAAGTGCGCAAGATAGCGTGATGTAAACTGCACAAAACAGTGCGATTGAGGTGCGCAAAATAGTGCGATGAATGCAATGCCCGAGACAGTGCGTTGCGCAAAATAACGCGAATGTAAACTGCACAAAACAGTACGAAAGAGGTACACAAAATAGCGCAATGCGTTTAGACAACACGAATGCATAAGACAGTGCGAATGCACAAGATAGTGCGATGCGCTAGACAGCGCGATGCGTTAGACAACACGAGTGCACAAGACAGTGCGATTGATTTGAAAGGCACTAAACAGTGCGATACACTAAACAGCGTGAGTGATATGCAATGCACAAGATAGTGCGAGTGAGATACAAAGTGTAAGTGCACAAAACAGTGCGATGCGCAAAATAGCGCGATTGAATGCATGCAAAATGCAATGAGATGTGCAAAATAGCGTGAATGAGATGTAATGCACAAGACAGTGCGATGTAGATACAAAGTGTAAGTGCGATAAAATGCATTTTCTATGGAAGTATGGGGGTATTTTCCATGCGAAAGATACAAGCATTTTCTATGCAGAATCGAAAGCAAGCATATTCTATGCAGAAATCACAACGATGCGCGGCACGCATGCAACAGAAGTGTATATGAAAGTTCACATTCTATACAATAGAGGAGCATCAAATATGTACTCTGGTGCCTCTGATTTACCTCTCGGAGGACTTGGCAAAATGCTCAGCTCAAAAAGGAAAACACCCTGTTTATATTATAGAGAGATAACATCTGCTGCTGCTTTAATTGCCATGCTGACTTGAAGTAGGCTTAAGCTTGGGGTCGAGATACACTCATACTTCGGAGTAGTGACAAGGCCTCAGGAGGTACATCTGGAGTACAATCATGGAATTTGCTGAAGGTGAAACACACTCAGATGCTTCGATTTTCCCTCTTTTCTTTTGCTTTGCAGTCCGGAACCTATATAGCTTCAGATAGATCCTGATTTTACTGTTCTCACATGACCTGGGTTGAACCCTGCAGTTTTCGAAAGAACAAATTCCTTTTTTGCACAAATGTGGAGAATAGCACAACACTCTGAGCACAAAACGATTTTATTCTGAAATCGAGAGTGAGAATAAGTTTTCAATTGGGTATTGAGCCTACGACTGACCACAGCAAAATGACTCAACTATGAAAAATAAAGGTAAGACAACCTAAACACCACTCAACAAAGGAAAAACAAGGTAAAACAACCTAAACACATCTATTGACCCTCAAACGACTCAAAACAAGAATCGAGACAAACAAAAATACACAAAAACAACACTCAACTGTGTTACAAAGACAAGAGACCTTTCGGTGCACGAGGAGCCAGTTTCTCCGGGTATTGTTTCCCACCCTTTGTCATTTGTGATTCTCACATCACTCAGCCCTCAAGCTCTGTTTTTTTTTTTTCCTGAAAAAGCCCTTTTCTCACTTTTTCTCTCAACGCACATCTCTCTATTCTTCAATCTCTTATTTTTTTATCCCTCCCCTGGGTGGTTGATGGGTAGACAAGAAGTTGCGGGCTCTTGCCCCTAGCATTCTACTAGATTCTCTTTCTTTTGCTCACAACAGTAAACTTCCCCCACAGAGGGGTTATGATGCGGCTGGATGTGCAGCAGGTCTGCAATTGGCATCGGTTGATGATGCTCTGCTGGGGAGTTTGGACGTGATCAGATCTATCCAGATGATGGAGTGGAATATCGTGCCCCATTCCAATTCGTGCTTTGCACTTGGCTCGATATCTCGTTGCTTGGAGGATGGTAGAGCTTTCAGCCCTTTTGTGGTTAGCTTCAGTGGTGCCCTTTTCTGGCAGGTAGAGTGCCCTTCTTGGCAAGTATGGTGCCCTTTCTGGCAGATGCATTGACAACGGGGAAAAGACAGGAAGACTAACTCAACTGTGCCCCTAGTTCATCATTTTTGCCCTTTTTTTGTTTTGGTTTTTCTACTAAAACAATTTTGACCAATATGAGAGTTAGATTAACACGCTTGTTCGATTTTTGATTTGAAATCATGTAAGTCAGGCTATGAGCACTGAAAATTTTCCTTGTTTGGGTTCATGAAAAGGGTCCAGTTTTGGAAAATGGAATAGTTTTCGAGAAAATAGTCAACCTTAGTAAAAATCCTCAAAAACTATTTTTGCAAACGGCCACTTGCACAACGAACATGAAACCTACTCCTGAGATGCACAACCTCGGATCCAAAGGAAAACTGCCCCTTGCTTGAAGAGAGATGCATGGCAACGGAAAGTTGCCCCTTGTTTGAACGGCACCACGGCGCATTGAATGGCAACGGAAAGTTGCCCCTTGTTTGAATGGCACCACAGCGCATTGTAGTCAACTCTCAGAGTAACGAACACAACCAAATCCTCAAATACAGAGAACACAAAGATGACCAGAACCATTGCATGGACACAATCGAATTTGAATTGTTTTACGGCTGGACTTTAGAATGAAGTTGCCTACGTATCCCAAAGATGGGAATCAAGCCTTACGTAGTTCGGGGTTAAGGTACACTCGAGTATTAACCTCTCCTTTTGCGCTTTAACTTTTGCCAAGGCCGCCCTTTCTGGGTTTTCAACCTTGCGAGCTTTGTTTTTCTTTTCTTTTCATTTCCTTTTTCGCATTTTTTTTCATTTCTTTTTGCATTTTTTTTTCATTTCTTTTCTCATTTTTCTTTTTTTTGTTGTTGTTTTTTTTTCTTTTCTTTTCTTTTCTTGCTCTAACTTTTGCCTGGGTCGCCCTTCCGAGTTTTCGGCCCAGCGAGCCTCTCAAGGGGTAAAAGTGTAGCTTTGTCCATGTCAAATGGTTTTGAGATCCTGGAGTCATCTGAATCCATGAGAGTGGCTGCTGTTCGCTGATGATGTAAGAGTCCATCCAATGAGGGGCTGAATTTGCCCCTAGTGTTGTGGATCGGAACTCAGTTCTCCTTCAATAGTAAATTCTTCTTTCCTCCCTTCTGGGATTTGGCATTCTTGCCGATCTTCATTGAAATTCGTTTGCCCTTAGTTTGAGGGGTGTTCCTGATCTAGCTTTGCAAGCTTCTTTTGAAAACACTTGATCTTCTTGATCTGACTTTCTTGCCCTTAGTTCGAGTGTTGCTTTGAATTTGGCCACGCAGGCCTCACATTGTGGTTGATCGTTTGAACATTCTGAATTGGGATTCAAGGTTTGAGAGCAGAGGGGGTCGGGTCTCGAGGTTGAGAGCGATCTTAGGCTGCACAATCTCAAGAGCGATTCTGCACAGGTCTCCGTAGGACGGCGTAAAATATTTTTTTGAAAAATTTTAAGAAAGCGACTAGTCGCTCGCGCTGAAGACAGTGTAGAACCAATCTGGATCAAGCCAGGATCCTTCTCAGTACTCACATTAACAAGCATGATTTCATTCATTAAGCGCTTAGCACGTGTAACAACCCTCATCACTGATTACTGCTTAAGTACTGATTACTGTTAAACTGAGATCCGAGACTGAATCGACTAACTGTAACTGTTTGAATGCATTTGTCCATCTGTTAATCGTTTATCGATCTGTTCATGTTTATATGTTTAAACTGTTAATTGAAGGCCTTATCGACGGCCAAATCGAAAATTGATTGAGGTTTTGTGTTCATCATAATTAATGTAATTTTATGGCATATTCATCCGGAAATCGATTTGGTATGATTAAATTAGATTAAAATAAGTTTAATCAAAGAATTGGCCCTAATTACCATATTGCCATCTAGTGGGCCTTTGTTTATTATATGTTGAGCCTTATTACATGCAACCAAAGCATTTTCCATCAGCCTTTGAGAAGTGAGAACCGACTAGAGAGAGAGGGATAAGAGATTTGTGAAATCAACTAGGAGATTGGCTTGGAACTTGAAGAATTGAAGTGTGTATTGGCAAATTGAACCTCAAGATTAGTAATTAAGGAACCTAGGTATGAATTTCATCCTCTTGATTGTGCCTTTAAGTGGATTCATGCATGGTTCATGTTTAATTGAAGAGCTAAGACTTGTTTTAGTTCATATAGGTTGGATTGAAGTCAAATTCATGCATGCATGTATATATTGATGAGTTTGAGTTGAATTCTTGGAGAATTGTCACATGCATGTTCATGGTATTGTTATAGTCCATGTTTTCAACTTGCTTTTCAAAGAATTGAGCTCATTTGAGCATGATTGGAAGCTTAAAATTGGTTTAAAGATCATGCATATCATGTTTTGAAAGTGTTCTTGAAATTGGTTTGAAATTGGGTTTAATTGAAACACCCTTGGGCCTTGATTTCTTAAATTGAGTTTTAAAACTTGTTATTCTATGTGTTTGAAAGAGTTTTCCAGAAAATGGGCCCAAGAGGATCAAATTTGGAGCATCAAAACTTGGTTTGAAACTCAGAGGTTGAATCTGGATTTTCCAGATTTTGGACGTCCGCTCGAGCGGGGGAAGTGCCGCTCGAGCGGGGAATGCATGCTCCCAGTATTTTCTCGCATTGTTTTACAGTCCGCTCGAGCGGGGAAATCGAGCATCCAGCATTTTTTTGCACCTTTCATCAGTCCGCTCGAGCGTCGGAATGTACGCTCGAGCGTGGGCCTTTGTGTGCTTGTCCGCTCGAGCGGGGAAACCTGCGCTCGAGCGGAGGCCCTGTTCACTGAAAATTCTGGAATTGCTTCCTTAGTGCTTTTTTTGCATCCTCATCGCATCCTAGGCATTCTTAGGCCTAGTTTAAAGCATCTTAATGAGGATTTAAGCATAGAACCACACTGAGGGAATTTAGAGATTTAATTATCATCCTTTCCAACTGTAAACTTAGTGTGTGTTCTATTGATTGACTGTTTAGGGTTGACTCTCGGGGACGCGCTCTAGCTACTGATAGCCCAATCACTGTGAGTAACAGATGTGTAAAGATATGTTCAAAATGGTTATCTTTTGAATACTGTTTACCGAACTGTTTACTGAACTGATATTATTTACTGAATGAATGTATGTCCTATTTCCTGAACTGTATTGTGGCATCCTTAGCACCTACTGTTATTGACTGTTACAGAGCTCTGTCGGTTTCCTTGTGGAACCATACTGATTGATGGCCATCATTATTGTTGGGTCTGCAAAGACCCGGTCCTTTTGGACCTACTGTTTATAGGCTAATGGATGTACCACATATGACTGATTGATTGAAATATTGATTGACTGAAATACTGAAAGATTGAAATACCGTATAATGAATTGATTTCATTACTGTAAGGACATTCATTCATAACCTCTTTACACGTTATGTTATTCACTGGGCTTTAGCTCACTGCTCATATATATATATGTAGGTGTACAGGCACCAGACTGCGGCTAGAAGCGTCAGGGTTACTCCCGTTTTGTCAAGCCAGCCTATGAACTCTCACTGCGAGGTTCCGAGTATAGACTGCTTTCGGGGTGTCTTAGCTTCACCCAACTGTCATTGTACTGTATAGACCGTTACTGTACTGCACCGTTTACCGTAATGTTAATAGGGATTAGGTCCCTGTACTGAATGTTTGTAACTGATTGTATAGACTGAACTGTTCTGAACGAATGAATGCATGAAAAATCTTTTTGGCATACAGACTGTCACAGCTCGTTGGACATCGTTATTTACCGTATTGGCTTCCGCCATGCCCCTGTACTCTGTATTACTGTTCTACTGTTAAGCAGGCCTTCGGTAATCTCGGATTACTGGCCGGTTACGGTGCTAAACCCATAGGGGCGGGTTTGGGTCGTGACAGCACGCCTCTCTTTTTCTCAGTTTGATCAAAGTTTTGCAAATCCCGAGGAATTCCTCTCTCTTCGTTTTCACCGCAGTGTTCAAAAAGTTTTGAAAAACTCAGGTCATTACAATGACTTCAAGGCACAGAAAAGACAGAGTTCTTAGTCAAATACTGTCATCTCATTCAGAACTTCCTGCATAACTGGCACAAGGCAGAAGCAAACGCGAGAGCGTGAAAATCACTGTTGTTTCATTCAAAATCTGTTGGCATAACTGGCTCCCTGGCAGAAACAAACTTCAAACAAAATGAAAAGGCAAACGCAAAACAAAATGGTGACACCCAAGGTGACACCCCCGGAATCACCTGACCTTTGTACAACAGGACTGACTCGATACAACAAGACAGACCCTTAATCAAAAAGACTGACTCAAAACAAAGAGATAGACTCAAAACAAAACTATAGAACTGACTCAACACCCAAGTCAGAAACTACAAAACTAGCATTCGCAAATGCTCAAAACAGTGCGTGCCAAACGCCACATCTGGAGTAAACTGAGCGCTGCCTGCAGGTGGTTCATCCCCTGATCACATAATCATATTATCCCCCACAAGTTCACTGATCCAGTGCCGATAGACTTTGCAAGACTGGTACGGTGATGATCTTGTTGTCAATCAAATCTTGTATTTCATGGCGAAGACGGAAACAACTATCAGTGACGTGGCCAACTTATTGATGGAAGGCACAGTACTTGGCCGGATCATGGGAAGGGGGAAGTTTATCTAGCAGTGGCCGCAGCTCCAAGAGTTTTAGATCCCCCTTTCTAATCAGGACCCTCAAGGCCGCTGATAGAGACATGTACAGTGGGGTGAACACCCTCTGGACCCGAGGTGGGTGTTTTGAGGTTTGTGGCTTTTTGCTGGATGCACCAGCAAAGGGATTGATAGGCACTGACTGGGTTTGTTGATCTCTTCCGAGCACGGGATTAGGGCTGAAAGGAACATTCCTGGTACAACGGCCCTTCTCCTGGCTTACCTCTTGATTCAAACTGCCCCCAACTTGAGTGGCGAAAGTGTCATCCACAGCCTTTACAACAACCGCGAGGACTTGCTCTTTGTTCAGTCCTTCAGCTTTCAAAGCCTCAATATCCCACCGAAGGTGTTCATGAGGACCATTGCCTGTCCCTACTTTGTTCTTACCAGTCGCTTCCACTTTGTCAAGAGATTGGCCTTCTTCCAATGCAACCCGTCCCAAGGTTGGGGAGCCTTTAGACATGAACTCCCTGGTACGTGATGTGGTCGATGATGGGGCCAAAACCCCAAAGGCCAAATCTGCCACAGTTCTCTGAAGGTCTTCAATCATTTTCATCAGCTCAGAAGTAGTGGGTTCATGGGTTTGAGATGATTAGGGTTTAGATGCACCCATCATGCATAAGTCCAGGCTCTCTAGGATAGACACATTAGGCTGGGTAGATGGACTGGGGTGATGTATACGCTGGGGTCGTAAGGGACGGCCAGTGTGTGGATTAGATTGAGATGTGGATGAGGTATTTGGTCATTGGGGGCTGAAGGTAGAGCTATCGTCCGGTTGTCGATGAGATTTTGGATCTCATGACGAAGGCGGTAGCAACGGTCGGTGCCATGACTGCGTTGCTGATGGTACACACAGTACTTGGCGGGGTTATGCCTGGTTGGGAGTGGGTCAAGTAGAGGTTGAGGATCGAGGGGTTTGAGATACCCTCTTTCCATCAAGGCTTTTAGTGTGTTAGTCAGGCTCATATAGAGGGGGGTGAAAGTTCTGCCCTGAGCTCGGGTTGGGCCGGCTGTTTGTAGGCTTGGTTTGGCAAAAGGGTTGGTTGTGGCGACTGTATAGATTTCGGTGGGTTTGGGAATAACGTTACTACCAACATTGGTACTCCCTGAAATCACCCTCCTTGTCGGTTCACTTGTTCTGGGAATGATCCCACTGTTGAACGCATTCTCGATCTGAACCCCCAGTTCATGCAAACTTTTAGAAGTGAATAGCGGAGCGACTATCAACTTTTGCAACATATCATGCTTAAGGTTTCGCACCATCATCTGCACTTGATCCCTCTCAGAAGGTCGATCTGTCATCTGTGCTGCCTTTGCTTTCCATCTTGCAACAAATTCCACAAAAGGCTCTGTTGGGTTTTGACGGGTTGTTTCAAGCTCTTGCATGGTCATTTCAACTTGGGTGTTGTACGAATACTGATCGACAAAAGCCTCAGCCAGTTCTTCCCAGTTTTGCTTCACTTTATCTTCCAACTTAGCGTACCAAGTGGTTGCTACACCCGACAGGGTTCTTCCATACAAAGAGAGTTTCTGTGGCTTAGTCAGACCCATCGGCTTCAGGACATCCAAGAAAAGTCGGATATGTACCATTGGATCTCCAGACCCGTCGAAACGGTCAATATATGGCATTTTGAATCTGTCTGGGAGCTGCACGGCAGACTCAGTGTGCCCATCCTCAATGTCGGGAATGGAGTTAAGGCCCTGTGCCTTTTTGAATTGCTTCTCAAGGTTCGCAATTTTCACTGCAGTCGGTTTGAGCTCATTAACATCAAGGGAATAAAGCCTCTCATTACGCTGCACCAGGGGTCTGAGCACTTGAGCTTGAATCAACCTTTCTCGAGGATTCAAACACTGCAAATCTTCAATTGGCAAAAGTGGATCAAAGTTCGGCTGGGGTCCCAAAGCTGGATGTGAGACAGATGCCCCAGATGGGCGCTACGTTTCAATATTGGTCTCAGCCTGCGTGGCAGTTCCCTGATTTAACGCTGCTATCACGGCCACAAATTCTTCCGAATCCTGTGCCATCACGGTCTGCTGAGTCTGAACAAAGGTGATGTGACTTGTGACTGACGGATCAGATAAACCGATGAGCCCTGTCTGGCCCTTCTTTGCCTTACCACTGGCGAAGGAAAACTGGTTGCCCTTGAACTGAATCTCTGACCAGACAAAGTCTATCAATACAAGTCCAATGTACCCGGGGTATATCGGAGCCTTCTGAAGTTATGGTTCCAAGACTACCTAGCAAAAGAGAGAATAGACAGCATCTCAGCTCAACTTCACCAAAACAAATACGAGCAGAGTTGAACGACTGTGCTCTTTACTGAATTCTGCCCAAAATTCTGCCTGTAAACTGATTCTCCCAAAATACTGATACTAATGCCCGCAAGCCTGACACCCAGAATTGCGAACTGATATGTGCGTTTCCTGTAGAGGCCAACTCTAAAAGCACATAGCAAGTAAATGAGAGCCAAAACACCCCTATGTTAGGGTAGGGTTTCCCTGTCCTATTTTGTCAGGAGCTAAGGTTTCACTACGCACGCAACGGTTTCAAACAACCTAAAGTCGGGTAAGTAACCTGTCCTAGTTTGGAATGGTCACTATGGATTTCGACATGCACTAGGTCGAATGGTCGAAAACGGTGCCCTGGTAAAACTGGGGTTTGTGTTCCCATACTGGCAGAGCCCACAACCGGTCAGCCTCATGGCATGCTTTGACAAAGTTAAGCCTCCGGTAAACCGCTCATGAATAGCAGATGGCCAACACGGTGTCCTAGGCGCACCAATGCACATGCAATGCAAAGAAATACATAAATGTAATCAAAACAAGATATCATGAGTTTGAGTCAAGTTCTCTAAATCCCTAGCAGAGTCGTCAGAAATTGTAGACGCGCCCTGCGTGAGGGCCTCCGTGCTACAGTTCGGACTCAATTGTCACGGTTCTTAATCTGAACCAAAAAGTCCAAATTCGGCAAATCATTGTTGAAAACAGATTTTTGTAAATAAGTGCCAAACATGGACTGTTTTGCCAGATACAGAGTCGCCACCTAAATATTTTTTTAATGGGGGAATTTAGGAAACCCTGACTCGTTTGCCTAAGGCCACGTGTCCGTCATCACCAAAGTTGCCTCGGCTCGGGAACTTGGGTACAATTGGGGAAGGTCAGCTATGAGCACCCCCGCTCGCCCGATCAAAGATCGGCCTCTACTAACCATGATATCTTGTTTTGAAAACATTACGCATTCTTATTCCGGTTGTTAGCCTAGATTTACTACATGATGCGCACAGCAAACAAGTATAGACTAAGTCGCCTAAATTAGAACAAAACATTTCATGTTTGTTTGTTTGAAGAATTGGTTTGATAGGGCTACCCGCAAGTAGGCTAAGACATGAATTTTTCCATCCTCAAGTGGGCTTAAAACTTGCATTCAATGCATTGTTCCAATTTAAACAACTCAACCTCCATCCACAGGCATTCAAGTAGTTATATCACATAAGCAGCTAGCCTCATGGTAATCATGCAATTATGGCAACACTCACACGCATGCGGTATGCTAAAGCATAAAAGCTTACCTAGTACTCCAAGCCAAAACAGAAACTAGTTAGTAATCATATGCATGATCCTAGTTCATGTTAAGATGGCTAATGCAACTACAATAGGCTCGGCTATCCTAAAGATGGCATATGAAATGCTACAGATAACATGTATTCAATTTGGAATTGAAACACAATGCAGTTAGCATGATGCGCCGAGCCCGGTGCATGTAAGACAAATACATAGATGCAAACATGCTATCATACTGTATACTAATTGAAACATGCCCTAAACTAACCATCGAAAGCTAGTAAATAAAAGGGAAGAAAGACGCGGGGTTGGAAGACATACACACACTCACGCACACTTATTACACAATTGCCCTCACTTGGAGGGTCCGAATAAATACTACACAACCAAATAAATAATTTAACTACTTAAATAATTATTACAGAACTCCTATTTAATTAACAAATTAAATGCAGAAGTAAAATGGCCACAGCCCCGCCTCAAAATGTTTGGATGATGTATGCTTGACTCGTCTTGCCCGGAAACTCGCTGCCCTAGCACTGTTACCTCTGTTTACACTGCCTTGCCCCTCTGAAAATTCTGAATGAAAGTCCCCAGAACTGCTCCTTGAGTGTTGTGGAATGTTATCGGCCAAAAGAATATGCTACCGGCCATGGGAATACTCTCATCAGCTAAATATTGTGCTCTCGGCCAAACATTCTTTGCCGGTCGGCACTCAACACTGCCAGCCGACCAAATCTTCCTGCTGAAACCTGCAACTGACAGTAGCAGAGGGCAAGCAGTGTATGGCATGGAATTTTCAAGCAAATGTATGCATGGACACACTCCCTATCATGCAATGAACTCCAGAGAGCATGGCCCTAGACCCTCGGGCCATCAATTGTGCATTTTGATGCATGATGGCCTAAGAGGCCAAGTTTGCAACTTGATGTAAATGCATGCAACAAACAAATGAGTGCCAACCCTATCATATTGAGATCAAGGACATCGGTGACCGAGGGTTGACACGTGTTACGTCACTTTGAGTACGAACACTTCTGAACCCTCATGCTTGGTTTGACACCCCAAACCAAGCAATATGTAATGCATGTATGCAACATGGCTCAAGTGTACAATCATGGATCAAGTATGCAACATGGTATCAAGGTAATGAATATGCCAAATGCAAGCTAGGATATGAGATGCAACTAGCTAAACAATATGCAAATGTGTAAACATGATACAATGCTAGCATGATACTAATGTAGTGCAACATGCATCATGCCAAGTATGCAAAGATGGACTTATACTGAAATGAGAGGGCCTCAGCCCATCTTAAAACTGTGGCCTAAATGATGTACGAAGGTAACAAATTGTGAAGCAAACAAGTATGCTAATTGGTCCAAGGTTCAAAGCTAGTCAAGATGTTTGAACTAAGGCCATGTTAACCAAACCCCACAAGGCCAAGATGACTGAAAATAGTCTAGGGGCAGACCAAAATACAACTAGGACATACATGGAACATGGTTAAATCATGCCAAGAAATGGGCCCAAAACAAAAGGCATGCAAAGCCACCAAGTGGAGCATTACTCTACACCTACCCCAACCACTCATGGCATAGACTAAGCAACCAAAAACAAATTTTCAATGCATCAAAATACACCCAAAAACCGTCTGATATGGCAGCCCAAATGATCTAAACAAAAGACATGCACTATGACCCTCTTCAAGGCACCAAAGAACAACCCCTCAAGGCATGAAAGGGATGATGAATGCAAGCATACAAGCATGGATTAGGGACTAAGATGGCATGTGAAATAACTCCAAATCATTGAAACAACCCAACTAAAGCATACTCATGACTCACACACCCGATGCCAACATGCTAGAATGCAAAGGGGCCATACAAAACATATCAAATACGACCAAACCAGCACCCAATAGACCTTAAGCATGATAAATCATGACCAAAAGCTTCACAAAGCTAGGCAAAAATATGCAAGCATGATGGTCTAATGGCTAGATGCATTTCTAGGCAAAATGGGGGAATACAAGGCAAGTGTATGGTGCATGCATGCAAAGGGTCAACAAACCAGCATGGAATAGAAATAAGATATGCCAAATAAATCCCAAATAACCTCTGAAATAGAGCCAAGGACAACTACTCATGCATGCTACCATTATGAGCCAAAAATGAGGACAAAAGAGAGACAAAGGGAGAGGGGTGTCCCTCCCCTATGCAAGACTTCAAAACCCCTTTCTTCACCACTGAAAATCCACTGGATTTCAGTGGTGAGAAGGCCAATACACCAAAGTCCTCAAAGCCTAACAAAGAGAGCACAAAAAGGCCAAACAAGGCCTAAGAGGGGGAGGTCGACCCCCAACACCAAAATGACCTTAATGAAAGATCTTAAGCATGCAAATACAAGACTTTTTTTAGTTATACACAAAGCTCAAATCAGTATGAAAAGCAGGCCAAAAGCTAGTGCAAGATTGGGGGATTTAAAGCAAAAGTGTTACCCTTGAAGAACACCTCAAGAACAGCAAGTCCAACTACCTTCTTCTGATCAAATCAAGCTCAAAACCTCAAGAACAAACCCTCAATACCTCCCAAGTCGAAGTAGGGTGTAATAGTGTGTGTCTTAGTGCAATACTATGAACTAAACACACTTTAGGCCCTCAAAACCACACTACATGAAGAGAGAGAGGGAGATATAGAGAGAGAGATTGTATATATCAGATATATATGCTTTTAGGTCTGTATTTGCTGAACCAAAATAAATGAGAGGGTTAGTCTCCTTATATAGGAAAGGGAAAACTTAAAGCTTACAAGAGAAGCCAAGTGAGAGGGGTCAAGGGAGTCAAGGCTTCCTAGAGAAGCTAAGGCAAGGGTGCAAGCTTCTTGAGGAAGCTTTGACAAAGGGTGCAAAAGGTTTGGATCAAAAGGGGTCAAAGGTTCAAAATAGCTACACATATGCACGGAGGAGAGGGTTTGTGCATCCCAGCTGGCACAGCTGGCATGCACCATGCCTGAAGGGTGCAAAAGGGTAAAACCGGCCACGAAAGGAGGCCATCGGCCAAATAAATGGCCGGTCGGCACAATAAATGGTCGGCCTGCTATTTTTTCTGGCCGACCGTCTAAATCGATGGCCGATAGGTGGCTACCAAGGTCAAAAAGTGGCCAGTGGGTGTCCATATTGAAACCCCAGAAGTTAGCTTTCCAATGGCGCAAACCTTGTATTAAAATTCCTCCTGTGCAAAAAGTTATGCTCTTTTTGGTGAAGCCGCGCAGATTCGGTCCAACCGGAGTGATGCCCTACTTCAACCGATCATATCTCCCCCACTCGGACTCGAATTTAAGAGATTCTTGAATGAAAAATGAAGCCCCGGAAGTCTTCTTTCCAACGGTGGTGGCCTCATAACTCCAAGTGTATAGACAAATAAGCTTAATTTAGCGAGGATTGCTCGTCCCTCTCTTAGCATTTCTTGTCTATTTTCTTCTCCAACTTGGTTTCTTCTCTCCTTTCCCCATTTCTTCAACTTCAAACCCCTAAGCAAGGTGTTTTGAAAGATTTTTCAAAGATTTCATCTCTCTTTCATTCATTTCCACTTTGTTCTTGCTCGGTTTACTAAAAAGTACAACGTTTGACAAAATACGAGCCTCGGAACATCGCAGAAATTTTATTCCAAAAATGTTTTGAAAGAGAGGGTTTTAAGGTCTAAAAACCATTCAAAATAGCTTTGGTCCAAAATGGCGTGTGAAGTTGAGATTTGTCTCTCTCCTTGCCGAAGAAATTGAACATTTGCCCTGCACACCTTTTACCATCAAGTAAACCATCAGTCACGCCCAAGTCTTAAGGGCGGTAAAAAATGGGGTGTCTACAACTGTCTTTGTAGGCATGGAAGATGTATACCATGCCACAAGAAGATTCTCCTCCAAACTACGTCGGTGGTCAATGGGCACGTAAGGATAGACCACCGAGCTTCGCACATAGGAAGGGAATTCTAAAGGGTCAGTAAATTCAACAAAGTGATGGTTGATTCGTTCCCTTAACTCACAGACTTCAGGTTTGAACCAGTTTGTCCAGTCAGAAGCCTTAGAAGAAGAAGAAGTTGCAGCCTTATCCCATGTAAAAAGTTGTGAAGGAAAACTTCCCATGTCCATATTTGCAACTTTCTGAATCAAAGGGAGCAGTTTGTTCGTAGTCTGAGGATGAGTCAAACGAAGACCTTTCCATGTCCATATTTGTAAGTTTTTTAATCGAAGGATTAAGGGCAATATGTTCAAAGTCCAAGGGTTGATAATCTGCAAAGGCATCTATGACCTGAATATAGAAAGGTGGGTAAATGTGGCTAATTAATGTATGGAGGTTCTTTCGAGGAAGAACAACATCATCATATGACTCTTCGTGTGCTTGATCAATGGGGGGAATAATTGATTCGGCCATTAAAAGTGTACCAGTCTGTTCGAATACTAAGGTGGTGGAGCTGTTCAAAAGATTGAAGGGAGTTTAATGCGGATAATAAATGACAGTTGCATTGCTGGAAACCATGCACGTTCTAAGACGTGGGAAAAAACTTTGATCCACTAATATCACCAGATATTGGGTATATTAGTGCGGGGGGTAATGTTGGCTACATATTTTGTACGAGCCAATTACAATTCGACGTGTGGCGAAATAAGGGTAATAGAGGAAGACTATTCAGGTCTTCGATCATGTTCGTACACGTGGCAGTTAGTATTGGTTGTTAAAAGATTTGAGTAGCAGTGGATCAACAAAGGGATACAAAGTGACGTGGCTCCAACGGTTATTCGCATTTCAGATTCAAATTTATGAAGGAAGCTTAACTGCAAGTAATGGCGTAATGGAGCTAATATTTGGGCAACATGATCGATGATCATGGAAGAGTAGTTCGACGGTTGGAAGTGCAATTCGATGGTCACTATTGAGTAGTATATATAGTAGAGAAGACCCTAGAAAAATCCCCGGACTTAGATCATACAAGCCAGTATTACTTTACATATTTTCTTTTCCAGTTTTACATTTGCTGTTCTTTAAATTCCTGTACTTCAAATTCCTGCATTGCACTTCATTCATAAGAGTAGTTTCAAGTAGATTGTTGCTGTAAACCTCTACGGGCTGAGTTTGAATCATTGTAAGTTTTCATTCTAATGAAATACTTCAATTGCTCTTTATTTAACTGTTATTTTGCTTAATTTCTCCTAAATCAAGCCACCAGTAAAAATTCTCTTCATTGAGGCTGAAAGAACTAAAGCATAATCGTCTGATAATTAGTTGGCAATTAACATTTCTATAAAGACTGATTGATCCTTACTGGCACGCTCGTATTTACAAAAATACCCTTCGAAAGCCAAAAAGTCAACAACTGTGTCATAATTGAAAAGTCAGGGACCAAAGTGACACAAATGTCAAACTATAGGAACCGTTGATGTAATTCACCATTTTATTAATAATTTATTAGCCACATGAGTAATACCTTGGAATCAAGAACCAAGACCGTTACCCAGAATCAAGTTTTATTTTAAATATGAGCAATAGTGTTTTCTGCAGCAAAATTCATCACACGAACAAACACAGATACATGGATTGACCATATAAACTCCGTGAAATTAACACAGTACTTGCACATTCTACGCCTCATATGCTGTCAAATGTTTTTCAAATTCATAGATTTGTTGATTGAAATTTGAAGAAAATTGTAGACAAGAATCATGGTCGTAGTCCATTTCTTGTCACAACAAGAAGAAACATGACAAACAGAAGCGATTTCATCATCAAAGTAACATTACCAAATTGGCAAATTCCTTAGTGCATTCATCGACTGCAACATTGCTCCAGCATTGTGAACAAACATATATTCCTCTGAAACTACTTGCATTGCATGTACCGAATGGATCTCTGTACATTCTTTTCCATCAGTGCTATATAAAAGTTCCCAGTGTTATTGTTGCAGGCGACTTTGCCTAATCAAGAGCAAAACAGCAATAATAACTGGAGTAAAAATCATAATCAAGGCCACCAAAATGTCCGGTCGTGTTATCTCAGGGAAAATGACACTTCCATACTTTATCACAGCTGCACCAACAATAGAACCTACTCCTAATTTCCACAAGTAGCTCACATCCTCCTGTTTAACCAAGAATTGCAGAGTTAGTCAAACAAACTGTCATCAGGAGTACATGAAATATATGGAAAACAAAATATCACAAAATGCAGGGCACCATCGAGTCTGTTAGCGTCGGACATTGTGATGGTAAACTTGAACCAAGTTCTGCTTGTTGGTTTGGAACTTGCGTGTGAACCTGGCTACTAGACATTACGTAATTTTAGATGAAAATTTTAATGCATACGTTTGAGATTCCCTGAGAATACCGCTCAATACAGAGAACTCGGGTTTTTGAGAATGGGAAGCACACAACAGTATAACTTTTCTCAACCTGCTTCGTAAAAGGGTGCTTCCACATAACAGAAATCTTTTTTTGGGGCAAGTAGATCCTGTTGAAAGTGAATTTTGTTGATATCTATATACATACATATTACACTAAAACATGCCAGTGAAGCGTGAACATGGATTTCAGCATGAACTTTAGAAAGTGTAACATTTGCACATACAAACCACGATTCAGCCAGAAAAGCATTCTATCTTCACAAACTTTCCATTCTACCATTGACTGAATTGGTCCATATTTGAGACTTTCTGGATAAGATGCCTAATTTAAGCACTGGGGCTGATATTTTTTCTCAGTATTGTCCAGTTTTAACTGCTTAACATTACTGTCCTAAGGCATTTTTGTATGGTTGTGATGTTGCCTCTGCCTCTGCCTCATTTGGTAAGATGCAATTCATGCTTGGACTTGGAGACTATCTTAGTGCAAATACAGGCCATCTAATTCAAACTTTAAACTAATAGATAGCCTCCAATCCTTAAGCATGGATTCCATACCTTCAAAGGATCCAAATGCTGCATCAATTTTCATAGTTCAAAATCTTATCCAAATACATCATTCTTTACACTCTCGTCATTTCTTGGGGCAAAAAATGCTCTTTTTTTTTTCCCCCCCTTTCCCTCTCTCTCTCTCTCTCTCTCTCTCCCCCTCTCTCCACTTTAGAAAATGTTAGATTAGTTTTTTATTTATTATTTTCAGAATAACAACAAATCATTGAAAAAGAGAAATTGAAATGATGTCAGCATGATATCGAGCTCATTACCCAAAGTTTAAGCTTTTACAGTCAATTTGGATTGAACAATTTGATAATAAGAAATCACAAATTAGATGAGAAATGAGAGAGAGAAAAAAAAAAGAGCTATCCTTTATCCCAATTTAATTTCTTGCACACAAAAATAAATAAATAAGTGATGAGAGTTGATGAAGAACGAAACATATCGGTTGTGTATTCTTCATAATAATACCAAGATTAATCATCAAAATACAAAAATAAATCCTTACCATGTTCCTATTTCTCTCAAAAATGAGTCATGATTTGTTTTACTCATCCACATTTTTTTTTTTCCACTACAAAGTTTTTACGCACACAAAGCATTTGGGCTAACACGGTTAGTGAATTGATGAATTGGGTTCAAGATTAATGAGAGAGACCTGAGAAATGAAGGCACGGTCGGGGTCATTGGAGCCGGAATTTGCAGCTTCTTGGGTTTGACGTTCCTCGGAGGCTCGAACTATAAAAGAATAAGAAGAGGTCTTAAAAGACGTAGAAAGAAAAGGAATTGGGTTGCAGATGCCAATTCTGGCCGGAATACTACTACGCTCTACTGTCGGATTTGGCCGCCGGCGAGGTTTCACTGACGACCAAATCCTCGGAGCTTCCGTCGCCGTTGCTGTCGCTGCCATATCCCCAAATACGCACACCACAAAATGGGAATTCCCCAAATATATTTTCCAATAAAGGCCTATTTGCCATCTCTCTCTTTATATATATATATATATATATTTTTTCTACTTCTCAAAATAGATCAAGTGCCATTTGGTTCGTTGATTTAGGGTTCGTTTTGGGAAGGACTTATTTGGGCTCTGTTGGCTCTTTGAATCACAAAAGACAGGATAAGTTATTTTAGCCACAACAGACAGAACATCACATCCAACTCATAATCATTACACTATTCTCTCACAAAAAAAGTCAAAAAAGTCAAAAAATCAAAAAGTTATTCTCAAACCAAGCTTTTGAGCTCAAGCTCAAATAGCTAAAAAAGTCAAAAAGTCAACTCACTTCCCAAACGGAGACTTAATAATTTTTTTAAAAAAAAAACTAATGCATTGAGATGGCGATAGTGATGACGACAGAGTGGAAGTGGAGATGTTAGGGTGGTTGTTGTGGTGACAATAGTTATAGTGGTGTGTAGTGGTGGTAATAATAGTTGTGGCGATAATATTGTGACATTAATAAAATTTTAATTCAAAAATATTTTTTGTAAATAAAAAAAAATATATTTTTTATATAAATAGACTTGTTTTTCATTGATTATAAAAGCATTTTCTAATTTTGGTTTTTTATTGTACCCCATGCAAGAACTTGTAAAAAATATTTTATGTTCAAACAAACCTACCATAAATGATAAGGTTAGAAAAAAAATTAAAATTAAAATTAAAATTTGTTTTTTTATAAAATATGTTTTTAAAAATTAAAATTTGTTTTTGTAAAATATGTTTTTAAAATAATTTTTAGACCTTTTTAGGACTAGATGAACTAAAAAAATAAATAGTTTTAATACAAAATTTAAAAAATTTACTAAAACCAAAATAGTTGGAAAAAATAATAATTTTCTAATCGTTGCCAAATAAAGTTTTTTTTTTTTTTTTAAAGTGTTAATAAATTTCAAAATATGTTTAAAGTTAATTATTTATCTCTCTCGAATCAATTTCAAATAAATTTTAATCAAGTTGATTACATTATTTTTTTAATTGTTTTTACAAGATGACAATTAGTATATTAGTAATTAAATTATAATGTAAGTAACGTCTCTTCATAAATTTAAATTTAAAATCTCAGCTCACCTTAATACCTATCAAACCTCACTCACCTAAGTGCTCTCTACAAGTTAATAGTTTAAAGCTTATTTGACGTCTCTTAAATAAGGAGAAGTTAATAGTTTAAAGCTTCTTTGACATCCCTTAAATAAGGAGAAGTTATTAGTTGGTCCAGAGACAACGTCACGTTATATTCCACATATATTGTGATTGGTGAATGGGTGAGTTTCATGATTTTATGTTATGTGATCAAGGAATAGGAGGGGAACATGGAGATTTGTGATTAGGCCTGGGATATGATCACGTGGTGTCCCAAAACCAACTAATAATTTTTCCTAAAATATGTACTTATTTAGAATCACATCACCTCTTTATTTTTATATACATCTTTTTATAAAAATTAAAAAATATATTTATTTAGATTGAACCAAACATTCACGTAATTTTTTTTTTTGTATAAGAGTATATATAATGGAGTCCAAGCGGAGCATATAATGGAGCCATTATCAATCTCAAATTTAGATAAAAATGAATAATACGAATCAGCGTGTTTGGTTTAAGTTTTTTGAATTAAGTGTTTTTGAAAATTGAGTTTTTTTGGTTTTTGTATTTTTTTATTTTTAGTAAATATTTTTAAAATTTTAAACATTTTTTAAAACTCTTTTAGATGCACCTTACTTAGATATATCTAAAAAGTAGAAAATTTGCTGAAAAAATATTTAAAAAATTAATAAATATATAAAAATATAAAAATTGTAATTCTCGTATTTTTTCTTTGTATTTTTGATATTTAGTGAATTTTTAAAAAGGTTTTTTTCATAAATTTTTTACTTTTTAGATACATCTAAGTTAGGTATGTCTAAAAATTAAAAAAAATTGCTTAAAATATTTAAAAAATTCAGTAAAAACAAATAAAAAAACACGAAAAATAAGAAAGCATAATTTTCTGAAAAGTGTTTTTGAAAAAGTGAAACCAAGCAAAGTGAGATGCTTATAGCAATAATCAACTTTAAAAAAGTAAAAAAATTATTATAAAAGAAAATAATTTTAATATATATATTTTTATATCTTTTTTATAAAAAATTAAATAATTTTTGAGTTGCTCACTTCACTTGATTATGAATAATCCTTGCTAGCTTGAAATTCACTGGCTCGAATTAGCTCGAAACCCAAAACGATGCATTTTTTTTTTTTTTCCCTTCTTTCTCTTACTTTCGAATACAGAGAGACAGAAAAGAGAGAGAGGAGGAGAAAAGAGGAAGAGAGAAGAGGAAGAGAGGAGGAGAAGAAAAGAAGAGGAAAGAGAAGAGGCGAGAAGAGAGAAGCCATCACCGGCGCCATCATCAACAGATCTGTGTATACACAAATACACAGATCTGTGTATGTCTTTCTCTGTGACGACCCCACCACGTATAATGATTAGCACATAATTAATTAAGGAGATTGAATATTAATTGCCAATTAGTCTAGTTTAATCTGGGACTTACGAAAATTATGGAGACTAATTCGTATATGATCCTATTGAGGATTTATTTTGGGCTTAGAAATTGAAAGCCTAAATGGCTCAAGAGATTATAATTGATGAATTGAATTATTTTAATTTCAAATATTGGACCATATGGGAGTTTAATTAAATATTTGATTCAAATTAGTAAAATAAATTTTATTAATTGGGTCTGAATTGGAGTTAATTAAGTTATATGAATTAAGAATTAAGATTATTATGAATTAAACTTATTATAAGGTGTTCAATTAAATATATAATTTATTGATGAAGATTTTAGGTCTGGTTTGAAATTGAAGATCGTAATGACGTGAGAAACCAAAATTGAGAATAGAAATAAGTTTAATTTAATATTTGGAGCCTTGTAGAAGTTTGATTAAAAATCTAATTCAGATTGATAAATTTAATCAGATTTTTAATCAAACTTTCACAAGGCTCCAATATTAAATTAAACTTATTAGACTAATTAAATTATGTGGGATTTACAATTAGGTATGATTAATTTAATTATGTGTTAATCAAGATTATTTAGATTAATTGTTGCCTAATTAAGTTAATTTTAATCATAAATTGAATGGTGTAAAATTTGAGGGTGTATGTGGGTGTGTGCAGAGAAATCCTGTGTATGTGTGTGCATGTAAGTATTGAGGTGGACTTCAAAGAAGTGTGCACGTGTGCTTGTGAGGTATCAAGAGGTGTAGGGTATGTTTGTGTATGTATGCTAGTGAACCCTTGAATATTCATTCGGGCTCAAAACATTTTGTAAGGAGAGAAAAAGAAAGCACCGAAAGAGAGAGAGAGAGAGGGGGAGAAATATAGAGAGTTCAAATCAGCTCCTACTTGCTGGAAATGGAGAAGAAAAATTAAGGGGAAAAAGAAAGAAGACTTAAGAATTTGTAAAGAGAGTCAATCATTCAACAACTCTAAGTAAGATTTCTAACTCCAATCTTGAAGTAAATCCTCCCCTACCTCTTAAACCAAGAAGAAATAGAATCTAATTGTATGTAATGAAAAGAAAAATTATGTTCAAGAATTAAGAAATTAATTTAAGAAATTTACTAATTGAGTTTAATTTGTATTATTTTTCATGAATTTGGACTCTATCTTTACATGCATCATGAATTTGGAAGGAATTTAAGTCATTCAATTTTATATTGTGAAAAAGAGAAATAAAAAGTTGTGACAACATTGAGTTCATAAAAAGGGTTTAATCATGGAATTAAATGAGGTTTTGATTTTTGTTTTAAACAAATTTTAGAATATATTAAATTAGTTAGCTTTGTTTGAATCACATACATGCAGTGTTTGTTAAGAAAATTGACAAGAAAATGAAGAATAGAAACTAAGACCAAGTTTATGAAGTTTAATTAGAAATTAATTATTTTGGGTTTAATTTGGAAAGTTATTGTTAAATTAAGCTTCATAAATTACATGCAACAAAGATTTATTGAAGATTAATCATGACTCATAATTATTTTCATGTTTTGATGAAATTTTGCATAAGTTTTGAACATGAAATTGGGTTTTAAAAGCTTAATTTATGTTTTAGAATTTATGAGTATGAAATTGGGTCTTATTTTTACTATACATGTAATTTGAAAAAATTAAAAAATTAATTCATGAACGTGGTTAAGGTTAATAAATATGGAAATAATTGTAAGAATTCTTCAATTGAGCTTGGGTTTGAAAACCTTGATATATATGAGATGTATATTTACATGCACAATGAAGTTTTCAAGAATTGAGCCATACAATTTTATATTTTGAAGAGAAGAAGGAAGAATTTTATAAAAAAATCAAGTTTATGGAAATTTGGGATTAATCCTAAAGTTAGACAAGGTTTTAATTTTTATTATGAAATATAGGAATTGGTTTAATTGTGAATTTTAATCCATGCAAGTAATCTAATTTAGAAGTTTTATTCAAAATTTAAATATGTTATGAAACATCTATGATTATGAATTAAGTTTTGGGTGTGATATGAAAAACATTCTATACCACACATATGCAAATCAATTGAGAGAGAGACTTCCATGGAAGTTTGAATTTTAGAGCTTACACTTGCATGGTTTATACATTTATATAACAAAGTGAGGGTTTGATTTCTTCATGATAATTTGAGATTGTTTTAAACCCATGCATTTTTGTTTGAAGTTAGAACTTGTGACTTCAAGTGTTTTTGAAGAATTTTTGGGACTTATAATGTATGGAATGAAGTTTTATTGATACAAATGTGAGCTGCAAATTTGAACAGAATTTCAGGACAGTTTTTCACCCAGCGCTGCACGTGTGGCTTGGAGCCTCGTACGTGCGGAAAACAGGGCAGTGTGAGCAAGCATTCTACTTAATTTGTAGGTGCGGGAGGCATGTATGGAGATGGTCTCGCACATGCGGCAAGAACCCCCGTACTGTGCGGTTGTAAGGGGCAGTCCCGGTTTTGTTTTTCGCTCCACTTTTTCACCTTCCAGGGCCCCCATTTACATGATTTAAACGTGTTTCTTATATGCATTGCATTTCATGAACACCAAGAAAGTGTAAAACAAATGATAGAACCAAAGGAGTAAACAATAACTAGAAACCGATTAAGTAAACAATGAATCGATCGAACGAGTGGACTGTGTATTGAGTTTTTGTGCTTGAACTTGTTTGTTGTTTAGGTCGGACGCCGCACCGTTAGTACATTGTAGCACGTGTTTCGAGGAGCCCACTGTAAGTAACAATGTTGTAAAGCTATGTTCAATAATAATTATTTTCTGAATAATTAATTGCACTGCTTTCTGAAATGATATTGTTTACTGAATGAATATTTGTCCTATTTTATGAACTGTACTCATGGCATCCATAGCAACTGACCGTTACTGTTATTGTTACTGCTACTGCTACTGTTACAGAGATCTCTATCAGTTCCAAATTTTGGAATTATTGTCGCGACCCAAACCCGCATCTAAGGGTTTAGCATTGTAACCGGCCAGTAATCCGTGATTACCAAAGGCCTGCTTAATAGTGATGACAATAATATAGTATAAAGGGGCTGGTGGAAGCCAATTAGTAATAAACAGATGACCAATGAGCTGTGAAGACCTGAATGAGAAAAGACTTCCATGGACAAAACCACACTCATAACCATATATATATATACATCTCAGATACACATAGCATATAGGTTAGGGACCTATTCCCCTCACCATTAATGTACAGTCAAGTCTTAAACATTCATTACATAGTGGAGACAAAATGGTGAATTTGAAACACTCCAAAAATAGCCTTGGCTCGAGTAGACTTGGAACCTCGAAGTGAGGCACAATGTTTGGCTTGACAAAACATGAGCTTAATTCGACACTCTTACCTTTGGTCCGGTGCCTAGCCACCTACATACATATATATAAACAGTGAGCTAAAGCCTAGTGAATAACAAATGTGTAAAGAGATTAAGAATGAATGTCCTTTCAGTAATTGAAACAGTTATTTGCATCAGTAAATCGGTTATTCAATCAGTGACTCATATTTCAAGTCATATCAGTCATTTAGGAATCATAGCAGTTATGTGGTACATCCAATAGCGGAACAGTACAGTAGGTCTTAATAGACTGAACAGTCAATTGATGGCCATCAAAACAGTAAACAGTAGTAGTTCCAAACATTGGAACTGACAGAGATCTCTGTAACAGTAGCAGTAGCAGTAGCAGTAACAGTAACAGTAGCAGTAACAGTCAATTATTATAGATGCCACGAGTACAGTTCGTAAAATAGGACAAACATTCATTTAGTAAACAATATCATTTCATAAAGCAGTATAGTTAATCATTCAGAAAATAATTGTAATTGAACATAGCTTTACAACATTGTTACTCATAGATTTCTGGGCTATAGGCAGGCTAATCAGCGTCCTTGGGTGGCAAACCTACACAGTTACCGAACTGAACGCACACTAAATTACACACTTGGGATTAATAACTTGGCCCCTATCTTGATTTGGTGTGGTTCTATAACATTATCCTCATTATGATGCCTTAAACATGGCCTAAGAATGCCTATGATGGAATGAGGATGCAAAAATGTACTTAAAAACATTGTTCAAAACTTGTTGAAAACAGGGGTCTCGCTCGAGCGTAGACTCCTTCGCTCGAGCGAGCTTTCCGAATGAGAGAGGTCGCTCGAGCGTAGACTCCCTCGCTCGAGCGATCTGCAAAAATGTAGAAAGTACTGGTTGTTGGAATTCTCCGCTCGATACTTGCTCGATGCTCGTTCGAACATGAGACACAGTTCTTCGTTGGAGCGTAGGTCTCGTTGCTCGAGCGTGCGTCTGCACACGCAAAAACCTGAGAGCTTGCAATTTACACTCAAGCCAGCATTCCGTCACTCGAGCGAAATTCTGAAAATAAAGGTGGTCGCTTGAGCGAGGAAGCTAAATTTTGGGCTTTTTAGATTTGCTCCCAAGCTTCAAACCATGAATCAAACATGCCAAAACTCATTCTTTTGGGCCAAATTTCTGGAAAAACACTTAGAAACTCATAACACAGCATATTTTGAAGATCATTACATAAAATCAAAGCCCAAAGGTATGTCAATTGAACACAATTTCAATGTAAGTTTTATGAACAATGCAAGAACACAACATGTATGAAGTTTCTTGATCTTGAGCTTCTCAAACCATGATCATGTGCAACATTCAACTCAAAACATGGTGAATTCTTGGATTTTAACTATGATAAGAACATACATGTGAGGATTTCATAAAAATAAACTTCAAAACTCCATGGTATGGACATGTATGCATGAATTAACTTAGCTCCCTTGAATTCAAGCTCAATTCTCCCATTAATTCACCTATTTATTTCATATGCAAGTCCTAGATGGCTTAATTGCAAGATTAAAGGTTGAGCTCTTACCTAGGCTTCTCAATCAAACTTCACTTAAGCCAAATTCTTGAGCAATGTAGACAAGTCTTCAAAATTTTCTCCAATTCTTCTAAATATCAAGCAAAGTTTCTTGTTGATTTCAATTTCTCCCAAGTCTCTCCCTCTCTCACGTTTTTACAATGATATGGATGAAGAATGATGAGTCAAATATGTTAATTAAGACCAAAACAATGGTTTTAAAGGTGGCCCACTCAATGGCAAACATGTAGATAACTTACATCTAATCAATTTAGCATCATATATTCTAATTTAATCATTCCAAATCGAATTTTAATTAAACCTACCATAAAATTTTATAATTCCTAATTAACATATAAATCAAGTCAATTTCCGAATCGGTTGCCGATACGACTTTCAATTCGCAATTTGAAATCAAAACATGAACAGATCATTTGTATCAAATAGGTAGAAATGTAATCTAAATAACACACTCACATAATCAATTTAGGATTTCGTCTTAATCAGTTACTTATCATGCTAAATCACGAATTAACGCTAATCAGAGGTGATGGTTGTCACAACTACCATTTACTGTTTGATAGCCATTAATTGATTGTTTGGTCTTCTAAGACCTATTGTATTGTACTGCTATTGGATGTACCACATATGACTGCTATGATTTCTAAATGACTGATATGACACGAAACATGAGACATTGATTGAATAACTGATCTATAGATATAATTGATTGTTTTAATTACTAAAAGGACATTCATTCTTAACCCCTTTACACATTTGTTATTTACTAAGCTTTAGCTCACAATTTATTATATATGTAGGTGGTCAGGTACCGAAGCAAAGTTAGTAGCGTCGACCTGAACCCATTTTGTCAAGCCAACCCATTGTGCCTCATTGCGAGGTTCCGAACCGTTAATGTCAAGGCTTTTTTTTTTGGGTGCTCTCATGTTAAGTCAAGTGAATGTTGTATAAATTGTTTTGGCTTTGGAATTTAATTCCCTAACATCTGTTTTATTTTTTAATTTTTTTTGTATATAACGTCTTATGGACTAAAGTGTTTGTGCATATATCAGTAAATGAAACTTGTGTTACTTATTTAAGTCCTCATAGCTCTTTGGACATTCTATTTTAATATTTACAGGCTTGCGTCGGCCCCTTTATTGTACAATTGTTATTACTGGGCCTTTGGTAATCACAGATTACTAGCCAGTTACGATGTTAAACCCTTAGGAGCGGGTTTGGGTCGTGACATTCTTTTTCTGTGTGTGTGTATAGATCTCTCTCTCTCTCTCTCTCTCTCTCTTTCTTTGTTCTGTGTGTGTATAGATCTATCTCTCTTTTCTTTCTGTGTTGATGATGATGTGTATAAATCTCTCTCTCTTTCTCAGTTCTGTTTGTTGTTGTTAATGATGATGATGATATGCTCTCTCTCTTACACAACTCCTTCTTCTCTCCTCCTTTCCTCCTCCTCTTCCTTCTTCTTCTTCCTCTTCATCTGCAGAGAGAAAAGGAAAAAAAAAAAAAAACCAACGTCGTTTTGGGCAGTCGAGCCACTCGGGCCAAAATAAATTCGAGCTACAAAATGGAACTGTTTGATTATTAGTTGAGAGGCAATGATTGTGATTGATCGATGTGTGATTCTATCACACCGGATCTAAGATATTTTTAAAAAGATTTGAATCCTAGTTGAAAACAAATCCCTAAGTTGGATACGTTGGTAAGTTTATCCCAATCAAATTAGGATAGATAAATTTGTTAGAGTGTTGCTATCAGCACTCCATAAATTATTTTGAACTTCTTAATTTTTAATTTTTTTTATTACAATAATAACCTCAAATTACTATAAAAGACATCATTAATTTTGGGATATCCCATCTCATAATTACACATCCACTACATTATGAATTAGAATTTATGAGAGCACCTACCTCCATCACCACCCATTCATCTTCTCCAAATCCCACCTTCAAAACCTACCCACCCTTAAAACCTTGAAAATCCTTTGGCGGTAATATTCCGACAGTAATAGTGACAACTATTTGATTACCTACACTTCTCCGGCAATCACAATGAGTGAAGTTTGTCTGCCAACTACAACTCCATAACATGAGAGAAGTACAATAATAAAAGTTTAGAGAAGGTTCATAATTTTGATATTGTTCTTAATTCAGAGGAGATTGGCCTTGTAAAGGTTAAGTTTCTTGAAAAAAAATGACAAAAATAATAAAATCTTTTCCTCATTTTTTCAGGACCGAACTCCCGAATATATGACCGAAATTCAGGGAACATAGGTCCGAACATTATTTATTTGTTCGGGAACCGGTAACCGAACATTTATTATTTGTTCGGAAACAAGTAACCGAACATTATTCATAGGTTCATACCTATTTTACTGAGAAAACTAAACCAATTATTATAAATTTTTTTCTATAAGAGAATAAATTATTATGAGAAAACTATGAAATTATGTATGTGTATATATATATAGAGAGACAGAGAGCATATAAATTGTGACAATGGTAGATGAAGTAGCAGAGATAGTAATAACATTGTCTCTTTTTCTTCTTTTTCATGGGCTTTGTTAGGGTTTTTTTAGAAGTAGGATTTTTTTAGGGTATGGGGGTGTGACGGGTATGCATTCAATGGGTGGAATGTTTTCACAAGGATAATTTTGATATTATTTGAGGGAACAAATTTTAAGGATTTCAAAATTTATAAGTAGGGGTCCAAAGAAATAGGGGTCTAAAATAATTCATGTGGTGGTAATAGCACCACTAATTTGTTATTTCTATGAAAAATAAGTGTCCTAGTAAAGTTTGATTTGTAGAACAAATTCTATATAAAGAGAGGCATCCCTTAATCAAAAGTAAATTTTTACGTGTGAGTTATTCTCTTAAGTTGTTATTGGAGTGTTTTGTGAAGTTGGTAAAAAGTTAATTTTTTGACTTTTTTGGTGTCTTTTTTGGCAAAAAGCGGGCTTGTTTTGGATAAAAAAGCCGACTTTTTGGCTAAAAAAATTAAAAAGCCAAAAAATTGATATTTTTAACATGTTGCCAAAATGAGCCATTATCTTTGAGATCATCGGATTACCTCTTGTGCACATACTTTTCGGCTTGTGAAGAGTAGAAACTAACGTAGGCCCATACTAAGCCCACAATTTGGCCTAGTTATTTTTCTCTTTTTTTTAATTAACTTGGAGAACATCACTGTCGGTGAAGCCTTTGATTCTCATCGGCTGTCCAAATCTCCACCCCCTAACCCTAATCCTAACAATCCTAAGGTGTAATTTGGGCGGGTTCGGTCGAGTTAGAAATTGTTCAAACCCAGCTCAAGTTGTGTTAAGACTTATCCAGGTCCCGCTTAGGCCCGAATTGTAACCTGAGGTTGTCCTGTCTAAGCCCGATCCGAGTTATATCCGAATTATCCGAGTTGCCCGAATTGTAAATGAAGTTTAGTTAGTTTTTTTTTTTTTTTTTTTTTTTACAGTTACATTATTAAATTAAATTATTAAAATTTAATACCATCAAAACAAATAATTTATATAATATAAGAGAGATATCACTATAGTAGCCTTTACAATTTATGAGTAAAAATAATAAAAAAAAAAGATTTTATATTATTTGTATATATAATATATATTCAACATGATTTAATAATCTAAATTACTTTAATATCATGTAATAACTAATAATTTATATGTATATTTAATATTTTTATATATTTATATATAATTCGAGTTTCAAGTTACTCGAATTATTTGTCAACTTTGCTCAAACCCGTCCAAATTTAATTCGATTAATTCGAGCTGCTAACTCTTCCCTAAACCCATACTGAATTAAAAAATATATTGTCAGAATCCTTAAAAAAAAGTTTGGGCTAAATTTGGTTGCTCGGATCTGACAATCCCAAATCAAAGAAATTCGATAGATCGATCAATCTTCCGCAGATTCCATTTAATTCTCTGCAGAGATTGTTGTTGAGACAATAGATCAAAATGGTGTTGGCACAGTTAGGGAGGAGTATATCGCAGTGCTCTCCCGCAGATGGGCAATGCGACGATCATCGACGAGAAAGTACTCAACGAATGCCTCAACAAAATCACTCGGGCTCTCCTTCAAGCCGATGTTTAATTCAAGCTTGTCCACGATATGCAGACCAATATTAAGAAGATCGTCAATCTCGACGATCTCGCTGTTGGACACAACAAGTGTAAGATCATTCAACATATATTCACTTTTAATGTTCTTTTTGCTTGCTATGAAATTTTGGAAAGGAAATTGGCAATGAAGTTTTGAATTCATGGTTCATGTTATTTGGTTTCTAGATAAAATTAAATTGAAATTGGCTGAACGATTTTGAATTAGGATCAGCCAAGTGAAGGATATTGTACTCTTGGGGATGTAGGGTTTTATTGAACCTAGTTTTGAATTATTTTTAGCGGGTTTTTTTGCACCGCGGATGTATATGAATGGGTGAACTAGTATTCTAGCTGCCTTTACAGTGTGTTTTGTGGCAGGGAATTGGTGGCAAATTGAATTGGAGATTAGGTTAGTTTAAACTGTAGAACCAGGACAGTCCCTTATGAAAATTGATGTTTTTTTTTTTTTTTTTTTTTTTAACTTCAATTGTTATCCCTTTTATCATGGTTTATGACAGGTTTACATCTATAATGTGTTGTTCAAACCCACATGCATGCAAAACCATGCAAGGAGAGAGTCAAAGAAGATGGCGTGAGAAGACTTCCACCTCTAGAGAAGGAGGTTTGAGCTGGGCATATGGAAGATCAGCTCTCCCTTCTCTTCCCGTTGTTGTCTTTGTTGATTTTCACCATTCACCATGAAAGAGGGTAAAAATTTATGGTGGGTTGGTATCTCTCTCTCCCTCTCTTTGTGTATAAATAGAGATATGATGGAGATGATGTATGGTATCAGAAAATAAAGAGAGCTGTGAGTTGAGTGAGAATTTTTATCTCCTCCTCTATATTTGTATTTTGCTCAATTTCAGTGAAATTTTCTTTTCTGCTCCGTGGATGTAGGTATTGGGCCGAACCACGTAAATATTTTGTTCTATGTGTGTGTGAGATAATATTTTAGGTGTGTTTGATCCTAACAAAGTGGTATCAGAGTCGATTTTGTGTGTTTTCGAAAAAAACAGAGCGTATTTTCAAAAATTGACTAGAAATCAAAATGGTCGAAATCCACTTTTTATTATACCACGTTGAAGCTCTCGACGAGACAGTCACAGAGGTGAAAACCGCATCCAAAAAGGACATTGGAGGAGCCCTCACATGCTCCACACGCAACCTACACTGTTCTCATGCGCTCCGACGTGCACACGCGCCGCACGCACTTCTAGAGGAAGAAGACGCGTGATTTCAGGCGCATACACGCTCCACACGTACGCACACTAGAGATCTGATGTCATTTGATGACGTTATCCAAGCTAAGCCTCCAGTCGACGCCGAGCCGCCAAGCCGAGCCGAATCTGAGTCGTTGACCAAGCCGTCAAGCCGCTGACCAAGCCGAGCTAAGCCAAGCCGCTAAGCCGAGTCGGAGTCGGAGCTAAAGCCGCTGTCTGAGCTGTTAACCAAGCTGTTGACGTCATCTTGATGTCAGCTTAATCGGAGAAATAATCCGGTGCTTCTCAGCCGCACCAAATTCTGCCGATCTGATCTGTTCAACCTGTTTTGGCTTGATTTAAGCCATTCTGAGTCCCTTTTTGATGATCCAATAGTGGTTTCTAACTATTTGGAATATTCCAGACACATCCGTACGGTCAAATTTTGCAAATCAGCTTTCAAAAATTTGTAGTCTTTCTTTTGGCAATCCAAAGTGCTTTTCAGCCTAATTTGATCAGTCCGGACTCAATGGCGAAGTCTGATGGGGGAATCAACGTCGACTTCAAGTTCTATGATAAAGCTGAATGCTTCCAATTATGCCATTTGGAAGCCTAGAATGGAAGATGTCTTGTACTGCCGAGATTTGTTTGACCCCATTGAGCTTAAGGGAGTTAAACTGGCAACGGAAAAAAGACATAGACTGGAAGCGGAAGAATCGAAAGACCATTGGCCAGATTAGACAATGGATCGATCACAGTGTCTTTCACCATATCGCCTAGAAGACTGATGCTTATGCTCTCTGGATGAAATTAGAAGGCATGTACCAGTCAAAGACTACTCGGAACAAAGCCCTCTTGATGAGAAGACTTGTGAATTTGAAGTTAAAAGGCGGTATCTCTGTTGCTGAACACACTAATGAGTTTCAAAATCTGGTGAACCAATTGGCAACTGTCAAAATGGAGTTAGATGATGAGATACAGGCCCTATTGCTACTCAGTTCTTTGCTAGACAGTTGGGAGACGTTGGTGGTGTCCCTCAGCAACTCTGCCCCCAGAAGGGAAACTGACTATGAGCATGGTTACAGGTGCTTTATTCAGTGAAGAGGCAAGAAAGAAAGAGATGGGTGGAGATCAGTCTCATGCCCTCGTCACAGAAAATAAAGATAGAGGCAGGGGAATAAGAAAAAGTAGAGGACGCAACAGAGGAAGATCTCAAGACAGAGGGAAATCCAGATAAGGTACGAACCAGCCAAGGTTCAAGTGTTACCATTAGCCAGGAGGGTCACATAAAGAAATATTGCTATGCCTTGAAGGGAGAACAAAAACAAGGCACTAGATAGCCAAAGACCGAAGATGGGAACACTACAGTTACTGTCTCAGAGGATATTGCATTATTCTTTGTTGAAGAAGAAGAATGCCTCCATATGTTAGACAACGACACCGAGTGGGTGGTAGATACAGCAGCTTCCTACCACGCTACATCCCAGAAGGAGTTCTTCAGTACGTACCAAGTTGGAGATTTTGGTACAGTGAAGATGGAAAACTCCAGTTTTTCGAAGATTGTGGGAATCGGTAATGTTCGCATCCAAACCAAAGTTGGGTGCACGATGGTGTTGAAAAATGTCAAGCATGTTCTCGATTTACGCCTGAATCTTATCTCAGAGATAACCTTAAATCGACAAGGCTATGAGATCTACTTCAGCAAAGGCATATGGAAGTTGAAAAAGGGATCTCTGGTGGTAGCCAAAAGATGGGCAATTGGCACACTATACAAGACTCATGTAGAGGTGACTTCAGACAGCCTCAATGCAACAGAAGATGAGATGTCACCAAATTTGTGGCACAAAAGGCTAGGTCTCACATGAACGAGAAAGGGTTGCAGATTTTGGTAAAGAAGTCTCTTATTCCCTTTGCCAAAGATGCGAAATTGAATCCTTGTGACAACTGCTTATTTAGGAAGTATCATAGAGTCACTTTCCGTTCATCATCCAGAAAACAATCAAAATTATTGAGTAGAATATACTCTGATGTTTGCGGTCCCATAGAAGTGGAATCTTTGGGTGGCAGAAAATATTCCCTGACGTTTATTGATGATGCATCACGGAAGGTATGGGTTTATGTCCTAAAGACCAAAGCTGAAGTGTTCCAGCATTTTCAAACATTCCATGCCATGGTGGAAAGGGAGACCGGAAAGAAGCTGAAGTGTCTTCGAACAGACAATGGAGGCGAGTACACGTCAAAGGAGTTTGAAGCCTACTGTGCTACTCACGGTATCCGGCATAAGAAGACTGTTCTTGGAATCCCACAGCACAATGGTGTAGCCGAGAGAATAAACTGGACCATTGTGGAGAAGGTTAGATGTATGCTCAAAATGGCAAAGCTGCCAAAGCCATTTTGGGGAGAAGCTGTTCGTGTTACTTGCTATTTGATCAACAGATCGCCATCAATTCCAGAATTTTCAAATTCCAGAAGAAGTATGGTCTGGAAGGGAGATCTCTTACTCTCACTTGAGAGTGTTTGGGTGCAAAGCATTTGCACATGTATCCAAGGAGCACAGACAGAAGTTAGATGACAAAGCCATTTCATGCATCTTTATTGGCTATGGAGATGAAGAATTTGGATACAGATTATGGGATTCGAAAAACAAGAAGGTTATTCGAAGTCGAGATGTGGTGTTTTAAGAAGGCCAGACCTTAGAAGACTTTGGGCAACCAGCTAAACCCAAAGTTGATGATGTTTCAGAAATTATTCCAAACCCTGCACCATTATAGCATGCCAATGATGAAGAAGAGTTACTGCAACATGCAGCCAATGATGTAGAGTTACAGGATGAATTTCTAGAAGAAGAAGATCCAGAAGCAGAGGGTGTTGAGCAGGGAGAGCCACAACCCCCTCCGCCAGAGACTGTTGGTCCACAGTTACGAAGATCAACAAGAGAGCCTAAGCCGTCAGTCAAAATACCCTGCTTCTGAGTATATTTTGCTTACTGATGAGGGGGAGCCAGAAAGTTTTCAAGAAGCTCAAAATCATGAGGAGAAGAGTAGTTGGCAACAAGCTATGCAAGAAGAAATGCAATCCTTGCAGAAGAATCAGACTTATGATTTGGTGAAACTTTCCCCAGGGTCGAAAAGCATTGCAGAACAAATGGGTGTTCAAGTTGAAGAAAGATGGCAGCGGAAAGTTAGTCAAGTATAAGGCTCAATTGGTTGTTAAAGGTTTTGAGTAGAAGAAAGGTATTGATTTTGATGAAATATTCTCGCCAGTTGTGAAAATGACATCCATTCAAGTAGTTTTGAGACTAGCGGCCAGTTTGAATTTGGAACTTGAACAGATGGATGTGAAGGACGGCATTTCTCCATGGTGATCTGAAGGAAGAAATTTACATGGAGCAGCCAGAAGGTTTTAAAGTCAAAAGGAAAGAAAACTTAGTCTGCAGATTGAAGAAGAGTCTCTACGGCCTCAAACAAGCGCCGAGATAGTGGTACAAGAAGTTTGACTCATTCATGGTAGGTCATGAATACAAGAGAACTGCTGCAGACCAATGTGTTTATGTCAGGAAATTTCCCTGTGGAAACTTCATCATACATCATACTCTTCTCTATGTTGATGACATGCTGATCGTTGGACAAGATGCCACAGCAATCAGATCACTAAAGGAGGAGTTATCACAATCCTTTGACATGAAGGACCTAGGCCCTACACAGCAAATTTTGGGCACGAAAATTGTGCGTGACAGGAAAGCTAAGAAGTTGTGGCTGTCACAAGAGAAGTACGTTGAACGGGTGATTGAGAAGTTCAACATGAAAGATGCCAAGCCAGTTAATACTCCGCTGGCTAATCATTTCAAGCTTGAGCAAGAGTTATTGTCCATCCTCTACAAAAGAAAGAGAAGAGATGGAGACTATTCCTTACTCATCTGCCGTGGGGAGTTTAATGTATGCAATGATGTCTACTTGACCAGATATTGCTCATAGCTGTTGGAGTAGTAAGTAGATTCCTTTCCAATCCTAGGGAAAGAGCATTGGGAAGCAGTCAAGTGGATTCTGAGATATCCTCAAGGGTATGGCAAAAATGTGCTTGTGCTTTAGAGATGCTAAACCAGTCTTGGAAGGTTATACTGATTCAGATATGGCAGGCGATGTTGATGGTAGGAAATCTACTATCAGGATTTCTGTTCACTTTCGTAGGGGGAGCTTGTGTCTTGGCAGTCCAAGCTGCAGAAGTGTGTTGCTTTATCCACAATCGAGGCAGAGTATATTGTCGCAGCAGAAGCTGGGAAAGAGATGTTGTGGTTAAAGCGGTTTCTTTAAGAGTTGGGATTAAAGCAAGAAAAGTTTATGGTACATCATGATAGCCAGAGTGCCATAGACCTGAGCAAGAATTCAATGTACCATTCTCGCACAAAACACATTGATATTCGGTATCATTGGATACGCGAAAGTGATGGACAAGCAGTTATTGGAACTGATCAAGATCCACATAGATAAGAATCCAACCGACATGCTTACAAAGGTGGTCTCGAGAGACAAACTCGAAATTTGCAGAGACATTGTCGGAATGGACTTCAAGTGAGAAGTCAGTCATAGCATGTGGGTATGGAAGTGGGAGAATTGTTGTTCCAACCCACATGCATGCAAAACCATGCAAGGAGAGAGTCAAAGAAGATGGCGTGAGAAGACTTCCACCTCCAGAGAAGGAGGTTTGAGTTGGGCATCTGGAAAATCAGCTCTCCCTTCTCTTCCCGTTGTTGTCTTTGTTGATTTTCACCATTTACCATTAAAGAGGGTAGAAATTTTTGGTGGGTTGGTATCTCTCTCTCCCTCTCTTTGTGTATAAATAGAGATGGGAGGGAGATGATGTATGGTATCAGAAAATAGAGAGAGAGAGCTGTGAGTTGAGTGAGAATTTTTATCTCCTTCTCTGTATTTGTATTTTGCTCCATTTCAGTGAAATTCTCTTTTCTGCTCCGTAGATGTAGGCATTGGGCCGAACCACGTAAATATTGTGTTCTATGTGTGTGTGAGATAATTTTCTGAGTGTGTTTGATCCTAACATCATGGTCACTTCACTTGCCAAGCAAAAAAAGTTCTATTACGATTAGCCAGTAGTAGGCCCCAAAACATGACCACCGAGTATAGAGTTTGATTAACAGTTGGTTTTTTACGGCATGTCACTAATGAGTTTTAAAAATTCTTTATTTGAAAGTAAGCCCTGGATTTCTTGGATATTTAATTGCTGTTTGTGCTAATTTTTTCCAATCACCAAGTGGGTGCACCCTAATTGAAAAAGCAGACCTATATCATCTAGACATAAAAAATACTCATAGGTCTCTACAAAATACGTAAAGCGGTTCAATGATGGATCAGCCACACCCGAGAACCAACCATACAAATAGGATAGTAATCTACTCCTTAATCTAAAGATAAGCTCTTTACTTTCTTCAAAAGTTCTACTATTGCTCTCATGACACACAATTCACATCGATGCCAAAGTAACCAAGCACTACGCCTACAAGGGTGAAGAAGTTCCCCCAGCTTACAAGGGAAAACCCACATCATATCAAACAAAATAAGGATGAATTGATAACTCATTGACTCCCCGTTCTTACACATACAACATCAGTTAACATAAATTTTTATTTGTCTAATCAAATTGTCAGAAGTCAAAATCTTCCTATGCGCACTACAGTCCACAAAAAAAATGCAAAAGTAGAAGGAGCTTTTCTCCCCCACAGCCCTTCCAAGGAAAATTATTATCCCTCTTACCTGACAAAACCTCATAGTAAGACTTCATCTCAAAACAACTGATCTTTGACCTCATCCATGTAATAGCATCTCCAATACGAGGGATAGCATAAAGATGCCCCAAAAGCTCAAGTAGCTCTGCCATCTTTGAATCATTCAAATATTTTGTGAGACCAATATCTCCAAAATTATTATTGCCATTTGCCTTAAGATATTGACTAATAGTTGTCTTTATTGATGGCAACGTAAGCAATATCACATGCTCCCCCTTTCCCACCACAAGTTGAATACGCCTAAAAGGAAATATCTCAACCGCTACAAATGCCCTACCACAAAACCAAGCCATAAGGCATAACAATCTCCTCTAGCACCTAACCATACTTGTATGGGACATTAATTGTCTATGTAGCATCATTGCCATTGCCATAACACAAGACATGCGTATGACACTACTTGGACAACAACTTGGTGTTTTGGAAAATAGTATTATTGCTTGACATTGTGAATTTAAAAAAAGTAGGAGGCTTGTTTTAATATTTATATTATATTGTATAAGAAAATAGCTACAATGGAATTAATTATCTAAATAGTAGAATTTAGAATTGTAAAATGTGTAGCTCTTGAAATGTTGCATGCAACTATAGTTACTTTCTTATTATAGTGTTTTTATCTTTATCTTTATTATCGTTCTTCTTGCTATTTTTATGTCTTTTTCTATTTTAATGTGTCCATTGCATACTTCACTTTGTCTTGGCCATATGCTCATGTGTATGATGTGGTCTTTTGAAATTATTTTAGAACACATTGATGGTGTGAGTTGCATTCTAGAAAATGTCCGACATCGCTCTTGGTAACATATAGGAAGTCTCTAAGAAGTAACCATGAAGCAATGTTATCAATCCCATTTTGGCTGGTGAAGAAAAATGGTATAGGAGCCAATTTCGTTCAGTTTGATTTTAGACTATTCTAGTCCTTTTTAGGCATACCATATTTATCCAAATTTTAGTTGTGTTGGCTTTCCATCTAGAACAAGGAGAGAAATCCCCTCGAAGATTGATATTCAAATATACATAGATACATACATATATAGTGGGAGAAATGGAAGAAGAGAGATAAGTTGTTGTTCAATTGCAAAGACACGTAAGCCGAATCAAACTTAGAAAGTGAATGACATGTGTGTATGTATGTATATATTATACATGTACGCACATACACACATATATAGAGAGAGAGAGAGAGAGAGAGAGAGAGAAATGGAAGAGAGAGGGATAAGAAAGAACCTTGACAATTCTTCGTGAAAAAATTGTGTGTGTGTGTGTGTGAGAGAGAGAGAGAGAGAGGGAGAGAGAGAAAGTCACCCCAAAAGATGATGGAATTATTTACTACCCAACGTGTGTCCCCAACGTGTCTCTAAAAACAAATTAATTAAATGGGACACGTGACGTGACGTGTCCCATACTTGTCCAACACCGCTACAACACTTGTATTTGAGTGTCGGTGCTTCATATCATAGCTAAGATGTGTTAAACATGGTTCTGAGAGCGATGTTATTTTGAGTGTGATGATTAATTTTGAAACTTTCTTTTCATCTAAGATTTTGCTTTTAACCTTCATTTTTAATTTTTAGTTTGGGGTTTAAGTTAACATGGACTCTATCGGTGTCGTGTGTGAGTAAGTGCTGGATTCATTAAATGGACAAGGCTGAATTTCATGTTTCTTTTTTTATTTATGATAAATGTTGTATACGAACTAACATAGAATTTTTTATGCACAAAATTAGAGTCTTATATTTATCAACAAAAAAATCAAAATAGTGTCTCATGCGTAGTTTCATAATAAATTCTACTAGGTAAATATATTTCTCTTGTGCATATCCAACTAGACGTGTTGGACACACATACCATACTTTAACCTTCGTGACATGTTGGACACATATTTTGTACCCTAGCCCAACCGTATAATATGGGTGTTTGGGAAGTGAGTTTTTATGTAAGGGCTGGTTTGGGATCCACTAAAAAAAATAAAAAGTCAAAAAGTTACTCAAAAAGTTAAAAAGTTATCACTATTCATAAAAAAAATATAAAAAAAATTAATATATAAATATTAAAAAATAATTCAACTTTTCGGCCCATTAGTCAAACCAACTGCCAAGAAAGGAAAAAAAAATTATTTTATAAGCATTCACTATGTGACATTGGAAAAGTTGGACCCGTGCGGGCCCACCATGGGTCCCGTTTTGATAATCCGAACTATTCAATATGTAGAACTTGTCTAGTACTATATGCCTATAAAAAATCACGTCTACCGAATATTCCTAACAACATGATCAAATCAGTTTTGTATAAAAAATAAATGGTGTTATAGTTAATAATTGACAAAAAAAAAACTAACACGATCAGATAGCTATCGATATCCAATCAACGTGATATTTTACAAATACATAGTACTCGACGAGTTCTACACATTTAACGGTTCTGATTAGTAAAACAGGACCTGTGGTGGGCCCCCATGGGCTGAACTGAACAGAACAGACCAACTTGTGCCCAAAAAGTAGAGAATCAATCTCCTACACACCCACTGCAGCGCTGCTTTCAACCGTATGGCCTACACATTACTTTATTCACCTATACACTTATTTATACAATTTTTTAATACACATTTTTTCATAAAAAGTCAAAAAATTAACTCAAACATCTATATTTTTTTCCTCAACTTTTTAGTCTAAAAAGACAAAAAGTACACTTATTTAGGACACCCCAAACAACCCCTAAGTTTTTTTAGTTGTAGGATATTATTGGATAAAAAATTTTGGTATTTGGAAAGATAGTTGGGTTTTTTTGTGGTTGGATGTGATGTTTGTGAGAGAAAAAGTGAAATGATTATGGGATTGGATGTGATATTTTGTTTGGATGTGTTTTTTTTGATTTTGCAAAAAGTTTGGCTGTGTTTGGTTGTGCTTTTGAAATGTGATTCTACATGCTAGTTTCAGCTCCATGTTTGGTAAAAGTTTTGGAATTAATTTTCCAAAACTCTGCCAAAAGCTCTGTCCATTCTGCGCGTTTCTTGGGTTTTTTTTGCCCAGGGGAAGACCACCCGGACGTCCTTGGGGACATCCGCCCGGATGTCCTCTGCTGTACAGGATTTTTTTTTTTTTTGCAATTGATTTATATAATTGAGAAAAATATTTTCTGAAATTTTTTTAATTTTTAATGTGCTTTAAAATAATTTTGAGTTGTACGTTTAGTTATGAGTTATAAATTTTTGTATCACATATCAAATATCACATCAACAATTCCTCACTCAAATCAAACCTCTTTTCCAAAATTATTTTCAAAACTCTTTAGACCATCTCCAACGGTGAACCAAACCCATCACCATATTTAAATTTTGATGAAAAAACCCCTTTTTTATGCTCCAACCGTTGCACTAGATTGATATCAAAATGAAATTTTAGCAAAAAAATCATCAAACTGAAAACGAGATACAGATTTGGTGAAATCACTGTTACTGACCGTTGAAAGAGGGACACCGGTCAACTAACCGGTTGCCCGGCCGGTTGACCAACCGGTCAACTGGTTGATTATCTTATACGACGGGTTTGAACTGTGACCGGTTTGAACTGGTTGAACTGAGGGGTTTGAACTGGGCCGTGGACTACGCGTGGTGTTGAACCGGTCAACCAGCCGGTTGACCGGCTGGTTGACCATCTAGTCGCTCGGGTCGCCCGGTCTGAGCATAGGAACGGGAAGTGTCAACAGGTTTGGTTTAGGTTTGAACAGGTTTGGTTTGAACAGGTAGAATTTCAGATAGGTTTATTTTCAGATAGCTTATTTTGTGGACTTGGAATAATTTGGAATAATTTGATGGTCAACTTGAAATAATTTGGAATAATTTGAAGGGTGATATAAATTTTAATTTCATTGAAAATATAATTCAAATTGTTATCTTTAATATAAATAATTGAAAACTACTCGTTTCAGTAAATTTACCGTTAGATTGACAGAGTATTTTGACAATATACATATTTTAAAAATAGCCATTTTAATAATTTTACCGTTGCATGAACAGAGTATTTTGAAAAGTTACCGTTAATAATGTCTTCTATAAAATATATCAGTTTTGTATATCAAGATGACAGAGTATTTTATTTTGAGAAGAGCATTACATGTTGTGAATTTTGTTTCTTCTATGATTTTTCTCCTTTGAAACTTTAATTTATATTATATGATTAAATTATCTAATTCTAAATTGATTGCATATCATTCTAATATTTTTTAGTATTCTAGATAGTGTATGTACTGTATTTTTTTGAAACTATGGAAGATTTTGAAATGTTTGAAGAATCACAAATGTTTCAGCACAACACTGATATTAATTTTATGTCGGAAAGTTTGCGAGAACATAACACGCAGAGCAGTGATAATCATTTCATTTCAGAAACTTCTCGTGTTTCTCGTGGTAAAGCATTTACAATTATAGAAGATGAAACTTTATGTAGATCTTGGTTAGCAGTCTCTCAAGATCCCATTACCGGTAATAGTCAGACTATGACTGTATTTTGGGAACGAGTACTTGTTAATTTTAATTCACAATTCAATGGTGAATCAAATCGAAACCGTATTTCTTTGTCTCACCGTTGGTCTGCCATGCAAAAGGCAATTAATAAATTCTGTGGTTTTCTTGAAATTCAACTAAGGCAGCAAAGTGGAACAACTGAGGCAGACATGGTTACATTTATTTGTGGTATTAAATATCAAATTTCTTCTCTAAATGTATATTTGTTATTAAAATTGTTGTAATTTTTTTTGTAGGTCGCTGAAGCAAAGCGGATGTATCATGCAATACAGAAAAAACACTTCACATTTGATACATGTTGGGATATTTTGCGCCGAAGTTGTAAGTGGAATGAATTTCGAACACAATCCAAAAAGAGTACGCAACATGCTTATCCATGTTCGAATCCACCAACTGGAGAATCTGATGCATTTCAATCTAACCAGAATAATGTCCTGCACGAACAATCATCTAATCCATCAACCCGACCAATTGGTACTAAAGCAGCGAAAGAGAAGTTGAAGAATCAAACAACCCACGATAGTAGATTTGATGAAATGGCTGCCAACCAATCCAAAATTGTTGAAGTGTTATCAACTATCTCCGCTAGAACTATTGAGCGAGATGAATAAAAGGCGATCGACCGTGAGCAGAAAGCTGCAGACCGTCGAAGAAGGGCCGAAGATAGGGAGGAACAACTAAAACTCCTATCTATGATGAATGAACGAGAACAACGAAATGAAGATCATAAAATAACGTCAATGGACATGACAAATTTAAATCCAATGCAAAGGGCGTACTACGAAGATCTTCAACGATAGATTTTATTTCGAACAACTAATAGATTGGCTTGAAAGGTTCTGTATTTACTGGTTTCATCTATTGGTGTCATCTATAGGAAAGGGAAACACTGTCTACAATTATATGAAATGTCTCACTTGCCTTTTCCATTTCTGTAAAATTAGAAATTAATTAATTTGAAAATCAGTTTTTATTTCTTCAGATGGTTGCGTTCTATTCTCTACTGCTACTTTGGATACCATATTGATTGGTAAAAACAAAAAACACCAATTGCTAAGTAGTTATCATGAATGAAATTCGTCTTCATGGATATGTCAGATAAGGACATAGTAATGAAGTAATTACAATGAAACACCAATTTCTTATGCTACTGTTGTACTGTCACTTACAAAGAAAGCAAAATATAAAAGTAGGTTTTATAATTTCACCCTTCATTTAATCTGCTTCTAATCTTCATCTCAATGAATCTCCTCTGTCTAATTTTTCAAATAAGAATATGTTGTACATGTACATACTGTATTACAGATAACTACTTACATATAAATACATCCTTTATTCTTTTCTTTGGTTACCATTACACCTTTCAAAAACTTTCATATTACATATTATGGTATGCGTGAAGCTCGAAAAGATGGTGCTAAAGTCTTACCAAGGCATCTGAATTTTATATCACATCATCTTACAAAATCAGTACATTCATAAAAGACAAAACCCAACAACAGGTTGTGAAAATAATATAAGACATAACATTGGAAACACATAATGGCACACCAATCAACAGTCATTATCTGGTTGTCCTGGAGGAGGGAAGTAGTGATGGTATATGTCATTTACACGATACTCAATTCTATCAATGCGATTGTTTGCCACGTCATGACGTCTTCCAATATCCAAACGGAACTCACCAAATTGTTCAATTAATGAGTTCTGTGCAGTGGCAAATGTCTCAAACTGAGTACCTAACGAATTGACTTGATTAGCCATTTGATGTTCCCATTGAACGCGTTGCTGTTCCCATTCAACGCGTTGATTATAACGTTGTTCTTCCATGGCCAAAAAGTCAGTCCAATATTGAGGTGGTTCAGTTGATGGCGTCACATTGACAGAAGGATCCTGTGGACCATCATCTGGTGAGACTTCATCCTTTGAATCTTCTGCAGCATTATCATTTTCCATTAAATTGGCGGCTGCACCAGCACGATTCACTGTATACTGAGTAATGGGTGAACGGATTTTGATATCCATTTCATTTGCAAAAGGAACCTTAAAATGTTTGAAAATTTTTGTCAAGAGTGCCCCAAACAGTAATGACCGGCCCATTTCTTGATTTGCCAGCACCATTCTTTCATAATTATGTAAGACAAATCTAACTTCTGCCCAACCTCAAAACAGTATAACAAATAGACATTAAAATATGGGACCGCATCATGATGTTCTTTATTCGGAGTGACATTTTCTATAATTCAACGATGCAGGATCCGAAGATAAGGTTTCAAATGCCTTGCTTGTAGACTAGTTCCAGTAAATCTGTTCTGACATATAGTAGTATATACATCAGTACCATTACCAACAAGTTTAACTAACTCAGCCTCAGTCTGAAAATGGGTATTTTCATCACCTATCTCAACTCCAATAATGCCTGCCAATTGAGGAACATCAAACTGTACACCCTCTCCTTTCACATATGACAAAAGAGTAAAATTTCCATCTTGCTCATGAGTAACTTTTAGGTGAACATAAAAAAGGGATACTAGCCGTGGATATACCTTTTGGGGTAAATTAATTAAATTTAGCCATCCCATAGATTCAAGTTTACTAACTAGTAGTGCATCATATTGAGGTGGCAGATTGACCCTCCTCCCTGTTATAATAGGTCGGCTTGAGAAGTTTTGGAAAGCTAGTTCATGACTTTCACTGAGAAATTCATCCGTAGGATATGACTGATTTTGAGGCTGCTGTTGTTCGCATCGGCGAGGATTAGAACTTTCACCACCTTATGTTCTCACTCTTTTAGTTCTAGGCATGATGTGAATATCTGTTGAATGTTAATAAAAATGTGCCAGTAATGAAGTAATTAACATAAACACTGTCTTTGAAAATGCTTACTGAAAATTTAAGAACATAGTAATGTAGTATAAAGCATGCAGACTCTCTATTCAGTACATATCACATGAATGTAGCTCATGTTTTAATAAAACATGCGCACTAAAAATTCAGTATTGTAGTTGGGCTTTTAATAAAGTACATTCATTTTAAAAACATGAAAGTAACTTCAAGTACAAATCAGAATCTTGTTCTGTTGTACAGGTTTTAATAAACTATATTCATTTAAAAACATGAAAGTAACATGAAATACAAATCAAAATCTTGTTCTGTAGTTGAGGTTTTCATAAATTAATGTCAATTTATGTTGTTCTGTGGTTGAGGTTTAAATGAACTACATTCATTTCACAAACTTGAAAGTAAAATGTGGAGAGGTTTTAATAAATGACCTACATTTTCAAAACAGTAACATAACACAAGTGAAACTTAAAATTCAATTCTGCAATGCAGGTGTTAATAAACTACATTAATTTAAAAAACATGAAAGTAACATATAGTGAAATCATGCTCCTGTGTTCTGTAAACAAGTTGAACAAGTGAGTGGCATGCACACTGGAAGGGAAAAATAGAAAAATGCACACTAGAAGGGAAAAATAGAAAAATGAAGGAAGAAAAAAAAAATGTAAGGGCCGGGTGACCAACCGGTTGCCCAACCGGTTGCCTACCTGGTTGGCCAACCGGTTGCCCCGTGAATCACCTGTCTTCTTGTTCTGCTTTGATCTGCTTTGATGTTGCCTTGGTGATGATGTCTTGGATCTGCTTTGATGCTGCCTTGGATTCACACTTGATGATGATGTCTTTGTTCTGATGATGATAATGTCTTTGTTCTGATGATGATGCTGCCTTGGTGATGATGATGATGTCTTTGATGCTGCCTTGGTGATGATGTCTTTGTTATGCTTTGATCTGCTTTGATGCTGCCTTGGATTCACACTTGAATATGCAGAGTCTGTGGATGCTGCCTTGGTGATGCTGTCGATTCACACTTGAAAATGTAGACTCTGTGATTAGAGGTGTTCAGTGAAAACATGTGAACTGTGAATTTGGTGATGGCAATGTTGAGCTGATATAGAGGATGGTAGGTGGTTGAATTGATAGGTGGTTAGGTGGTTCATATAATGAATGGTAGGTGGTTCCATTTAAACGTATGCCACATGTAGTACTATCTTCTCAGGTTAAATGTATTTTTGTGGCAGAAAAGTAGGTTGAATGTTCAATGCATCAACATCAATAATTTACTGAATGCCACAAACAATTGATGGCACAAATAATTGATTGAATTTAAAAACAAATTAATATTTACACATACATTGAATATACATACTGAAATGCATGCCACAAATAATTGATGGCACAAATAATTGTTTGCACAAATAATTGTTTGAATTTAAAAACAAATTAATATTTACACATACATTGAATATACATACTGAAATGCATGCCACAAATAATTGATGGCACAAATAATTGATTGAATTTAAAAACAAATTAATATTTACACATACATTGAATATACATACTGAAATGCATACAAAAGAAATTATGAATATTGAAGATAAATCCTTACAAAAATAATTATTCGAATGCACAAATAATGGCATGCATGATGAAGCCCACGAGCCAGACCCTTCATCAATTGAATGCTTGATTTGAATCAAAAATTGAATGCTCCAATCCTCACTTCTTAAAAATGCCAAACCCGTAATCATGAAATCATTTTACAAATTCCAAACCTATTCCCAACAGTTTGTTGCAACAAATTTGGTAAAAAGCTTATTTTTGCCTTGATTTCATGAAAAAAATGTACAAGTTTAATTTAATACAAGTTTGATGTAGATTGGAGATGATTTTTACCAAATTTTTAGCAAATGTGATCTACATGATACGAGATCCACATATAATGCATCTTTTCATGTAAAACATATATGTCATATTCTATATTTGATATTTGTGTTCCTAGACTTATTGGGGAATCAGTAGTGAACAAAACTTGCAACTCCAACACAGAATTATAGAACTACATCTTTCTTTTCATATCAATCAATGTCAACTAAAGAAAACAGATTTGGTAGAAAGAAAAGGCTAATGTATTAAGCAAAAGCTCACACCATGATCAAAACTATGCTGTAAAGGAGAGAAAAGGCATAGGCTTTTCAAAGCAATACCTCCATTGACCCCCTCTTAGTTTGATGATTGTCATGAAATGAACAGAGAACAATTATGAATAATGAAGATTGGATCACCACAATAGCACATCTAATCACATAACTTCTGTGTTACTTGGTTACTATAGTGTATCATAATGAAGATTACAAAAAAGACAACCTTCCATTTCAAAACTATAAACAAAATTACAAAATATATCTGTGGTGAATCTAGTTTTCACCGCGAAGTTGCCACATATGTTCTATTAAATCATTACGGAGGGCATGATATGCATTTTTATCCCTAATACCTAAATGACGAGACAAAAATGATTCAAAGTCATTGGTAGGAGTAGAGGAAAGTTGCACTGGTGTGTTGGTTGATGAAATTTCATAATCAAAATCAAGGTGCTCCTCCATCTCATCTTCAACAATCATATTATGTAATATAATGCAAGTCTTCATTATGTTGGCAAGCATTTTCGGATCCCAAAACCGTACAGCACCACCTATAATTGCGAATCGAGATTGAAGGACTCCGAATGCCCGCTCTACATCTTTCCTGGCAGACTCTTGCATCATTGCAAAATGTTGTCTCTTTGCTCCTTGGGGAGAGGAAATTGTTTGCACCAGTGTTGCCCATTGTGGGTATATACCATGAGCAAGGTAATAACCCATATCATAACTATGTCCATTAGTGTAGTGGACAGGGGGAGCCTTACCTTGGGCAAGATCAGAAAACAAATGTGACCAGTCTAATACATTCAAGTCATTGTGTGACCCAGGCATTCCAAAAAATGCATGCCAAATCCATAAGTCGTAAGAAGCTACTGCTTCAAGAATAATGGTTGGTTTTTTTTGATGCCTACGTATTGACCTTGCCATGCTTTTGGACAATTTTTCCACTCCCAATGCATGCAATCTAAACTTCCCAACATACCCGGAAACCCCCCGAACCTCGCCAATAGCAAGTAATCTAGAAATATCAGTTGGTGTGGGAGATCGCAGATATTCTACTCCAAAGATATCAATCACTGAATTACAAAATTGTTGCAAATTTTGAATTGCAGTGCTTTCCCCAATACGTATGTAATCATCAACTGCATCTGTTGCGACACCGTATGATAATATTCTCATCGCTGAAGTCATTTTTTGTAGGGCAGATAATCTAACTACATGAGCTGCATCTTGTTTTTGAATGAAATATGAATTGTGTGCTTCGATTGCATTTAAAATTCACAGATACAAAGGACGACGCATTTGAAAACGTCTCCGAAATATTGTAGCTGAATACACTGGATTTATAGCAAAGTAATCTGCAAATAATCTATCATGACCTTGCTTTCTATCTCTGCGTATATACTTGTGGCCTACAACAGAACCCCCTATTTTCTTCGACCTATCACTTGACTTGAGAATTTGAAGCATGGTACTGGTATTCTGCTCATAAGCTGCTAAAAGTGTGACCATATATTCATCATCAGACTCCTCATCAGAGGAAGAGGAAGAAGAAGAGGATGAAAATGAAGTAAATATCATGGATTTCAAAGTATCCATTATGCTTTGTTTTCTTTAAGATATGATCCTTGTGTTTAAGCTATAGAGTTGTCTGGCATAATGTGTTTATATGAGATTTTAGAAGAAATTAATTATTACGGGTAAACCAAAACCCCATAGCTGTAATGGATGGAAAAACAAATAGGAAAAGAATTAGGAACATAAATGGAGGGAAAAAAAAAGTTAAGCTTACCGGTCGACCGGCCGATTGACCGGCCGGTCAACCAACCGGTCGCCCCCTTTCCAGTTCACATCGGTCAGTTCAGTGGTTGGTTCAAACAGTTCAGAAAACTTAAAAAAAAAAAAAAAAATTCCTCTATTCGGTCGACCATCTGGTTGTCCTGAATGATATTTGATGAAGATGAACCGTTGGAGCACGATGTATCAAATTAAGGAAATGGACACTTTCTTACTCAGATTTGGTGAAATATTAGCTGAACCGTTGGAGATGCTCTTACCAAACAAATTTTCTACACTCAAATTATAATTTTACAACACACAAACTCAAAATACAACTCATACTCTCAAATCACATTTACGAAACACAACCAAACGCAGGCTTTGTCTTTCAGTGAAAAAAATCAAAAAAAAAAAATCTCAAACCCAAGTTCCCAAACACCACCAATGTCCAACACGGGTAATTCACAAAGTTAGAAGAGTCCATGTAACATAGTTTTGGAGTCATTGTTAGATCACTATCTAGGTTTTGTTTTCTCTCTTAGGCCTCGTTTGGAAATAGGCTATTTTAGTAACTTTTTGATTTTTTAGCTAAAATTTGAGGTTAAAAAAATTAGTATATTTGGGATGACTTTTTGATTTTTTACGAAAAGATATGCAAAAAATAAAGAGAAAATAAATTTTTTGACTTTTTAATATGAATTATTGATTTTTTAATTTTTTTAATAATTTTTAATTTTAATTTTTTTATTTTTATTTTATTTTATTTTATTTTTTTGTTTTGACTAAAACAGCAACTTGCCAAGCAAGGGCTTATTCTGTTGTTGTATTATTGTGAGTGGGTTTCTTTTCTTCTAGGCTATTTTTAATGAGCTTTGCAAAATGTTGGATCCTAGGAAGCCGTCTTTCACACCAAAGAAGGGGAAAGCAAGTGTAGTCATGTATGTCGGTTTGCAAGGTATCTTGATTTTCTCAGATGATGCTGGATTTTATTACTTTATTTTGTGTTGTGTCTTGACCTCCTTAGTATCTTATTTTGAGCAAGATGGTATCTCTGCGACCTTGATTATTTTTACTTCTTATTATTTAACCCAAAAAAAAGAAGAGATTTTATGTACCTCCTGTCGAAGATATCCTTATATTTGGATCTATTAAAAATCTTTGTCATTTATCAGCAATGTACTCTAAGTTCACTTTTGGTTAATCCCTTGGTTGGCTTTGCCTTTTATTCTATTCAGTCAATTAATGCAGGTTTAACTGTTTGTGAATAATTTCATGGTCTGGGAAAACCACCACGTGTACAAAATATGCATATTACCACCAGAAGAAAGGGTGGAAACCAGCTCTGGTGTGTGCAGATACATTCAGAGCTGGTGCTTTTGATCAGTTGAAGCAGAATGCCACTAAAGCTACAATTCCTTTTTATGGAAGGTACTTTTTTGTTCTAATTTATTGGTTGTCAATGCCATTGTATGTGTTTTGAGAAGGTTTATAAAATTTTATTGTCAGAATGATGCAAAATGTGTTGGATGGTGCAGAACTTAGTTTTGTTTTAAAAAAGAAAACACAGGTTAGCAAAAATATGGTAAGAAGATAAATTGAGAGGAAGAAAAGGAAAAGGATGGTGGTTGTGTAAGAGAAAGTTAACCTCAGATAATTTCTGTGACTACATAAATCTAAAAAATGAGGAACTGCAGAAATGCCGCTAACAATGACTTACTCTTGGTGGATATGCCAATCATGTCTGGTTTGCATGAATTTTTATGTAAGTAATGATATGCACAGTTTTCATGAAAGAGCCAATTAGTGACAATTAATGTTATGCCTTCACTTACGTGTCCATATATGTTACTTATGTCCATATATGTTATACCATTGCGAACTATATTTATCTCTAAGAAAGCAACCATGTGATTGGCTACTTCCATGAGGTTAATGTTATTATAATGGACATGCAATGAGCTACATTAACTTCATCGATCTAAAGGGATGGGATTTATTTGAAGAATCTGATGTTTTGTACATAATGAGGTAGGTTCATGCTTATAGTAAATTCCATAAACTTGTTACCTGTCAATTCGACGATCATAGTGGTTTTGCCCAATTTGACAATGTTTTCATGTAATTGGTGACGGATGTTCATATTCATTTGTCATTTGGACGATGGAAAACCTAGTTTGTCCATGAGTCCGCGAGTACTTTTCAAATGATAAAAAATAAAAAAAGTCCCGAGTTTGACTAGGTTAACTGTGACAAAGTTAGCAAGCATAGGCAGAAATATGGATTTGACTTCCAGATTTTTTCAGGGGAGGTCCCTCTTTGAAGGGTTATGTTGTTGGTGAAGGATGAAGTTGGCTTATCATTCGTAAATAATAGCGCAATCGAGGTTTTATGAGTTTTTACTCTTAATTGGGTTAAAGCTGTTGAGTCACCAATTGTTTCAAAAGCTTAAGCCATTAAGAAATGGGCCCAACAATGTATATCAATCTATTCAACAAGACTTAACATAGTATCAGAGTTTAGGAAATGGGCCCAACAATGTATATTAATCTATTCAACAAAAGCAAGGTGTGGAACAGCTTTAGCCTTTGCTTTGGATACATATATCTATCTATATAGATATATGTACATATGTATGTAAACATTGCCAATTAATCTGTCATATTTTTCATTGAAACAAAAGTGTTCTTTTTTGGGTTTTCATTTGTCTAGACGAACCCTTAGATATTTGTGCAAAACTTGTAGACATGTTCCTTTGTGAATCTTCTGTGATACTTGTAGGTTATGAAATTCAGTGCTTCTAAACTTCAGAAGCCAAATTCTCTTCATTATTGGGTAATAAATTTACCACTCAAAGCTCATTGTAACATGTGCTTTTCGTTGACAGCTATATGGAGTCGGATCCTGTTAAAATTGCAGTTGAAGGCGTAGAAAGATTCAAGAAGGAAAATTGTGATCTTATAATTGTTGATACCAGTGGACGTCACAAACAAGAAGCTGCTCTCTTTGAAGAAATGCGTCAAGTTTCTGAAGCAACGGTATCATTTTGTTACTCTGTGCTGCACTATCTTGTTGCTGTTGATTAGGGTTGCTAATATCTTCTCTTTGAATCTTCCAGAAACCAGATCTTGTTATATTTGTTATGTATAGCAGTATTGGTCAAGCTGCATTTGATCAAGCCCTAGCATTCAAGCAAAATGTTGCAGTTGGAGCTGTGATTGTTACCAAGATGGATGGTCATGCAAAGGGTGGCAGTTCTTTGAGTGCGTAAGTTCTTAATGCTATATGCTTTTGGCATTCTCTCTGTAATAGGCTAAAAAGCTTTTTTACATCATCCTCTCTATTTATATATTTCTGGGTGGTTTGGGGGTTTGATTTGGTTGAGGAGATGGTTGAGAGAGACTATATTTGCATTTTGAAATAAATCATGCAACCCAACCATGTTAGACATTTTCATAACCTAAACTATCGTTGAACACATATACATTGAATATCCTGAAGTTCAAACAAGACATCCGTGGTTGAATATTCGGTTAGATATATGCAAATTTCAAACATAGGCACCATGAACACCAAACCTTGTAGTTTCAGTTATGGCCTCATGTAATTTGAGAGAAGCAGATTTTGTGAAACCTAGTTAATAAAGGCGAAATTTTAAGGAACAAGATAAATCTCTGAAAATCTAGCAATACACTCATTTAAGCATAAAGCCATCTAACCTTGTAAGTTGATTTATAATTCTTTGATTATTTCATTCAAGTTTAATTTGTTCTTTAGGAAACTTTTTCTTCTTATTTTTATTTTTATTTATTTTTTCACCCTTCTCTTTTTGTGCAAGTCCTCCAGGACACTGGCCCTCAGCAAAGTGCCTTGGTAATTGTTCTGAGATAATGACAAACTTTTTTAAAAATGGATTGTGTGATGGAAATTATGAATTTCGAAAACTTTTATGTCGTCCTTGCAAGTTACATCATTTTTGACATTTTAACAAAAATGCATTGAAATAAAAAATCACAGGTTTGTTTGTTTACTGACATTTTGATTATTTTGTACTTTTTATATACAGAGTTGCTGCAACAAAAAGTCCTGTAATATTTATTGGAACCGGAGAGCATATGGATGAGTTTGAAGTTTTTGATGTTAAACCATTTGTCAGCTGCCTTTTAGGTTAGCATCGCCTCCTTTCCATCATGATGCCTTTTTTTTTTTACATTGTTCTTTATTGGCCATTTCAGTTTATTACTCTTATCTGAAATACTTAAGAGTATTTTGACTTTGTTTTTTACTTGAATGTCAACCTGGCATCGGTGACTGGTCTGGATTCATGGACAAAATCCACGAATTTGTACCTATGGATCAACAGCCTGAGCTTCTGCAAAAGCTCTCAGAAGGAAAATTTACCTTGAGGATTATGTATGAGCAATTTCAAAACATACTAAAAATGGGTCCTATTGGCCAGGTTTGTTAGTTAACTATTTGTTTCATTGAAGCTTGCCAAGAAATGCTCTCCACTGTCATGTTCAAAGTGACATGACGATGCTGCTTTTGATGAATTATCACATTCAGAGCATCAAGTGATTGTGGTTGAAGAGTGACGTGTTTAAAATATCATTTGGGCTTTAATTCTTTAATGGCTCAATTGCTTGTCATTTTAATGGATTTATTCACCTGATTTTTGTCTTCATATTTATATTTGAATCTCCCATCCCATGTTTTCTTGTTGTAGAGGCATAATTCATTATCAATTCACTATTGTTCTGTGTAGGTCTGTTCAATGCTTCCAGGATTTAGTGCAGAGTTTTTGTCAAAAGGTCAAGAAAAGGAAAGTCAGGCAAAGGCCAAATGTTACATGACTATGATGGATTCAATGACTAATGAAGGCAAGTGAAGCTTTTTGATGTGGTCCAATATTGTTGTGTTTTTTGTTTTTTGGCTGATTAAAGTAGTGCCTTGGGGATTTACTTGAATTCAACTTTGACATGGTCCAACAAACCTATGTTTGTCTTGGGGAATAGTGTGTTAAACCATTATTCTGACTCACTTATGTTGCAGAGTTGGATAGTTCAAACCCAAAGTTGATGAATGAATCAAGGATCATGCCGATTGCAAGGGGATCTGGATGGCACATTAGGGAAGTGATGGAAATGTTCGAAGAGTACAAGTGACTCGCCAAGGGTTTGAGCAACATGAAGGGTCTTAAGATTCCTAAAAAGGCAGAAATGAGTGCTCTATCGCGAAACTTGAACGCACAACATATGAGTAAAGTACTTCCCCCACAGATGCTGCAGCAGATTGGTGGGATGGGTGGGTTACAAACCTTGGTGGGTTCTAGTAAAGACATGATGGGGATGTTTGGAGGTGGAGATAAGTAGGTGCTATACAACTATGCCAATAGCAAGCTCAACCAATTGTCAAGTACAGTTTTAGGCATTGGTTGGCAGGAACAGAAAGAGCAGCCCAAATAGAGAGCCTTTTGTTTTGCCAGTGATTTTTATTTGTTGAAGGATTCATTTCATTGTTATTTTTCACCTGATAGAGTAACATTTGTAAAATTTGATATAAGCAATCAATTTTTTTCGGTTTTTGTACGCATTCAGCAAAGTTCATTAACCAAAGGACTGGAATGAGTTTCAGGTCATAATTTACACATGAAGGATTCATTTCATTGTTATTTTTCACCTGATAGAGTAACATTTGTAAAATTTGATATAAGCAATCAATTTTTTTCGGTTTTTGTACGCATTCAGCAAAGTTCGCCAAGGGTTAACCTTTTTTCTGTTTACAAAAAATATAGAACAAATGTTTTTTTCCTTTCTGGTAAAAGTCAAAAATTAACAGCCTGTTTGGTGTACACAATTTTAAAATAAATGAAAATAAAGGTGAATGTCCACAAGGGAGGGAGGAGAGTGAAGTTTTGTTTTGAAAACAAATGAATATATATACATATATTTTCCATTTCCAAAAAATTGTAAAGTTTAAAGGTTCTAAAAAAGTTGCCAAACAAAGCCACCATTTAAATATTTTTTCTTGGTGATTAACCATAATCAATCGAGTGTTGTAATTGTCCGGATTTCCTCTCATTATATTCTGCTCAGTAAATCTATTTCATATATCCAACTTTTTTTGTTTGGCCGTCATGTGGGTAAGTTGAAGTAGTTCTTAAAATAATTTATATGTTCTATTAGAATTAGAAATACAAAATACATCTATTATTTGAAGGGTAATGATCTCAAAGATCCTATACAGCATTATTAACCACATCATCATCTTTCCAAGAACTTGCTAAGAACAGTTTTTCTTGAAGGGGCTTCTTCTTCATCCTCATCATCATCTTTCTCAGATTTGTCAGGCGTATTCAGCGCACAGCGCATAACAGAATTAACCTGTTTCCTCAAACTGGCATTGTCAATGAAAACATCTGTCAGCATCTTCCTTAATTCATCATCTGTTGCACTTGTGTTTTCGCCATTGCTATTGTGAGTCGCAGCTGCAACAGCATTTTCAACGTCTTGTGCGAGTAGCTGTGCCTGTTTGATGTTAACAGGAAAAATATTAATTTAACTACATATGTTTAACACCTATATCAGTAGTCAGAGCTATTGGGGTGCATATATATATCAAGAGAGAACCTTTGGAATTTGAATGTGTCCCCTCCAAACCCAACAACCGACCAATCGAATTCCAAAAGAATACATCAAAAAAACAAGTGATACTGCATTTTATCATGTACGCGTAACACCAATAAAAAGAAAGTAATTCATGGAAAAATTGTAGAACTCTTATGATGGACAATAGGGACATAGAGGAGCACAAAAGCACAAGTTTCTCATTTTAAATAAACCATATAACACCTCTCCTAAGAGAGGTTGGTGATTCAAGTCCCCCTCCCTTATCTTGTAATATTATGATGTTCTTGTTAAAAAAATAAATAAATAAATTCAACACCAAAGACAAAATTGGAAATCTGAGAAATGGTTATATAATTGGGCAATTTAGAATGAAAAAAAAAAAAAAAATCAGGAATGAACGATACCTCAGCAACAAGAAGACCAATCCGATTATCAGAGGTCGTCAACAGATCTATAGCATCAGATGTTGATGAAGAATCCACAATCAATTTATCTTCTTCCTCAATGAGGAAATTAACACTGCATTCTTCAAGCCGACAGCGAAGGATTTCACATTCATGCAGCAATTTTGCATTAGCAGCATTTGAATGTTCCCATCTTTTCTTCTCCTTGTGTAGAACCCTCTGAAATAAACATGCATTTACAGCAGAATCTATTAAGTGAATAAGATTAAGCTAGCTCTTTGAAGAAACAAATACACAGATATAAACAAACAATTAAACGAGGAAAAATCATAAATCTTTTCTTCTAGATAAAGTCTATACAAAGAAGAAATTGAGAGCCCTGACATCTGAAAATATAATGAGAAGTGAAACAAAGATCGAAGATGGGGTCAAGATCAGAAAATTTCCTCATTTTCAACTTCCTAATGGTTCGGCTAATTTTCCAAGACAGAACTGTCATATCATTAAAAAACAATAAAGAGTGAAAATAAGTAAGCCTTGGCTAAGTAAAAAGCTACCTCGACTCCTAATTTTTCTTTCATCAATCTGCTAAGCTCCTGCTTCAATTCTGACTGAGAACTTCGAAGAGATTTCACCTCTTTCACAAGTAGTTTAACATCTGCTTTTGATTTCAACTCTAGGTCTTCGTTATGTTTTTGCAAGTTCTCAATCTGCTCCCTGGCATTATCCAACTCTTGCCGCAACGTTTTATTCTCCTGAATGATGGATGCCTTTGCTGACTCCACATTCAACTTTTCATCCTAAAATGTATGTACATGTCATTCAATGTCCCACATGGAGATTTAACAAATGTTAACATGACAACCACAAATATATATACCTGTTCAGACTTCAACTTCAACTCTATCTCTATACACTTTCTCCGCAATTCCTCCACATCCCATTGCGTTTGAGTAGATCTTTCCCTTTCAATTAGAATAGCTTGTTGCAGGTTTTCTTTACTACTATGCTTAGTAGTTTCAAGGTCAACTTCCAAGTCTTTGACCTGCAAGAGAAAATGCTAATAAGTTGGTACTCCAGTATGATAATCATATCATCATGCACAAGTGGCTTCTGTAGAAGCCAACAATATCATTTATATAGCTGTAGAAAAAGAATTGTACTTTTGTCAAGAAGAACTCAGCTAGTGTCTGAATACAAGTGTATCAAGTAATGCTTAAATCTAAAATTAATTCATGAGTGTCTGAAGAATCATTCACCAAACATTCGTCACGTTTTGAAAGGTCTTTCCAGGAAGCTCTCTTTTTTTCTTTTTTTTTTGACAAGCATGATTTCATTTAAATGAGGCACCGGAAGGGTCTTGTTATGAAGTACTTCTTCAAGATGCCCTTCCTAGAAGTGAAAGCCATGCCAAACAATGCCATTGCTTGTAAAGTCAGGTTGAAAAAAATTAAAATGCGGAAGGTCAACTCCTCAAAGTCCGTTCAGTTCAGTGAATAAATCATCTAGATGCCCCCAACAAGCATGAAAAGTGTTTGACATAGCTAAACCAAGACAATGACAACTTACGACTTTAACCTGAGAACCAGTGTCTTTGCATTTGTTTGTATGGCTACTTTATAGATACATTAACATTTTTAGTTTAATAGCTTTTAGAAGCTAATTTAAGCACAGACTTTATACTTTGGCACTTTTCCCTTTATTGCCACTGGTTAAGAATCCATTCTGATTCATATGAACTATAGAGGATTAAATAACTGAAAAACAAAGACAGTTTCAATATTGAACATGTACACTCGTCATGAAACATAGACTAGTTTTAGGAAATACCTTTGTTGTAAGGTACTGTCTTACAGCAAGCTCTTGATTTAATCTGGCTATAAGATCTTCCATGTCTGTTTTTGCTGTAGCTAGTCTCCGCTGCATGGTTGTAACAACCCTGTTCATTTTATTGCGTTCTTCTGATGGGAGAGCAACTAATAAGTCCCTAGCAAATTGTAAACCAGAATTGGCAAGAGTGTCCATGGTTCTTGAAATTTCAGCACCTTCAGGAAGGTTAAGGGAGTTGTCACCAACTGAACATTGCCACCCCCAAATTTGAAATTTCACTAGCTCTTACAGAACTTACATCACTTCCAACACTATCTGTCGACAATCTCCGAAGATGGCTACCTAGTTTCCGATTCTCTGTTTTAGAGAAAGGCTCCATTTCATCCTTGTCCATAATACTGTTTTCATATTCTGAATGCTTTGGACGCCAAGAAAACTTTTCTTGGTCAGATGTTTTATTTTCCACGCCAAGTTCAGAATAGTTATCTGTTCCATGCCTTGGTGTTCCAAGCTCAGATATTTCGCAAGCTGAATCATTACCATAATCTGAAGCAATTGACGAATTACCAGCAACCAAAGAAACATCTGAGTTGGACTGCAATTGATATGATAGAACCACACCACCAGCAGAAGAATTTGCATCTACACCTTGCTGATTTGAATCATAGAAGGCTGAAAAGTATCACAATACCCAAAAAGAACATCTTAGTTTGATGGCATTTATAACAGATTACATATATTTTATTTTTTCAAAGTCGTTGCAGGTTGCTTCAGAACATCTCTTCATATATTCTGTGAAAGTTCAACACGAAACACTGTGAAGAAGTGGGAGACACGTACATGACCTTGCAGCAGCTTCTAGCTCAAGAAAGATGGCCACTGGAGCACTTCTAGACAAATCAATGTCTGATAGTAGTTTCTCTATCCAATCCTCTAAGGAACACCTTCGCTGTAATGAAAGTAAGACATATTATTATGACTATTTTTATGAATTACAACTTTGGAAGAGGTGTTATTAAGAAAGAATTAGCAATTTTGGCAACAGTAATTTAATAATAAACACTGATTGCCAACATATACTCAATTGAACCAACCCACTTATGCCTTGGTACCTAGCAACTTACTGCGCATATCCTCTTTATTTTTTTAATTTTTCCTTCTGTACAGCTCTAAATAAGGCAGGATATACCTTAAATTGTCAATCTCTATGTCTCATACTCAGCCCCTCACACAAGATTTCCTCCAATATTCCAAGGATAAGCATGACGGTGTGGATTGCATTGACTATACATTTATGTACAGTAACAAAAATTTAAGGACTTGGAACAAAGTTTAAAGTCACCAACTTGAATCAATCAGCTATTTGTAATCAGATGATTTTTTTTTTTTTTTATAAATAAATCAGATGATTTTTACATACAATGGCCAAATATCACATTAAAATAAAAATTACAAAAAAGAAGCAAAAAAAAAAAGAAAAAAAGAAAGAAAAAGAAACAGACAAGCCCAAGTTTATATAAACAGTTTCCAAATGATTACAGATACCCACAGGCATTACCAGACATGCACAAGTATTATATGCCGGTCTACAACAAACTTAGAAATTAGAGATAGTAGAAAGGGTGCATCAACAACATATCCCTCAGCCACCGAAGATCAGTTAATTGCATTGCCATGCCACATCCTAGTGGATCCCATGTCAACCAAGGTGCATTAATGTGTGTCCATTTGCAAACATCAGTACCAAACAGACAATTCCTTCGCATATGCTTCCCAACATGTGGAATCTCCCAATATCATTCGGCTCAATAAAATGAATAATTTGCCAGGCCATATTCTGGTGGCCCCACACCAACTAGGGGCATGACATACCACCTTTGAGTGAAACTATGGAGCATTGTACAACATTTAAAGAGAACAACTGTTTTCCAGTATGTTCACATCAGCATCAGCAAATTGTCAGTCTATGACATACCATCAGCTTCAGCAATTTGCCAGGCCATATTCTGGTGGTCCCACACAAACAGAGTGCATGACATACCACCTTTGAGTGAAACTATGGAGCACTGTACAACGTTTAAAGAGAGAAATTGCTTTCCAGTATGTTCACATCAGCATCAGCAAATTGTCAATCTATGAACTGCTAACAATGAAGAAATCCTTTCATTTTCTGTTTATTTTCACATAGAGATCTCTTCCAGCTCTTTATAAGTGTGTTCCTGACTTGCATTGAGATTTAATCTAACTAAATAGGGATTTGAAAGCTCCAGATTTAAAGAGTCACAAGAAATATTTTAAGGTTTGTAGAGATATAGGTAGCCTAGGGATTCATTCCTAAATTCAAGGCTAATCATCTTTTTGACTTGGCTATAGGTAAAATATAAGCTTTATGTGGTCCCAAAGTAAATATATTCACGAAAATATACACTGACAAAAAATCAACTTCCATTGCCAGTGATTTTGCATTATACAGAAGCATACATGTATTTAAAGAGGAACAGAAACACTTAAGCAATTCAAAGTAATCAACATCATTCAATGCCATGACAATGAAATCTAAAGGGTAGAAAGGATATGGTAAATTCCAGAATAATTCTTCAATGATAACAGCAATCAAGCAAATTATAAAAATACTTATCAGAAAAACAAAGAAATTCGAAAGTTATTTACCTCTTCCAAAAGTGTCCTACTTTTGCTTTTCAAAAGCCTCTTTGGAGGAGCTGGGGGCAAATTTTTCTTGGGAAATGCTGTTTTCAGCTGAAAAGGAAAGGCAGTCAATAAAAACAAGGATTTCCTTACACCACTCTGATCAAATGATGAAAAGCTACTGTGAAAGCATTAAATTTGACAAACCACCAAAATGTTACAATAAGAATAAATTACAAATTTAAGTTTAGTTACATTTAAAATTAAGGAATGCAAATTATCAACAATAAGTCTCTGGATAATCCTCCTAGAAGATTTTAGAAAGAAATTTAAAAACTTACTTCAGAAAATAGCTTCAAGAAATCACTAAATCTACGTAGTATTCCTTGAGTCGTAGTGATCCCTTCTGGTGATTGTATACCAATTTGAACCCTGTAAAACTGTTTCTTGTGAATGTTAACAAAGGAAATAACAAATTAATCAAATATGTATAAGCCCAGTACATAAACTTAAGCATGAGCCTAACTTCTCACAATTGGGAACACCACGAGCTTACCATCAATAAAAACTAAGTACAGCAGGTATGTTATCATCAGAGAGTTGCAAAAACTAATCACTGATGCCTACTACTGCCACTACCCGCACCCACCACTAAAAAATAAATCTCATAAAGGTGAAATAATCTCTCATAGAGATCAGACAATTCAAACATTGGTTGTAATTTACAATATATATATATATATTGATAAATTGGTTGTAATTTACAATATAATACTTTTATAACCTTGACACATTTGTATTATTCAGATCTAATAAAAAGATATATATCCTTTGTTGGCAATATTCTTATATTTGTTGTATGGTTGTGGCTGTATTGGACTTTCTCTCATAGTTAAATGTCCAATTTGATGTAAGTTCTCATAATATTTGTATCTATCTCATTCATACTGACTGACAAACAAATAATAATCACATAAAGCCTCAATTGAGAAAATAAACAAAATGTATACCACTGCAGGATCTGATCCTTTTGATTTTGGCAGGATAATCCAAGAAGGAATTGTGACACAGTAACTCCATCCAGAGTGAGGATCATGCGGCCATATTGAGTCCCGACCATCCTACAATGTAAAAAATGGAACTGTTATAAAGACAATGAAATGAATAGTGCAGCAAGTACAAATATCGGGCCTACCAATCAAATCAAGCGACACACTTCACAACTACCATATAGTTGCAGACCTAAACTAGGCTTAACAAAAGAGGAAAATTTATTGAACCAATACAAGCATCACAAGAACTTCTAGTCATGTCAGAACAAATGATATATATATATATAAAAGCTCCACTATGCTCATGTAAGATTCTTAGGCATGTGATAATGCAATTAGCAACAAAAGGACGGGTAAACTGTTGCCCAAGTGTTTTATGATCAAAAGGAGAAGAAAAACAGAAATTGCATGCATATAAAGAAATTCCATCCTCTTTTGTACAGCTCCATTGTTCTCTCTCCATTTACACATAGTAAGACTGGCACCCTGATCTGGGATAGTTCAGAGAATATATTTAGTATAATTTATATAACGCTATTGATATTTGCGCAACTCTTCTATGCATGAGGCATACCAATGACCAATAGGAAGAAGTGTACTACATGGCAATATAGATTATTGTGGCCAAAAGAGGCTATATGGGCTGGTGAGTGAGCTTATTGGAAAGTATGGTAATCATCGAAAAGGCGTTGGGTCACCAAAAGTGTAACTGAAAATTAAGGAGAACCAATACCTTGCTTGGTTTGGGTTTTTTAAAACACTTTTCAAAAAATTCTACTTTCTTGTTTTCCGTATTTTTTTTTGTTTTTACTAAATTTTTTTAATATTTTGAGCAATTTTTTTAATTTTTAGACACACCTAACATAAATACACTTTAAAATTATAATTTTCGTGAAAAAAATCTTTAAAAAACTCACTAAATACCAAAAATACAAAAAAAATACGAAAATTCAATATATTTTTCATATTTTTGTGTATTTATTAATTTTTTGAAATATTTTTTTCACAAATATTTTACTTTTTAAATATATCTAAGTAAGGTGCATCTAAAAAAGCAAAAAAAAATGCTTAAACAAAAAAACATTTAGTAAAAACAAAAAACAAAAACTTAGTATTTAGAAAACTGAATTCAGAAAATTGAAACCAAACTATTGTTCCTATCCGTATTCGTGCCTCTTTGGAAATAGAAGTCTAGAATGGAGAACCAAAGGCTGTGTTTGGAGAAGCTTTCCAAACATATTTCCACCCCTTGTTTTGACTGTGTTGTTTGTTTAGAGTTTTCAAAAATTAATTCCACACCCACTTTTGAAAACTCTTTCCATTTGGGCTAACCGGTCATCCACCTTGACGTCTGACCGGTTGACCGGAACAGTGCTATTTTTTTTTTTTTACAATTGGCACCTGTTATTTTTTATATTTTAAATAAATAAATAAATCTGAATTTTTAAAAAAAATTTATGATTTTTGAATAGAATTTTGAATTGTGTGTTTGGTTATGAGTTGTAAGTTTTTGTATCAAATATTATATGTCACATCAAAAATTCTGCACTCAATTCAAAACTCTTTTCAATACTCATTCACCAAACAAATTTTTCATACTCAAATCATAATTTCAAAACTCACAAACTCAAAATACAACTCTATTCTCAAATTATATTTAGAAAACTCTATCAAATGCTATCAAAGTCTTTACGACTAAAAATTAAGGAGATAAAGGCAAAAGAGTGGTTGGTGTAACTTTTGCTTATAACTTATGAGACAAAACGACAAAACCATAATAGTAGAATGATCATCTTCTCTTACCACATTTTATCTACCATTTGATGTGCTACACTCACAATGACATTATAGTAATTAATATGTAACTAATGTGTGTACACCACATCAGATGGTAGATATGTAATATGGAAAAGGAAGATAGTGATCATAGCATTTCTCGAGGCAAAAATAGCTTATATAAGTTTGGTCGGGGGGGGGGAATCTGATTATTCAAAAATTAAAGAAAAAAATAAATTCTCAATTGACGATGGCTAAAACAATTGTACATGTTTGCACTATTGATTTTATTCAATAGTCTTGAAACAACCTGTTTTAGTCTTGGGCCCTCGACAATGACAGTACTCTTTAAGTAGGCTACCTTAGCTTACTTTTTATGAAAAAGAAGAGTACAAAATAAGAGATACACATTTAAATTGGTTAAAATTGAAGGATGTTGTTTGACAATAGAGGCTTTAAACCCTCCAGAGATGGGTAAGCCTTATATCTTGGTCTAGTGCAAAGGTATCTTGATTCATTGCTGCATGCCCACTTCTTAGTGATTTTTTTTTTTCTTACTTAGACTAAACAAGGAAAGAAATTAACGAGCACCAAATATAAAGACTTGTGAAGGTGCTCATGCAAGTATCAATATGCTCCACAATATAAATAATAAATTAATAAGAAAACCCAAAATATATAGCCCAATCTATGAGTGCCTATATATGCGTGAAGTCAAAGCTCAATTTTCTCTTTTTTTTGTGTTGCTTGATCTTTAGTCCCATTGATATAGGGCTAAACTTGGAAGTATGTATTTTAGCCTCCAAAAGATATCCAATTAAAGAAACTTTTATTTTCTTTCTATTCACTTTATAGATCCCTCCATCTCTCTCTATATTCGTGTGGATGTGTAAATATCTTATATAGTCATAATGCGTTTTCCTATCCTTTGGAATTGTGTAACTTGAAGATTGGATTGAGAGCTCCCACACTTCAAGGCTAGATACTTGGCTCTTTCCAAGTTGGGTTGTAATGTGTGAGGGCATAGAGAGGCAAGAGCTTTGCAGAAAAAATGGGAGCTAAAGTGAAAAGGGTAATGTAAAAGAGAGGGTTCTAGGATCTGAGTGGGGGGCACCTACACTCCACACTCGTCTAGGTCTAAAGTGGCTTCTCCACTGATTGGTAGTGGAGGCGAAATCCTCAAATGCATTAGAGGATTAGAATAGTGTTAGGCATGCTCCTCAAGTATACAAGTGTGCATAGCATTCCACATGTCTTTGTCATGATTTAGAGTTGCTTTCGTGCAGAGATTTCTTACTCTAAGGGTTTAAAACTAATCAAAGTGAAAGTCCCTTCAGCGAGAATGGGGGAAGCCATCTTGACAAACCCTTTATCTCTAGCCACCAGCGAGAATAATGAGGTCACTCAAGCATCTTGTTATTGCAAAACCAACCCTAAGGAAGTTCCTAGGCCCCAACTCACCTAGGCTAGTTTAGGAGGATTAAGGTGACTTTAGGAAATCAAGTGCTAGACAAAAAGGAAGTATGCTAGATGGGAAAATCCACTAGGGCCGAGCTGAGGAGGTTCGAGCATACTTGAATATAAAATTAAAAAAATACTGTACAATCAATAATTTTTCCATTAATCATGCTCCTAAAAATCCTAATGAAATAGCCCCTTAGTTTTGTCTTTATCTTTCACTGATGTTGTATGTGGTGTCCATTATTCTTCAACATGCAGTCATGTATATTTACTATACATCTTTTAATGTGTGACCACTCATCTCCATTCATATTTGTCTACATTTCCCCCTCAACTCATGAAAATTTTGGACCAATTTCTGTGTCAGTTTGAAAGTCAAGTTTTTATTAATTCATTTCTACCCTATTAACCTTGAGCTTGTGAGTTCAAACCTGAGAATAACCGCTTTGTGCAATTATAGCCAAATATTAGGGTTGTATCCAATCTAACAATCTCCATCTAATGGGGACTAAATTGAGTGTTTTTTTTTTTTTTAAATTTACTTATTATTTATTTATTATTTATGTACCAAAGAAATAGGAAACAAATGAAGCTTTATAGGCTAACAAGCTCTATGAAACATAACCGGAAGGCAACACCAAACCCTATGGGCCTGCTGTCTTGAACCTTCAAGAAAAGTATTAGCAGGGCAAAATCTAATGTCACTGTCGAACGGCCGCTTATGGGCTAGTAAGAAATGAAGGTTGGGCATTAAAAAGTCCTCAATCACGTTTTTTTCTTTTCAACTTAAATTGGGTATAGACAAACTCCTATACTCCTATTGTTGTCACAATTAAGATGTGTAAATATTTTTAAAAAAAAAAAAAACACATAATCTAGGATGAAAGCAAGTAGGACAAAGCAACATGAATTGAAAATCAAGAAAACCCTACAAACAATATCTATACCACAAATGAAAACATCATACAAACATCAAAATTGAAGCAATAAAAATGAAATCAAAGAAATACCCATTTGCGAGGAGGAGGGCTCCAGTCCATGCCGAAGGGAAGAGGGGAAGTTCCATCGTGGCGGTGCCTGGGAGGAGTCGAAGGCTTCTTAGGCTTCACCGGCGTTCCATCATCGTCGTAATCGTCGTCAAACGTTGCAAAATGTGCCGATAAATAAGGCGAAGAGCGAGATAGAGATCCGATGATCGTCGGATCGGACAAGCCGAAATCGTAAATACCATGATCGAGTCCATACATATTCATCTTCGATTCGAATTTGGTTGCTTGCGTTGGATTTGAAGACGACAATTCGATAATTTCTATGAATCATACAGTGAAGAAGTTTTGATCCAGAGCATGAATTGGTAACAAGATTCGCACGAAACTGAAGTGAATTTTTAAGCCGAAGTCATCTTCTTGCAAAACATGCGTTGCCTCGTGGAACATGCGTCATCTGTGGTGTGGCTAAACAAAAGTCCTAGAGAAATTTATTCGAAATTTTTTTTATTCTATTTAATTAGTTTTATTATTTAAACATTTCATTCATAAAATCTTAATTATAATATTTAAAATGTTTTATGATCAATTTTATCTTTAGAAATAGGGAGTTTTTTTTTATAAATCATTTTTCTAAGAGTTTTATTTCATTTAACCCATATTCTTTTTGACTATTTCATTAGGTCCTATTTGAGGTAAGAAGACCAAAATACCTTTTTCATCTACTTATGTTCCATTTAGTCCACATTATTTTCTTATGTTTCAATAAGTCCTATGGGTGACATAATTACCAAAATCCAAAATACCCCTAATGTGAATGTTCACATCCTATGGGTGACATAATTACCAAAATACCCCTAATGTGAATGTTCACATCGTCAATATGAATGTTCATACTGTCAATGTAAATGTTTACACCATCAATGTGAATGTTCATATCATCAATGTGTAGGGGCTCGGCCCAACCCGGGCCGGGGCCAACTCATGTAAAGCCTCGTGGGTGCTTGCCAAAATTCGGGCCGGGCCGGACCGGCCCACGGGCCAAAAAATTAGGCCTAGGCTCTGGCACAAAGGTATTCAGGCTTTGGGTACCCCGGTGGGTCAAGCCAAGGGGCTTGGGCCTAGACTTGGGTTTGGATCGGGCTTGGGTGAGCCTCGCCATTTTTTTAAAATTATTTTTAATTTTTTTTCCCAAAATTTTATTATTTTTCACAAAAAAGACACCAGGCCACTGCGCGGGCTGGGCCTCAGGCTGAGCCTTAAATGGGCCTTATGCGGGCCGAGCTTCAAAGTGATGGCCCAGGTCCTAGCCCAAGTTCTCGGGCTGGGCTCGGGCCCGGGCCCGGGCCCAAACGAGCTTGCCCTGGGCTGCGGGAGGGCTTCGGATGGCCCACGGGCCGCGGACCAATTTTACACTCCTATCAATGTGAATATTAACATGTCAATGTGAATATTCACATTGTTAACAGGTCGAACCTGCTTCCGGCTGCGGGCCAATTTTACACTTCTATCAATGTTAATGTTAACATGTCAATGTGAATATTCACATTGTAAACAGACTGGGCCGGGCCGGGTACGTGGGCAGGTTTCGGGCCACCTACGGGTCGCGGGTCAATTTTACACTCCTATCAACGTGAATGTTAATATGTTAATGTCAATATTCATATTGTCAACGGGCCGGGTCGGGCCCGCCCTGGGCAGTCCACAGGTCGTGAGTGGGTTTCGGACCGCCCAAGAGCCACGGGCCAATTTTACACTTCTATCAATGTGAATGTTAACATGTCAATGTGAATATTCACATTGTCAACGGATCGGGCCCGCCTCGGCTCGGGGGCGAGCTTCGGACCGCCTACGGGCCACGGGCCAATTTTACATTCTTACCAATGTGAATGTTAAAATATGAATATTTACAGCTCGCGCCTGCCCTGGGCAACGGGCGGGCTTCGAGCCGCCCACGGGCCATGGGCCAATTTTACATTCTTATCAATGTGAATGTTAACGTGTCAATGTGAATATTCACATTGTAAACGGGTCAGACCGGGTCCGCGGGCGAGTTTCGGGCCGCCTATGGGCCGCAGGTCAATTTTACACCCCTATCAATGTGAATGTTAATATGTTAATGTGAATATACACATTGTCAACGAGCCGAGCCCACCCCCGGGTAGCCTACGGGCCACGGGTGAGTTTCGGGCTGCCTACGGGCCGCGAGCCAATTTTACACTTCTATCAATGTGAATGTTAACATGTCAATATGAATATTCACATTGTCAACGGATCGGGCCTGCCCCCGCCTGGGGGCGATCTTCGGACTGTCCACGGGCCACGGGCCACGGGCCAATTTTACATTCTTACCAATGTGAATGTTAAAATATGAATATTTACATCATAAAATTGCTAACCGTTCAAAAAATATTTGTAAGGGTATCAAAATTAAATATAAGGGTATAAGAGTAAAAAAAAGAGTGTAAATCAAGAAAAAGAACTTTATGGAATAAAATTATACATACATGAGACTAAATGGGTTAATAAATTTCTTTATAGACTTTTTGGGTTAAAACACTTCTAAATGGGATTTATCAATAAAAATCCCTTAGAAGTATTTTCAAACGCTTAACAAATTAGGGGTTGGCAAGTGGGTTTGGATAGGTTTGGGATTATTTTAGCCACAAAAGACAAAATAGGCTATTTTAGCTACAACAAACAAAACATCACATCCAACTCATAATCATTACACTCTTCTCTTACAAAAAAGCCAAAAAGCTCTTTCCAAAACCAAGCTTTTTAACCCATGCTAAAATAGTCAAAAAAGTCAAAAAATCAACCCACTTCCCAAACGACACCTAAATATTTATATTTGATAGTGTGAATGTTCACATTACAAAACAAATTCACATTGTTAATATAAAAATTATTAAAATATAAGAAAGTAATTTGGACAATGGAACATAAGAGCATCTTCAATGGTATTTACTACAATAGCATTGTCATTGCTATAATTTGGCCATGAATAGTAGTAAATTGTCAAATTATAGCAATGGTGCTCCAATAGTCACATGTTATTTTGACAAATCTTAACCAATTTTTCCTCTAGATTTGTAGGTGTTGTTTGGATATATATATTTTTTAGTAATTTTTTTTGTTTATTTTTTGTTCTTGCAATTTTTTTTTTTCAACTGTTTGTAAAAAAATAAATATATTTACATTATACCCAACTAGACAAATATAAAAAATGAAAAAAAAAATTGAAAATTTGAAAAAAAAATTAAATATAATTCACCTCACCAAAAAACATACCACTAAAAAAAATTAAAAAATTATTAACTACATTAAAAAAATAAACAATCGCTAACTACCCACCAACAACCATCCATTATTCACCTATCATTCATTCACGAACAACCACCCACCAACCATCATCCATCATTCACCCAGTATTTATTCACTAACAACCACCTACCCAACAACCATCCATTATTTATCCATCATTTACTTACCAACAACTACCCATCATTCCCCACCCACAATTTTATCTATAAATTATAACACAAGGCTTTCTATAATTTTCATATTCACTTACTCATAATTTTCATATCTTATAAATTCTCTGTACCCACCCACAAGATTTTTTATTATTTTCATATTCACCCACCCACCCACAATGAACAATTTCACTAAAGCCTTCTTCAATGGAGATTTTGATGAATCTCCATCATTTGATGATGCATCTGTTAATAGCGCAACAACAAAAAATATAAGCATTAACCCTAAATAAACTAAGCAGACATGTTGGTTTCACAAGCGGTTGTCGATACATTAATCGTAAGAGGATCAAAGGCGACAAACAAATTTATAGAGATTACTTTGCAGATAATCCTATCAATTTAGAAGAATACTTCTAAAGACGTTTTCGAATAAGGTGGTCGTTGGTTCTTATTATCTTACATGATATTCAACAAGTCAATGGGTACTTCGTCTAAACCCATGATGTCACTAGTGCTCTTAGACTATCCGGTGTACAGAAGATAATTATTGTACTTTGGATCTTGCAATATAGTGTACTTGCTGATGCTAGTAGACTGAGTACATCAGAATCGGTGAAACTACTGCAATTGCCACCTTGAATTTCTTTACCTAGAACGATCGTTGCTATTTATGAAGGCATTTACTTAAGATCTCTAAATGAGTCAGATGTCGTCAAATTATTGCAAGTAGGGGGAGTAACACAGGTTTCCTGGAATGTTAAAGAGTTTGGATTGTATGCACTAGCGTTGGGATAAATGTCCAACCGCCTAAACTAGTGCTTACACTAGACACTACTACAAACTAACAGTTGTACTCGAGGCAATCGCTTCCTACAACTTGTGGATTTGGCATGCTTTCTTTGGCAGGCCTAGCTCTCTAAATGATATTACTGTTCTTGACAGGTCACCCTTATTTTCTGAATTAACTAAAGGACGTGCCCTAATTGCCAATTATACCATCAATAATCACACATACACCATGAGATATTATCTTACTGATAGTATCTATCCTCATTCGGCAACGATTGTGAAAATAATATCTCAACCTCAATGTTTAAAGAGACAACTATTTGCAATGATGCAAGAGGCATGTCGGAAAGATGTCGAAAGGGCATTTGGAGTGCTCCAAGCACGTTTTAATATTGTTAAAGTTCCGACGAGAGGTTAGAGTGATGAGGATATGTGTTACATCATGAAAACATGCATTATATTACACAATATGATCATTGAAGACAAGTCTAATATTCTAGAAAATGAACGCAGTGTAGCACTATTGTAAACTAATACCAATAATACTCCATGTCAAGTGTCACGCGATCCAAATCAGAAGTATGCTGAATTTATGTTGAATTGCCAGAGAATTAGATCTACTGAAGCCCATAATGCAATTCGTAATGATCTAATTAAACACTTGTGGTCCCAATCTAGAGAGTTAGATTAAGTTTTTATTTTATCTTTTTAATGACACTTACTATCATTTAATGTCTTTTTATTGTAATAAAATTGTTTTCATTTGCAACTTTATTACCTTCATTTGAATAATATATGTATTTTTTCATAATAACATTGAAAAATTAAAATTATACTAAAAAATAGTCAACATTACATTGCAAAAATAAAATTACATTGAAACATAAAAAATACTCAAAATTACATTGAAAAATAAATGACAATTAAATGACATTGCAAAATTAAAAAATACATTCTCCTATAATTATTCATCAAGAGGCAGGGGAAAATAGTAATTTGAGTTGCTGACACGTGCAGACCACTTGGCGAAAATCTCATTTTTGCACATTATGTAATACTCTTTCGTCTAAGGATCCAAATGAGAAATGTCCATAGTCATTATCAAACGTTCTTCCTTTTTGATCTTAAGTTCTCTCATCTCCAGCAAATGTTTTTCTTTTTTTATCTCAAGTTCTTTCATCTTCTACAATACTCGAATCATTTTTTCTTCTCTTTCAGTTTTTTTTTTTCGTTTCCTTCTCAGCAAGGTGTTGGTTAAATGTCTCTAACAAATTGTTAAATTTGTAGACTTTAGCTTGAATAGCTTCACTTTTCCGAAGCAATTATTTTGCAGATTTCCTACCCATAAGCCTTTTATCCATTGCAGAGACACTACCCTTATCGATTAGATTATTACTAACAGTTGGATTGTTACCAACACTTGGACTGTTGTCGTTTTCAAGAGAAATGCAGTTATCCATAGAGGATTCAGGGGTTAAATTGGGGAAAAATGGTGTATATATCATTGACTTCACTGTTTGTAAGAGTTACATCTTGCCACCTGATATTATTTTGTAAGATTCGCCAACAATGTTCAAAAGCAAAATATTTGTTTTCATCTTGATGGTATAAAAATTTTGCTTGAAGTATTTGTATCAATAAAATATTAAATTAATTAATTAGTTAATTTTTATATGAGACAAAAAAAAAAAAAACCTAACATAATAAATAAAAATGAAATATTACTCTATCAACTTGAGACATCTTACTTAGGTATAGATTTTCGACTTGCGCCAAACATCCACAAAATTTGTTGCAACATTTCATGATTACACCCCATCGAGATGAGATAGATACTTGTGTTCTTGAGTGATCATTTTTCAACGAGCAATAATTTTGAAAAATTCTTTCCCAAAAATAAGCATGATATTGCGAATTCTCAACAATTGGGTCTTCAGTAATGGCCCTATTTGGTGTAGCTATTTAAACAGATTATAGATTATGACTTTAATCATAAGTTGTTAATTTATTTGGTGTAACTGTTAGATTATATATTTAAGTTGTTAAGTAGTATTTGTTAAATAAGCTATGAAATAGTTTTTTCAATTAACTTTTATTTTTTGTTATTCATTACTTGTCTACATTTCTCATAAAAAATAATAATAATAATCTATAGTCCATTTGGGTCTTTTTTTATTTTTAAAAAATTAAAAAATAAAAAAAATCTAAGAGTATAACCGTAAATTAACATGTTCATAGCAAAAGCTGATAATCAGAAGCAAGGGGTGAGCAACTTCTCAGAATCAATTTTTTGAGTTAAAATAAGTTGTAAGAATCATAAGCTGTTTTAAATAAGTTTAACCAAACAGTCCAAAATAGTTTTTCCAAAGCTAGAAGTTATAAGTTGGCTCAAAAAAAGCCCAAACAAACACTCCCAATGTGAAACCAAGCTTTACAAATTGCCACATCTTCTTGAGTGGTGAATGATTTTCCTCTCTTTGTTTTTGATAAACCTTCTATACTGATTGTGTAAAAAAAAACAAAAATAAACAAAAAAAATTATGTAGATTGAAAGTTGTGTATTCAAATTGGAGTAAATATCATTTCCCTCCCCAAACTATCACTCGTTTTTTACGCGCATCTCCATACTTATGTTTATTTCAGTTTAGTACCTGAACTTTCCACAAATTGATCAATTAGACCCCTACCGTCACCTTCCATCCACAATTGGACAGAATGTGATGAGTTGTCCCCCTGAACTATCTTTTGAAGGGAATATAAGTGGGTTTCTCGCTATATGTGACCTCTCCCTTCTACTATATAATAGAGGCAAGCTCCCAACCAAAAAAAACAAAGCATCTGTTTGGTGATAAGAGAGAATGAGGAATAGATGGTCAAGAAATCTAGGAAGATCGAGCTCAACTAAAGGAAAATGGAGTACAAGTGACATGGAAGACCTGAGATGCATTTACTGTGGAAGACGAAGGGTAATACAAACATCATGGAGTGATGCAAATCCTGGTAGGAGATTCCTCAGCTGTCCCACGAATGGTTGTAGTTAGTTCACCTAGGTAAACCCACCTATGTGCTCACGGGCAGTGCAAATCATCCCTGGGTTGTTGAAGAAGGTCAATAAGTTAGAAGCAAGATTGCAGACAAGGAATAGAAGAGAAAGAAAGCTCTGGATATGTTTGGTTGCGTCATGGTGCATCATTTTATCAATGTGGTTTGTAATGTAGTGTAAGAAAGAATGTAATAGGAGTGGACTATTATGAATGAATGAATGTAATAGGGGGAAATATTATGAATGAAATGTAATGAGGAAAGTATTTTGAATGAAAATTTCAAATTTTGTATTAAGGTTTTACTCTTAAAAAAAATAAAGCATCATAGCCTTTGTTTGTCCCTTAACAATTTGTGAACAATTTGTGTTCATCCTTACAAAAACAGGGCATTATCATTTAATTAAAAAAAAACAAAAGTGGCATTGTGTGTTACTTTAACTATTTGTCATCCATCCATCAAAATAACTAATTGGTGGGAATGACCCCTTGGCAACCAATGAATAAAATACCTATCACTGGCATCCATCCATCAAATGGCAACTAATGAATAAAAAACCTATCAGTGGCATTCATTCAAAACACATAATTGGAATCCTTCCATGTAAGGGTAACCAAGACCAACACAAGCTACATTTACATAGAAATGAGGAGTACCATCCATTAAAATGGAGCATCATGCACAAAAGCAACAGTCATAAATTTGTCATTCAAGTTTTCAAAACAAACAATTGTTTGTGACAACCAAAATACTACCTTTACATAGTTAACAAGTTCAGGACAACCATTTCAAACAAAAAATCATTACATGTACAAAAAGCCCCAATGAGAAAGTCATGTAGATGTTTCCTTCTTCTATCCAACAAAAAAAATAAAAATAAAAATCAAATGGATGCTCTAGGTGCTCCATCTTTCTGTCCAGTGGATGCTGATTTAATGCCACTAGCATTGTACACTAGCTTGCCTCTCCACATTATTTGACCCTCCTTTGATGTGTTGGTTGAACTCATTGGAGATGGAGTTGATTGACTTCCTTGTACCACTCTCCTTTTAACCTACAATAAGATTGAATTGTCCACAATTAAAATAGGGTATTGTCTCCTATGAGAAGTACCTCATTCTTCAGATAAGCTGTCAATACTTCTTAACTCATCAAAGGAGCTTCCAAAGCTTTGTAGGTCATCAACTGCCTCAGCCATTGCATTCTTATTACTTCATACACCAGCAAACTCTAGCTCTTTGTCAACATTAGCCTCATACATTGCATCATCATCAGAAAATCCATAGTCACTATCCTCATATTTCTCAAACTCATCAAATGATGAAGAGTTTGAGGGATTAGGATCATAGTCATTGACAGGGATAGGCCCACAGCGATAGGCCCACAAGGACCACGACCCACCATGGGTAAACCCAAGCCCATTATTTAGACCTCATCACACAGCCCGGTCAGTAAAACCCAGCACAGCTGGAGGCCAACTGAGCAGGAAAGGCCAATGATGCTCGGACACGTGGCGGGCGTAGAACAGCCCATGTCAGCAGACAAAGATCTGCAAAGTTATTGCCACAGCACATCACCATTAATGCGATCCATCACCGCATTTATTGCGACAACACCCCTCAGCCGGAACGACGCCCCCTCACCCTGAACGAGACGAACCACGGCGCAAGCTTTCGGCAAAAAGGTCAGAACGACTAAGACAGCGAAATGATTACCAGAGGATATAAGCAAAACTCGAAGACAAGAAGAAGGTTAAGCTTTCCATCTCCTATCTCTCTCTCTCTCTCTCTACATATTTCTGTCCTTCGCCTTCTCTAATTCACACACCGGAGGGTTCGCCGGGGGACTACCCCGTTCCCCGATTGAACTTGTTTGCAGGTTATCCAGTGGGCTTGAGGAGCTTGGATCGGTCCAACCCATCCACGAGGACTCACTGTATTATCAGTTGGCGCCGTCTGTGGGAACTTGATTTTATCCGTGCGCCAGTTGTGTTCATTGCCGCCGGAGACCCTTTCTTAGCAACCTTTTTTACCTCATCCGTCACGTGTATGGTAACGACCAGATCCATGGCTTCCCACCACAATGCTGCCGATCACCAGACCGACCCTCCCAATCCAAATAACCCACCACAGTACTTCATCGAGCTCACCAACAGCATCAACCGTATGGCCGAACAAAACTAGGCCTTGATCAACGCTCTGCTCCAGCGGAACCTCCCCATTCCTCCACCACCTCCAGATATTCCGCCCCATTCAGAACAAGCTCCGGGCCATACCGTCCCGCAACCCAATCCTCCCAACTCGGAGGGCCTGCAACCTCCTCACCCACATATACATCCTTTTCCTCCACCCCCACGTCCATCGGTCATAGCCCCAGCTCCCGAGGGAGAAGCTAGCAGCGTCCAACATCTATCTCCCTCTGGCGGTGACAACATTCCCCTTTGGGACGCCGAACTCCGAGCCATGAAACTCCAACTCCAAGGGGTCATGCAGAACATCCAACATAAGCCCTCTACTACAGCAAACTCCCCTTTCGTCGCCTCCATCCGAGACAAACCTCTACCACCCAAGTTCAAAATGCCTACCATCGACCCCTTTGACGGAACAACCGACCCCGTCGACCACCTGGAAACCTACCGTACACTCATGATCCTCCATGCTTTCCCCGACGAAATCATGTGCCGAGCTTTCCCCGTGACTCTAAAGGGATCGGCTCGGCTATGGTTCAGCCAGTTGCCACCAGATTCGGTCTCTACATTTCAACACCTTAGTGACTCTTTCCTGAGCCACTTCATTGGGGCCCAACGCCAGCGACGTCCGGCGACCCAACTCCTCAACATCCGCCAGACCGAGGGGGAGTCACTACGCAGCTTTGTCACTCGCTTCAACACCGAAGCCTTACAAGTTGCTGAAAATGACGATAAGGTCATCCTCACAGCCTTCATGGCTGGTCTGCGGTCATCCGATTTCCTCTTCTCTCTCTCCAAGAACCCCCCGACATCCATGGCAGCCTTGCTCTCCAAAGCCCAAAAGTACATGAACGCCGAGGACTCTCTAGCCGCTCGGCAGGACTCCACAACTAAATACCTGACCCCCAGAGAAAAAAGAAAAGACCAAGAACCCAGTAACACCCGACCTCATAACCAAACATCCCGCTATGCCGACCGACCTCCTCGAGCCGACTGGTCGGCACCAGTCAGACCCCCCGGCCGGTTCGAGCAATATATCCTGCTCAATACTCCCATGGAACAAGTTCTTAACCAGATCCAGCGGGACTACCCCCTCAAGTGGCCTCTCCCTCCACGGAACCCTTCCAACCGCAAAGACCAGTCCAAATATTGCCGTTTCCACCAAGATCATGGCCATAACACCGACGACTGCATCAGCCTCAAAGACCAAGTGGAGACCCTTATTCGCCAGGGGCGCCTGAGCCGATTCACAGATACCCGCCCTCAGCAGAGGCAAAGGGCCGAGCCTCACAGAGACAATCGCAGGCATACCCCTCCATGGCGACAAGCTCAACCTGACCAGGGGCATGACCAACCCCACCAACAACCTCGGCCTCAAGGTAATCCGCCTCCGCCAGTTGGTGAAATCAGAGTTATTTCAGGTGGTCTTGCTATGGTGGACCATCTTGCTCAGCTTAGAGGGCAGAACTTAGAAAGATACGGCAGGGCTCAGACAAGACGGTCGCCACGATCGACCGACCCCCCAAACAACCCAAGCAGTGGACAGAGCCCATTACCTTCACGGACGCCGACTGTGCTGGCATCCGTTATCCTCACGATGATCCCCTTGTCATCTCCACTGTCCTCTCTAATTATAAGGTCAGACGAGTCCTCATTGACAATGGCAGCTCGTCCGACATCATTTTCTTAAACTGTTTCCGCCAACTGAAGATCGGGGAAGAAAGCCTGTCCCCACTTCAAACTCCTCTGGTTGGTTTCACCGGTGACCGGGTGACCTCTGTCGGCTCCATTGATCTCTCCATCACCATTGGGAAATACCCTCGCCAGACCACGAAGTTGCTTACTTTCCTTGTTGTCGACTGCCCCTCAGCCTACAACATCATCCTCGGTCGCACCGCCCTCAATGCCTTCCAAGCCATCACATCCACCTACCACCTTGCCCTCAAGTTCCCTACTGATTTTGGGGTCGGAACGGTGAGAGGAGAACAGACCGTCGCTAGAGAATGTTATGTTGCCTCACTCAAAGAGGTCAAACTGAAGGAGGCAATGATCATAGAAGGACTTGACGCCCGAGATGAGGACGAACTGATCAGAGGCGAACCTGTGGAGGAACTCGTCGAAGTTAACATCGATCCCACCAACCCACTCAAAACTGCTAAAATCGGCAGCCAACTGCCTTCCCAAGCCAAGGCCGACCTCACCGCTTTCCTGACCGAACACAGAGACGTCTTCGCCTGGACCCATGCAGACATGCCAGGCATCGATCCCTCTTTCATAACCCACCGCCTCAGTATTGAGCCTCACTTTCGACCTTACCGACAGAGGCAGCGTATTTTCCATCCAGAGCGCAACAATCTCATAGCTGCAGAGGTTGACAAACTTCTCGAGGCCCAGTTTATCCGAAATGTGGATTATCCTAAGTGGCTGTCCAATGTGGTCCTGGTCCGCAAAAACAATAGCAAGTGGCGTCTCTGCGTCGACTATTCCGACTTGAACCGAGCTTGTCCCAAAGATAGCTACCCTCTCCCCCGCATTGATCTACTGGTCGACGCCACGGCCGGTCATCAAATGCTCAGCTTCATGGATGCTTTTTCAGGGTACAACCAGATCGTGATGCATTCATCCGACCAGGAACACACATCTTTCATCACCGACCGGGGCACTTACCACTACCGTGTCATGCCGTTCGGACTAAAGAATGCTGGGGCCACCTACCAACGTCTGGTCAACACAGTCTTCCACCATCAGATCGGGCGGAACATGGAAGTGTATGCGGATGACATGTTGGTTAAGAGCAAACTCTCCGCTGACCACCTCACCGACCTGCGAGAGACTTTTGCCACACTCCGCAAATATCAGATGAAGCTCAACCCTGAGAAGTGTGCCTTTGGAGTGGGATCTGGCAAGTTCCTGGGTTTCATGGTCAGCCAGCGCGGCATCGAGGCCAACCCTGAGAAGATCAAGGCCTTGATTGAGATGCAGTCACCCAAAACCGTTAAAGAGGTCCAAAGGCTCACAGGCAGAGTGGCAGCCCTTAACCGTTTCATCTCCCGCGCGACGGATAAGTGCCTACCATTCTTCAAAGTCCTGCGGCAGACTTTCGAATGGACAACTGAATCAGAAGAGGCCTTTCAGCAGTTGAAACAATGCATGGCCAACCCTCCCCTTCTCTCACAGGCAATCACCGGCGAGCCCCTCTTTCTCTACCTAGCAGTATCAAGCACCGCAATCAGTGCAGCACTCATCAGAGAGGACGGCTCCGTCCAACGACCGGTCTATTACATCAGCCGGGCTCTCAAGGGAGCGGAGCAGAACTATCCCCTATTAGAAAAGTTGTCCCTGGCCTTGGTCACTGCCTCCAGACGACTCCGTCCCTACTTCCAAGCCCATTCGATAGTGGTTCTAACCGACCAGCCGCTGAAGAAGGTCATGCAGCAACCCGAGCTCTCAGGAAGACTAATGCAGTGGTCAGTAGAACTAAGCCAGTTCGACATCTCTTATCGCCCCCGGACAGCAATCAAGGGACAAGCCGTAGCCGACTTCATCTTGGAATTTACCAATCCAGCCCCAACCACTAACCTTCCATCCGCACCAACTCCACCAGAGCCTGAAGATCCTCATTGTTGGACACTCAATGTTGACGGCTCGTCTCGCAGGGAGGGAAGTGGGGCTGGCCTCATCCTCACATCTCCCGAAGGGGGTTATTTCAAATGTGCCCTCCGCCTCTTATTTGCGGCCAGCAACAATGAGGCCGAATACGAAGCATTGATAGCAGGGCTCCGTCTGGCCAAAGACATTGGTGTTAGCCACATCCGAGTGTTCAGCGACTCCCAGCTTATCGTCGGCCAAATCACGGGCGAATTCGATGCCAAGGATACCACAATGCGGACTTACAGGGACATGGCGCTAACCCTTGTTCGTCTCTTCAACACCTTCCAGATCAGGCACATACCTAGGGCGGAAAACTCCAAAGCAGATGAGATGGCTCAGCTGGCTTCCGCCGACCAATCCGACCTCAGCCATGGAGTTCGCCTCGAATACCTGACTCACCCGGCCATCTCACCCGACCTCCAAGAAGTGCAATTCCTTCAGACGGAACCCATCCCTTGGGCATCCGACATCCTCCCCTTCTTGACCACTGGAGAACTCCCAGATGACCAACAGCAGGCTGCCAAGGTCAGAGCTCGGTCGGCTAACTACATTCTGGTCGACGGCGTCCTTTACAAGCGCGGCTTCTCACGGCCGTACCTGCGATGTCTCAGCCCCGCCCAAGCAACCTATGTAATGCAAGAGATCCACGAAGGGATATGTGGCAATCATTCAGGTGGCAGATCTCTCGCACACAAAGTACTCCGTACAGGCTATTTCTGGTCGACCCTCAACAAGGATGCCTCTGATTTCGTGCTGAAATGCGACAAGTGCCAGCGCTTCGCCAACATTCCCCATGCTCCTCCCACCGAGCTGATCACCCTCTGCAGCCCTTACCCGTTCGCCAAATGGGGTATCGACCTGGTTGGTCCACTTCCCACTGGCCGAGGCCAGACCAAGTTCGCAATTGTTGCCATTGATTACTTCACCAAGTGGGTCGAGGCAGAACCTCTCGCCACAATCACCGAGCGGAACACCACCAAGTTTATCTGGCAATCGATTGTCTGCAGATTTGGCATCCCTCAAGCCATCGTCTCCGACAACGGCAAACAGTTCGACAATGCTAGATACCGGAAATTTTGTGCAGATCTCCAAATTCAACCATGCTTCTCTTCCCCCGGTCACCCCCAAGCAAATGGCCAAGTTGAGGTCACCAACCGCTCTCTCCTGAAGATCATCAAAACTAAGCTCGAAGCTGCTAAAGGCCTCTGGGCTGAAGAACTACCACATATACTCTGGGCCTACCGAACCACTGCCCGGACTCCTACAGGGGAAACCCCTTTTCGCTTAACATATGGCGCTGAGGCGGTCATTCCTGTAGAAGTCGGTCTGCCCACTCCCAGGGTCTTACATCCAGATCTCGCCTAAGCCGAAGAACCCCGTCGAGCAGACCTAGATCTCATCGAGGAGCTCAGAGAGACTGCTGCTGTCAGATTGGCTTCGTACCAGCAGAAAATGAGAACACACTACAACCGCAGAGTCCGACCACGGGAGTTTTCTACTGGCGACCTTGTCTTGAGAGAAGCAACTCTTGCCACAAAGAATCCAACTGAGGGCAAATTGGCAGCCAAATGGGAGGGGCCCTATGTGGTGAAGGCCCGACCACGACCAGGCACTTACCGACTTCAAGATATGGATGGCCGAGACCTTCCCCATCCCTGGAATGCTGAACATCTGAAACGTTACTATCAATGAATCCTCACTTTTGTATTGTCGAAATTGTTGTATTTTCCTTTTTCAATACATAATACAAATGTCAACTGGAGCTCCCACTTTCTATAATTCAACTGTCTGAATGTAGCTTCCATGCAACTTTTCTTTGCAGCACCGCTTTTCCAAAGCCTCGGCCAGTCCGAGCACTTGAAGCCTCAGCCAGACCTGAGCACTTCCAAAGCCTCGGCCAGTCCGAGCACTTGAAGCCTCAGCCAGACCTGAGCACTTCCGAAGCCTCGGCCAGTCCGAGCACTCAAAGCCTCAGCCAGACCTGAGCACTTCCAAAGCCTCGGCTAGTCCGAGCACTCAAAGCCTCAGCCAGACCTGAGCACTTCCAAAGCCTCGGCCAGTCCGAGCACTCAAAGCCTCAGCCAGACCTGAGCACTTCCAAAGCCTCGGCCAGTCCGAGCACTCAAAGCCTCAGCCAGACCTGAGCACTTCCAAAGCCTCGGCTAGTCCGAGTACTCAAAGCCTCAGCCAGACCTGAGCACTTCCAAAGCCTCGGCTAGTCCGAGCACTCAAAGCCTCAGCCAGACCTGAGCACTTCCAAAGCCTCGGCTAGTCCGAGCACTCAAAGCCTCAGCCAGACCTGAGCACTTCCAAAGCCTCGGCCAGACCGGAGCACTCTTCAAAAGCCTCAGCCAGACCTCAGCCTCAGTCATGATCTGGCGCTCAACCACAATTTCAAAATAATTCGACACTTAGTCAATATTTTAAAGAGGTTTGCTCATATTTCATTTGCAAATTACCTTTTCAATTTCACATTCCAGTCTACCTCTTCAAGGTAATCTGACACTTAGTCAATATTTTAAAGAGGGTTGCCCATATTTCAATTGCAAATCACATGTTCAACATTGCATTTCAGCCTACCTTTTCAAGGTAATCTGACACTTAGTCAATATTTTAAAGAGGGTTGCCCATATTTCAATTGCAAATCACATGTTCAACATTGCATTTCAGCCTACTTTTTCAAGGTAATTTGACACTTAGCCAATATTTTGGAGAGGTTTGCCCATATTTCATTTGCAAATTACGTCTTCAACTTCACATTTCAGTCTACCTTTTTTACAATAATTTGACACTAAGTCATGTTTTTAAGATGCAAGCATTCGCTGAACACATCAGTGCACAAAATAATCACAAGAACAATAAACCAAGACCAAACCAATATAAGAAGAAAGATATACTGGCATCATCAATTAGAACCATAAGTACCATTTTATTCATCCAACAAATGTGTGTACAAGCTACATACATCCTTTCCAAAAAAAAAAAAAAACAAACAAACAAACAACAAAACAACATATGTATACAAAATTATCCCCCAGATCATTCCTCCTCCTCACTGGAGACCAGGTCCGCTTCTTCTACCCCCTCGTCTAGGGGGGTCTGGGCCACATCATCCTCTTCCACCACTACCCTGCTGAAGTCAAGCTCTGGGAACAGCTCTTCAGCCTTGCGTTTGAACATTCTCCAGCCGCTGTCCCAGAACTCGGCCATTTCATGCTTATAAAAATCTGATCGTTGGAAGCTCTCTATAACTTCAGACTCTGGTCTTCCTTTAGCGGTCGTTTGTGATGGGCCAGCCCCCCCAGACTCTTCCCTTGCCAAGCTGCTGGCAACTGCTGCATCAACAGCCATCTGGAACTCAGGAGACCCTTTGAATTGAGTAACTGCTGCTATACAAAGATCAGGGTAGGCTGCCCTTTCCGAGGCCGCTCTCGCCTTCTCTTCGTTCAGCTCTTTCTGTAGGGCCTCCTTCTCAGCTGCAGCCTTGGCCCTCTCAGCCTCCAGCTCTCTCCTCCAGGCCTCCCCCTCAGCAGCCAACTTCATCTTCTCTTCCTCCACCTCCTTCCTTAGGCTCTCCCTCTCCGCCCTCGCCTTTTCACTCTCCACTTCCCACTCCCTCCTCAGTTTCACCTTCTCCTCCTCTGCCTTGGCCAGCTCGTCCTCCAACGCCTTCTGCAGAGCCTCCACCTTAGCATCTGCCTCGTCCTTTTGCCTAACGAGCTCTTCGTTGTTGCTCATGGCCTCCTCATGCCGATCGACCGCCACGGCGCACGCTCTTTCGGCCTCCTCCACCTTCTTTCGCTCTCCAGAAAGTTGGAATTCCAGTGACACCACCCGACGGCGTGTGTCCTCTAGATCCTTTTTGACTGTTTGCAGCTCAGCATGGGCAGTTTTCCACTCTGCACTATCCTTTTTCAATTTGGCCAGCTCTGCCTTGGTCTGTTCGGTCTTCACCTTGGCTGCCCCAGCCTTCCTCAGTAGAGTCCCCGCCAGGGTAGTTACCTCCATTTGGGCGGAGCATAACCCCCTGAACAGATCGGCCTCGTTGAATCCGGAGGCCGATCGCAGAGCAGTTTCTTCCACAATCTTGACCAGGCGGTCTGCCCCAGCCCTGGCTGGGATCTCTTCCCCTTCCAGCTTCCCCGCCACAGCACGTGCATGGTAGATGGCCGCCCCTAGACCAACTCCTCCTTCCAGGGGTGCGACCCCCCTCTGGCTCTGCTCTCTCCCACTTGGCTCCGTTGCAGTCGCCCCAACTCCTACTTGCATCGTTGGGGCGACCTTCGTAGCCTCCAGTGTGGGAGTGACCCCAACCACTTCTGGGGTATCTTTGACTGCAGGAGTCTCCACTGCAACTGGGGTCTCCTTCAACTTCTTGGGCCCAGACTGCTCTGCCGCTCCTTCTGAGGCACTCCTCTTCTTTTTCTTTCTCTTCAGAGCTTCTCCCTCTTTTCTGGCCTTCTCCTTTAGAGGATCCATAGGGGCCCTCCGCGGTTCAAAAGTACTCAAGTCCTTTCCTCCCAACGGTTTTGGCCGAGGCCTGATCCTCTCCTTCGCGATCGGCTGGGCAGGTCGGTCGTCCTGAGCCTTCTGGAACCTAGCAGCTCGGGCAAGAAGGGCTCGATCCTCAGCCTCCTGCGCCTTCCTCCTCGCCTCCAACTCTGCTCGGTCCAGATCTCCCCCGGTTGGCTGAGGACCCAGCCCTGCCTCAAACAGCGCCGACGGCTGTACCAGCTCATCCCACCTAACCTTCTCCTTTTCCCTTCACTCTTTCACCCTTTTCACCCTCTCTTCCGCCTCAGCCCCCAACTTTGCCTCCACCGTCTTAATCGGCACCTTCCAAATGGTGCGCACTCCAACCCCGCCGCTGCCAGACACATAGAACCACCGCGTACGCCAACCCTTAATCGACGTAGGCAGACCAGTCACCAGTCCCTTCCCCGCCACCGCCTGAAGTGTGACCCACGTTTCTTGTTGACCAGAGGCTTTGTAGCAAGCGAAGAACTCCTCCACCGCCATCCCCCTCCCCTCATTCGCCTTCCCCCACGAACTCGCACAGGCCAGCACAATTTTCCAGGCGTTGGGCATCAACTGGCCCGGCGCTACTTCCAGGTGGTTGAGCACGTCCACCACTATTTGAGGCAGCGGCAGCCTCAGTCCTCCCTTCAGAGCCTCCTCGTACAAGGAGAACTCCCCTGGCCTGCTGTCTGATGGCCTCTCCGTTGATGTTGGCAACAGCAACTCCACTTCTGCTGGAATCTGGTACTTCTCGCGGATAGCTTCCAACTCCGCCTCAGTTACCGTCGATTTATCCGCCTTTGTGTACCAATGATCTGGCCCCACCTCGCTAATCAGCGTCGGAGCTGCCACCAAGGTGGAACCATGGAAACGCCTCGTCGATTCCCCCACCCTCTCCGTCCTGTACTGTGCAGCCAACTCCTCCGCGTCGTCATCCCCCAATGGATCTACCCTGACAATTGCGGTCTCTTCGTTAGCCATTTCTAGGCAGTGTCTGCGAATAGCTTCAGACGCAGGTCTCAGAAAATCGAAGAAATGCTTCAATGGAGTATCGTGAGCGACAAAGGAACTGATACTTGGAGCGCTTTCAGTTTTTGTAAAGAAGTAGGTGAATCGTATGATGCCAAAAGCCCACGGTTTGCCCGTATTCCAAGGGTCCAAATTAATTTTCGCCAGTTTGAAAACCTTTCAAATCATCCGCCAAAAACGTATCATCAATGCCCATAATAATACCCTGACGTTTCACTCCTCATCTAACGGTTGACTTTTCCCCTCCCCCAAAATGTCGCCACGTGTATGGCCCAGATGCACTGACTTCTGCCCTCACCTTGTCTTTTCCACTTCAAATCGCCGCGTGACACGCCGCCTCTTGAGCCCCGTGCCCTTCCGCTCGGCCACCCTCACGGTCGGCCTCTCGCGTTCGGCCACCCTCACGGTCGTCCTCCCGCGCTCGGCCACCTTCACGGTCGGCCTCTCGCGCTCGGCCACCCTCACGATCAGCTTCTCGCGCTCGGCCCACCCTCACGGTCGGCCTCTCGTGCTCGGCCACCCTCACGGTCGGCCTCTCGCGCTCGGCCACCCTCACGGTCGGCCTCTCGCGCTCGGCCACCCTCACGGTCGGCCTTTCGCGCTCGGCCCATCCTCACGGTCGGCCTCTCGTGCTCGGCCACCCTCACGGTCGGCCTCTCGTGCTCGGCCACCCTCACGGTCGGCCTCTCGCGCTCGGCCCACCTCACGGTCGGCCTCTCCCGCTCGGGCTCGTTTTCCTCATTGCCACTATTCCCTTCGTTGGACTAAAGCTGCACTCGGGAATGGGGGACTACTGATAGGGATAGGCCCACAGCGATAGGCCCACAAGGACCACGACCCACCATGGGTAAACCCAAGCCCATTATTTAGACCTCATCACACAGCCCGGTCAGTAAAACCCAGCACAGCTGGAGGCCAACTGAGCAGGAAAGGCCAATGATGCTCGGACACGTGGCGGGCGTAGAACAGCCCATGTCAGCAGACAAAGATCTGCAAAGTTATTGCCACAGCACATCACCATTAATGCGATCCATCATCGCATTTATTACGACAACACCCCTCAGCCGGAACGACGCCCCCTCACCCTGAACGAGACGAACCACGGCGCAAGCTTTCGGCAAAAAGGTCAGAACGACTAAGACAGCGAAATGATTACCAGAGGATATAAGCAAAACTCGAAGACAAGAAGAAGGTTAAGCTTTCCATCTCCTATCTCTCTCTCTCTCTCTCTACATATTTCTGTCCTTCGCCTTCTCTAATTCACACACCGGAGGGTTCGCCGGGGGACTACCCCGTTCCCCGATTGAACTTGTTTGCAGGTTATCCAGTGGGCTTGAGGAGCTTGGATCGGTCCAACCCATCCACGAGGACTCACTGTATTATCAGTCATCACTATCTTCCTCTTCTACTACCAGTGTATCTACAAGTACTCCATTTCTCTAACTTCTTTTTGCACTTGACCCTATAACACCATCCATTCCTAAACAACCTACATAAACCTCTACTACTCTGTTTCCATCCACAAGCGTCTCTAACCTCATTACATCTTCATTAGTGTTAATCAACTCTAACCTAGCACAATAATTAAGCTTATAGTAATAGATGTTACATCCAGTGCAACCTGCTTCCTTAGTTATATTATCCAACTCCACAAGTGATATTTCATCATAATTACAAAAGTCAAAATAACTAATTAATTTACTGTTGGAAAATTTGGTTTTATAAGGCTTATTTTGGGCTAACTTTGAGCCCAAAATGGAGTGGACCCCAAACGTCTTTTGGGGTGGGTCCGAAGAGGTGACATATTCCTTGTCGTATGGTAAGTCACACGGTGAAGACGGTACGTCAAAACCATTTATGAGTAAATGAGAACTTGACGTCGTTTTCGAATTCGTGGAATGGACATTTAAAGAATTAAATGTGGGTTTCCTCGAAATGGGTTGTTCCATGTTGAAACTTTAAGAGAGCTTTTATGAGAATATAAACTCTTGGTGTACTAACTTGGGTTAGGCCCCAAGGGGAACCCTAAGTTTGTAGAATGGAGGAGTTATGGACAAATTGAACCTTAGCTCAAACCACCACACACACGCGCGTATGCCGCCGCCGCCGCCGCTGCCGTTCGGTCGAGCCAAGCCGTGCCAAGCGCGGGTGTAGGTCAGGTCGATTCTAATATTAATTTTTTGGACAAAATTTATTTGAATTTTTTCCAAATTAATTTAAATTTTGCACCTTTGTAATTTGAATTTGAATTCAAATTTTTTTGTCCATAATTTTGTGCCTCTTTTCAGGTTCAATTTCCACAACAAATTTTTTAGTCCAAACAATTTTTCAATCTGTTCAAATCCGGATAGATTCATAACTGTCCAGACAGATTCAAAATATGGATAATTTTATAAACTGCAGTAGTTGCAGATCTGTTTGAATTTTGAATGATATCTGTTCAAATAGTTTCACATCTGTTCATTCAAAAACAACACTTGTTCGAATAACCTTAGTTGTCTATAAATACTACCATTTCCAGCAGTTATTCTAATCTGAAAAATAGTATGAAAATTACTTTTTTGCTGTCTAATTTTCTGCTCTATTTGCATAAATTCTTCATATTAATTTTTAGAAAAATTAAAGAGAGTATAAAACACAAGGTTTTATTCGCCGTACAAGTTGTTTGCAGTGTTACTACAATTTGTGAAGATCATTGTATCCTGCGAGATAGACACCACATAACTGTAAGCACCGTAGATGAGCGAATCTGTCTTAAGGACAGAATGTCACATACTCGACTTGATCTTTTATTATTCATTTGGTTCGATAAAATAAATTCGGTACGTAATTTATTTTATTTGTTTGATTTAGTTTCAATTTATTTATTGTACACAGAAGTTTTTTCCAACATCTATAACTAACCAAACCCCTATGATGCATTTTGATTATGAATAACATGATCATTTCTCTGCATTTTTAAGTGGAAAAAATATGCTATTATGGACAAATTATACTAATAAATAAATAAAAATAGTATTAAACTACTATTACCATAAGACAATTCCAATTGAAGAAATCCATGTATGAATACATTTAAAAAAAAAAAAGCTTTGTATTTTAAAAATTGATTAAACTAAATTAATTTTTAATAAGTATTACATAAAAAATGAGTTTCTTTTAAGGACTGATTAAACTAAAACTAATTAGTCCTTAAACTATTCAAGTAAAATAATTTCGATTAAACAAATCTTTTTCAAAGACAAACAGACAAAGATGTACTCTAAAAAATGCCAAATCAAAATAGTATTATATCAGAAATCGATTTTTCATAATCATTAGCTTCAAAATTAAACAAATATTAAAAGTAAATACCATAAACAATTCGCCGCTTCCTTTGCTTGCCATCCTTCTCTCTTCGAACCCAACCCGTGATTCAATGTTAGTTTGTGCCCTTCGTTCACTGATGAACTTTGATTTCGATTTCGAATAAGGAATTTGAAAACCCTAAAACAGATTTTGATCTGAACGAAACCCTAATTGAACTGTTTACTAAACCAATTTATTTTGTAAGGAAACCCTCTTATATTCCCTCCAAAAGATAGTTTAGGGGGACAGCTCATCACATTCTGTCCAATTGTGGACGAAAGGTAACGGCAGGAGTCTAATTGATCAATTTGTGAAAAGTTCAGGTACTAAATTGAAATAAACATAAGTATTGGGGTGTGCGTGAAAAACGAGTGATAGTTTGGGGGGGGAAAATGATATTTATACTTCAAATTGAGATTGGTTGTTTATTTTTATAGGACGTAAAAATATGGTTGTTTTTTTTTTATCCCTTTAATTTATAACCATTAAAAAGCAGCTGTTTCAAATTTTTCTGAATTAGAGGAAGAAAAAGAGTCGTTGCTCAATTTATGCATTCCAATGATAAAAGAGCACCGTTGCATATCCAACGGTTCATATTGGGTCTTCTCTTGTCTCTCTTATCTCTCTACATTTCTTCATTCCACTTCATCTTCATTATCTCCTAAGTTTGCTCTCTCTACCTAGCACTCTATCTCTCTTATCTCTCTGTCTCTATCCCGAACCAGTGTTTTCTCTCTCCCTCTCTCTCACTGTTTCCATTCTGAATCACTCACTTAGATTGGGTATTCTCTTTGTCTCTCTGTATCTCTTCATTCCACTTCATCTTCATTATCTCCCTAAGTTTGCTCTCTCTTTACCCAACACTCTATCTCTTTATCTCTCTGGCTCTCTCCAGAACCAGTGTTCATCTTTCTTCCTCTCTCTTACCGTCTCTATTTTGAATCACTCACTCTCTTCTTTGTGTCTCATCTTCTTCATCACTACAACCACTACCACAACCATAAGAACCACCACCACCACCACCACAAACAATGAAACTACCACCACATCCTACCTGCCGATCTCCAACCCTTAAACTTCAAATGCCCGTCTCTCTTCTTAATCCTTTTCTACCTTCTGTCTCTTATATTCTTATCACCTACAACCACCACCACAACCAACAGAACTACCACCGATACCCACCGCCGATCTCCAACCCTCAAACCCTTCAGATCCTTCTCTCTTCTCCAATCCTCGTCTCCATCACAACCTTCTTATCTCTCATATTCTTCATCTTTCAATCTCTTCTCTCTCTCCCTCCGTTCTAAACTTGCCGATCTCCAATGATTAAAACCCTAACCCTAACCAAAATGATCCTCTCTCTCTCTCTCTCCTCTCCATCTTCAATCTATCTCTCCATCTGTTCTAAACCTCTTATCCAACGATCCCTCTCTGTCAGTGATGATCCAAACCCGAAACCCTAATGAAGAACACACAAAGAACATGAAGAAGATCAACCCGAAACTGTAATGAAGATGATCTAAACACGAAGATGAAGCCAAATTCCTCTTCAAATTGTAGGTATTTTTTTGTTCTAAAATCTTGCTGAAATTATTATTATTATTATTTTTTGCTTAAAATTGCTAAAATTGCTTGATTGAAATTGCTGAAATTGATTCATTCACAATGCCATTGAAATTCCTGAAATTGAAATTATTTATTATTATTTATTTTGCTCCAGATTGATTTATTATTGATTTTGAAATAAAACGATTCTCAGAATTTATTTATTTTTTGGTAGATTTTTGGGAGAATTTTGCTTCTATTTTAGAATTGTTTACTGGGAAGGATGATGAGAAAGGTAGGGAGGGTGGAAGAAAACAGTTGATTTTGGTGACTTTGCAACTTTAGCAGCTGCCAAAACTTGTGCCATAAGTTTTAGCATCTGCCAAAGATAGCAACTGCCAAAGATAGCAACTGCCAAAACTTACCATTGGGGATGGATTTCTATGAACTGTGGCCATAATTTGGCAATAGCAGCTTCAATGGCTTGCCATTGGAGATGCTCTAAGTAGATGTAGAGGAATTTATGAATAGGGAGACTTATTTATAAATCCTTCTTCACCTATTTATGTTTTATTTAGTCCAAATTATTTTTTTATGTTCTAACAAGTCTTATGAGTGACATAATTATCAAAATACCTCTAGTAATAATATTCACATTAACAATGTGAATTCCGTGATGTGCACATTTACATTGTAAAATATGAATATGAATATTCACATTATCAAGTTGCTAACTGTTCAAAAAATATTTATAAGGATAAAATCATTCATAAAATACTTAAATATGACAATTAAGATTTAGTGGATTAAATGTCCAAAAAACTATAACTTGTTGGAATACAAGAATATGTTATGGATTAATTGGGATATAAATACTTGAAAAAAGATTTTCTAATAAATAAATGCTCAAATTTCTATTCATAGATAAATAAAAGGATAAATTACAAATATACACCGTAAGATTTACTTAAAATATAGATTATCTTTTATAATTTTAAATTTCATGACAAATAATCATTTTTATTAATAAATTATCAAATCAATTAATAATTTTTAATGATGTCAAAATTTTATTTTAATTAATAATTTAGGTAATTTTATTATTGTATAAGAGAGCAATTACGAATTTCATTTTTTCAATTAATTCTGTTAAATAAAATTTTTTGACAATGAGGTATTTATAATTTTTCAAATCACAGGAGGCAATTCGTATTTTAAGTAAATCTCAGAAGGTGTATTTATAATTTATAATAATTTATCCTAAAACTTATGATAAATTATAAAAGGGAAATTACACACCAGTGGATCATATTGACAGGAGAAACTAGGAAAAAAAAATTAAGTTAAACATGATTTGTATAGATGCATACCCTGATTAAGTATTGACCACCACAATCCAATAAACAGTTAATTTCATCATTGCTCGAACTTCCGCAAATGTAGTAGCAAAATGCATCCAAATCTGAAATAGAGGACTAACAATGGTGCATTTAGTGGATCTGAACCATAGGCCAAAATGATCAGCATCTTTATGATTAAACTATTGAAATTTATGGATGAAGGCTAGGATAAACATTATGCTATCAGGATACAAGCTAGACTAGTAAAATATTAATCAAGATACAAGAGTATAACTAGATTGCTTACTTGGAATCCTTAAGAGCAGGAACATCTACACAGATGGAATCCTTCCCTGATTAAACTTCGTGGTCCTTGTTCCTCTCTCGGCCGTTCTTCATTTGAGGAAGAAATTAGAGTCTGAGATACAGAGAGGGAAGAAAAGAATAGGTAGGGTTTAGTCTTTACTTTTAATCTAATGGTTAAAATATAAGATTCTAATCTAAACGCCAAAGCCTAGTAATAAAATAAAATAAAATCTAAGGGCCACCTATTTATACATATATTATATAATTTTTGTAATATATAAAATGCAACTCGGGTTTAGGTTGCTTGCGTTACACACAGCCTCTACTTAGGCCCGGTCCAAATTGCAATTCGGGCATAAAAAATTTGCCCAGGCCCGCCTAGATTACAATATATTGTTGCCCAAGCTCTACAAAAACTCGGGCTGGGCACGAGTTGCTCGGGTTGAACCTGTCTGAATTGCACCCCTAGCGAAACCCAATTGAGTCACATTTTAATGGTTTGATGTGATTTGGTTCTAAATTTTTTAATGATTTGGTTTAGTTTTAACAACTAATGTTAATGGTTGATAATAAAATAAACAAAGATAAATATATATTTTAACAGAAAAAAAAGATTAAAACATTATTTTTTCATTTACTATTATAAAAATTGGTTTAAGTGTTAAGTTAGGAGAAAAAGGGAAATTTTGTTGAAAGTCCTAGAAAACGTGTATTGCTTGAAGTCCAACATAAATTTTTTTCATCCATAAAGTCCCTTAGTTTTATTTGACTGCAGCGTGAAGAACATACATTGATTTTTATGGGCATTTTTTTAGCTTTGTTTATATAAGAGGCCTAATTAGAGATAGATTATGTTTATTGAAGCTTGCAAACATGGCATTTCGCTCAGATTTGCTTTGCAATCTACAAATTATACACACACACACACACATATATATATATATATGAGTTTAACTGTATATATATGTATGTATGTGTCATGAACCTAATTGTAATGGAACAAAAAATAAAATTAATTGAAACTAAAATCAATGAAAAGTTCCATATTTTTTTTCTAAAGTCTAACCAATGAAAAGTTAGAAGATGAGTTTGAGCTCTTCCGTGGATACGTGTAAGGTTTATGTATTGTTGTTTGTTTATTAATCTATAAATATAAAAATAAAATTTCATTTCTACTTGCTGTGATTACTATTTAATATATACTATGTTGTTCTCAAAAAAAATATGGGCTCTGTTTTTTTTTGGCTAATTTTTTGTTCAACAATGACAGTAAATTTTTTCTTTGATAGTATTTTTTGAGTTATTTCTTCTGTTATACAAACTTTATTATGAATTAAAGCAAAATTTTACTGTGAAATAAAGTAAATTTCTAAATCAAAGTAATATTTTACTATGAATCAGAGTAATATGTTACTGTCAAACAAAGTAACATATTACTGTTTACATCAATTTGGACGATAATAATATTTTTTTTTAAAAAAAAATTCATAGTCAACATAAATCTTTTTTGATAGATCTTGATAAGAGGGTTCTAAAAATACTAATTTTATTAAAAACCAACATCTAAATAAAAAGTTATATTATTTTAAAATTTAATATTTTGATAATAATGGTATAGGTTGGATGGTTTAGGAATTTTTTTTTTTATTTTTATTTTTTATATTTGTTCTTAATGTATTAAAATTTTATTATGGTAGGATTTTAACCAAATCCCCAAAGAAAAACTTCACTACAACAGTCACCTTTAAATTCATTATTACTATTATTTTTTTTCATTTTTGCCTAAAAAGAATTCACAATACAAAATAATTGCCACAAAAGTTGTGTAACAATGAAATCTTATAGCTTAAATCAGTCAGAAACATCATAAATACAAGACTATCAAAGGCAATGGTTTCATTAAAATTCATGTTCGTACACAGTATCCTGAAATATGGAACCATCTTTAAGTTTAAAAAGCTTGTTTCTATCCAAACAAACAAATTAAAAGTTAAAAAGATTGTTAAAAAATTTGTGAGAAACTCTATACCGAAAGTTGAGCCATAAGTAAATCACTGAAGGGTACACATACAAGTCCATAAATTCACCCCCTTTTTCAATAAATAGGTCTTAAAAATCACATTCATTGTAAAAAATCTGTATAAAGATCTTCAAATGAGGTGAGAAAGTCAAGAAGGAGATTATCAGGAGCTGCCGAACCCAAGAAACTGATCCACAAGTCGTGCAACGGTACTGGCTAGGTTATCTGCTGCTTCCTCTGTGGTTGCCTCTGCATATACTCTTACAACATCCTCTGTTCCAGATGGCCGTACAAAACATCTGCCTCGGGGGTATTTTGCTGCATAAATAAATAAAAATCAGAATCATTTGAGATTGTGGGGTATTTAGCATTTTAGGTCACATTCACTTGCTAAAAAGAGTCATACATAAACTACACACTCCCTGTACTAGCAGCAACATTAAGAATGTTGACGGCCAATGGTAATGTGGGCAGACTGTGGGCCCTCTAAGAATTATGGTAGGCACTAAGATGATGTCAGGCCACTGAAGATGGAGAGGGAGAGAGTCGAAGCAGGCTTAGAGCATAGAGAGAACAGTAGTGAGGAAGAAGCCTGTGATGATAGGTGTGAGAGGGTGCACCCTACTTAAGGGTGTTATGGAGGTGGAGACCTTTTTATTGGAGAGTTGGGTCATGGAAGCCAACTCATCCTCAAGGGTCATGCCAAGGGTTGTACACTACTGAGTAGGTATGATGCACTATTCAAGATGTAAAACAGGTAGGTGTGATAGTCCACTCTTGTCTAAGACAAGTCAAAGTGGGAACCACCCTGATGGTTTGGGCCACACAACATTCATAAGCCCTCACTATTAACAGCCAATCTACAACTCTGGTGTTCCGGTTGGAGTCATGGGTCGCTCACACGATCAAGGTACCAACCCTAGGAGGTCACTAGCTCCTGCTCCAAACTTAGACAAGCTATTCAGTGTCATGGTGCAAGTCCGGAGTCGAGCAAAGTCTTGGAGAGGCAAGTGAGACACATGAGCTGCTAAGCAGGTGAAGTGACTTAAGTCCACTTCCACCGAGTGGGCAAAGTAAAGGCAAGGTGCCGAGCAAGGGTAAAGTGCATGAAACCTAGGCAAAGGGAAGGATCACAAGCCAACATGAAATTTCTAGGCTAGTGACAAGGCTTCTTTCTGACTTTTTATGGGATCAACCCCTTAGGTAATGGCATGTTTGGCCATGTGAGACACAATTTACCACAAAGAACAACCAACCCAAACAACAATATACCAACAATCAGAAGAGTTTGCAAGCCGTTATTTCATTTTTTTTTATATTTGTCATCAAGAGAGGATTCCATTTGAAGGTTAATGTGACTCTGGCATATATTAGAGCTAGCCAAATAACTAACATATTTCAACAGACAATCAAGTTGATTGAATGAATCTATTAAATAGAAATCAGATATGGGCAAAGATTGGCATCCGAGAGTACGAAATCAAAAGTTACAGTGATATGTGTTTACCAGTTTCAACATTAATGGCTTCTTGAATGCCAAGAGGCCTTACAACCACAGTTTCCGCTTTTTCTGTAACGATCACACTTCTGTCAACGACCTTTACCTAAAAACCAAATAAACAGTGTGAAAAGGAGTTGAAGCACTAATTTTAAAGTAAATAATATGAAGACCTTAACTATCTGAAAAAGAGAATGCCAATATAGAAAGATAACATACTTTTTTGACTCACAAGCAACAAAATACTCATATTAAAATAATAAAAAATGTATTAATGACAAAATAAGGACAAATAAACAGGCTTCAATCGGCCCTTATGAATAACTAAATTGTGAGAAAGAAAGAAAAAAAAACCATGGCCATATGACAGGCAAAAATAGTGTTCGAGCTCAAATTGTCATTATAGAGACTCCATACGGAAACCAAAAGAACATATATTCCAAGTTTATTCATGAATAATTGGGTTAATTACTTTGCACCCTTTCATTAATATAAAGGCATAAATACTTTTCTCCTCAAGGCGTCAAACATTGCACTGCACAGAAGAAAGTTTGCTCTCATCAAAGGTGAAAATCAACATTCTTGGCTTTAGTTATTGACCTTCTCACTTGAGATTTAGCTATGTATTTTTTCTTGGTTAGTCATTTGCTTAATTTTTCCATGGAATGTAGTTATAAAAGAGGTTCTTCTGTTTTATGTTTAAACCATGTATTAGAGTAACTTTAACAACAATCCAAGACAAACTCTTCATATACAAGGAGCACATCTCAAACTGTGATGCGCAAGCTTTTGGAGAGTATCACCTAAAAATCAAAACCTCAATTCAGTTTGCCTTAGCCTCAACTTGAGGCAAGCCTCAATAAAGCCTTTTAAGACTTTGCTGAAAAGTAAATCAGAGAGCATCTATAGAACTTTTTACAAAGGATAAAGAAAAAACCTTTAGTTGTTTGCTGGGTAAATCATGATAAAGTTCATTCCATTTATGGATTGACCATCCCATATGCTGCAAAATAACCTCCACCAGAAGCAACCCGCTCAAAGCATCTCCCACTGCCTGGTTGATCAACTTGCTGACTGCCAATAGTCTCATAGCAGCCTTTTGCTGTTCTGAACCTGAAACAAACAATCAATAAATCAAGAATTTAGATATCTCACAAGAATATCATGAACAAACTCATTCGGAAAATAAAAATATCAATAACCACCAAAAATATGAGGAATACAAGAAAAAGGGGGAAAAAAAGACAAAATGAAGCAAACAAAAATATAGAACTGTATCAGAAATGACCTTTCGAAGTTAAAGCAAGCTCACTGTTTCTACCATCCAACCAGTGTAAGAAACCTTCTGAGAACAATATGGTTCCATGCCCATTTGCCTCAAAATAGATCCCAATATCATATTCAGCAGCTTTCTCGTGCAAGTATTTCACTCCTGTTGGAGTAAACTTGACTTCTAGGCCTGATTGTTTCAGGTAATCTGTGGATGCCCCATTTGCATAAGCTGTCTGTACAACACCAAGAGTTGGCTGGTAACATTTGTTATCTTTGTCACCTTCATTCTTGTTGAGGGTACTTAGTTGCTCCTTAATAAATAACGCAAACAAAGACAATATCTTGTCCCCATCAACAAGATCAATCTATTGTTAGAATTTGAAAGCACAGAGAAATACACAAGTCGATCAGCATCTCCATCCAAACTTGCACACCTGAAACACTAGAACCATCCAAGCAATTAATTCCCACTCCGATAGACAATGCATAGTTTGAAGATTTTGCAAATATAACTTGGGACTTGACTCAGTCAACTATTGCTATATGTAACATAGAAATGAACAACCAAATGATACTGATATCGATAACACAATTGTCCAACAGACCCATACATTTTAATCTATATCAGAGAAGTAAGTCTGCATCAACATGAAACTAGAAAAATGAGATATGCATCAAATTGCGACATATCATCCACCAGTGTTTCCAAACAATTGTGCATGATGCAATTGTATAAGACAAAAACATCACTGAAATTGGAGAGAGTTCACAACCAAAATTCATCTTAACATGCAAAATCTATCAAGTCAAGTCAAGTCACATATGACTAAGATCAGCCACAGGATGATGTCTCACCTTCTACCAGCATCGGCAGGACCAAATCCACGTGGAGCAACCTTTTCCTTCTGCACAAAATCAGCACCAACTCCATCATTGAGTACACCTTCTTTACCAGAATTACGAATCTCTATATCAAAACCATCCAAAATCCTCTTGAGAGCTTCAAGTTTTTCTCCGCCCACACCATTTGCCCCATCAACAACCACAATGCCATTCATCTTATTGGCTGCAGTTCCCAGGGGAATCAGATCTATCAAGCACCTGAGAATCATATGCCCCCAATAAACAAAAATATGTTAATAAAATTCATTCAAACAAACTGAACGACTGTATATACATGATGCTTCAATGAACCTGAAAGAGCTTGAAAGCTGGTTGAAATAGTCCAATTCAGTTGCATTCATGGCCTTGTTTCTGGCACGAACCATCCAATGCAGTTGTGGGGTCGTTAGAACTCCCATGTCAACTGCAACAGCTCCAACTATTGAAATGATTCCCTTGAATTGAAAACCAAAGATAAGTGAGAATTTCTCTCTACCTCTATGATTATAGAAGGCAATCTCGAAGGCAATGCAGGTACAAACCCCTTTACATGCAATGCATCTACGGAGAACAAAAAAATAGAGCGAACAAAGACCTATGCCTTCCTCTACCATGTATAGGGTCAACCAAACATTGGCAGATTGAATCATGGCCATCAACCAAATTCTAAGCCTAATCCTAAATAACAAAAGTATTCAATTTACATCACATGAGTACACACTCAACACATCATTCATAAATAGGTACAAAGTAGGCCAAAATAGGAAAAACACGGAAGGAGAACGGGAAGCAGAGAAGGTAAATAGTTTTCAGTGAAGTATGGGTATTTTTTTAAACTACAATAAGTGGTTTTGGAGATTACAAGGAAATAACTATATAGACAGCATACGCAATATGTATCCATGTATGTACAAAAACTAGTAATTAGTAAGGGAAAGTTCATGGTATTTGAGGGGAAGCCATACTTGCTTTGCAGCTTCCAGAAGAGACTTCCCACTAGGCCTTGTGTCTCTTCCCAATAATATCTCAGCTGACTCTGCTCCTTCAAGTGGAATGTTTTCCTTCTTCACAAAATCATCTATCAACTGTTTGAGAAACCAAACATGGGTTCAATTTTCCTTCCTAATTTATGCAATCAACAATTGTAGAGGGTATAAGCATACAAACATTATCCACTCTTTCAGAAATCCACATAATACCTCAACTCAAAGCATCAACTGAAGTATAAAATGACATTCATAATGTTTTAAAATATTTTTAATTTTATTTTGTTGGTTATTAGTAGTTTCCTAGTAACAAGAAGTTTTGGAATTAGTTGGTTAGTAAGTCTCTAAGATAGGGAAAATTATTTAAAGCAAGATGATGTGGTGCTTCAACTTGATTTTTATTGGTTAAACAGTAGGACCCATCACTTTTATGTTGTGTTTTAGGAGACAATAGGACAAATGTCTTGAAGTGAATGGTACAGAGCATTGCTCAAGACTCAAGAGACCACTTGCTTAGATAATTAGGTTGTATCCGTTACAGTAATTAGTGGGTTTTCAAGTTTGTAATCTAGTTTCTTGTATTCAAAGATGTAGTCAAGGATTGAAAACTGGATGTTTCCTGAATTAAACCTCTGATGAATTATGGAGCTCTGGTTCTCCTCAAATTGAAACAAAAGATCTTCCCCCTCGAAGTGGTCTTTTCTCCCCTTTTCTTCCATTTTTATTTTTCTGTTACAAATGGTAACATAAAACCTATTGCCATTTTTACTGCAAACATCTATTCTGTTATCTATCCTATTATAGTGGTGTTTGGGAAGAATTTTAGTTGGGTTTTTTCTCATTTTTTTCACTAAAAGACAAAAATTTTGCAAAATCAAAAAAAACACATCCAAACAAAATATCACATTCAACCCCATAATCATTTCACTTTTTCTCTCATAAACATCACATCCAACCACAAAAAAACCCAACTATCTTCCCAAACACAAAAAAAAAATTTCTTCAATAATATCTTACATCTAAAAAAACTTACATAAAAACCCACTTCCCAAACACCATCTATATAAAGCATACAACTTAGGGGTGCAATTTGGGCGGGCTCAACCTGAGCCACCCAAGCCCAATCCAAAATTTTTTAGAGCTTGGACAAATATTTTTGAATTTGGTATGGGTTTTGGGCAAAAATTTAAAAACCTAAATTAAATTTGGACAAGATTAGACAAAACATCAAACAACGCGAGCAACCTGAAACGCGAATTAGACATATGTATTTATATAAATCTTGAATATACATATAAATTATTAGTTAGTGGATGATATTAAAATAATTTAGATTGTTAGATCATATTAAATAACAACACAAAATTTTATTTATTTATTTTTTCTCATTCACAAATTGTAAAGACCATTGTAGCGGCATCCCTCTTATATTATATAAATAAAATAATTTGTTTTGACATTATTAATGATTTTTATTAAAAAAAATTATAAATAGAGTCTAATTTTGAAAAATTAATTAACTTAACTGCAGTAAAAGTAAATAAATAAAAATAAAAAAATAAAAGAAGAAGAAGAAGAAAAAGAAGAAGAAGAAGAAGAAATATTGAAATTTATTTGCAACTCGGGTAATTTGATTTAATTCAGGTCGAGCTTGGACATACAACCTCGGATTACAATTTGGGTTTGGCAGGCCTAAGTAGTAGCTCTCAGCATAACCTGGCTGGACTGAGATTGAACAGCCTCTCAACCCGTCCAGGCTCGCCCTAATGCACCCCTAATACAACTTGAGGTGAACGCTATCACGGTTTTTACTTTTCCAAAAATGCCCCTCCAACAAAATAACGGTCACCTCTTCCCACCCAATGACTATGTCATCCACTTGTTGTTACAATAAATTTTCTCCTTCACCCAACTGTCCAAACTGTTAATCAGTTTTTCTCAACAATCAAACTATCTAAAATATTTAAATATAAAATTACAAGCCCATCTCGTTTGCGCCCACCATTAGTTCCCTTGATATCTTCCTCTTCATTTCATTGTCATATATGTGTGTGTGTGTTATGTGTAAATATGGAGAGAGAGAGAGAGAGAGAGAGAGAGAGACCTGGGCAAGATGTTGAGAATCAGGGGCACTAGCGAGGGCATCAGCAAAAGGCTCCCAATCCTGAGACAGCATACCGCCAGTTGGGTCAGCGATTTTGATTCCATTGTCGGAGACTTCGTTGTGGGAAGCAGTGATCATCAAACCAATCACAGATTGAGTCTTGAGAGACCTCAACGCGGCCAAAATCCCAACCCTAAACACAGTCGATTGGAGCACCAACCAGTCTGCTCTGAACCCCGATGTTCCATACGATAGTTTCACTCCTTTCACAAATCAAAACACGCACACAATCAAATTCAAATTCAAATTCAAATTCAAACTCAAACTCAAAATCGAAATCAATGGTTGAAAAAGGACCTGGTGGTGGTGAAAAATGATCGGAGGATTCGAGGAGGATTGATCGCTGTTGCTCATTCATTTTTTCTTGGGATCGGCACAAAGAAAGAGAGAGAGTAGTGGTGGAGTAGTGAGAAACTGGAGGTTTCAACTGGCGATACTCGATACTCATTCAGCCCACAAAAAATAAAATAAAAATCACTATGGTGTGTTTGGTAATGTTTATATTTTTAGTTTATATATATAAAAATTTTATAAATTAATTTTTGTTTTTTTTTTTTTTTTTTAAATATAAACGACAAACGTGTTTGGTAATTGATAAAATATTTAAAAAATTTTAAAAATATAAAAAGAGTAAGAAATGACAAGTGGCGGCGGAAGACGGTAGTAGAAAGTGGTGACGGTGGATAGTGGGTAGCTGGTGGTGGTGGGTGGTGGGTGGTAGCGAGTGGGCGGTGGTGGTGGCGGTGGTGGTGGGGGTGGTGGGTGGTGGTGGTAGGTAGGTGCATGACGGTGGGGGGTGGTGGGTGGTAGCGAGTGGGTGGTGGTGGTGGTGGTGGATTGCGGGTGGTGGGTGGTAGATGGTGGTGGCAGATGGGTGGTGGATTGCGGGTGGTGGTGGGTGGTGATGGTGGGTGGGTAGGTTACGGTAGCGGGTGGTGGGTGGTAGCGAGTCGATGGTGGCGGGTGGGTGGCGGATGGCTGGTGGCAGGTGGGTGGTGAGTGATGGTGGCAAGTGGGTGGTGAGTGATGGTGGCAAGTAGGTGGCGGGTGGTGGTGCCGGGCGGTAGATGGTAGTGGCAGGTGGTAGGTGGTGGGTGGTTGCGGGTGGATGGCAGGTGGGTGGTGGTGGTGGTGGTGATGGCGAGGGGTGATGGCGAATGGTGGGTGGCGGTGGCGAGTGGGTGGCAGGTAGGTGGTGGGTGGTGGGTGGTGGTGGCGGGTGGTGGGTAGTGGTGGCAGATGGGTGGTGAGTGGTGGTGGCAGGTGGTGGTGGGGGGTGGGTAATGGGTGGTGGTGGCAGAAAATGGTGGTGGAAAATGGTGGCGGGTGATGGTTAGTGTTGGCTGGTAAAAAAAAAAAATTTATAAATTGAGACCACTGATTTATAAATCAAAAATTTTACCAAACAAGTTTTTATTTGAATTTTTAAAATTTTTGTAAATATAAACAGAAAACTGAAAACGTAAGTGTTACCAAACAGCACTCCTGTAATTTTAATCTCGTTGCTTAAAGTTTTTTAATTTTATAATAAATAGTTTATTTTATTAAAAAAATATTAAATTAATTAATAATTTTTAATGATGTCAAAAATTTATTTTAATTGATAATTCTAATAATGAAATTTTATTTTTTCAATTAGTTTTGTTAAATAGAAAATTTTAATATCGGAGTATTTGTAGTTTTCTAAACTATAAAAAACAATCTATATTTTAAGCAAATTTCAGATGATGTATTTGTAATTTACCTAAAAAATTAAAAAATTAAAAACTTAAAACTCGTGTTTGGTTTGGATTTTGGAAAGAGTTTTGAGAGTCCAAAATTAATTGAAAGTTTATTTGTTTTATTTTATTCGAGCAAATTACTTGGAAGTCCGGAGAAATCTATTTAGTCTCGCAACCTTTTGAATACTCTCAAAAGTTCACTACGCATTTTTCTTCTTCGTTTTTATGTACGCTTGCGTTCTTTTCTGCCCCTTTCTCTTCCTAATTTTTGGCGACCGACAATCATACCTTATTTATTCTCTTTCTCCTTTTGACATATAGTCATCGGCGACCAATGACTACCATTGATTGGGGTTCACTGGCAACCACTGACCACTGACCACCGATCACCGATACTTTACTTCACCATCACCGACGACGAATGAGACAAGTTTTCAGTGAAAAATATAAGTAGATTTACTTAAATCCAATGTAGAATTACATCAAATCTAAGTAGATCTACATTAGATCTGACTATCTAAATCAAAAATAGTTGTCAGAATACAATCTTCTCTCTATATTTGTTTCTTTCCTTTGATCTCTCAATTTTTTTACCTTTTCTCTACTACACATTTTTATTTTCCTATTTTAATGAAAAAAATTTAAATTTTTGAACAAGTTATTTTTGAATTTTAATTACAGGCAGTGAAAACTGTAAAATTACAGTTTTAATTTTTTTTGGTGTTGAAATGAATCATACTTTAAAATTATAAAATTTTGTAGTTTTATAACATTCTTTAGAACTATAAAATTTTACAGTTCATAACGTATTTTTCAGTTTGATTAATAAGGATAAATGTTTAACAGAATTATATTTTGAAACTGTAACATTTTGTAGTTTCAAAATTTGCTTTCAGTTTGATCAATATTAAAAATTATTTGCTTAAATCCTATAAAAATTAAAAAAATAATATATGTTTTTTTCTCATTGTTGTTGTTTTTTGTTGTTGTTGTCGTTGTTTTTTTTTTTTTTTTTTTTATTTCAGTTTATCAATATTTAACACATTTTGCTATATTTTTTCACTCTAATTTCTCCATGTATTCCTTTTTTTTTGTCCTAACAATATTTTGAACATTCCAATGAGTCTCCGACGATGTTCTTAACGTCCATCAAACGTTCTGGACATTCCGAGACTTCCAGTGACATTCAGAACATTTCAGCAATATTCTGGTGATGTTGAACATTCTGGCGAGTTTCCGGTGACCGTATGACGGATGAATTTTAAAACTTGATGAGTTTTGAATTTTGTCTATGAGACTTACTGGTAAGTGTACCTTTTATTATTTAAATTATTTCAAAATTATTTTTATTTTCAATACTATTTTAAATTTATCTATATAGCTTACTCACCGAGTTATGAATAATGTTATATGAAAGATTTACTCACCAAAATTATATAATTGTTGATGTAATAAAACATATTCTTAAAATTATGTTAAAAATTATTTCAAATTTATTTTAAATTTATCTCTGTTTTCAACACTATTTAAGGTTACTCACCGAGTTATTTATGGATAATGTTATATGAAACATTAATACTCACCAAACTATATAACTTTTGATGTAATAAAAAATAATAAAGACATCACATGTCAAAAACCTCTTAAAACTCAAAGTTTACAGAGAAATGACAAGTAAAAAAAATTCCCTAAGCCACATGCTAAATTTTACTTTTTATTATTTCACATTATTGTGGTTTTTCTAAAGTTATAAAACGATTTTAATTCAAATAATGTTAACTAAACAATTGTTATTTGATAACGGTACGAATAACTGAAAAATCAAGCATGTAGTGAGCAAAAACATTATTTACCACATAATAAGTAATTACACATATAAAAGACAACGACTTATATGGTAGGAAAAATCCTCTAAATCATGAAGGTAAAAACCCAGATAGCTTGGGTATGTAATGAAAGTTCTTAAATTATATAAGTGAAGAAAAATGATTCATTCCTTAATTTAGTTCCTCTAATTTCATCTTTAATAATTTGAAATTAAAGAGTAAAGATGAGAGAGAGGAGTCTGAGATTACTTCACGGGAGTCCTATAATCATGTTATTGGAGATGAAATTGGGAGTCTCAATTAGAGAATGTAACGAAATTGATGAATAAATTTACATCTCAATCTAGTAACAATGCATTTTAGAGTGGTGATGACTTAGCCTAAAATGATCACATTGGGTTGTATAGGATCAAAATACTACATTGTGTATGTGTGTGGGTGAAAATTTGACCACACTGCCAACTTAGTATTCAGTTGGAGAGCACTGGTAGAATAGATAACACCTGTCTAACCTGCAACAGAAAGAGAAGATTCCGGCGGTGGTTCGTCCACCCGGGGACACTCTGACGATCAAGTCAGTATATCTCTTACAGATAATCAATAGTGTAAACTCACTATTCAGAATATAAATTGCGTACCTTAGACGCACAGGGGTGCCTCTCTTTTATAGTTAACTCAATCCTAGTCCCTATAGAAGCCTGACTTCTATGGACTCCCATTCAGTACTTACTTTGGACTCCTTAAGAGATAAGGATAGACTCCCTAAGAACATTATCCTTATTCATCTTGAAGCCTTTCCTCATTCTAGGACTCTTGTCCCTTATCCGCTTATCTCGGATTCCGATATCTTCGGAGGTAACCTCGGCCACGCCGAGATCATCTCGGCGTTACGACCCGGATACGTGGCACCTCGGCTTATACATTGGCGTCACCTTGCCACGTGTTGGTACTCAAAAATATATCCCCACAACTGCCTCCTAGATTCTATTATCTCGGCATTCTAAGGTGATGGAACCTATATCGGTAACTCCTTCCAGTACGTCGGCTTAAATCATTTTAGCCGAGATCATTATTTAAGGCTGACATGTCTCCCTTAAAGAACAAGAATTCTAGTGAATTCCTTCACTCGTATGAGCTGTCATGCATCACTATTCAATCGTTTCATTCACGTGTCTTATCCTCATTGAATCGTGCCTGTGACGCGCCTGTAAGCCATCTTGCGCTTGCGTGCGCCGTCTAACACATTCGCTGCTTTAGGCGCATTAACTGCCCTTTTTTGCCATTATTTCAAGTTTTAACAAAAACTTTTCCCTCTTCTTTCTTTTTTTCACTTTCCATTTGATACTCTTGCTTTTTCTCTCTTATTTTTTTCTCTTGAATCTGCCATTGTTCTAGACTTCAAGCTCTGCAACTGCCTTCATTCCTCCCTGTAGACACCCCATTTTTGACCGTCCTCAAGACTTGGTTGTGCTTGTAGGTACACCCAACAACTAGTTCGATTGCTCGCTGAGTACTCAACTGTCGCGGCGGAACGCCACCGGTCCGAGCTTCCTGGACCTTGTATCTTCTCTGCCCCTTTTTTGGACCTTGGCTAGGTCTTTTCTTGGTGGACCTTTTGGTGCACTGCCGGCCATGTCTTTGTGCTTGCCGGCCCTTGGCATGGCACTGCCGGCCAGTGGTGAGCCACTGCCGGCCATTGATGATGGCCGTCACCTCCCCTATCTCAGCTGGTTTTCCTCCAGATCTTTTGAGCCAGCTGGTTTTTTGTTTGCTCCCCTCCATACACGTGTATGGAGGGATGGAACCCTTGTAAAGCTTCTTGAAGAAGATTTAGCTTTGCTTTCCTCTATATAAGGAGAGTGCCTCTCTCCTTAGAGGGGGTTCAGCAATTTTTCAAGAGATATACCTCTATCTCTCTATATTGTTGGTGTTTTGAGCCTTGAAGTTGGATTTCCTTGCACTTTTGCATTACAACACATAGAGCCACACCACTACCATTGGACCAAGCTTCTTGGGAGGTCTTCTTGAGGTCTGAAAGCAAGCTTCCACCCCCTGAAATTGCTGGTTTCGAAGAGAGTCTTCAAGGGTGAGTATTTTCCCCATTTTTGCACTTTCTTGTACCTCACTTTAGCCCTCCTTGTATATTGATTTGGACTTTGTTTATAACTGGAAAAAGTCTTGTATTTAAGTGCTTTTGAAGTTTGTTTAAGATCATTTTGCTGTTAGGAGTGTGTAACTCTCTTATATGCTTTATTTGGCTTTGTTTCAAGCCATTCCTTGAGGCCTCCGAGTTAGCCTTGGTTTGGCCTCCTCACCACTGAAATCTAGTGGATTTTTAGTGGTAAAGGTGTGGTTTTGAGGTCCTCAATCAAAGGGGGTGGCCCCCTCTCTTTTAGTTCCTTTTTGCTTGCATTTTTGGCCTTCCAAAGGACCATCCCTTTATGCATTTTTGAGGCTTGGTCTAGGCCTTTTTTTGTGACTTCTAGGACCTACCTTGGCCCTGTCCAAGGCTGGTTTGGTCATGTCTTGCTTGCATCTTGCATGTATAGTGTAACTCCATTCATAGCTCATCAAAGTAGCATGTGTGCATAGTCTTTGTTGAGTCCATTTCAGTCCATTTTTGGTGATGTTTTACCATGCCATAAACCTGTTTTGGGTTGGTTTTGTCACTTCATGCTTGCATGATACACTTGTAGTGCAAATCCCCTAAACTAGCTTCATATGTTCCATGCTTTGCCATGTCATTTTAGCTTGTTTGGTTCACATTCCAGCATGTATTTGGTCATCATTCGGCATGTTATGACTCTAACCATAGTTGGTTTGATCATCCTTTGCATGTTCCATATAGGTGTAGAACAAATCTTGTTTACTAGTCCTTTGTGCATGATGTTTTGACCAATCATTCTAGCATGTTTTGGCTTTGCTCTAACATGATTCTATGCTTATTTTGGGCTGTCCTAGGACTTTTTTGGGCTGCCATGGCCATATCACTCATGCTTTTTATAGCTACAGTGTAAATGCTTAGGCTAGTCTTGGATTTTGAGGCCCCTATCATGCCATAAATGTGATGTTTGCATGCTTTGCCCTCATTCCATATGCTATTTCAGTCCATGAAATGTTGTCATATACTTGCATTTGACATGCCTTGAATGTTTTATAGAGCTTGTGCTTTACGCCTCAATAATTGACTTTTGTGTATGCCATGGAGCACAAGTCTTTGGTTTATCATTTTAGTGCATTTTGGGTCTTATTATACCATGATGTGACTCTGTTTTATGTTGTCTAAGTCATGCCATGATTGGTTTCAATAGGTGTAGTGCATTGCCTCTTTTAAGCCTTGCATGCTCCATGCTTTTAGCCTTGTGTTCTAGCCTTTGTTGGCTAGCTTTGAGCTTAGTTTTGGTCTTGTTTGGACCTACCCTAGGATTGTTTTAAGTCCCCTCGGCCCTTTAGGGTTTGCCTTGTATGGCCATGGCTTAAGTCCCTTTGCTCACTTTGAGTTTTAAGCATCATAACATGCTATGCTTGCATTGTTGATTTGATTTGGCATCACTTTACATGAGATTTCAGAGTTACCTCATTGTCATATATCCATGTTTATTGCTCTTTAAGTGTGCTTAAGAGTTGTCCTCTTTGTGCCTTAAGACTTGAGCCGCTTGGCATACATGTTTGCCTTGTCATTTCATGCTTTTCATGCCATCAATCCATCACTCTTGGCCACTGATTTGGGTTTAGTTGAGAGCTGCCCATATTAGTTTAAGTCCATCCCTTTGCATGTTGTCGCATGCCCGTCTTGCATATCGTTGTATGCTTGCTCCATTTTTTTACACGTTGACGCATACTAACCCCATTACATGTTGTTGCATGTTCATGTTGCCTTTTGTCATGTTGTCCAAGGTTATTGCCTCACACCATGCTTATATGCTTGTTGCATGCTTGAGTTAGTTGCATGCTTGCACACTTATGTCGTATTGCATGTTTGCCATCCTTGCATATTGCATTGTTGCTTGGATTAAGTATTAATCCGAGCACGAGGAACGAGGGGCGTTTCATACTCCGAGTGATAGAACGTGCCTCAATTCTCGGTCGCCGAAGCTCTTGATGATTCATGATAGAGTTCTAGGCTTTACTTGCTTTATTTGTGCATCCATTTTCATATCGATTTGCACAAGTTGGATCTTCGGCCATCATGCATTGTGATGCGTGATTGATGGTCGTGGGTCCAACTAGGCCTCTCCCTTGATGTTTTGAGGTGATTTGGGGTGGTATGGTGCATACATGTCCTTGGGAGACCCTCCATTTCCTTTATTTTGTGCTTTGTTGCAGTTTGGTGTCACAGCACACCAGTGGCCGGCAGTGTACCACTGATGGCCGGTAGGCTCTCACCCTTGGCCGGCAGTGCCCTGTTGTTGGTCGGCAGTGCTCCTTTCATGGCCAGCAGGCCACTGGTGAATCCCCCAGCAGTGTTTTGGTAAGTTTCACCAACAAGCATTGGAAGACACCCTGCAAATAGAGCCTCTAAAGAGCAACCGGAAGGCGTTTAGAGGCGAGGAACCGAAGCAAGCATGCATACCCTCCTCTTCTTCAAACAGAGCTGGAATAGCATTTATTTACTGCTTACTTGTTAGTTAGTAGTTGTGTAATAATTAGTTGTAGCTAGTTATTAATTCGGTTTTGTAATAATTAATTAGCTCATTAGTTAGTTAATTAGGCGGCTTGTATTATTTATTCGGACCCTCTGCGAGAGGGCAATGTTATAATAAGTGTAAGTGTGTGTGATGTATGTCTTCCAACCCCACGTCTTTCTCCCTTTTATTTACCAGCTTATGATGGTCAGATTAATGCATGTTTCAATTAGCATACTTATGATAGCATGTTTGCATCATTCATTTGTGTTGCATGCACCGGGCTCGGCGCATCATACTAACTGCATTGCATTTCAATTCCGAGTTGAATACTTGTTAGTTGTAGCATCGCATATGCCATCTTAGAATAGCCGAGCCTATTGTAGTTGCATTTTTGCATGTGTTGCATTAGGTACTTCTGTATAGTTAGGATCATGCATGGATTTCTAACATAGCTTCTATTTTGACTTGGAGTACTCGGTGAGTGTTTATGCTTTAGCATCCTTGCATGTGTGTGAGTGACTGCCATGATAGCATGCTTACCATGAGGCTAACTGCTTATGTGATATATCTACCTGAATGCCTGTGGGTGAAGGTTGGATTATCTGAATTGGAACAATTCATCAACTACGAGTTTTAAGCCCACTTGATAGTGGCAAATCATCGTGTTTTCTAAGCCCACTTGAGGGTGGCAAATCCACATTTTAGCCTACTTGCGAGTAGCAAAACCGCTTTAAAAAAAAACAAACATGAGATGTTTTGTTCCGATTCAGGCGATCCGGTCTATATTTGTATGCTGCGCGCATCACACAGTAATTCTAGGCTAATAACCGGAATAAGAACACATAATGTTTTCAAAACCTAATATCATGGTTAGTAGAGGCCGATCTTTGATCGGGCGAGCGAGGGTGCTCACGAAGTGACCTTCCCCAATCATACCCAAGTTCCCGAGCCGAGACAACTTTGGTGATGACGAACACGTGGCCTTAGGCAACGAGTCAGGGTTTCCAAAATTCCCCCAAAATAAATATTTAGGTGGTGACTCTGTATCTGGCAAAGCAGTCCATGTTTGGCACTTCTTTCAAAAAATCTGTTTTCAAAAATGATTTGCCGAATTTGGACTCTTTGATGATTCATCGGTCTTGCATTGCACTCTGCGAGATTAGATACAGGACCGTGACATTGAGTCCTGAACTGTAATGAGCCCAAACGAACAAAACGGGATTTCCCTCCCGGGACGTTCGGGGATGTCTACACTCCCTCTTGGTGAAGCTTTTGCCGTTCTGTTACTTCTGTAACCGTCGCTTGACTTCGACGATCTTCATACCGGCTTCACTTTTTCTAGTAAGCCGCTGTTCCTTTCGTTTTCAATTCTCTGATGCTCTTTACTACTTGTTGCCATTACTGTTTTGTTTAAACATTCGATTTGTGAATCTCATATTTGAGTGTGTTTATTCCACGATTTTGCCCTTGCCCATGTCTTGAATACACGCATTGTTCACCATTTTCTTGCACTTTTTGCCACTGTTCTTGACCTTGTACCCCTTGTACTCACTATGTTCTTGATAGTCCATCTTTGTTCTTGATTCTGTAACTTGTTCTTGTTTTCTGTTTTTTGTGTCTTTTCCAGATTTGTGCCTTCAATCTTCGTTTCCATAGACTTAGGTTTGGGATTTGTTTGTAGAACTCACAATTTTAGGAAAAAATTGAAACCTGCATTTACCTAAGTGTTTGTCGAGGTCCCAATAACCCTTTCAAAAAATCTTCTGAAATCCAACCTCTTCGATTAAGTCGATATCATGGGTATGTGGAAACATAGGGTAAACACCCCATCCAAACTAAAATTCTTTAGACTAGAGTTTGAAATCCCAGCCGACATCCATCTAAGGTTGGCTGGGGATGATGACTCCATCATGCTTACTGATGACTCCATGCCTTTCCCTGTGGTAGCCTTCATTGAGTGTGGACTTCGGCTCCCACTCAACATTCTTTTTCGTGAAATACTTCATTATTACAAGTTGAACCCAATGCAACTTTCCATCAATTCCTATCGAACCATCAATGGTATCATAGCCTTAGCCAAATAAGAAAACGCTAGGATCACTTTAGCCGATATCCAATATTGCTACACTATGTGTGGCCTCAAAAAAGACACCGGCTACGTTTACTACCTCAAGCCGAGGTCCACTGAATACAAAATCGTTGCCGACCTCCCTGACTCCAACAAAGGAGTTGGGGACGATTATTTCATTACTTCGGGGAACTGGGAGTTCGCCCCAGATGAAGACCTCCATCTCTTTCCTCTCCCTCGATCAGTCTTTGTAAAGGGCAATAGTAAGAGCCCTGCATTCATACCTACTTGTTTTTTTTTTTTAAAGTCTTTCATACTTTATCAATTTCTTAATGTCTGTTTTTCTTGCAGCTGTTCCTAAGCCACCAAAAAACTTTCGCCAATCCTTCATTCCCAGCAAGGATTTGAAGAAACTTTTGGATTTGCCAGTCCATAAACGGAAGGCACCTCTGCTTCTCAATTTTATTCCAACATACAAGTTAGCTCTACCCGACGTCCTTAGGAGGAAGAAGAAAAGTTTTTGTCCACCCTCTGCCACAACTCCACAAACCGCGTCCACATCTCGGACAGACCAAGGATCAACCTCTGATCCAGCTGAGCAACCGTCAACCTCGGCTCCATACTTGATTCCAATATCCCAACGCCGCCGTCATCGCCGAACAGTTTCTTCTGCCGAGATGGGTCGCCCAAAACCAGTTGCCAAAGATCTCCTGGCTAACATTCCAACTGATGTTGATGCCCAACCAGTTCCAACCCAGCCTCCAAAGCAAAAAAGAATAAAAAAGGTTCAGCCAAAGGCTAAAGTTACCCAGATTGAGTCTGAGGATACTTTGCCGATCTCCAAGTTGGCTGAGAGTGACAAATCTCAACCCTCTGCTGGGAAAAGGCGCTCTGAGGCTCAACCATTCGAATCGCCAAAATCAAAAAAGCCGAGGTCATCTTCTGCAACAACCTCGGGGTCTCAAAAACATGCTGCCCCCTGGGCCTCAAAAATCACTCTGGAGGATAAGCCAGTCTTGGCTACCGATAATGCCGATGACATAAACATCGGTGTAACACTCAGTACCACTTTACTTCTGCCTGGCGATCTTGATCGGAATGCCGAGTTGAGCGAATATGAAAATTATGCTCTGATGCTCCAGCGTTCTGTTCAAGTGAGTGTCCTTACCTAGCAATTTTTTCCTTTCCTGTACTTTAGAAGATTTTGAAATAACTTTTGTCTTGTGTTTTTTTCAGGCCATCCAGCATGCCCATTCTTTCTCTGTTCAATCTTTTGAGAATCGGGAGAAGCTGGCCGAGAAGAACAGGGAGATCTCCAGTCTTCAGAAAATTAATAAAAATTTGCAGTCAAAGATGAAGACCCTGGAGGATCAGACCGAGGTCGCTATCAAAGAAAAGGACGTGGCTGAAGAAAAGGTGGGTGCTGCTGAGGCGATAAACAAAGTCTTTCAAGCCCAGCTAAAAGAGGCCGAGGACAAGATGGCCAAGGCCCAAAAGGAGCTTCAAGACGCCTTGGCCACCAAAGAGGCCGAAATCAAAGATGCCGACGAGAAGGCGTATGCCCAGGGCATGGCCGATGTCACGGAGGCCTACGAAAAGCAAGTGAAGGAGGCATGCAACAAGGGTTTCACCCTTGGTCGGATGTCCCTTCTAAAAAAGCTTAATGTCCCTGAGGACTTGCCTTTGAGAAACGCCGACGCCATTCCTCTTCCATTCCCTCCAACTCCAACTCCAGCTCAATCTGATGATGACTCTGAATCTGAGGAGGAGACCTTGGTGAGAAAGCCAAAAGATGCTGATGGGGCCAAGTCCCCTTCTCAGAGTGAGCAAGTCCTAGACTTGACTTAAGATGAAGAGGGTGATGAGGTTCTCAAAGATGTTGCTCCTGAGAAGACATCAGCCGACGTCCTCTTTGCCGACAAGAGCCTCAACGAAACCCTTGCCCAAATTGATGCCGAGCTCGTGGCGGAAAAGGCTGCCGAGGCGTCCTCTCAACAATCGTCTGAACTTCAAACTCAACCAACTGCTACTGCTGAGGAGCCTTAGTTTTATGTTTTGTTTTTTTTTTCCTTTCTGAAGTAATGTAAAAACTCTTTACATCGTCGACATTCTCTTAATACAACTTTTTTGCTTTTGAATGTTTGCATGTTTGCCTTGTATGTTTTCATACTTAGAATATTTTGCATATCTTCAATATATACTTCAATCCTTGTGCAACCTTCTCGGGGTGACACACCTCGGTTGTACAAACTGATGATTTATCTCGGCAAGTACCTAACTACCCTTCTCGACGTAATTTTGGTTTCACCTTGTAAATATAAAATTTTGACAAGTGTTTAACCTTAGTCCTCAATCTTGTAAATTTTCCACAAATTTCAATAAGTGTTAGACATCATCTCGGTTTAACTTCAACTTGTAAATTGTCCACAAATTTCAACAAGTGTTAAACAATGATCTCGATTTAACTTCAACTTGTAAATTGTGTACAAATTTCAATAAGTGTTAAACAATGATTTCGGTTTAACTTCAACTTGTAAATTGTCCACAAATTTTAACAAGTGTTAAACATATTTTTCTTCTCTCTGCCCCCTAATGTGAACCTGAGTTCCACTTGGGTTCTCATTATGCATGTATTCTAGAGACAATGTCAAGTATCTTGAGAAGAGAACCAGCTGAATCTTTATTTATTTACTTCGGCAAATGGCAAAGGAACAAAGAAATTCTAATGATAGAAAAATTTCAAATTACAAGTGTTCCAAGGCCTTGGCAACTCTTTGCCCTCATTATCTTTAAGCCGATATGCCCCATTGTCCAGCACTGGGATGATTCTGTAGGGTCCTTCCCAATTTGGGCCAAGCTTGCCCTCTCTGGGATCCTTCTTGTTGCCGACGACTTTTCTTAAGACGACATCACCAATCTGAAATTCCCTTGGGTTAACCTTCTTGTTGTAAGCTCTAGCAAGCTGTTGCTGGTATGCTGCGAGCTGAATTGCGGCTTTCTCCCTTCGTTCTTCTAGAAGATCTAGATCTCGGGCTAAGAGTACATCATTAGTCCCGTTCTCTACCCCCTGGGTTCTGATCCCAGGGATGCCGACCTCCAACGGAATGATTGCTTCTGTGCCATAAGCCATGGCAAAGAAGGATTCCCCTGTTGATTTTCTCGACGTAGTCCGATATGCCCAGAGTACATTGGGCAATTCGTCTACCCACTTTCCTTTTGCTGCCTGCAGCCTCTTCTTTATCCCATCCAGAATTACTTTGTTGGATACTTCTGCTTGTCCATTGCTTTGTGGAAAGCTTGGGGTTGAAAAGTAGTTCTTGATCTTGAACTTTGCACATAAGTTCTTGATTAGCTTACTGTCAAATTGAGTTCCATTGTCTGCAACAATTGCTCTTGGAATCCCAAACCTGGTGATAATGTTCTTCCAAATGAAGTTCTTCACGTCCACATCTCGGATCTTGGCAAGAGGTTCAGCTTCTATCCATTTAGTGAAGTAATCTGTTGCTACCAGCAAGTACTTCCTTTGTCCAGTTGCTTGGGGCAGTTGCCCGACGAGATCCATGCCCCATTGGGCAAATAGCCAAGGACTGGATACAGGGTTCAGGTCTGCTGCTAGCTGGTGTATCAGAGGTGCAAACCTTTGGCATTGTTCACACTTATTTACATAGGCTTCTGCATCTTTCTGCATGTAAGGCCACCAATACCCTTGGGTGATGGCCCTATGAGTGAGTGATCTGCCCCCAGCGTAGCTTCCACAAATTCCTTCATGTATTTCATATAAAAAATCTTCGACTTGTAAAGGGTGTACGCACCTTAAAAGGGGTCCAGTGAAGGACTTTCTGTAGAGATGTCCTTCTGCTGTCAGACTGAATCTTGCCAACTTCAATTTGATCTTGTGTGCCTCCTTGCGGTCATCTGGCAGCTTTCCTTCTTTTAGAAACGCAACAATTGCGCCCATCCAGCTTGATCCCATGTCTACGCACATTGCTTCACACTCTGTGGTTACTGGTTCAATGCTTGGGCCCGACAAGTAGTCGATCATTATTGTCCTTGCTTTTCCAGGTTGTACTGCACTAGCTAGGTTGGCCAACGCATCAGCGTGGCTGTTATCATCTCGGTTTACCTGGAGTAGTCGGCAGTTCTGGAATAAGGCCGCCAACCTGATGACCTCCTTTGCATATGCTGACATTCTTTCATCTCGGGCTGCATATTCTCCTGTTGCCTGATTGACTATCAGTTGTGAATCACAAAAAACTATTTGTACACGTCCTCGAACGCCCCGGGAGGATGAGTCCCGTTCTGTTCATTTTGGGCTCACTACAGTTCGGACTCAAATTGTCACGGTTCTTAATCTGAACCAAAGAGTCCAAATCCAGCAAATTGTTTTGAGAAAACAGATTTTTGAAAGGATTACCAAACATGGACTGCTTTGCCAAATACAGAGTCGCCACCTAAATATTTTATTTTGGGAAATTTAGGAAACCCTGACTCGTGCCTAAGGCCACGTGTCCGTCATCACCAAAGTTGCCTCGGCTCGGCAACTTGGGTATGATTGGGGAAGGTCACTTCGTCAGCACCCCCGCTTGCCCGATCAAAGATTGGCCTCTACTAACCATGATATCTAGTTTTGAAAACATTATGCGTTCTTATTCCAGTTATTAGCCTAGGTTTACTATGTGATGCGCACAACATACAAGTATAGACTGGATCGTCTGAATTGGAACAAAACATTTCATGTTTGTTTTTGAAAGATGGTTTGCTACTCGCACGTAGGCTTAAAATGCAGATTTTGCAACCCTCGGATGGGCTTAAAAAAGATGGTTTTGCCACTATAGTGGGCTTAAAACTCACAGTTGATGATTTGTCCCAATCCAAATAACCCAACCTTCACCCACAGGCATTCAGGCAGTTATATCATATAAGCACATAGCCTCATGGTAAAGCATGCTATCATGGCAATCACTCACACGCATGCAAGGATGCTAAAGCATAAAACTTATCGAGTACTCCAAGCCAAAACATAAGCTAATTAGAAATCCATGCATGACCCTAATTATACAGAAATGCCTAATGCAACACATACAAAAATGCAACTATAGCAGGCTCGGCTATTCTAAAGATGGCATATAGGATGCTACAGCTAACAAGTATTCAACTTGGAATCGAAATACAATGCAGTGAGTTATGATGCGCCGAGCCCGGTGCATGTAAAACAGATGAATGAATGCAAACATGCTATCATACTGTATGCTAATTGAAACATGCCCTAATCTAACCATCATAAGCTGGTAAATAAAAGGGAGAAAGACATGGGGTTGGAAGACATACATCACACGCACGCACACTTATTACAACATTGCCCTCGCGCAGAGGGTTCGAATAAATAATACAGTCCCAAATGAATAATTACAGTCCGAATAAGTACAAAACCCTAATTAATTAACAGATTAATCTAGGAAAGCAGTAAATTGCATGCAAGCCCATGGACCGCCTCAGCTCTGTTCCGAATGATGGATGATGCGTGCTTGAGTTGCCTTTCGTGGAAATCCATTGCGATGCCCCAATTAGCCTCTGTTTACAATTAAGCCCGGAATATTGCACGAAGCTCCAAAAGACTGCCGGTTTCTGATTTGCTGCAACAGAGAGCAAGAAAGGGGCAAGTCGATATATTTTCACATATGTATGCTTAACTACTCTTCAGGGAGTGTAGTCCTCGATCCTCGTGCCACCAATCACGCATATCGATGCATGATGGCCGAGGAATCGAATTGCACGACTCAATATGAAATGAATGCACATGAAAACACTACAAGACCGAGACTCCATCATGGATAATCCGGAGTGTCGGCGACCGGGAATTGAGACACGTTCCGTCACTCGGAGTACGAAATATCCCTCGTTTCCCGTGCTCGGGCTAACTCCTATCCCAAACACAATGCAGTATGCATGACATGCATGAATGCAATCCTAACATGCAACCTAGCATACGCAATGCTATAGGATGGCATACACAATGCACGATGTAGCAAGGCATACACAATGCTCTAACATACAACCTAGCATACGCAATGCTGTGAAATGAAATGGCATACACAATGCACAATGGACTTACACCAACATGAGTGGCCCTCAGCCACACTCACATCAGTGGCCATAAGATGAAAATGAGACTATCGAAATGCGTGCATATATGTACGCAAACCGAGGACCGAACCTAAGGCACCGAATGCCACTCTAACAAGGCATGGCAAGGCATGAAACATGCCATTCAAACATGCAAATTCCAGCACTGAATCATGATGCAAAATGATCCCGAATCATGGATATATGTCATACAATGCATGGAATGGTCTCGAAACTCAAAACTAGGCATATATATTGACTTATAGCTATACAAAGCATGCATTATTTGACCGTGAAGTACAAAGACAGAGCCAAGGCAGTCCCAAAACATGAACATTTCTAGTTCAAAGCATGACCAAAAGATGCTAGCATGATGGACTAAAATAACATGAAAAATTAACTAGCAAACATGGGTTACATGGCATATACATGAAGCAGGTGAGAACTCATCAAACCAGCAAAAATCAGTGAATAAAACATGCCAAAACATGCCCAAATAACCTCTGAAATACAGCCAACACATGCACAAATGATGGGTTCTTTTAGAGGGCCATGCAAGGGGTTATGAAGCACATTCATCAAAGACACTTAGCATGGAAAAATTAACTCTGGAAATCAAATATGATAGCCCTAAAACTCATCAAATTGGCCTTGAAATCAGTCAACAAAGCATGCAAGATAGGGCCTCTTTGGAAGGCCAAAAAGACCATCAAGCAAAACAAGGTGAGAGGGGGTCACCCCCCTCTGCTTTTGAGGCTCAAAATAGTGTGTTAGCCACTAAAAATCCACTGGATTTCAGTTTCTAGAAGGCCAAACAAAGCATGCAACAAGGGCTTAGTTGTAAGGCTCAAAATAAGAGGCAATCAAGCATATAAGGAAGCATATGACCTCAAACGAAGGAAAGTCCTTAATCAAACATCAAGAGGGCCTCAACACAAGACTTTTTCTAGTTTATAAAAAATCTCAAAAAAGTTTACAAGTGAGGCTAAAACATGGTGCAAAAATAGCCCTAAAAGAGAGATAGAGGGCAAGGGACTGTATCTGGCCTCAAACAGCAAAGAGCCCTTAACAAAGTTGAAGAGGGGCTCAAAATAAGGTACTTTATAGTTTGGCTCGAAGCCCAGAAATGCTCGCAAGCAAGGCTAATATACTATGCAAGATAAGCCTTAAAAGAGAAATAGAGCACAAAGGGTGAGTAGGAGACCTTAAACAGAGAAAAGTACTTAATCAAATATAAACATGAGCTCAAAATACGACTGTTTTAAGTTTAGGTCGAAGCCCAAAAATGTAAGCAAAAGGAGCTAAAATATCATGCAAAATAAAGCAAGAAAAGAGGAAATAGGGACTCACCCTTGTAGCACAGATTTCCAGCAGCTTTTGATCCAAGAAAAGGAGCTCCTAACCTCTAAAAATCAGCCTCAAGATGTTGGAATAGAGTGTGGAGGTGATAGGCTATAAGTTGGTGTATAAAGGGTGCAAGAACAAGGTGGTTTTAAGCTTGGATGAGAGAGAGAGGGAGGGTTGTATGCAAAGGCTCCAACTGATTTTTTCTAACCCTTAGAAATGGAGGTGGGGTGCTGGTTATATAGAGGGAGAGGAGTGAAAGAAAAGGGGGAAAAAAATCAATTCAAATTTTCCCCCCAAAAGACAGACCCTCGGACATAGAGTCTGGTGCAAAACAGCTGGCACAGCTGGAATGCACCTGGAGAGGCAAACTTGGCCGGCCAGGTTCAAAAGGTTTAGGTGGCCTGCCGGCCACCTCCCATGGCCGGCCGACCAGGGGTCAAAAGGGTCAGGCAAGAATGCTGGCCAACCTACCCAGAAAGGTGGCCTTCCAGGTAAGTAGATTACAGCCCTGTAGAGAAAAACCAGAAAAAGTGGTTCAGGAAAGAAAAAAAACCAGCTTTTAAGAGGGGTTCAAAAGGGTCAAGGACAATTGCTGGCCGACCTACCCATATTGGTGGCCTCCCAGGTGTGTACAACACAATGGTGTGGTGGAAAGTCAGAAAAAGTGGCCCGGGGATGGGAAAAACCAGTTTTCTAGTGAAGAAAACGGGCGATGAAGAGCGATGAAGAAATAAAACTGGTTTTCAGAACAATTGCTGGCCTCCCACTTTCCTATAACCTTTCTAACAATGAAAATAAGATCTCCGCCAAAAATGAACCCAAACCGATGCAAAACGAAGGTTCGGGGGGCCAAAACGCGCAGCCCGGGGCCCCGAAAACTGACTATTAAGCACCGGAGGTGGCGTTTGACCACGAAGTTGGTCTCTCGAGCCACAGTGTCCCTCAAAAGGGAGGAAACAAGGTGTATGTCAAAAACCGGAGCAAACGGAGGTGGTTAAGCGGTCCCGAATCGAGGCACACGGCCAACGGCTCCAAAAATCGGGAACCGGGCTCTAAACGGAAAAAATGGCCTACGACCACGAAATGTAGCCTACGGCCACTGAGAGATGATCTACGAGACCTCTCCCTCCTTTTGGGAAGAGAAAATGGAGAAAATGGGACCTAGTTCACAAACCAAGGCAAAGCACAAAAGAGTCCGGAAGTCTGGAGGCAAGGCTCGCAGCTGAGACTCTGAAACTTCAGAACGAGCACAATATACAACATCACCGAGCGCTCAGTTGGGGACGTCTGAGTCTTAAGGTCTGTCAAAAATGGGGTGTCTACAATTGCCCCTCTTTGACAGAACTCAAAAGTCATAAGTGACGGTAGTGAATGTCAAAGCCCAGAGACGACCTATTTTTGACAAGGCCGAGGACTCAGACCAACATACTAGATAACAAAAAAATGTGCCCGCAGGCATGCCCGCAGGCAGGGGGCAAAATGCAAAGCAATATGCACAAAGCCGGATGTAACTCAATGATCATGCGAAGCAGCAAGCTGTAATGAAGCAAATATTCACAATAGATGCAACAGTTTTAAGCAAGAATGCAAAGTAAAACTACATTTCATGCAGTTGAAGAATGCGGAGAATCATTGAATTCTCGCCACGATTCATACGGAGGGGATATAATACCTGTGCGGCACGTCTGGTTACACCAGCCTCAAATGAACCATAAATACAATATCGTGCCTCATGCTGCTGGGGGTCTTTCGCTTCTTCTTAGTCGAACCACAGGTACTACTTTTCTCCCTGACTATGGTCGCAGCTTTCCCTATTCTCCAACAGGGTGACAGACTAGGTTGGTTCAGTATCTAGAATTGAGGCGCATACACATGCTATCTCAACCTATGGGGCTGCCATACAGATTTCAAGCTGAGGATATACCCCTTGGTATTTAAACCAGACTTTAGTCTCGGAAATTCCGAACCTTTGTGTTCCAGGCATAAGCCATTCGAACTCTAGTTTCCACCATCTCAGTTGGTCTCCTAGGAACTCACCACAAGCACAGGCAGGTGGCTATACCAGACCACTAGAAGTCGTTCGGGCACGACAAACACCAAAGGAATTGCACTTTTAGAGGATTTAAGGTCTCCTAGACCGGGTAGTGCACAAGACAGTGCGATGCAGAAGGAATGCACAAAACAATACGATGCAAGTGTGTGCACAAGATAGTGCTAAGACAAAGAATACGCAAGACAGCGCGAGTGATAATGCATGTACCATGCAAGTAAGGTGTACAAAATAGTGCGATGCGCAAAATAACGAGATAAAATGCATCTTCTATGCAAGTAAAGGTGCGCAAAACAGTGCGATGCACAAAGTAGCGCGATAAAATGCATGCACAATGCAAGACTTGGCACATAGCTTACGACACAGCATTCCATTCATTTGGCACACAGCTCACTTCGGGCACGCAGCTCATTTCGGGCACGCAGCTCACTTTAGGCACACAGCTCATTTCGGGCACACAGCTCATCTTTAGGGCACACAGCTCATTTTTCGAGGGCACACAGTTCATTTCGGGCGGACAGCTCATCTTGGGGGGACACAGCTCATTTTTCGGGCACACAGCTCGTTTTCCGGGCACACAGCTCGTTCTTTGGGCACACAGCTTGTTCTTCGGATACACAGCTCATTTTTTGGGCACACAGCTCGTTTGGGGCACAGCTCGTTCGGGCAGACAGCTCATCTTGGGAGGCACACAGCTCATTTTTCGGGCACACAGCTCGTTTTTCGGGCACACAGCTTGTTTTCCGGGCACACAGCTCGTTCTTCGGGCACACAGCTCATTTTGGGGGCACACAGCTCATTTTTCGGGCACACAGCTCGTTTTCTGGGCACACAGCTCGTTCTTTGGGCACACATCTCGTTCTTCGAGCACACAGCTCATTTTTCGGGCACACAGCTTGTTTTCCGGGCACACAGCTCGTTCTTCGGGCACACAGCTCGTTTCGGGCACACAGCTCATAGCACTACTCAATCTGAACACTCAGTCCATAACATAGCATTTGGATTGCATTTTGAATACACAGCTCAAGCACTTGAATTTTTGGACACACAGCTTAAACTTTTGGCGTGAACACGCAGCCCGCATTTTTGAAATCTGAACACACAGCTCAAACTTTTGAATTTCTAAACACGCAGCCCATTTTCGAATGTGAACACACAGCACCCATTTGTTGAAAGTCGAACACGCAGCCCAAACTTTTGAATTTCTGAACACGCAACCCATTTTCGAATGTGAACACACAGCACCCATTTGTTGAAAGTCGAACACGCAGCCCAAACTTTTGAATTTCTGAACACGCAGCCCATTTTTAATTGTGAACATGCAGCACACACTTGTTGAAAGTTGAACACGCAGCCCAAACTTTTGAACTTCTGAACATGCTGCCCATCTTCGAATGTGAACACACAGCACACATTTGTTGAAAGTCGAGCACGCAGCCCAAACTTTTGAATTTCTGAACACGCAGCCCATTTTTTACTGTGAACACACAGCACACACTGGTTGAGAGTTGAACATGCAGCCCAAACTGTTGAAATGAACACACAACCCATAGTTTTTTTTTTTGAAGCTTGAATACACAGTTCAAACACTTGACTTTCTGAACACGCAGCCCATTTTCGAATGTGAACACACAGCACCCATTTGTTGAAAGTCGAACACGCAGCCCAAACTTTTGAATTTCTGAACACGCAGCCCATCTTCGAATGTGAACACACAGCACACATTTGTTGAAAGTCGAATGCACAGCCTAAACTTTTGATGGTGAACACACAGCCCACTGTTTTTGAAAGTTGAACACGCAGCCTAAACTCTTGAGGTGAACATGCAGCCCACAGTTTTTGAATGTTGAACACGCAGCCCAAACTCTTGAGGTGAACACACAGCCCACAATTTTGAATATTGAACACGCAGCCCAAACTCTTGAGGTGAACATGCAGCCCACAGTTTTTGAATGTTGAACACGCAGCTCAAACTCTTGAGGTGAACACGCAGTCCACAGTTTTTGCATGTTGAACACGCAGCCCAAACTCTTGAGGTGAACACGCAGCCCACAATTTTTGAATGTTGAACATGCAGCCCAAACTCTTGAGGTGAACACGCAGTCCACAGTTTTTGAATGTTGAACACGCAGCCCAAACTCTTGAGGTGAACACGCAGCCCACAATTTTTAAATGTTGAACACGCAGCCCAAACTCTTGAGGTGAACACGCAGTCCACAGTTTTTGAATGTGGAAGACGCAGCCCAAACTCTTGAGGTGAACACACAGCCCACAGTTTTTAAATGTTGAACACGCAGCCCAAACTCTTGAGGTGAACACACAGCCCACAGTTTTTGAAAGTTTGAACACGCAGCCCAAACTCTTGAGGTGAACACACAGTCCACAGTTTTTGAATGTTGAACACGTAGCCCAAATTCTTGAGGTGAACACACAACCCACAGTTTTTGAATGTTGAACACGCAGCCCAAACTCTTGAGGTGAACACACAGCCCACAGTTTTCGAAAGTTGAACACGTAGCCCAAACTCTTGAGGTGAACACACAGCCCACAGTTTTATTTGCACGCAGCGCATATTGAACACACAGTTCTTACATTTCACTTTTGAACTCATAGCTCATTCATTTCATTTGCACGCAGCTCATGCATTTGATTTTGAACACGCAGCTCATACATTTTCATTTGCGCGCAGCTCATTCTTAATTCTAAACACGTAGCTCATAAATTTTCGTTTCTGAATACACAGCTCATTTACTTCGCAGCTCACTTATTTTCATTTCTGAACACACAGCTCATTCATTTCATTTTGAACACGCAGCTCACACATTTCAATCCTGAACACGCAACTCATATATTTTCATTTGCACGCAGCTCATGACACGACACTACTCGATCTGAACACGCGGCTCATAACACAATATTCTTTTAATTTTGAACACACAACTCATTTTGAACGTACAGGATGTGATGACGGAATTTGTAGAGGTTGAAACAAACTCAGATGCCCGACATTTTTCCTTTTTTTTTTTTTGCTTCGAAGTCTGGAACCTATATAGCTTCAGATAGGTCCTGGTTTTACTATTCTCACATGACCCAGGTTGAACCCTGCGGTTTTTAAAAGAACAAAATCTTGTTTTGCACAAATGTGGAGAACGGCACGGCACTCTGAGCACAAAACAATTTTTCGAAATTGAGAGTGAGAATAAGTTCTCGACTGGGTATTGAGCCTACGACTAAACACAGCACACCACGACTCAACAACAAACAGAAAGACAAGGTAAGATAACCTAAATACATCTACAGACACCCGAAACGACTCAAAACAAGAATCGAGACAAACAAAATGACTGACACGACACACAGACGTGTTTCAATGGCAAAAGACCTCTTAGTGCACGAGGAGCCAGTTTCTCTGGGTATTATTCCCCACCATTTCTTATTTGTGATTCTCACATCACTCGGCCCTCAAGTTCGGTTTTTTTCTCAAAACCCTTTTCTCACTTTTCCTCTCAGCGCACATCTCTCTATTCTTCAATCTCTCATTTTTTTTTTATCCCTCCCCTGGGTGGTCGATGGATAAACAAGAAGTTGCGGGCTCACGCCCCTAGCATAGAGCTTTCAGCCCATTTGTTGACAGCTTCAACTGCGCCCTTTTCTGGTAGGTAGAGTGCCCTTCTTGGCAAGTATGGTGCCCTTACTGACAACAGGGAAAAGACAGGAAGCCTGACTCAACTGTGCCCCTAGTTCATTATTTTGACCATTTTTTTTTTTTTTTGGCTTCTGCTTAAAATAATTTTAACCAAAATGGGAGTTAGCTTAACGCGCTTGTTTGATTTTCTGATTTGAAATCATGTGAGTTAGGTTATGAGCACTGAAAATTTTCCTTTTTTGGGTCCAAGAAATGGTCCAGTTTTAGAAAATGGAATACTTTTCGAGAGAATTAGTCGACTTCATTAAAAATTCTCAAAAACTATTTTTGCAAACGGCCACTGCCCAACTAGCATAGAACCCACTCTCGAGATGCACAACATCAGATTCGAAGGAAAATTGCCCCTTGCTTGAGGGGAGCTGCGTGGCAACAGAAAGTTGTCCCTTGTTTGAACGGCACTGCAACGCATTGAATGGCAACGGAAAGTTGCCCCTTGTTTGAATGGCACCGCAGCGCTTTGAATGGTAACGGAAAGTTGCCCCTTGTTTGAATGGCACCGCATCGCATTGTAGTCAATCCTCAGAGTAACGAACACAACCAAATTCTCAGATACAGAGAAGGCGAAGATGATCAAAACCATTACATAGGCACAATCAATTTGAAGTGTTTTACGGCTGGACTTCAGAATGAAGTTGCCTACGTATCCCAAAGATGGGAATCAAGCCTTACGTAGTTCGGGGTTTAAGGTACACTCGGGTATTAACCTCTCTTTTTGTGCTCTAACTTTTGCTAAGGCCGCCCTTTCTGGGTTTTCGGCCTTGCGAGCTTTTGTTTTTCTTCTCTTTTCAATTTCTTTTCTTATTTTTTTTCTTTTTCATCTTTTCTTTGCATTTTTCTTCTCTTTCTCTTTTTCATTCTTTGCATTTCTTTTCTTCTTTTTTTTTTCTCTAACTTTTTCCTGGGTCGCCCTTCCGGGTTTTTGGCCCAGCGAGCCTCCCAGGGGTAAAAGTGTAGCTTTGTCCATATCAAATGGTTTTGAGATCCTGAAGTCATCTGAATCCAGGAGAATGGCTGCTGCTCGCTGATGATGCAAGAGTCCATCCAATGGATGGTGAATTTGCCGTTAGTGTTGTGGATAGGAACTAGGTTGTCCTTCAGCGATGCTTTCTTCTTTCTTCCCTTCTGGGATTTGGCATTCTTGCCAATCGTCTTCTTTGACTCTTCGAGCACACCTGACATTTTTGCCCCTAGTTCGAGGGGTGCTCCTAATCTAGCTTCACAAGCTTCTCGATTTGACTTTTCTAGCCCCTAGTTCGTGGGCTGCTTCAAATCTGGCCACACAGGTCTTACGTTGTGGTTGACCATTGAACATTCTGAATCCCAGTTCAAGGTTTGAAAGCGAGGGGTCAAGTCTCGATGCTGAGAGCGATCCTAGGCTACACAATCTCAAGAGTGATTCCACACAGGTCTTCACGGGACTGCACAAAAACATTTTTTGAAATCTTTTAAGAAAGCGACCAGTCGCTCATGCTGAAGACAGTGTAGAACCAATCAGGATCAAGCCAGGATCCTTCCCAGTACTCACACTAACAAGCATGATTTCATTCATTAAGGGCTTAGCATGCCTCTCTTTCTCTCAATTGATCAAATTTTTGCAAAACCCGAGGAATTCCTTTCTCTTCGTTTTCATCGCAGTGTTCAAAAGGTTTTGAAAAACTTAGGTCCATGCAATGAGTTCAAGGCACAAAAGAGCAGGTGAAATGCATTGCCGTTTCATTCAAGTTTGCTGGCATAACAAGCTCAAAGCAAAAACAAGCACAAAAACATGACAACCACAGCTGTTTCGATTAGATCTCCTGGTGTGACTGGCTCCCCGACAGAAACAGACTCAAAAGAACACGAAAAAACAAACACAAAACAAGCAAGTGATGCCCGAGGTAACACCCCCAAAATCACCCGACTCCAACAAAACAAGACTGACTCGGTATAACAAGAAAGACCTAACTGACTCAGTAAGAAAAGACTGACTCTGTGCAAAAGATTGACTCAATACAACGCAACAAGACTGACTCAATCCCAAGTCAGAAAATACAAAAAACCAGCATTCACAAATGCTCAAAACAGTGCGTGCCATACACCATATCCGGAGTAAACTGAGTGCCGCCCGTAGGTGGTTCATCCCCCGATCACATCACATTATCCCCCCAAGTTCATCGATCCAGTGCCGATAGACTTTGCTAAGCTTGGCGGGAGGATGACCCCGTTGTCAAATAGATCCTGTACTTCATAGCGAAGACGAAAGCAGTTGTCGGTAGTATGGCCAGTTTGCAAATGGTACGCGCAGTACTGGGTAGCATCATGCGTAGCTGGAAGAGGGTTCGGGAGAGGCCGAGGCTCGAGGGGTTTGAGATGGCCTTGTCCAACAAGGATTTGGAGAGCTTTGGACAAAGGCATATAAAGGGCGTGGAAGACTCTGCGCCCTCGGGGCAGATACTTCGAAGTTTGCTGACTTTTACCGGACGCACTAGCAAAAGGATCGGCAGGTGCCGCATTGGCTTTCTGATCTTTTCCCTGTGTAGGGTTAGAATTGGAGGGAACTGTTCTGGCATGACGGGGCCTATCCTGATTTTCTGTCTGGCTGGAACTCCCCTTGGTTAGAGTGGGAAAAGTGTCACGCCCCTAACTCGCCCCTAAAAGTTCGGGCATGACCCATACAGAAACGGACACTTAACCTGATATACATATCATATGGGGCCTGAACGGAAGCATTTAAAATTATGACGTAACACAGAAAAACATCCATTAAGCTAAATCTAACATGCCAGGATCATATTAATGACAGCCATTACTATATTTTTTTTTATACACTTATACACATACATGACCGCATAAGCGAACATTGGTATAGAAAGGAAACATATACATACTTTTAACTTTAGGTAAATAATTAAAGGGCAACCAAAATCTTAACAAAACTTGACATAAATGCATAGGCTTGGTCTGGGAGCCTGGGCATACTGAGGTTGACACTGAAAGGTAACCATCAAGGGTTAAGACGGACTCCCAAAGCGATTACCTACAGAACAGACAGACAAAATACATAATGAGCGAACTCAGTGAATAATAGTACATAAATAATGCAATGTTTAACCTGAATAATCCAGCATGTAAATGCAGATACATATGATTAACTACATTCCGTGATTATTTCTAAAACAGCCATGGGTCTAATTTTCGTAACAGAATGGCTTTAAACCTAGTATATACAGAACAGCCATAGGCCTACAGATGCAGAACAACCATGGGTCCAGACATATAAGACCGGCCATCGGTCCAAAAATAACAGAAAAAACAGAAATAACAGAAATGACAGAAACAACAGAAATAACAGAAATAGCAGAAATAATAGAAATAACAGAAATAACAAAAATAACAAAAATAGCAGAAATAACAGAAATAACAGAACGCATAAGCGTGGGATAACAGAACGCATAAGCGTGGGTAACAGAACGCATAAGTGTGGGGTAACAGAACACATAAGCGTGGTAACAGAACGCATAAGCGTGGTAACAGAAATAACAGATGTATGGACTCAAAAGGTGGCTCGTACAGATTCTAGAGGTGGCTCCCACCAAGGTGTAGCACTTAGTTCCGTACAGCACTTTGCTCCATATCAGAAACATCATAACATATTGAACACTTTCAGAAATACGTAGATACCATAGTTCCATACCATAAATTAATAGATCTCGGGACAACCACAAAGCAGAATAACTTCAGATATCATCAAAACTGACTAGTCCTAAGTTAGACAGAGGCATACAGATTCTTTCAATCATTTACATGAGTTAATGTACTTAGTTTACGTTTAACAGAATACCAATGACAATCGACAGCCATAAGTATAGCATATCCCACAGAGAGTACATGTATCATCACACTACTATTTGTAAGGACAAAATAATTTATCTTATACTAGTCTTCATTCATCATTGACAAAACAGAATGATTCGCAATACCCATGCATCATTATTCCATTAAATTATCGCGCGTCCTTAAAATTAATTTATAGATAACAAAACATTAATACTGTCCTTTAATCTCTTTAGACGGATGTCTATGTCACAAAACATACCTTAAATCAAACAGAAGGTAATATCAAATTCCCGGTAAACGGGGTTTACTTCCATGAGTACAATTCTTATGTAAAATCACAGATAATCAATAAGTTATGGCACATTACCAATAAACGATGAGCGTAGTCAGAATGCAAAATGGTTTCAGAGTCATGTTGTTGTGTGCTAATTCTTTCAATGCTCACATCGATTCCCAACCAACACATATGTTAACATATTTGCTCAGGGAGAAGAAAATGTCAATAACAATAACGATTAATGGTAAATAACGTACGTTTGAGGTACTATTACTCACAGTGTTCAAGTGCTTGGTCCGCCCCTGTAGCTGACTCTATACAATTTATGTAATTCAAACATAATTCATCATAGTCTATTCAATTCAATATTAGTCAACACAATATAATCCAACAAAGTCAACACCACTTAGTTCATTAACACCATTTGCAATTCAACATAATGCAAAATAAACCCTTGAATCTCATTTCAATATTCCAAAACCGAGTTCATATCATCCATGTCAGTCATAGATTATTTCCCCAATTTTCCCTTCATATTATAGCATGAATTTCAATGTTCATAATGTAGTTCATTCGCAAATTTTAAACATAATTTTCAAACATTTCCAAATTCCAATTAAACTTGTACATATATAATTCAATATCTCAATTTCATTATTCTACTTTCAATTTGGGCCAATTCATTGGTTATCATCATTAATCAACCTAGGGTTTCAAGAAAAATGAGGATTTTTAGCAAAAATTCAAACTTCTTAAATCACCACTTTTAATTCCAATTTTCGCAATAATTCTACACCTAGGATTCACAATCCATCATTTAAACCCATCAATTTAACTCCAAACATCACAAACCATAAAACCCCAAATCTCAAGTTTGACACAAAATGCTCAAAACCATAGATTTGTATTTATATACTCAAAATACCACAAATCCATCCATGAATGTAAGCATTGTAAGAGAACAAGGACCCCTACCTCAAGAATCAAGCAAGGAGCAAAGCTTTGAGAAGAATCCTCCAAAATCTCGAAATTCCAATCGGTTGAAAATGTTCATCTTCTTGCCTTCTTCACTTCTTGGGGGAAGATTTTACTCAAACCTAAGGGAAATGGAAGTATTTGGGGATCAAAACCCTAGGGTTTTCAGACTTAGGGAAAGAGGGATCAAGAGAGGAAAGGAAAACATAAGAAATGATCTCAAAATCCTGTTTTTAAGTTGTTGTACCCGCTATTCCCGCTCGAGCGTCCCTATTCCCGCTCGAGCGGACCTGCTCCCAGCACAGATTCCGAAACTTCAAACATGCGTAACTCTCCCATCCGGACTCCATTTTAGGTCATTCTTGTGTCCAAATTGAAGCCCCGGAAATAAGCTTTCCAATGGTTCTAACCTCACATACAAATTCAAAGTGTGGAAAAAGAAAAGGGAAAATGAGTGACGGTTAGTCATAAACGAATTATTCAAATTAAAGTTTTTGGTCCAATCTTACTTTACCATCATATTATCATCTCAATCAATACCCCAAAATAAGGTAAAAACATTCCAAATACACTAAGAAGAACATCAAAAATGAGCCCACATGCTTCAGAATCAAACTTAACCAGATGACCCGCTCGAGCGCCCAACCTTGCGCTTGAGCGTGCGGTCCAACAAAGCAGTCCGCTCGAGCGTCTACTTCCCCGCTCGAGCGGGAAATCACAGCTCCTAGAATCTCAGGCCATCTGCAAAATTTGCTGGGAACCCCAAAAGTGCGCTCGAGCGCCAACTACTTCGCTCGAGCGGAGGGAAAAATTTCAGATTGTTTGTAAAGGTCACCAATTCCAGTTTCAAAGGCATAAACCAACGGATAGTTCTTTAATTCCAATAACAAACACATTAACCCCTAATTAAATAAGGATAACTTTTTATACGCACTTTGGGGTTGTCATAGAAAGCATCATCCACAGTTTTAGCCACCACTGCAAATATTTGTTGTTTACTCAATCCTTCGGCTTTCAAAGCCTCGACTGCCCACAAGAATTGTTCAACGGGATCAGTGTAGACAAGCCCGCGGGGGACCTCGCTACAGTTCGGACTTGATTTGTGTTACAGTTCTTAATCTTGAACCAAAGAGTCCAAATCCGGCAAATCGTTTTAAAAAACAGATTTTTAGAAAAGAAGTGCCAAACATGGACTGCTTTGCCAGATACAGAGTCGCCACCTAAATATTTTATTTTTGGAAAATTTAGGAAACCCTGACTCGTTTTCCTAAGGTCACGTGTCCGTCATCACCAAAGTTGCCTCGGCTCGGGAACATGGGTACGATTGGGGAAGGTCACTTCGTGAGCACCCCCGCTCGCCCGATCAAATATCGGCTTTTACTAACCATGATATCTAGTTTTGAAGACATTGTGCGTTCTTATTCCGGTTATTAGCCTAGATTTACTATGTGATGCGCACAGCATACAAGTATAGACCGGGTTGCCTGAATTGGAACAAAACATTTCATGTTTGTTTTTGGAAAGATGGTTTGCTACCCACAGGTAGGCTTAAAATGCAGATTTTGCCACCCTCAGGTGGGCTTAGAAAACATGATTTTGCCACTATCTAGTGGGCTTAAAACTCACAGTTGATGATTTGTTCCAATCTAAACAACCCAACCTTCACCCACAGGCATTCAGGCAGTTATATCACATAAGCAAATAGCCTCATGGTAAGCATGCTATCATGGCAGTCACTCACACGCATGCAAGGATGCTAAAGCATAAAAACTTACCGAGTACTCCAAGCCAAAACAAAAGCTAATTAGAAATCCATGCATGATCCTAACTATACAGAAATGCCTAATGCAACACATGCAAAAATGTAACTATAGTAGGCTCGGCTATTCTAAACATGGCATATGGAATGCTACAGCTAACATGTATTCAACTTGGAATTGAAATACAATGCAGTGAATTATAATGCGCCGAGCCCGGTGCATGCAAAACAGATGAATGAATGCAAACATTCTATCATGCTGTATGCTAATTGAAACATGCCCTAATTTAACCATCATAAGCAGGTAAATAAAAGGGAGAAAGACGTGGGGTTGGAAGACATACATCACACACACGCACACTTATTACAATTGTGCCCTCACTCGGAGGGTCCGAAAGAATAATGTACAGTCCCAAATAAATACAGTCCAAATAAGTACAAAATCCTAATTAATTAACAAATTACTCTAGGAAAGCAATAAACTAGCATGCAAGCTAGGGACTACCTCGACTCTGCTCCGGATGATGAATGATGCATGTTCGGGTTGCTTTTGCGCGGAAATCCACTGTGATGCCCCAATTAGGCTCTGTTTGCAATTGTTCTTGGAAGGCGCGCCAAGCTCCAGAAGGCTGCTGATTCTTGAGTTGCTGCAACAGAGAGCAGGAAAGGGGCATAGCAATGTATTTTCACATATGTATGCATGCCTCGATCCTCGTGCCACAAATTACACATCTCGATGCATGATGGCCGAGGAGTCGAATTGCACAACTCAATATGGAATGAATGCACATGAAAATACAACTAAGACCTAACTCCATCATGGACAATCCGGAGTGTCGGTGACTGGGGAATTGAGACACGTTCCGTCACTCGGAGTACGAAACGTACCTCGTTTTCCGTGCTCGGGCTAACTCCTATCCCAAACACAATGCAATATGCATGACATGCATGAATGCAACTAAGATACAACCTAACATGCACAATGCTATGAAATGGCATACACGATGCACGAGGTAACATGATATGCACAATGCGCTAACATACAACCTAGCATACACAATGCTATGAAATGAAATGGCATACACAATGCATAATGGACTTACACCAACACAAGTGGACCTCAGCCACACTCACATAAGAGGCCATAAGATGAAAATGAGACACTCGAGACGCGTGCACGCATGCACGCAAACCGAGGACCAAACCTAAGGCACGAATGCCACTCTACCAAAGCATGGTAAGGCATGGAACATGATATGCAAACATGCGAATCTTAACACTGAAATATGATGCTAAACAGCCCCGAAGCATGGCAATATGGCACTCGATGCATGAGATGAGACCCAAAACTCAAAATTAGGCACATGAAATGACTTATAGCTATACAAAGAATGCATTATTTGAACATGAAGTGTAAATACAGAGTCAAGAAAGTCCCAAAACATGCATTTTTTCAGTTTAGAGCAAGGCCAAAAAGTGCTAGCAAGATGGCTTAAATTAGCATGCAATTTTGGGGGGCAAACATGGATTACATGGCAAGTACATGAAGCAAGTGAGCACTCACCAAACCAGAAAAATTTAGTGAATAAATCATGCCAAAATAATCCCAAATAACCATGGAAAGACAGCCAACACATGCACAAATGAGGGGCTCCTTTAGAGGGCATACAAAGGGATTCTTAAGCACATACAAAATAGACATGTGGCAGCCTCAAACCAACTTTGAAAATAAAATATGGTAGTCCCAAAACTCAACAAATTGACCCTAGAATGTGACTAGGAAGCATGCAAGATGGGGTTGCTTTGAAAGGCCAAGATGGCCATCAAACGAGCCAAGGTGAGAGAGGGTCACCCCCCTCTAATTTGGAGGCTCAAAATAGCATCAAAGCCACTAGAAATCCACTGGATTCCAGTGGCTAGAAGGCCAAATGAAGCATGCAACAAGGGCTAGGATGCAAAGCTCAAAATGGGAGACAACCAAGCATACAAGATAGCATATGACCTCAAAAAAAAAATGGAACCTTAATAAAACATGAAGATGATGTCAAAAAAATCCTTTTCTCAGTTTATAACAAGTCTCAAAAGTGATCACAAATATGACTTATCTATTATGCAAAAATGGCCCTAAAAGAGATAATAGAGGTAAGAGGCAGCATCTGACCCCAAATGGCCAAGAGCCCTTCAACAAAGTTGAAGAGAAGCTCAAAACATGGCACTTAACAGTTTACATCAAGCCACAAAAGTGAACATAAATGAGGCTAAACTATCATGCAAGAAAAAGGCCAAGAGAGGGATAAAGAAGAAAGTGATAGCTTCCGGCCTCAAATAGAGGAGGGCCCTTCAACAATGTTGAAGAGGGGCTCAAAACATGATATTTTACAGTTTATAAACAAGTCTAAAATAGCTCACAAATAGGCCTAAAATACTATGCAAAAATAGGCCTAAAAGAGGGTTTAAACACAAAGGGTAAGAAGGAAGCCTCAAATAGGGAAAGACCCTTAATCAAACATGAAAAAGCGGTCAAAATATGACTATTTGTATTTTGGGTCGGAGCCCAAAAATGTAAGCACAAAGAGCTAAGAAAGCATGCAAAAATAGGCTCAAAAGAGGGAAAATGGGACTCATCCTTGTAGAACCAAGCTTCAACAACTTTTGGACCAGGTTTGGGAGCTCTTGACCTCTGGAAGACAGCCTCAAGTTGCTGGAATGGATGTTGGAGGTGTGATGCTATGAGTTGTAGTGTAAAATGGTGTAGGACTTGAGAGGTTTTGATGCTTGGAAGAGAGAGAGAGGGAGCTTTAATGCAAGACTCAAACAAAACTTTTTTTAACCTCCCAAAATGCAGCTGGAGCTGCTGGTTTTATAGGCAAAAGAGTGGAGGAAAAGGGGGAAAATTCAAATTCAAGTTTCCTCCCCAAAAGGTTGACCCTCGGGCATAGGGCCTAGAGGAAAACAAATTGCACATCTAGAACACACTTGGGGAGGGGGTCATGGCCGGCCAGCTCAAAAGGGCAAAAAAGGTCATCCAACTAGGTAAATGGCCGGCCTGCTACATTTTCTGGCTGGCCTGCTACTTTTCAGGAAAAAAAATGGGTCTGCCGGAAAGAAGGGTGGCCGGCCAGTGATAGGAAAGTCCAATGGTGGCCATTCAAGTGTCCAAATTGAATCCCCAAAAGTTATCTTTCCAATGGCGCAAACCTTGCATTAAAATTCCTTTTGTGGAAAAAGTTATGTCCTTTTTGGTAAAGCCGCGCAGATTTCAGTCCAACCGGAGTGATGCCATACTTAATCAACTATATCTCCCCCGTCCGGAATTGGATTTAGGAGATTCTTGAGTGAAAAATGAAGCCCCGGGAGTCTTCTTTCCAACGGTTATGGCCTCATAGCTTGGTTCCAAGTATGTAAATGAATAGGCCCGATTCGGCGAGGGCTGTTCGACTATTTCTTAACGGCTCATGCCTCTTTTCTCCCCCAACTGGATTTCTTCCCTCTTCTCCTATTTTCTTCAACTCCAAACCCCTAAGTAAGGTGTTTTGAAAGATTTTTCAAAGATTTCATCTCTCTTTCATTCATTTCCACTTTCTCCTTGCTCAGTTTACCGAAAAGCGCAACATTTGACAAAATACGAGCCTCGGAAAATCGTAAAAACTTTATTTCAAAAACGTTTTGAAAGAGAGGTTTTAAGGTCTAAAAATCTTTTGATCAAGATTGTTTTGATCCAAAAAGGGGTATGAAGTTGAGATTTGACTCTCTCATCTTGCCGAAGAAATTGAACCTTTGCACTGCACAACTTCCAAAACCATCAGTCGCGTCCAAGTCTTAAAGGTGGTCAAAAATGGGGTGTCTACAGTTGCCCATGTTTGACAGAACTCGGAAGTCAAGAAGTGACGGGAGTGAATGTCAAAGCCCAGAGACGACCCATTTTTGACAAGGCCGAAGACTTGGACAAACAAACAAAATATAGATAAATAAATGGTTGTGCCCGCAGGCTGCCTACGTATCCTTTTGTAAGGAATCAAACCAGCGTAGTTCAGGGGCAGGATGCAAAATGATATGCAGAAAGATTTTGATAATTGGACTTATACGCTACACGAAGTTGGCTTGAAAATTGGACTTATACGCTACGCGAAGCCGGTTTGAAAATTGAGGATTTATGCAATGCACTGTAATGTAGTGGCTAAAATGCAATGTAATAGCTAAGAGGTAAAGGTACCTTACAGGGGCAATTGGCAATGACTTACCTCGGCAATGTCCTACCTCATGCTGATGTGGGAATCTTCCTCTTCTTCTCAGTTGAACCACAGGTACTACTTTTCTCCCTGACTGTGGTTGCAGCTTTCCCTATTCTCCAACAGGGTGACAGACTAGGTTGGATCAGTATCCAGAATTGAGGCGCATACAGATGCTATCTCAATCTATGGGGCTGCCATACAGATTTCAAGCCGAGGATATACCTCTGGGTATTTAAACCAGACTTTAGTCTCGGAAATCCCGAACCTTTGCGTTCTAGGCATAAGCCATTCGAACTCTAGTTTCCACCGTCTCAGTTGGTCTCCTAGGAACTCACCGCAAACACAGGCAGGTGGCTATACCAGACCACCGGAAGTCGTTCGGGCACAACAAACACCAAAGGAATTGCACCTTTAGAGGATTTAAGGTCTCCTAGACCAGAAAGTGCATAAGACCGCGCGAATAAAGATGCGGGATTTAAGGTTTCCTAGACCAGACGATAAAACAGATATGATGCAATGGATGTAACAGATGTGACACAATAGATAATAGATGCAATGCAACAGAGAGTACAATAGATGCAAAGGGTGACATACTCCAACTACGCTGGTCTCGTGAGTGGAGGCAGAACAAAGAAAATTAATCAGGAGCGCGTTCCACGCAACCTAAGATAAATTCCAAACACGCTGAAATCGTGAGAGGAGGTCCAAAAACAACTCACCCAGCGCATCTACAACGCAACCTAGGATCAATAGATGCAAAATGGTGACGTACGCCAATCACGCTGGACTCGTGAGTGGAGGAAGAACAAAGAAAATCAATCAGGAGTGCGTTCCACGCAACCTAAGGTAAATTCCAAACACGCTGAAACCGTGTGAGGAACGGGACACTCAAACCACGCTGAAATCGTGAGAAGAGGTCAAAACAACAACTGCCCAGGTGCGCGCACGACGCAACCTGAGATAAATTCCAAACACGCTGAAATCGTGTGAGGAAAAGAACACTCTAACCACGCTGAAATCGTGAGAAGAGGTCCAAACAACCGCTCAGGTGTGCGCACAACGCAACTTGAGAAAAATTCCAAACACGCTGAAATTGTGTGAGGAAAAGAACATTCTAGCCACGTTGAAATCGTGAGAAGAGGTCCAAAAACAACTGCTCAAGTGCGCGCACAACGCAACTTGAGATAAAATCCAAACACGCTGAAATCGTGTGAGGAACGGGACGCTCAAACCACGCTGAAATCGTGAGAGGAGGTCCAACAACCCGCCCAGCGCGTCTACAACGCAACCTGGGATAAATTCCAAACACGCTGAAATCGTGTGAGGAAAAGAACACTCTAACCACGCTGAAATCGTGAGAAGCGGTCCGAAAACAACCGCTCAAGTGCGTGCACAACGTAACCTGAGATAAGATCCAAACACACTGAAATCGTGTGAGGAACGGGACACTCAAACCACGCTGAAATCGTGAGAGGAGGTCCTAAAAAACAACCCGCCCATTGCGTCTACAACGCAACCTGGGATAAATTCCAAACATGCTGAAATCGTGTGAGGAAAAGAACACTCTAACCACGCTGAAATCGTAAGAAGAGGTCCGAAAACAACCGCTCAAGTGCGTGCACAACGTAACCTGAGATAAGATCCAAACACGCTGAAATCGTGTGAGGAACGGGACACTCAAACCACGCTGAAATCGTGAGAGGAGGTCCTAAAAAACAACCCGCCCAGCATGTCTACAACGCAACCTGGGATAAATTCCAAACACATTGAAATCGTGTGAAGAAAAGAACACTCTAACCACGCTGAAATCGTGAGAAGAGGTCCGAAAACAACCGCTCAAGTGCGCGCACAACGCAACCTGAGAAAGTCCCGGAGGACAACGATCCCAAACGCTGCTCAGCGTAAAAGGATAAATGGTAGAAGATAACACAAGATGCAAATAAATGCAAGTAAGGTGTGCATGACAATACGAGTGGAAAGGTTCATAACAATGTGGGTGGATGGGTGCATAACTTTGAAGCAGACTTGATCTTGCGCTTGAAGTAGAGGCACACTCATACTTCGGAGCACTGACAAGGCTTGAAAAGGTACATCCGGAATACAATCACGGAATTTTCTGAAGTTAAAGCACACTCAGATGCTTCCATTTTCCCTCTTTTCTTTTGCTTTATAGTCCAGAACCCATGTAGTTTCAGATAGGTCCTTGTTTTACTGTTCACACTTATCGGGGGTGAACCCTGCAGTTTTATGAAAGAACAAATACTGTTTTGAACAAATGTGGAGAACGGCACGGCACTCGGAGCACAAAACGATTTTATTTTCGAAATTGAGAGATGAGTTTTCAACCAGGTATTGAGCCTACGACTGAACACAGCAAAACGACTCAATAAGGAAATAAAAGGCACACAACCTAGACACATCGAGTAACACTCGAAACGACTCAAAACAAGAATCGAGATAAAAAAATTAAAAAAAAAAAAAGACACGACACTCAGACGTGCATAGGGAGCCTGTTTCACCAGGTAGTGTTTCCCAGCCTTTCTCATTTGTGATTCTCACATCACTCTGGCACTCAATCTCTTGTTTTCTGAAAAAGCCTTTTTCTCACTTTTTCTCTCATCGCACATCTCTCTATTATTCAATCTCTCATTTTTCAATCCCTCCCCTGGGTGGTTGATGGATAAACAGGGAGTTGCGGGCTCTTGCCCCTAGCATGCTATTAGATTCTCTTTCTTCCGTTCACAGCTAGTAAATTCCTCCTATAGAAGGGTTGCGCTACAACTGGGTGTGTAGCAAATCTGCAGCTAACATCGGTTGATGATGTTTTGCTGGGGAGTTTGGACGTTATAAGATCTGTCCAGATGATGGAATGGAATATCTTGCCCCATTCTAGTTCGTGCTTTGCACTTGGCTTGATACCTTATTGCTTGGAGGGTGAGAGAGCTTTCAGCCCTTTGTTGTGCCCTTTTCTGGCGAATACGGTGCCCTTTCCGGCAAGTAGAGTGCCCTTTCTAGCAAGTATTTTGACAAAGGGGAAAAGACAGAACACCTGACTCAATTGTGCCCCTAGTTCATTATTTTGACCATTTTTGTTTTGATTTTTCTACTAAAACAATTTTAACCAAAATGAGAATTAGATTAATGTACTTGTTCGATTTTCTGATTCAAAATTATGCAAGTTAGGTTATGAGCACTGAAAATTTTTCTTTTTTGGGTCCAGGAAAAGGGTCCAGTTTTGGAAAAAATGGAATAGTTTTTGAGAGAAAATCAGTCAAGCTCAGTAAAAATTCTCAAAAACTGTTTTTGCAATCGGCCACTGCTCAACGAGCATAGAACCCACTCTCGAGATGCACAACCTCAAATCCGAAGAAAAATTGCCCCTTGCTTGAAGAGAGCTGCATGGCAACGGAAAGTTGCCCCTTGTTTGAACGACACCACGGCGCATTGAATGGCAACGGAAAGTTGCCCCTTGTTTGAATGGCACCGCAGCGCATTGTAGTCAGTACTCAGAGTGACGAACACAACCAAATCCTCAGATACAGAGAAGACAAAGATGACCAGAACCATCGCATGGACACAATCAAATTGAAGTGTTTTACGGCTGGATTTCAGAATGAAGTTGCCTACGTATCCCAAAGATGGGAATCAAGCCTTACGTAGTTCGGGGTTAAGGTACACTCGGGTATTTTATCCTCTCCTTTTTAGGCTCTAACTTTTGCCAAGGCGCCCGTCACGGGTTTTCGACCTTGCGAGCTTTGTTTTTTTTTTTTTTTTTTAATGTTCTTTTCATTCCTTTTTCTTCTTCTTTTTTTTTTTGCATTTTTTTTTTGTATATTTTTTGTCTCGCTCTAACTTTTGCCTGGGTCGCCCTTTTGGGTTTTCGACCCAGCGAGCCTCTCAAAGGGTAAAAGTGTAGCTTGGTTCATGCTAGATGGTTGTAGGGTTTTGAAGTCATCCGTATCCAGGAGAGTGGCTGTTGATTTGCAAAAGGACTCATCTTCGGCTCTTCGAGCACATCTGACATCTTTGCCCCTAGTTCGAAGGGTGCTTCCGTCCTAGCTTCGCAAGCTGTTTTTGGTGACATCTGGTCTTCTTGATCTGACTTTCCTACCCCTAATTCGAGGGCTGCTTCGAATCTGGCCACACAGGCCTCTCATTGTGGTTGACCATTGAACACTCTGAATTAAGGTCTAAGGTTTGAAAGCAAGGGGTCGAGTCTCGAGGCTGAGAGCAATCCTAGGCTACACAATCTCAAGAGCGATTCCACACAGGTCTTCGCAGGATCGCGCAAAAACATTTTTTGAAATCTTTTAAGGAAGCGACCAGTCGCTCGCGCTAAAGACAGTGTAGAACCAATTTGGATCAAGCCAGGATTCTTCCCAGTGCTCACACTAACAAGCATGATTTCGTTCATTAAGGGCTTAGCACGCCTCTTTTTCTCTCAATTGATCAAATTTTTGCAAAACTCGAGGAATTCCTTCCTCTTCGTTTTCACCGCAGTGTTCAAAAGGTTTTGAAAAACTCAGGTCATTATAATGACTTCAAGGCACAGAAAAGACAGAGTTCTTAGTCAAATACTGCTATCTCATTCAGAACTTCCGGTATAACTGGCACAAGGCAGAAGCAAACGCGAGAGTGTGAAAATCACTGCTGTTTCATTCAGATCTTTAGGGCGTAACTGGCTCCCTAGCAGGAACAGACTCAAAACAAAACGAAAAGACAAACGCGAAACAAAATGGTGACGCCCGAGGTAACACCCCCGGAATCACCCGACCTTTGTACAACAGGACTGACTCGATACAACAAGAAAGACCCTATTGACTCAGTATGAAAAGACTGACTCAAAACAAAAGGACAAACTCAAAACAAAATAACAAGACTGACTCAATACCCAAGTCAGAATGTAGCATTGGCCAAATACTAAGGACGGTGCGTGCCATTCCCACGTCTGAGTTAATCGAGTGCCACTCCCAGCTGGTTCATCCCCTGATCACATGGTCACATTATCCCCTAAGTTCACCGATCCAGCGCCGATAGACTTTGCAGAGCTTGGTGCGGCAATGACCCCGTTGTCAAATAGATCCTGTACTTCATGGCGAAGACGAAAGCAGTTGTCGGTAGTATGGCCAGTTTGTTGATGGAAGGCACAGTACTGGGCGGTATCATGCGTAGCCGGAAGAGGATTTGGGAGAGGCCGAGGCTCAAGGGGTTTGAGATGGCCTTGTCCAACAAGGACTTGGAGAACTTTAGACAAAGGCATATAGAGGGCATGAAAGACCCTCTGACCTCGGGGTTGGTACTTCATGGTTTGTGGATTTTTGCTAGACGCACCAGTAAAGGGATTGGCAGGTGCTGGCCGGGTTTGTTGATCTCTTCCGAGTGCAGGATTATAGTTGAAAGGAACGTTTCTGATACAACGACCCTTCTCCCGGCTTGCCCCTTGATTCAAACTGCCCCCAACTTGAGTGGCGAAAATGTCGTCCACAATTTTTGCAACAACTGTGAGCACTTGCTCTTTGTTCAGTCCCTCGGCTTTCAAAGCCTCAACAGCCAACAGAAGATGTTTATGGGGATCCATGTCCGCCCCTATCTTGTTCTTTCCACTCATCCCCACTTTGCCAAGGGATTGGCATTCCTCAAATGCAGCCCTTTCCAAGATTGGGGAGCTTTTTGTCGTGAAACTCCTAGCATGTGCTGTGGTTGATGATGGAGCCAATGTCCCAGAGGCTAGATCTGTCACAGTTCTTTGAAGATCTTCAATCATTCTCTTTAGCTCAGAAGTAGTGGGCTTACGGGTTTGAGATGATTGGGGTCCAGGTGCATCCATCATGCATAAGTCCATGCTTTCTGGAATGAACACCTCGGGCTTGGGTAGATGGGCTGGGGTGATGTATATGCTGGGATCGTAGGTGGATGGCAGTATATGGATGAGGTTGAGATGTAGAGGTGACGGGTCAGTACTAACCTGAGGTCCTTTTGGTGGAGCTAGGGTCTCTTCGTCAATAAGATCCTGAATCTTATGACGGAGACGGATGCAACGGTTCGTATCATGACCGTGCTGTTGATGGTAGGCACAGTATTTAGCTGGGTCATATCTTGGTGGAAGAGGGTTTGGAAGGGGTTGGGGTTCTAGAAGTTCTATATGCCCTTCTTCTCGTAGCTTTTTCAAAGCTTGAGAGAGGCTCATGTAAAGAGGATGGAATTTTCGGGCTTGGGGCCGAGTTGAGGTGGTTGGTTTTTGGCCATTGAGGAGAGTGGTGATAGTGTCTACTTCTGAGCATTTTGCAGTTGTGCTACCATCAGTAGTAGCATTGGAACTGCGAGAAACATTCTTCTTCAAAGGCTCATTATCTTCTGCAAAGATCCCTTGTCTGATGGCATCCTCGATTTGAACCCCCATCTCATGCAGATCTGAAAAGGTAGGGAAGGGAAGAACAATCATTTTCTGCATAAGCTTGGGCTGGAGATTGCGCACAATCATCCGGATATGATCTTTGTCAGTGGGCCTAGTGGTCATTATTGAGGCTTTTGCTCTCCATCTCGTCACGAACTCTGAGAAACCCTCCTTTGGTTCTTGGCGGGTGACTTCGAGATCACGAGTTGTGACCTCGATCTGTGTGTTGTAGGAGTATTGAGCAATAAAGGCCTCAGCCAGCTCTTCCCAGTTCTGTTTCACAGAGTTCTCCAATTTTGCATACTAGATTGCGGCTATCCCAGACAGGGTTCGGCCAAATAGTGACAATTTCTGGGCTGTGGTCAAACCCATTGGCCTCAAGATATCAGAAAATAGTTGGAGGTGCACCATTGGGTCTTCAGAGCCATCGAATCGATCGACATGCGGCATTTTAAACCGCTCCGGCAATGTCACCACTGAGTCGGTATAACCATCCTCTATATCAGGAATAGAGTGGGCCCCCTGAGACTTTTTGAACAATTTCTCAAGCTTGCTCACTTTTAATGTTGTGGGGTCCGTCTCGAACTCAAAGGGGGAGTCCGGCAGGTTGGTGGATGTTTTAGACAGCTGGGGTAGAACTGGGGGCGGCGCTGGCCCACCTGGAATGTCCGTATCATCCTGGACGTGGGTTGCCTCCCTGAGTATGGGAACTCTTGGTGGGGGAGGAACCTGGTGTGAAGTAGATACCCCAGTTTGCTGCTCTAACCTGGCAATTGTCTCTGCCTGTTGGGCTATGACCACGGCCTGTTGCTTGGTGAATTCCGCTTGACGGACAGCATCTTGCTGCATGGCTTTCATACTATCCTGGAGCTGGCGCACCATCTCTTCTAAGCCTGACATACTGTCCTGATCTGATTGAACCACCAGTATATCTATCTCTGCAGTAGACTCGAAATCTCAACCTGGCTGTTCAAAGACCACTGAGCTGGTAGTTGCTGTACTAGTGGTCTGTGCCTGACCGACCTTTCTACCCAGCCTCTGGTAAAGGAACACTGATTGCCCTTGAACTGAATCTTTGACCTGACAAAGTCTATCAACACAAGTTTGGTGTACCCAGGGGATATTGGAGCCTTCTGAAGCTATGGTTCCAAGACTACCTAGCAAAAGAGAAAATGGACAGCATCTCAGCCTAATTTCACCTAAACAGATACGAGCATAGTTTGAATGAGTGTGTCCTCTACTGAATTCTGCCCAAATCTCTGTCCTGCAAACTGATACCCTCAGCTAAATTGAGTCCCAAAATACTGAACCGGTGCCTGCAGGCCTGATGCCCAAACTTGTAAACTGATACATGCATTCGTATAGAGACGCACTCTAAAGCACATAACAAGCAAGTGAGAGCCAAAACACCCCTATGTTGGGGTAGGGTTTCCCTATCCTATTTTGTCAGGAGCTAGGGTTTCACTATGCACGCAGCAGTTTCAAACAACCTATCGGGTAAGCAACCTGTCCTAGCTTGGAATGGTCACTATGGATTCCGAATATGCACTAGGTTGAATGGTCAAAAGGGGTGCCCCGGTAAAACCGGGGTTTGTGTTCCCATACTGGCAGACCCCACAACCGATTAGCCTTATGGTCATACCTTGACAAGACAAGCCTCCGGCAAACCGTTCAGGAATAGCAGATAGCAAACACGGTGTCTTAGGCGCACCAATGCAAACGCAATGCAAAGAAACACACAAGTGTAGTCAAAACTAGATATCATGAGTTCGAGTCAAGTTCTCTAAATCCCCAGTGGAGTCGCCAGAAACTGTAGACAAGCCCGCGGGGAACCTCGCTACAGTTCAGACTCGATTTGTGTTACGGTTCTTAATCTTGAACCAAAGAGTCCAAATCCGGCAAATCGTTTTAAGAAAACAGATTTTTAGAAAAGAAGTGCCAAACAAGAACTGCTTTGCCAGATATAGAGTCGCCACCTAAATATTTTATTTTTGGGAAATTTAGGAAACCCTGACTCGTTTTCCTAAGGCCACGTGTCCGTCATCACCAAAGTTGCCTCGGCTCGGGAACTTAGGTACGATTGGGGAAGGTCACTTCGTGAGCACCCCGGCTCGCCCGATCAAAGATCGGCCTCTACTAATCATGATATCTAGTTTTGAAGACATTGTGCGTTCTTATTCCGATTATTAGCCTAGATTTACTATGTGATGCGCACAGCATACAAGTATAGACCGGGTCGCCTGAATTGGAACAAAACATTTCATGTTTGCTTTTGGAAAGATGGTTTGCTACCCACAGGTAGGCTTAAAATGCAGATTTTGCCACCCTCAGGTGGGCTTAGAAAACATGATTTTGCTACTATCTAGTGGGCTTAAAACTCACAGTTGATGATTTGTTCCAATCTAAACAACCCAACCATTACCCACAGGCATTCAGGCAGTTATATCACATAAGCAAATAGCCTTATGGTAAGCATGCTATCATGGCAGTCACTTACACGCATACAAGGATGCTAAAGCATAAAAACTTACCGAGTACTCCAAGCCAAAACAGAAGCTAATTAGAAATCCATGCATGATCCTAACTATACAGAAATGCCTAATGCAACACATGCAAAAATGCAACTATAGTAGGCTCGGCTATTCTAAACATGGCATATGGAATGCTACAGCTAACATGTATTCAACTTGGAATTGAAATACAATGCAGTGAATTATGATGCGCCGAGCCCGGTGTATACAAAACAGATGAATGAATGCAAACATTTTATCATACTGTATGCTAATTGAAACATGCCCTAATCTAACCATCATAAGCAGGTAAATAAAATGGAGAAAAACGTGGGGTTGGAAGACATACATCACACGCACGCACACTTATTACAATTGTGCCCTCACTTGGAGGGTTCGAAAGAATAATGTACAGTCCCAAATAAATACAGTCCAAATAAGTACAAAATCCTAATTAATTAACAAATTACTCTAGAAAAGCAATAAACTAGCATGCAAGCTAGGGACTGCCTCGACTCTGCTCCGGATGATGAATGATGCATGTTCGGATTGCTTTTACGTGGAAATCTACTGCGATGCCCCAATTAGGCTTTGTTTGCAATTGTTCTTGGAAGGCGCGCCAAGCTCCGGAAGGCTGCTGATTCTTGAGTTGCTGCAACAGAGAGCAGGAAAGGGGCATAGCAATGTATTTTCACATATGTATGCATGCCTCGATCCTCGTGCCACCAATCACGCATCTCGATGCATGATGGCCGAGGAGTCGAATTGCACAACTCAATATAGAATGAATGCACATGAAAATACAACTAAGACCTAACTCCATCATGGACAATTCGGAGTGTCGGTGATTGGAGAATTGAGACACGTTCTATCACTTGGAGTACGAAACGTACCTCGTTTCCCGTGCTCGGGCTAACTCCTATCCCAAACACAATGCAATATGCATGACATGCATGAATGCAACTAAGATACAACCTAACATGCACAATGCTATGAAATGGCATACATGATGCACGAGGTAACATGGCATACACAATGCGCTAACATACAACCTAGCATACACAATGCTATGAAATGAAATGGCATACACAATGCATAATGGACTTACACCAACACAAGTGGACCTCAGCCACACTCACATAAGAGGCCATAAGATGAAAATGAGACACTCGAGACGCGTGCACGCATGCACGCAAACTGAGGACCGAACCTAAGGCACGAATGCCACTCTACCAAAGCATGGTAAGGCATGGAACATGATATGCAAACATGCGAATCTTAACACTAAAATATGATGCTAAACAGCCCCGAAGCATGGCAATATGGCACCCGATGCATGAGATGAGACCCGAAACTCAAAATTAGGCACATGAAATGACTTATAGCTATACAAAGCATGCATTATTTGAACATGAAGTGTAAAGACAGAGTCAAGATAGTCCCAAAAAAATGCATTTTTCCAGTTTAGAGCAAGGCCAAAAAGTGCTAGAAAGATGGCTTAAATTAGCATGCAATTTTGGCGGGCAAACATGGATTACATGGCAAGTACATGAAGCAAGTGAGCACTCACCAAACCAGAAAAAATTAGTGAATAAAGCATGCCAAAATAATCCCAAATAACCATGGAAAGACAGCCAACACATGCACAAATGAGGGGCTCCTTTAGAGGGTATACAAAGGGATTCTTAAGCACATACAAAATAGACATGTGGAAGCCTCAAACCAACTTTGAAAATCAAATATGGTAGTCCCAAAACTCAACAAATTGACCCTAGAATGTGACTAGGAAGCATGCAAGATGGGGTTGCTTTGAAAGGCCAAGATGGCCATCAAACAAGCCAAGGTGAGAGAGGGTCACCCCCCTCTAATTTGGAGGCTCAAAACAGCATCAAAGCCACTGGAAATCCATTGGATTCCAGTGGCCAGAAGGCCAAATGAAGCATGTAACAAGGGCTAGGATGCAAAGCTCAAAATGGGAGGCAACCAAGCATACAAGATAGCATATGACCTCAAAAAAAAATGGAACCTTAATAAAACATGAATATGATGTCAAAAAAATCCATTTCTCAGTTTATAACAAATCTCAAAAGTGATCACAAATATGACTTATCTATTATGCAAAAATGGCCCTAAAAGAGATAATAGAGGTAAGAGGCAGCAGCTGACCCCAAATGGCCAAGAGCCCTTCAATAAAGTTGAAGAGGAGCTCAAAACATGGCACTTAACAGTTTACATCAAGCCACAAAAGTGAACATAAATGAGGCTAAACTATCATGCAAGAAAAAGGCCAAGAGAGGGATAAAGAAGAAAGTGATAGCTTCCGGCCTCAAACAGAGGAGGGCCCTTCAACAATGTTGAAGAGGGGCTCAAAACATGATATTTTACAGTTTATAACCAAGTCTAAAACAGCTCACAAATAGGCCTAAAATACTATGCAAAAATAGGCCTAAAAGAGGGTTTAAACACAAAGGGTAAGAAGGAAGCCTCAAACAGGAAAAGACCCTTAATCAAACATGAAAAAGAGGTCAAAATATGACTATTTGTATTTTGGGTCGGAGCCCAAAAATGTAATCACAAAGAGCTAAGAAAGCATGCAAAAATAGGCTCAAAAGAGGAAAAATGGGACTCACCCTTGTAGAACCAAGTTTCAACAACTTTTGGACCAGGTTTGGAAGCTCTTGACCTCTGGAAGACAGCCTCAAGTTGCTGGAATGGATGTTGGAGGTGTGATGCTATGAGTTGTAGTGTAAAATGGTGTAGGACTTGAGAGGTTTTGATGCTTGGAAGAGAGAGAGAGGGAGCTTTAATGCAAGACTCAAACAAAACTTTTTTTAACCTCCCAAAATGCAGCTGGAGCTGCTGGTTTTATAGGCAAAAGAGTGGAGGAAAAGGGGGGAAATTCAAATTCAAGTTTCCCCCCCAAAAGGTTGACCCTCGGGCATAGGGCCTAGAGGAAAACAAATTGCACATCTAGAACACACTTGGGGAGGGCGTCATGGCCGGCCAGCTCAAAAGGGCAAAAAAGGTCATCCAACTAGGTAAGTGGCCGGCCTGCTACATTTTCTGGCCGGCCTGCTACTTTTCAGGAAAAAAAATGGGTCTGCCGGAAAGAAGGGTGCCGTCCAATGATAGGGAAGTCCAATGGTGGCCATTCAAGTATCTAAATTGAATCCCCAGAAGTTATCTTTCCAATGGCGCAAACCTTGCATTAAAATTCCTCCTGTGGAAAAAGTTATGCCCTTTTTGGTGAAGCCGCGCAGATTTCGGTCCAACCGGAGTGATACCCTACTTCAATCAACTATATCTCCCCCGTCCGGAATTGGATTTAGGAGATTCTTGAGTGAAAAATGAAGCCCCGAGAGTCTTATTTCCAACGGTTGTGGCCTCATAGCTTGGTTCCAAGTATGCAAATGAATAGGCCCGATTCGGCGAGGGCTGCTCGACTCTTTCTTAACGGCTCATGCCTCTTTTCTCCCCCAACTGGATTTCTTCCCTCTTCTCCTCTTTTCTTCAACTCCAAACCCCTAAGTAAGGTGTTTTGAAATATTTTTCAAAGATTTCATCTCTCTTTCATTCATTTTCACTTTGTCCTTGCTCGGTTTACCGAAAAGCGCAACATTTGACAAAATACGAGCCTCGAAACATCGTAAAAACTTTATTTCAAAAACGTTTTGAAAGAGAGGGTTTTAAGGTATAAAAATCTTTTGATCAAGATTGTTTTGGTCCAAAAAGGGGTATGAAGTTGGGATTTGACTCTCTCATCTTGCCGAAGAAATTGAACCTTTGCACTACACAACTTCCAAAACCATCAGTCGCGTCCAAGTCTTAAAGGTGGTAAAAAATGGGGTGTCTACAATCAGCACCTATTCCCACTTTGTTCTTAGCCTCAGCTTGATCGAGGTTTTGGATTGCTATATCAAAGCGAAACCCGGTTGTTGTTGTCATGGCATGGCCATAGCTTGAGACAGCCTCAGGTTGGTTGAGCTCGATCACAATTCGCCCCAGTAGCGGGGGCTCTTGTGGCACAGAATTCCCGGCGTAGGATGTGGTTAGAGACGAAGCCGAGATCAGCCACAGATCGTTGAAGATCGCCGATTATTCCCATTAATTCAAATGTGGTGGGCTCACGAACTTGACACAATTGTGGCGTCCAGACCGGGCGCGCGGCAGGCGACCTGGGCGGATGCGGTACATCAACATTGGTCTCATCCTGCCAGATGATTCCTTGGTCTAATGCGACTGCCATAACCACAATTTCCTCTGAACTTTGCGTCATCATAAGTCCGCTGAACTGAATGGTGACTGACGGATCAGATGTCTATCGTGCCTCAGCAAAGGAGAACACTGGCTATTCTGTACTAAATCTCTGAACCCCCTCCCTAAAAAAGAAAACACGCAGCATTTCGGCCCAATCAGAACAGACTTAAGCATAGCTGAATAACCGTACTCTACTACTGATCACTGTTCCCCAAAATCACTGCTCCTCCAAAACTGAATCGGATACCCGCAAATAACTGATTCCCAAAATACTGAACTGGTGCCCGCAGGCCTGATACCTAAACTTGCGAACTGATACATGCATTCCCTGTAGAGACGCACTCTAAAAGCACATAACAAATAAGTGAGAGCCAAAACACCCCTATGTTGGGGTAGGGTTTCCCTGTCCTATTTTGTCAGGAACTAGGGTTTCACTACGCACGCAGCGGTTTTAAACAACCTATATCGGGTAAGCAACCTGTTCTAACTTGGAATGGTCACTATGGATTCCGAATATGCACTAGGTCGAATGATCAAAAGGGTGCCCCGGTAAAACTGGGGTTTGTGTTTCCATACTGACAGAGCCCGTAACCGGTAAGTCTTATGGCACGCAGTCTCTGGCAAACTGCTCATGAATAGCAAATGGCAAACACAGTGTCCTAGGCGCACCAATGCACATGCAATGCAAAGAAACACATAAGTGTAATCAAAACAAGATATCATGAGTTCGAGTCAAGCTCTCTAAATCCCCAACAGAGTCGCCAAAAACTGTAGACGTCCCCAAACGCCCCGGGAGGATGAGTCCCGTTCTGTTCATTTTGGGCTCACTACAGTTCGGACTCAAATTGTCATGGTTCTTAATCTGAACCAAAGAGTCCAAATCCGGCAAATCGTTTTGAGAAAACAGATTTTTGAAAGGAGTGCCAAACATGGACTGCTTTGCCAGATACAGAGTCGCCACCTAAATATTTTATTTTGGGAAATTTAGGAAACCCTGACTCGTGCCTAAGGCCATGTGTCCGTCATCACCAAAGTTGCCTCGGATCGGGAACTTGGATACGATTGGGGAAGGTCACTTTGTGAGCACCCACGTTCGCCCGATCAAAGATCGGCCTCTACTAACCATGATATCTAGTTTTGAAAACATTATGCGTTCTTATTCCAGTTATTAGCCTAGGTTTACTATGTGATGCGCACAGCATACAAGTATAGACTGGATCGCCTGAATTGGAACAAAACATTTCATGTTTGTTTTTGAAAAATGGTTTGCTACTCGCAAGTAGGCTTAAAATGCAGATTTTGCCACCATCGGGTGGGCTTAGAAAAGATGGTTTTGCCACTATCTAGTGGGCTTAAAACTCACAATTGATGATTTGTCCCAATCCAAATAACCCAACCTTCACTCACAGGCATTCAGGCAGTTATATCATATAAGCACATAGCCTCATGGTAAAGCATGCTATCATGGCAATCACTCACACGCATGCAAGGATGCTAAAGCATAAAACTTACCAAGTACTCCAAGCCAAAACAGAAGCTAACTAGAAATCCATGCATTACCCTAATTATACAGAAATGCCTAATGCAACACATACAAAAATGCAACTATAGCAGGCTCGGCTATTCTAAAGATGGCATATGGGATGCTACAGCTAACAAGTATTCAACTTGGAATCGAAATACAATGCAGTGAGTTATGATGCGTCGAGCCCGGTGCATGTAAAACAGATGAATGAATGCAAACATGCTATCATACTGTATGCTAATTGAAACATGCCCTAATCTAACCATCATAAGCTGGTAAATAAAAGGGAGAAAGACGTGGGGTTGGAAGACATACATCACACGTACGCACACTTATTACAACATTGCCCTCGCACAGAGGGTCCGAATAAATAATACAGTCCCAAATGAATAATTACAGTCTGAATAAGTACAAAACCCTAATTAATTAACAGATTAATCTAGGAAAGTAGTAAATTGCACGCAAGCCCATGGACCACCTCAGCTCTGTTCCGAATGATGGATGATGCATGCTTGAGTTGCCTTTCGCGAAAATCCATTGCGATGCCCCAATTAGCCTCTGTTTACAATTAAGCCCAGAATATTGCACGAAGCTCCAAAAGACTACCGGTTTCTGATTTGCTGCAACAGAGAGCAAGAAAGGGGCAAGGCGATGTATTTTCATATATGTATGCTTGACTACTCTTCAGGGAGTGTAGTCCTCGATCCTCGTACCACCAATCACGCATATCGATGCATGATGGCCGAGGAATCGAATTGCACGACTCAATATGAAATGAATGCACATGAAAACACCACAAGACCGAGACTCCATCATGGATAATCCGGAGTGTCGGCGACCGGGAATTGAGACACTTTCCGTCACTCGGAGTACGAAACGTCCCTCGTTTCCCGTGCTCGGGCTAACTCCTATCCCAAACATAATGTAGTATGCATGACATGCATGAATGCAATCCTAACATGCAACCTAGCATACGTAATGCTATAGGATGGCATACACAATGCACGATGTAGCAAGGCATATACAATGCTCAAACATACAACCTAGCATACGCAATGTTGTGAAATGAAATGGCATACACAATGCACAATGGACTTACACCAACATGAGTGGCCCTCAGCCACACTCACATCAGTGACCATAAGATGAAAATGAGACTATCGAAATGCGTGCATATATGCACGCAAACCAAGGACCGAACCTAAGGACCGAATGCCACTCTAACAAGGCATGGCAAGGCATGAAACATGCCATTCAAACATGCAAATTCCAGCAGTGAATCATGATGCAAAATGATCCCGAATCATGGATATATGTCATACAATGCATGGAATGGTCCCGAAACTCAAAACTAGGCACATATATTGACTTATAGCTATACAAAGCATGCATTATTTGACCTTGAAGTATAAAGACAGAGCCAAGGAAGTCTCAAAACATGAACATTTTTAGTTCAAAGCATGACCAAAAGATGCTAGCATGATGGACTAAAATAACATGCAAAATTAACTAGCAAACATGAGTTACATGGCATGTACATGAAGTAGGTGAGAACTCATCAAACCAGCAAAAATCAGTGAATAAAACATGCCAAAACATGCTCAAATAACCTCTGAAATGCAGCCAACACATGCACAAATAATGGGTTCTTTTAGAGGGCCATGCAAGGGGTTATTAAGCACATTCATCAAGGACACTTAGAATGGCAAAATTAACTCTGGAAATCAAATATGATAGCCCTAAAACTCATCAAATTGGCCCTGAAATCAGTCAACAAAGCATACAAGATAGGGCCTCTTTGGAAGGCCAAAAAGACTATCAAGCAAAACAAGGTGAGAGGGGGTCACCCCCCTCTGCTTTTGAGGCTCAAAATAGTGTGTTAGCCACTGAAAATCCACTGGATTTCAGTGGCTAGAAGGCCAAACAAAGCATGCAACAAGGGCTTAGTTGTAAGGCTCAAAATAAGAGGCAATCGAGCATACAAGGAAGCATATGACCTCAAACGAAGGAAAGTCCTGAATCAAACATTAAGAGGGCCTCAACACAAGACTTTTTTCCAGTTTATAAAAAATCTCAAAAAAGTTTACAAGTGAGGCTAAAACATGGTGCAAAAATAGCTCTAAAAGAGAGATAGAGGGCAACGGGCAGTAGCTGGCCTCAAACAGCAAAGAGCCATTCAACAAAGTTGAAGAGGGGCTCAAAATAAGGCACTTTACAGTTTAGCTTGAAGCCCAGAAATGCTCGCAAGCAAGGCTAATATACTATGAAAGATAAGCCTTAAAAGAGGAATAGAGCACAAAGGGTGAGTAGGAGACCTCAAACAGAGAAAAGTCCTTAATAAAACATTAAGATGAACTCAAAATATGACTTTTTTCAGTTCAGGCCGAAGCCCAAAAATGTAAGCAAAAGGAGCTAAAATATCATGCAAAATAAAGCAAGAAAAGAGGAAATAGGGACTCACCCTTGTAGCACAGATTTCCAGCAACTTTTGATCCAAGAAAAGGAGCTCCTAACCTCTGAAAATCAGCCTCAAGATTTTGGAATGGAGTGTGGAGGTGATAGGCTATGAGTTGGTGTATAAAGGGTACAAGAACAAGGTGGTTTTAAGCTTGGATGAGAGAGAGAGGGAGGGTTGTATGCAAAGGCTCCAACTGATTTTTTCTAACCCTTAGAAATGGAGGTGGGGTGCTGGTTGTATAGAGAGAGAGGAGTGAAAGAAAAGGGGAGAAAAAACCAATTCAAATTTCCCCCCAAAAAGATAGACCCTCGGACAGAGAGTTTGGTGCAAAACAGCTGGCACAGCTGGAATGCACTTGAAGAGGCAAACTTGGCCGGCCAGGTTCAAAAGGGTCAGGTGGCTGGATGGCCACCTTCTATGGCCGGCCGACCAGGGGTCAAAACAGTCAGGCAAGAATGCTGGCCGGCCTACCCAGAAAGGTGGCCTCCTAAGTGAGTAGATTATAGCCCTGTAGAGAAAAACCAGAAAAAGTGGTTCAGGAAAGAGAAAAAACCAGCTTTTAAGAGGGGTTCAAAAGGGTCAACGACAATTGCTGGCCAGCCTATCCATATTGGTGGCCTCCCAGGTGTGTACAACACAATGGTGTGGTGGAAAGTCAGAAAAAGTGGCCCGGGGATGGGAAAAACCAGCTTTCTAGTGAAGAAAACGGGCGATGAAGAGCGATGAAGAAATAAAACTGATTTTTAGAACAATTGCTGGCCTCCCACCTTCCTACAACCTTTCTAACAATGAAAATAAGGTCTCCGCCAAAAATGAACCCAAACCGATGCAAAACGAAGGTTCGGGGGGCCAAAACGCACAGCCTAGGGCCCCGAAAATTGACTATTAAGCACCGGAGGTGGCGTTTGACCACGAAGTTGGTCTCTCGAGCCACAGTGTCCCTCAAAAGGGAGGAAACAAGGTATATGCCAAAAACCAGAGCAAACGGAGGTGGTTAAGCGGTCCCGAACTGAGGCACACGGCCGACGGCTCCGAAAATCGGGAACCGGGCTCCAAACGGGAAAAATGGCCTACGACCACGAAATGTAGCCTACGGCCACTGAGAGATGATCTACGAGACCTCTCCCTCCCTTCGGGAAGAGAAAATGGAGAAAACGAGACCCGGTTTGCAAATCGAGGCAAAGCACAAAAGAATCCGGAAGTCCGGAGGCAAGGCTCGCAGCCGAGATTCTAAAACTTCAGAACAAGCACAATATGCAACATCACCGAGCGCTCAGTTGGTGACGTCTGAGTCTTAAGGTCGGTCAAAAATGGGGTGTCTACACTATTACCTCATCTGCTTGTACTGCTGCTGCTAGTTTTAGTCCTGCAATGAGTGCTTCGTATTCTGCTTCATTGTTTGAGGCCTTGAACCCCAAATGAATCGATTGTTCTAGTACCTACCCATCTGGGGATATCAGTACTACTCCTGCCCCCGCTCCTTGTCGGTTTGAACTCCCATCAACAAACAATCGAAAGGAGTCGCCGATGTAAATGCAGTAGGGTCTGAGTTTGTCATCTTTCCTTTGTTCTTTTGTCTTTGGCTGGGCTTCTCCTTGCTTGTTTGGACATCATTTATCTTAGCTCGACGGAGCTCGATGTTCGATGGATTCTAGCGTGAACTCAACTACGAAGTCGGCCAAAACCTGGCCTTTGATTGCTGTTCTGGGCCTGTACTCCAGATCATACTGGCCTAGGGCGACTGCCCATCTGGCTATTCTTCCTGTTAAGTCTCCCTGCTGCAATAGGGACTTCAATGGATGTTCTGTCAGTACCACAATTTTATGGGCCTGGAAGTAATGGTTCAACTTTTTTGAAGCCATTACTAAAGCCAGTGCCAATTTCTCTAAGGGTAGATATCTCGTTTCTACGTTGGCTAGGGTTTTGCTTACATAGTAAACAACCCTTTGCTCTCCTTTTTCTTCTCAGATTAGTACTGCACTTATCGCATGTTCTGAAACTGCCAAGTATAGGAACAACTCCTCCCCAGGTTCTGGATTCGAAAGAACTGGAGCTGTGGTCAGGTACTTCTTCAGATCGGCTAATGCTTTTTCGCACTCCTCTGTCCAAAGAAAGTCCGTGGCTTTCTTCACTAAGTTGAAGAAAGGTTTGCACTTGTCTGAGCTTCTGCTTATGAACCTGTTCAGGGCAGCGGCCTTTCCAATTAGCATCTGCACCTGTTTTGCCGACATCGGGCTCTTCAACTCTAGGATGGCCTTGATCTGATCTGGGTTGGCCTCAATGCCCCTTTTGGTCACCAGGTATCCTAAAAACTTACCAGATCCAACTCCAAATACACACTTCGATGCATTGAGTCGAAGCCGATATGTTTTAAGGATTTCAAAGATTGCTTTTAGATCGGCGAGATGACCTTCAGGCTCCTTGGTCTTAACGACCATGTCGTCGATGTAGAGTTCTACTGTTCGGCCAATTAGGTGTTTGAACATTTTGGTTACCAACCTTTGGTAAGTTGCTCCTGCGTTTTTCAACCCGAAAGGCATTACTCTATAACAGTACAGGCCTTTTGGGGTGATGAACGCGGTCTTCTCTTCGTCTGGGGGGTACATGGCTATCTGGTAATACCCCTTATAGGCATCTAGGAAGCTTATTCTTTCATGCCCTGAAGTGGCATCTACTAGCTGGTCAATCTTAGGTAGAGGAAAGCTGTCTTTGGGACAGGCTTTGTTGAGGCTGGTAAAGTCTACGCAGACCTTTCATTTACCGTTCTTCTCCTTTACCACCACTATATTGGATAGCCATGTCGGGTAGTGAACTTCTCTAATGGCCCTGGCCTCCAAAGGTTTGTCTACTTCTTCCTCTACTGCTTCGACGTGCATCAACGTCGGTCTTCTGGCTCGTTGAATTACAGGTTTGGCCGACCTGTCAACATTCAGTTTGTAGCAAGTGACCTCAGGGTCAATGCTAAGCATTTCATAAGGTGTCCAAGTAAACACCTCAATATTTGCTCTCAAAAAAGCTTCCAACTCTCTTTTCTCTTCTTCAGCTAAGCCCGCGCCAATAAGAAAGAAGCGTTCTTCATCCCCATCCTGGACGAGGATTTTCTTCAGTGCCTCTTCGCTCTTCTCGGCTGGCTCCTTGCCGACGTCTTCTAGGACTTCCACATCCTCATGTTCAATTTCTGCCTTTTCTGGCTCTCGTATGCTATAGGTAGATTTCATTGTTGCCATGGAGCAATTCTTCGTCTGCAGCTGATCGCCTCTGACTTCCTCTATCCCATGCTCTGTTGGGAATCGCAATAGTTGATGCAATGTTGAGGGAACTGCCTCCATCGCATGTAACCATAGCCTTCCCAAGATGATGTTGTAAGGGGAGGGTGTGTCGATGATGGTGAATTTTGTTGTTATCCTCCTGGTGCCTACCTGCACCTCCAAGCTGGTTGTTCCTAGTGGCCATGTCGGCGTTCTGTTGAACCCGACCATTGGGCTATTGAATTTCTCCATATCGTCTGGATGAAGGCCGAGCTCCTTGTAACATCGAACGTACATGATGTCGCAAGAGCTGCCTTGGTCAATCAGGATGCGTTTTACTTGGCACTCTCCAACCTGGAGGGATACTACCAAGGCATCGTTATGCGGATGCTGTACCATCTCAAGGTCGGCTTCTGAAAAAGACACTACTGGTCCTTGGCATTCCTCTGCCCGATGTCTCTTCTCCCCGACTTAGTAGACATGTTGCAGGTGCTTCACTGTCTGGGTCTCCCCCCTGATTTTGTTCTCGTTGACCTTCGAGTGAATCACATTGACTACCCAAAGTCCTCCTGCCTGAGGTGGCTGTACTGGGGGAGGCGGAGCTGCTGGCGCCTGGGGCAATCTTGCACGTTCTTCTCTTGTCCTGGTCTCATCGACAAGGTCTCTCAAATGTCCTTGTTTCACTAGGTCTTCCAAGTGTGTTTTCAGGGCTCTATAACCCTGAGTTGTATGCCCATCTTCATTGTGGTAGGCACAATGCCTGCCAATGTTTCTTCCCATGAACTCTCCTGGAGTCCTCTCTGGCGCTCTGAAATAGGGTTGATTCCAAATTTGTTCCAGGACTTTGTGAATTGGGATTCGGAACACAGTTGTCACTGCCTGTGCAGCCCTCAGTTCTGCTTCTTGCTTGTTCGATCCGTTGTTACCTCGGCCTCACTTCGGCGAGCCGTTTCCTTTCTCTTGCTTTATCTCCTTTGTTCCCGACGTGTCTTCCTCGGCTCTGGCATACTTCTCGATTCTCGCCATGAGCTCTTCCATGCTTTTTGGCAAAGTCTTTGCCAAAGACTTCCGTAGTGGACAGTTGTCTTTTAGGCCGTTCTTGAATGACACGACCGCCACTTCTTGATTACACTCTAGTATTCGGTTGAATACCTCATAGTATCTTTTTGCATAGGTCCTAAGGCCTTCATCCTTACTGATCTTTAGAGCCATCAATGCGTCCACCCTTAATGGCTGCAGCTTGTTTGTCATGAACCTGGCCACGAACATCTCGGCTAGGCCTTTCCAAGTCTTCACACTTCCCTTTGGTAGTTTGTGGAACCAATCTGATACAATCTCCCCGAAGGATGAGGGGAACACTTTGCAGAGCAACGGCTCATTCCCACTATACAATGCCATTGAGTTCAAATATAATCCGACGTGGAAGTTGGGGTCTGACTTACCATCGTATATTTGAAACCTCGGCATACTGAATCTCTTCGGTGCCTCAAACCTGTCCAACTCTACCGAGAATGGTGTCCTCGGCTTATCTGGGGAGCTTACCTCGGCTTCAACATTCTATTGCTTCCTCTTGAGGTAATCTCTTAAGTCCTCTTTTGTCCTCCCAAGAGCTCGGCTATCTCCTGCTTTCAGTCTTTTTGGAGCACTACTTTCAACTTCGAGATGAGTCCTCTTCGACTCCTCTCCATGAGTTGTATCGAAGCACAGCGCCTGCCCCTGAACATGCCGATGTCCTTTAGGGTCTGCCTCCTTTGTGTGATGCGTCCTCCGTGATTCTTCTCTTCTTGACTCCCTTCGTCTGACCTCCCTAGAAGGTCGGTGAGAGTGTCTTTCGCTCCCGTGGTGCTGGGGGGCTATGGGGATTGTTTTCTGCCCTCCCTTCTGGGCATTGGCCGCTGGAATCGGCGTGTCCTGCAGCGGGAACGGTGGCTGCATGACGTTATTTTGCATCATGAAATTGATGATCGACTGCAGGTCTGCCAATTTATTTGCCATCTCTTTCACCTCTTCGTCCTTTCGTAGGCACCTGTCCTTCCATACCTGGAGGTCGCCTTCGTTGTAGTACCCGCTTCGATCAGGTTTCTTTAGTACGTCGCCAGTCTGGCCGACGTCTTTTACCCCGCGAGTTTGCTCGTGAGTTTCTGCGTTGGATTTGTCTCCTTCGACATCAAGGTCAATAGGTCTCTCACTCCCAGCAGAAGTGTTGTCCCCAATCTTTTCCTTTTGTCCGTTACTGGCCATCTATTCTATTTTCTTTCCCACAGACGACGCCAAATTGTGTGGGTGAAAATCTGACCACACTGCTAACTTAGTATTCAGTTGGAGAGTATTGGCAGAATAGATGACACCTGTCTAACCTGCAACAGAAAGAGAAGATTCTGGCAGTGGTTCGTCCACCCGGGGACACTTCGACGATCAAGTCAGTATATCTCTCACAGATAATTAATAGTGTAAACTCACTATTCAGAATATAAATTGCGTACCTTAGACCCACAGGGGTGCCTCTCTTTTATAGTTAACTCAATCCTAGTCCCTATAGAAGCCTGACTTCTATGGACTCCCATTCAGTGCTTACTTTGGACTCCTTAAGAGATAAGGATAGACTCCCTAAGAATATTATCCTTATCCATCTTGAAGTCTTTCCTCATTGTAGGACTCTTGTCCCTTATCCGCTTATTTCGGATTCCGATATCTTCGGAGATAACCTCGGCCACGCCGAGATCATCTCGGCGTTACGACCCGGACACGTGGCACCTTGCCTTATACATCGGCGTCACCTTGCTACGTGTTGGTACTCAAAAATATATCCCCACAGTATGGAAGCGTGATGAGAGCTACTTCTAAATTCTATAGGAGCCATCTTTTAAATTTTGATGTAAATTGGTATTGTCTCACACGAGATGTGGGGGCAAATGGGTAATTGTCTCGATTTAACATATCTTCAAAATAAATATTAACTCTAATTTGCCATTAATTCCTCAAAGATTTTTGCAAAATGCTTGTTAGCGGCTGCTCAAAAAAAGAAAAAGGCAAAAAGAGTTCGTGGTAGCCTTGAATTTCGAGTTATGTGTTTGGTTATGAGTTAATTCAATAATTTATTAATTGAATTTTATTTTATATATTTGGTTACGATTTGAGTGTAGAGTTATTTTTAAATTTAAAATATTAACATTTTAAATTATTTAAATTTTTTGAATATTTAAATTATTTAAATTTTGTTGTTAAAATAAATTTTTTATTATTTAAATTGATTAGATTTTTACGATTTACATATTTTTGAACATTTAATTTAAATTTTTGTGCATTAAATTTTTTAGATTATTTACATTATTTAAATATTAAAAATAAAAATAAAATTAAAATTAAAAATAAAAATGTGAAAATATAAGGAAAAGGAAAAGAAAAAAAAGGAAAAAAACAGAAATTAACATTTGTCACGTAATTTACAAATACATAAAACACATGAAAATCCATTTTTGAAATATAAAAACAAATTAATGTGGGTGAATAAAAAAAAGACAAAATCGTAAATTAAAAAAAAATAACGACAAAAATATGGCTCGTTGAATTTTTTTTTTTTAAAAAAACATGAAAACATAAATTATCATTCGCCACGTAATTAAATAAGGTAATAAATATAAAAATAAATAAGGCAAAAAATAAATAATTAATTTATAAAAAATAAATAAAAATAAATATGGCAAAAAAATAAATAAATAAGGCAAAAAATAAATATTACGATTTAAATTTAAAATATTACGATTTAAATTTTAAAATATTACGATTTAAATTTAAAATATTACGATTAAAATTTTTAAAATTTTAAAATTTTTTATAAAAAAAAATTCAAACTCTATTTCATACAAATATTTTTAAATATTTTAATTTTTTTGTTATGTATTTGGTTATGATTTGAGTGTAGAGTTGTGAAAGTAGTATGGAGTTTCGAATTATGTGTTTGATTATGAGTTTTAAAATAATTTCTTAATTAAGTTTTGTTTTATGTGTTTAGTTACGATTAGTGTAGAGTTGTTTTTAAATTAATACACTAACATTTTAAATTATTTAAATTTTTTGATTATTTAAATTATTTAAATTTTTACGAGTTAAAATTTTAGATTATTTAAATAAAATTAAATATTATTTAAATATTTAAAATAAAATTAAATTAAAATTAAATTATTTAAAATACACAAGACAATAAAATAAAACCTCACTTTTTATCATTTTACAGAAAATGAAAACAAATTAAAATTAAAATTGGAATAAAAATAAAAACCACATGAAAAAATCATTTGTAAAAAAAAAAAAAAAAAAAAAAAAAAAAAAAAAAGAAAGAGACTTAGCCTGGGTTGGTGACGTCACAGTACAATAGATAGCCGCCGAAATAAAAACAAAATTTAATATCAGGGGCAGTTTAGTAATATTATATATGGACACTTCACCAAAAAGTCAAAAAATCAGAAAAGTCAAAAAATTCTTTCCAAATCAAACTTTTTAATTCAAACTAAAATAATTAAAAAAACCAAAAAATTAAAAAGCCAATTCACTTCTCATAGACAAAGGTTAACAAGACGAGGCTTGGTGACAATTAAAAGTTATTGAACTTGGCACTTTTTTTCTTACTGCATGGGTTGGTGATTGGCAACTCACCCGCTTGTAGGGGCGTGTTTAACAAGACGAGGTTTGGTGACAATTAAAAGTTATTGAACTTGGCACTTTTTTTCTTACTGCATGGGTTGGTGATTGGCAACTCACCCGCTTGTAGGGGCGGAGACACGGGAGGTCCAAAATAGTCGCGTGTTTTCCCTCAATTTTTAAAAAATTATTTTGTTACCTCTAATATATATATATATTTCAATTTAATCTTTTTAAGTAATATCTTAAGATTTTTATATTACTATTTTTTTTAATTTTTTTTTATAAAAAAAATATTTAATTTGTCACTTTAAATGTTTAATTATGTTAAAAAAAATTCTTATAAAATTTATGGTAGAGAAATGTCATATATCACTGATATTTTGTCACTGTTTTATATTATACTACACATAATTATTACACAATTAATGACAAATAATAATATATTGTCATGTAATTCAATTAGTCAAAACGGTAAAAAAAATAAGTAATATATAATAGCCTCTGTATATTATTTATTCACTTTTCTCTCATTTCTTTCTCTATTCTTACTATATCTCTTTATGTGTATGCATCTTAATATAATTTTATTCTCATATTTTATGAGGGTATATGTAATTATTTTTTAAATGGTGATAATCATCATACATAAAATAAATTAATAACAATAAAGACAATGATCAGTTAACTTGACCTTATATTTAAATATAACTTTTGTATCACACTAATTTTTAGTCTTACCATCAAATAAAAATTAAGTTAATTTATAATTTTTGTTAAGATTTCAATTCAATGGTGCCTCTTTCTAAGCCAAAATCCTGGGTCCATCATTGTCTGCATGTGAGAGTGAGTGGATTGTTGAAAGATATATGAAGGTAAAATTTCATATCGAATACAGAAATGAGAGGTCAATGATCACTACAAGAAATTGTATTTTTCGCAACGCAACAAAATATGTTGCTAAAAGGAAAAATTCGTTGGCAAAGAGTTTTGCCGACACACAAAGCTACGTTGGCAACCCGTAGGCAAAAGTGAGTTGGCAAAAGTTTTTGCCGACGAAATTATCATTGCGTTGGTAAAAGTAATACATTTAGCGACGAACATAGTCGTTGCTAAAAGCCTCCATCCATCGTTGGCAATTTACCTTGCGTTGGTAAAAGTCATTCAAATATGATGATTGTGTGGCACTTTTCGCGACACAAATTTGCATGGGCAAAAAATATACTTTTGGCAACAACATATGCGTTGGCAAAAGTAAACTTTTGGCGACACATATACGTCGGTAAATGTTGCCATTTGCCGACGATTTGTTTGTCGCTAAAGCTTTACTTTTGGCAACGACAAACTGGCATTGGCAAAAAATACACTTCTACCAACACAATATGAGTGGGGAAAAGTAACTTTTAGCGACACATTTACGTCGGTAAATGTTGCCATTTGCCAACGATTTGGTTGTCGATAAAGCTTTAGTTTTGGCAACGACAAATTGACATTGGCAAAAAATACACTTTTAGCAATACAATATGAGTGGGCAAAAATAAACTTTTGGCTACACATTTACCAACAAGTTATTTGTCGAGAAAGCTTTACTTTTTAACAACGACAAATTTGCAGCGGCAAAAATAATTGAAACTCATTTATAATTTTTTAAAAGATTTATAGTTTTACAAGAGGCATCCCTCAGGCACTACTATAACAAACTAAACATTGATATGAAATCACACAAAATACCCCCTCCATACCCTTCCATCCAAAACACCAGCAGTTGCCCGAACTTATACCTAATGACAACTCCCATTAATGAAAACCTGATCTATTACAGATTGGACAAAAAGTCCTACACCCTTCCAAACATCAACACCACCAGCAAACATCCAACAACAACACCGCAACAATTCATCGTAACAATCACCATCACAGCAGCATCACCACAGCATCTCAGCAACATCAGCAACATCACAGCAGCACTAGAATAGATACCAACAAGCCTTGCCCAAAAACTTGTGGCCAATCCATGACACAGGTATACCTAAGGTCCCCAGTGTAGAGTTACCTTCATGAATTTCCACAATTTGCATGGAGTAAATTTAATCAAGTTTACAAGGTTTTAACTTTCAAGTAGAGATGCTCATAAAAATAGATCAGAAATAAATTTTTTTACTTACATTATCAAGGAGACTTCGGATTTCACCAACAGGTAGACTTACAGCGGCATAAACAATGTTTCCAAACTTCCCTTCTCAATGCTTGGTGTTGAATAATCACCCTTCGCAATAGTTCTCAGTTGTTCTAACACTTTTTCAACTGTGAATTCAAATGGAACCTGGAAACATATACAAATCATGCAGAAGATATGTTCAGCAATACTGAAATACGATCAATACAAGTCAGTGAACAGAAGTCGCCACATAAAGATATCCACTGAAAATAAGTCCCAAACACTGTGTGCAGGACTTTTTTTCTTTTCTTTTGTGAATGCGAGTCCGTTTTGGGGTTGATTTTGATGTTTCTTTTGTCTTGAAACGGGTTTCGGGTTTGTTACGGGGCTTTCAGGATTTGAAGTACTGATAAACAATGCATGCACAAAATTTCTGGAAAACCATGATAATAATTTATAACGGACTTTGAGAAAACCATTACATCCCTGAAAAACAGGATCAACAGTGGTATTTGATGCTTGTGATGCTACATTACCAGTACCAGAATTTGAGTTCTGCAGATTTTGAGGTGACCAGTTTGGTACAAATGTTGGGTTTTGCTGATGAAGCATATAATCATGCCTGTTCTCATTAGCGGGATTAGATGTACTTCCAATAGCATGAGCAGAGCCCGACAAAGATGCAGGTGAAGCTGCTGTAGACAAATTCCCCAGAAAAGATAAATTACTGACCCTAGATTTTCCCATATTTGGAAAAGGCGGTAATGGGGTAAAAGGTCCTGACGGTGTATCCCCATGGTAAGGCATGAAATTAGTATCTATTTTTTCATTTGGATGTTGAAGAGAAGACCTCAAATTGGAACCAGAATGTTCTAACCTTAAAATAACACCAGAAATACTCAGTTTCCCTGGGACCTTGAGTACTTTCTCCGAGAATTCTGAGGGGGGTACAAGAAACAAGGTGGTCCTTTCATCCAATTTAACCACTGCTGCTCGCCGTTTCTCCTCCAGATAATGCATGAATTCATTGTAGAATCCAATATCACCATCACTCCCTGGAACAAAGAACACCACCCAGGCATTAGCTGCTTGATGGTAATGCTTTGCAAGCATGTCTAAGCCAGTCCTTGCTGTGTAATCTAAGAATTCAGGCCTGCAGCATTTGAATATATTTATAAATTTCACTATCCAAGTTCTCATGTGCACGTGAATTCAGGTGTCAAAAGATACTGAATTTATTGTCTCCTGTTTCACAGACATGAAAAAGGTCTGATTTGTTTCTCATGGTATTTGAAAATAGCCAATTTTAGTTTACATAAAGTGAGTTCACAGACTAAAAGGATCTGTCATGATAGCAGGGTTCCATTCTCATAGGACGACTAACAGTAGGTACTCTAAAAATGAGAGAGAATAAAATAAAATAGAATTAAGATAATTGGCATTGGAAAATAGAACCTCTCTCAATTGCTTCTCCCATTTAGCCCAGTCCTTCGCATATGATCCTTTTGTGGGCTCCGCTCTAAATTAAGCAGAAGGTAACTTTTAACAAGTTGCCACCAGATAAAAATAAAATAAAATGATTTGAAGAGAGGAAAAAAAAATATATATATATATAATAAAAATAATTAACTCCAAAGAAAACAATAGAAGAGTTAATACTAAAATATCCACTTCATCACAACACCACTTCACTAAGTCAATTACAAATTACAACATAACCTTGGAATACTAAAGGGAATATTAGTCTAGCAAAAAATGGTGTCTCTTTCCACAGAAATTTTACAAAAAAAAATAGTAAAATATGATTTCCAAAAATTTTAAAAATATGTGAACAACTTCTTTGTGATATCGTTTTTGCAATAACTACTTAGAGCTGATTTGCTTATTCCTCAAGACACTGGACATGTATATGATCCATCAAGCAAATGGATTTCAATAAGATGTGTTTATACTATACAAATATCTATGAGAATAAACCTGTGCCTTTTCTCTATCATGAGATAAATATAGTTGAGAGGTGAAGTACAATATTTGTTGAGAATAAACACGTGTATCTTAATTGAAGGGACTATCTGTTAGTCAAAAAGCAACACAAGACATGGGATGGGACATATTGTCGTCTTAATCACAATAAATGACTATGAGCTCATACAGCCACTGTTAGTAGGGAAAAACAGTTATTAACCTGCCATGCCTTCTTTGGTGAAGCTGGTATAGATTTAATCCCTCCTCCAGAATAGACTTCACAGAATCAGGCAGACGATCCCTGCGTATCCAGAAAACAATACCAAAATACTATAAGTTAAAAATAAAAAAAAAACATGAGAACAAATACAAAGCTATGGCCTTTGGTTGTCTTTGCACTTGTTAATGAGAGAATTAAACTAGTAAATAAATATGAAAATAAAAGGAAACAGTCAACGAAAAGAACAGGACACAAAACCCTCTTGTATCTCAAATTACAAAAGAAAAGAGGTGATATGACAGAAATTAACAACTAAAAGAAAAGAGCTTGTTCTCATGAGCTTGCTCAGACACTGCTGTGCTGTCAAATATGAAATTCTAGGTTCGACTCAAGCACGAGCTGAGCTTGACCACCCTAACTTTGAAGCGAACCGAGCTCAAACATAGCAAAACTTGACTCAGTTTGCAACCCTACCCACCATATCTAATCATAGGACAGCCTTAGTTTCTTACATAAGGCTCTAACCTAAATCACACCAACTAGTATTTGCTACAACTAATACAGCAACAATACTAAGCTACTAACAGCAGGCATGCAATCATATTACGGCCTTTTTAATCAATTAAAAGATTAGCATTAAAGTATAGTTTGAAATCAGAAAATAAAATTTATCAGAGACATCACAATGGGAGGAATCAATTCAGATCTATCAGGCTTCAGTAGAGGCATCTTCACAAGTGAACCAAAACGTTCAATTAGCTCACCCTCAAACTCCTTGCGGCTCTGAGAAGTGTAAGCAAAAGGGGCTCAGAAAAGGAGCTTGAGAATACAAATCTACGTTTCTTCTAAAAGAATATAAAAGATGATACCTTTCCGTCATAGAGATTATAAAACATTAGCAGAACATAACCAGCATTCTGCGAGTTTTTTTCGAGATTTCCCTTCATGATTTACAATGAAAAAATCAGGAAGATGGTAATCCATATCATGAGAGCACAAGTGTAAGATCACATATCAAAGTAGCAAATATGAACAAGTACCGGATGGTTAACTCGGTGAAGCACACGATATATGAAAACGGCTAATGCATCAAGAGAAAATGGATTTGTTTCAGCTCCTGAAAACATGACAAATGAAAAACAAAATTAAATAAATAAGTAAATAGAAGAAAAAAATGATGATCCAATAGAAGACGTGAAAACTGAAAACGAAACAAGAATGGTTCCAGCAATAATTAATATATCAATATCTACCACTACAATATTCTAGCCTAGTCAATCTGAGAAACTAGTTACAACTATATTCACAAAGCATAAATTTCTCTCAGTTCCATGACAGGCAAGAACTTAATAGAAACTGTAGTTATCCATCTTTACATGAGGTAGCTACGAACCAATGCATTAAGACAAAAAATAAAATAAAATAAAACTGTAAACTGAATTAGAAAACCCTGATACACTTGGCAATCAATTGGAAGACATGCCTTCCCCTCTCCTTATAAAGAAGCCACATCCATTTCCACAGAATATGCATAGTCTATGACCATGAACGAGATAGATGATACTCATTGATAAAATTAGCAGAAAATTACCACAAGAAAATGCATGCATGCGTCCTCCATGTGCCTTCTACCCCACTTGTACATAACTCTCAAAAGGATTTATATTTTGCTACAACTGTATTCCACAAATAGATATTGTATTGACACCCTCATAAAATACATAATTGGTATAATTGTCAAATTGAGAATCATATTGTGAATTGAAATCCTATTTTTTGAATCGAGATCCTATTTTTTGAATCGAGAATAGTTAAGATTCAATATAAACTATAGGAAATGATGTTAAACAATCGTATAGATAAAAAAATGAAGAAAAGAAGAAAGATTTTGACACATGTTATAAAATAGATCTTATATAAAAACACTAGCGTATGCCCGTGCCTAAAGGCACGGTGCAAATAATATTAAAATTAAAATGTAGTTATAAAAATATATTAAAATATTTTTCTTCTTAAAGAACTTGTAACAATTTTGCTTGTATTACATGCTTTACAAAACTCAAATAAGATAACAACTCCCCTAATCTTAATGCAAATTAAGAAACAAACATATCAAATTTATAGTGTTCACCAATATTGGTAACCCACCCCATTAATTTTAAAACGGACCAAGCTTCTCTCATCATTTATGGTTTCCTGACAGGCTAATCCCGGCACTTCCTTTGAAAAGTAACCATGTGTGCAGTGAATCCTGTACAACAATATAATTTAAATTCTAAAAAGAAAGAGCATAAATGAAAATGGAACAACTATTCTTGCAAAAGAATGCAGTCAACATACTTGGTGCCAGGAATATTCAGATTTCGACCCCTCAAAAAAAGAGAGGTTTCTTGCCCACCCACAACTGCCAAAGGGGACACTGATATTAATTCTGGAGGACGCCATAAAAAAAATTGAAGCCAAAATGAAATTAAAAAAATAAAATAAAATTATTCAACAACAAAGAAAAAAGCATTATTAACATATGCATATTACCTTCATGAAAAAAAAAATTGATACAGGTATGAATAACTTAAAACAAGCATTCAACCTATAGAAGTGGATATCACTGCATTCCCAAGGAGGAGCAGAGGATGACAACTGGACAAGAGAAGTAAAGTATAAGGCAGGGACTGAGCGAACGCAATGAAGTATCTTGGGATGCATTTAACCAGAAAGCCCCTTTTCCTCCACTCAAAGCCAACATCACAGAAGATGATAAAAAGAAAGAACTCTAAGTTGCAAGTTCAGAGGACTTAACCATATTCCTTTCCAACTAATTACCCGAGGAAAATGTATTATAATCTTCAAGAAAATAACTCTAGACAACCTATTTGTTTGCTAAACAAATTCTTTCAAAACTATTAAAATATTTAACTGATATATAGTTATCTGTAGTCAGGTGTAGACACCCCATTTTTGACCGACCTTAAGACTCAGACGTCACCGATTGAGCGCTTGGTGATGTTGCATGCTGTGCTCGTTCAGAAGTCTCAAAGTTGCGGCCGTGCGCCCTGCCTCCGGACTTCCGAACTTTCTTCTCTACCTTGTCTCGGTTTGCGAACTAGACTCGGTTTTCTCTGTTTTCTTTCCTGAGGGAAGGGAGTGGTCCCGTAGACTATCTCCCGGTGGCCGTGAGCTACATTTCGTGGCCGTAGGCCATTCTGCCTATTTCGGAGCCCGGTTCCCGGTTTTCGGTACTGTCAAGCCGTGTGCCTCGGCTCGGGACCGCCCAACCATCTCCGATATCTCCAGTTTTTGGCATGCACCTCTGTTTCATAGTTCCGAGGAACCCTGGGGCCCCTGATGCCCACTTCGTGGCTGTATGCCACTTCCGGTGCCTATAGCCGGTTTTCGGGACCCTGAACTGCGCGGTTTTGGTCCCGAGCATTCATTTCGCATCCGTTTTCTCCGGTTTTTGGCATGCACCTCTGTTTCATAGTTCCGAGGAACCCTGGGGCCCCTGATGCCCACTTCGTGGCTGTATGCCACTTCCGGTGCCTATAGCCGGTTTTCGGGACCCTGAACTGCGCGGTTTTGGTCCCGAGCATTCATTTTGCATTGGTTTTCTCTGATTTTTGGCAGGAACCTCTGTTTTGTCATTCTGAGGGACACTGGGGTCGCAGATACCCACTTCGCTGCCGTACACCATTTCCGACACCCGCAGCCCATTTTCGGGATCCCGAATTGCTCGGTTTTGGCCCCGAACGTTCATTTCTCATTAGTTTTTGTTCAAAATTGGCAGGTACCTCTGTTTCAACATCGGGAAGATCACTGGGGGGTGGGAGGCCAGCAATTATCCCAGATAGCCAGTTTCGCTCCTCCGGAGCCCGTTTTTCTCACTTCCGGGCCAATGTTGAACACCCTGGGGGTATTTTCTTCCAACCAAAGCTACATATCTGTGATCAGGGGACATGGGAGGACACTTTGGTATGGTGGTCGGCCAGCAATTGTTGGTTTCATTTTTGGGCCTCTCCTTCAAGCTCTATGTTGTGACTCATGGTTCAGTGTTGCCAAATTCCAACCTTGGGGCCTTGTTCTACACACATGGGAGGGCACTTTGGTATGGTGGTCGGCCAGAGTTTTTACTGTTCATTTTCTTGGGGTGGCCGGTCGGCTAGGCTGAGTGGCTGGCCGACCAGGTGGGGTGGCCGGCCGGCCACCTCCCAGAAATCTACCTGGCCGGCCAGCTTTCTGCTTTCCAGCTCTTTACAGCTGTCCGGATATTTTTGCCAAATATCTCCCCCATCCGGGGGATATTTTGGGAAGGAAAGCTTGGATGCTTCTCCCTCCCCTTTTACACCTTGTTTTGCCTATTTAAAGGGACCAAGGGCTCCTTTGCCTAGGTTACAAAAATTGTCTTCAAGAACACTTAAGCAAAAACCCTAATCTCCATAGCCAAAACCTTCAAAAAAGCTTCAAGTCTTGCTTGATTTCTTCACCAACACCTAACCTCACCATTCCAACTTTGATTCCAGCAGCAAGGAAGTGTTCTTCAGAGGTCAAGAGGCTACAAATCCGAGCCAAGAAGCAAAGAAAGACAAGTCTTCAAGGGTAAGTCTTCAAAACCAACTTTTAGGGCTTTTTCTTGATTCATTTATCTACTCCAATTGGTTGAGAATTGGGGCTCCGACCCCTACTGGTTTTGTGCTCATATTGAGCCCCTCTACAACATTGTAGAAGGGCTCAACTTCGTTTGGTGCTTATATATACTAGTTCCTTCAATATTCATCAAATTTGTCACATTTTTGCATGTTAAAATTGACCTATTTGTGTTTGTTTTTAGGGGTCCGACCCCTACTGGTTTTGTGCTCATTTTGAGCCCCTCTACAACATTGTAGAAGGGCTCAACCCCATTTGGCCATTGTATATACCACCTCCTTCAAATTTCATCAAAAGTGCCACATTTTGTATGCAATTTTTGACCTATTTCTATTTGTGTTTGGGACTTCGACCCCTACTGACTTTGGTCTTATTTTGACCCCCTTTACATGTCTCATTAATAAAATTTTGTCATTTGGTGTGTGCTTTGCATGTCTCTTGTTATAGCCTTTTTTTGAGCTCCATTTTGCATGGAATTGTTAGCATGATTTTATTCTGATTTTGGGGTTTCCATAAACTGAACATATGCTTATTTTTGGGCCCTCTTCAGTGTTTTAGAAGAAAATTTTTCTATTTGAATTTTCTATATACTACTTGCTTTGAAAATCCTCTCTTTTACCGTATTCTTGCGAGCTATTGTTGCCATATCTATGCTTGCATTTTGGCCATGTTTATTACTGAAAAAATGCCATATTTGGGACTGCCTTGCTACTGTTATTGCTTCCATGATCATATTTTGCATGTATAGCATGGCTATAGGCCATTTCGGGGCTTAATTTCACATTTTCGGGATGATTGCATGCTTCGGGTGTCGTTTCGAATTGTTTCGGGGCTGTTTCCCCCTTCATTTAGGTGCTGAAATATGGTTTGCATGTTTGCATGTCATTTCTTATGCTATTTGTATCTTTTTTTTGCATTGCCTCGGTTTGCGTGCCTGTGTGCGCGCATTTCGAGGCACTTCATTTTTATCCGCTGGCAGTCTATGTGAGTGCGGCCGAGGTCCTCTCGTGTTGGCATAAGCCCAATCGGCATTTCGTATGCCTTTTTACGCATTCCTCGATTTGCGTGTCCGCGGGCACGCGTTTCGAGGCAGCTTTGTTTTTATCCGACGGCCTCCTATGTGAGTGGGCTGAGGCTCTCCCATGTTGGTGTAAGCCCATCGCGGCATTCCGTGTGTCATTTTATTGCATTTCATCATCGCCTCGATTTGCGCGCCTGTGGGCACGCATTTCGAGGCACTTCGATTTTATCCGATTTTGCATTTCATCATCGCCTCGATTTGCGCGCCTATGGGCACGCGTCTCGAGGCTCTTCGGTTTTATCTGATTTTGCATTTCATCATCGCCTCGATTTGCGCGCCTGTGGGCACGCGTCTCGAGGCTCTTCGGTTTTATTCGATTTTCATCTTTCATCATCGCCTCGATTTGCGCGCCTGTGGGCACGCATCTCGAGGCACTTCGGTTTTATCTGATTTTCATCTTTCATCATCGCCTCGATTTGCACGCCTGTGGGCACGCATCTCGAGGCACTTCAGTTTTATCCGATTTTCATCTTTCATCATCGCCTCGATTTGCGCGCCTGTGGGCACGCATCTCGAGACACTTCGATTTTATCCGATTTTCATCTTTCATCATCGCCTCGATTTGCGCGCCTGTGGGCACGCGTTTCGAGGCACTTCGGTTTTATCCGATTTTCATCTTTCATCATCGCCTCGATTTGCGCGCCTGTGGGCACGCATTTCGAGGCACTTCGGTTCTATCCGATTTTTATCTTTCATCATTGCCTCGGTTTGCGCGCCTGTGGGCACGCACTTCGAGGCACCTCCCGTTTTATCCGGTTTACCTGTCATATCATCATCTCGATTTGCGTGCCCGTGGGCACATATTTCGAGACATCTCATTTTCATAGCATTGCGCATGCTAGGTTGTATATTAGTCGCATTTCATACATATCATGCATATTGCACGGGAAACGAGGCACGTTTCGTACTCCGAGTGACGGAACGGGTCTCAATTCCCAAAGTCACCGACACTCCGGATTACCCATGACGGAGTTAGGTTTTGTTATAGCATTCACCTACATTCATCCCTACATTGAGTTGTGCAATTCGACTCCTCGGCCATCATGCATCGATATGCGTGATTGGTGGCACGAGGATCAAGGCATGCATATATTTGTGAAATACACTGCTGTGCCCTTTTCCTGCTCTCTGTTGCAGCAAAATTCAGAGTTTAGCAACTTTCGGAGTCGGACGCGCATTTCAAGAAATATTGCCAACAGAGACTAATCGGGGCATCCCAGTGGATTTCCGCGCCAGGCAGCCCAACAGGCGGCATCTATCAGAAGCAAGGCAGTCCCTGGCTTGCACGCCAGTTTTACCGCTTTCTTAGTTTAATTTGTCAATTAATTAGAAATTTGTATATTTATTTCCGGACTGTATATTCTTTTATCCGGACTGTATATTTATTCGGACCCTCTGCGCGAGGGCATAAATGTAATAAGGGTGTGTGAGTGTGATGTATGTCTTCCAACCCCCATTTCTTTCTCCCTTTTATTTACCTGCTTACGATGGTTAGATATAGGGCATATTTCAATTAGCATGACAGTATGACAGCATGTTTGCATCATTCATCTGTTTTGCACGCATCGGGCTCGGCGCATCATACAAACTGCATCTGTATTTCAATTCCAAATTGAATACATGTTAGCTGTAACATCATCATATGCCATGTTTAGAATAGCCGAGCCTGCTATAGTTGCATTTTGCATGTGTTGCATTAGGCATTTCAGGATATGTAGGATCATGCATGATTTCTAATCATTTTCCTGTTTTGGCTTGGAGTACTCGGTAAGTTGTTATGCTTTAGCATACTTGCATGCGTGTGAGTGTTGCCATGATAGCATGCTTGCCATGAGGCTAACTGCTTATGTGATATAACTGCCTTGAATGCCTGTGGGTGAAGGTTGAGTTATCTGAATTGGGACAATTCATTGACTGTTTGTTTTAAGCCCACTAGATAGTGGCAAAATCATGTTTTCTAAGCCCACCCGAGGGTGGCAAATCCGCATTTTAGCCTACCTGCGGGTAGCACCTTCACACCATTTTCAAACAAACAAACATGAAATATTTTGTTCCAATTCAGACGGCCCAGTCTATACTTGTTTGCTGCGAGCATCACATAGTAACCTAGGCTAATAACCGGAATAAGAACTCACAATGTTTTCAAAAACAGATATCATGGTTAGTAGAGGCCGGTCTTTGACCGGGCGAGAGGGGGTGCTCACGATGTGACCTTCCCTAATCGTACCCAAGTTCCCGAGCCAACTTTGGTGATGACGGACGCGTGGCCTTTTGGCACCGAGTCAGGGTTTCCTAAATTTCCCATTTTAAAATATTTAGGTGGCGACTCTGTTATCTGGCAAAGCAGTCCATGTTTGGCACTTCTTTTCAAAAAATCTGTTTTCCTTCAAAACGATTTGCCGGATTTGGACTCTTTGGTTCAAGATTGAGAACCGCAACAAAATCGAGTCCGAACTGTAGCGAGGTCCCTCGCGAGCGTTGTTACATCAGGATACAACTCCCACTTCTAAGAGAAAATGGACCAGCATAATATAGAGATGCAATTTATTGATGAGCAATACAAGTCATATCCAGACTTCGGCAGCAAATTTTCAACATATCTGAAACAATTATCAAAGCAACAAGCAACTTATTACACTACATCTATAATAGATATACGACAATGGCATTATTACCTCAACTACAAAGAAATAAAAGACCACCGGTAGAATGTCTTTTAGTCAGCACAAACTTTAGGAGAGACAGTAGATGCTATTCTGCAGTGTAATATATGATACCTAATTGACCATCTGATGCAGCAGACTTGGCTCGGAATGACATTTTATTAATATTTTTTTTGATAAATAAGTTTGTACCATATTGACAGCATTGGTAATGTTCACCCCATATACTTTCTCCCAAGCCTGTGCAAGAACAGGTGTGTCTACTTAGCAAATGGCATGTTAATATTTACATAACCTCAAAGCAAGTAAAAAAGCCACATAATATAACTTTTATATAAAAGAAATTAGTTCATGAGAATAACCTTGATCAATGTGTCATCACCATCATTTCCATGACCATGAGAGGAGCCTGTGAAAGCACAATTGGAAAGTAACAAAGTGAGTATCATGATACTCCAAAAGATTAATAGCCGCCACCTACAAATTATGGTTGTGAGAAACTGTAAATCATGCAGATACATACCTGCTATTAGTTGTTGAAAAACAACTGCCAGAAGTGGAAGAGGAAATGTACATGATTTGGCCATATCCAAAACAATACCCTTCAAGTTGGACAAAAACCCATCAGGCATAATTGACTCATCCAGCCCTTGATAGAGCGAAATAGAGGAAAATGATTCATGTAACTGACGCCACTTGATTGGGGACACAAGGCTTAGTTTGGTTTGGTTTGGTTTTAGCTTTGCATTTCACAAAGAGATCTCTATTGAATAAGAGTTCAAAGATTTGAACAAGAATTTGTTTAGATTAGAATGACAAAGTTGTCCACTTAAGGTCTTTCCAATAAAGTGATTAAGTTGAATAGGATTTTAGTATTTAAGATAACCAGCTTATTTTTTTCTCACATTAGCACTTCTACACTTCAATGCCTAGCCAAATAAGTCTTTTCTATTTTCTACTTCATAAAAACATAAGTTTTCTTAATGTGAACTTTTTTCGTACATTACTTTATTTTATCAATAATGGGTTCTTAAAAAAATAAGTGGATAAGAGACCCATTTAAGAATGTGATTCTGAATTGAGGTCTACCTTACAGTATCAATATCTCAAAAATCATTATTGCAAGTCTCAATGTGTCCAAATTCATTGATGAAGAAATGATTACCGAGTGGTGTTCAAGTCTAAAATTTTAGTATGCATTTAGCAGATGGTCCTCAAGTAAATGTCCTAAATGCTAAATCCACCACAAGAAAGGAAGCATAATTTGAATGGAATTATAAAACTGCAGTTAGCATTTAATTCACCCAAAATCCCCATTGAACTTAACTTCAAAGTTAAGAAGAAAAGAAATTACTCATAATACACTTGAACAACACTAAGAAACTTACAACATGAGAAGACTTACCAAATTTTGAACAAAAGTATTCAGGAGATGTTTGGTTTGATTATCCCTTAGCAACTGGGGAGCATGATTCTTGAAAACCCTGTAAAATTGAATCCAACGGAAAGTGCCAATCAGTGCCATGGTCTCAACTGGTGCCCATGGTGCAGATCAGATTATTAGTAGTCTCATCTATCAAGGTTGTGCCTGATCTAGAATTGGCAATTTCAGATCAGAATGCTTATAAGGAATGCTTCAGGACTAGAAATATTTAAATTTTAAACACACAACATAATCCTCAGTAAAGAATTGTGAACAATAATTTACCACGAATTTCCAGCAGCATTAGAAATAATAGCCCTGTTTGGCAGAGCTGTGGGAGACTGCTTATAGCTTATGCCCAAACAGCTTATACCTTATAACTTTCAGCTTAAGCTGATTTCCAGCTTATTCTCAAAGCATATCCAGCCCAGCTCACAGAATAAGCTGATTTCTGACTTCCACAAAGCTATAAGCTATAAGCATAAGCTAAACCAAACATATCAAAACAGCTTAAATTAAGCTGAAAGCTGAAAATAAGTGCTGACAAACAGGGCTAATGTCATAAATTATCCATGGATAAATACCAGCTTGGGCACCAAGAGAAATGGCCTCCACAGAAGAAACAAAATGAATGCCCTCAAGCAGCTCTATTACCATTTTAATTTTGCTGCAATTTAAAAAAGAAAAGTAAACATTAACAATAACATCATCTAATATGATATTAGAACACCTAACATAAATAAACAAAGAAAAAGGGCCATTCCCCTGTGCCAATCCCTGTTAAATTGGGTTAAACACCTAGCACAAACAAATTTACTATCAAGTGGCACAACCAAGACACAATTAAATTATCATTTGAAAAGCATTGTTCAGAGATATGAAATTACTTAAATTTGTATTGGAATATTCAAGAATCATTTAGCTGTAAGTTTATAGTAAATTAGATTTGACTTGGTTTACACAATCACTAGTGTAATATTAGGTCAGGTGTTGTTTTCTGCACAAAGCCATTAGTTTTTTTTTTAACCAAATTTTAATTCCACTTTTTGTTTCCAATATTTACATGTTATCAAAGCCATATCACTACTAAGAAGCAGCCTATCAGTTCTTGTATTCCTGACAAGTAAAAAAAATCTCCTATGGTTTCCTGGTGCTATCTTGTGAATTTTCTAGTCTCCAATGGTTCAATAGCTACATGCTGAATATTGTTATAATTTAGCAATAAAAAGAGACAAAATGCTATATATTAGCAATGTTGCTCCAATGATGACTTTGCTCCCTCCATTTATTCTCCCATTTCAACTATCATTTCAAAATAACAAGTACATTTTACTTAATCAAACTTTATTAACTTAATTTAGAGTTACATACTGCAAAATAAAATAACATAAGACATAATCATGGAAGAGGAAGAACATAATAATCTGAGTTGCTTGATCATGCCAAAATTTTTGTGCCTGATTGTTCATTTAGAGGTATCTCAAGTCAGCTCTTGTGAAATGGATCATGTGCTCTAACCATGATCACTTAAAATTGAAAGCATTTAGTGATGCAAATTGGGTTGGTTCAGTCGATGATAGACAAAAATGCAAACATATGTGTGTATAAGAAGAGAACATGTGCCTACTTTTGGTGTCTCATATTAGCCTTTTCCTGTATTTCTCTCTCTCTCTCTCTCTCTCTCTCTCTCTCTCTCTCTTTTCTTGTCTTCATCTTTTCCTGTAAATTTAATTGTCACCAATTTTATATGAAAATTTGTCTCAACAACATAATTCAAATTGTTCTAAAATCTAAACATGACAAAGAAATTGGTAAGATTGTGAAGAAAGCCCACCTTCCAGCATCAAATGCCCCCTCAAAAACATAAAGTTTCTCACTCATAGTTGTTTGAAAAACACAATAGTTTGTCTTAGAGATGAAATAGAAAATTTAAAAGTAGTGATAAAATAACTGAATCCTCATGCAAGTGTTGCAGAGTAGTGACATAAGTAGATTGTACCAGAGAGAATAGGGCGTGCCCTTGTAATGGCATCCGACTGTCCTGATGAAATAATCTGCGTATTATAGAAATATCAGCTTCAGCCAGTTATAAAATAGCAAAACAAAAGCAAAATGATCCTCTACTTATGTGAGGAAGAAATAGGATATGAGATATATAATCTTACCATTATTTTGCCATTCAAAACCTCTGACATTCCCTTAGAGACATATATATCAACTACAAAAATTCTCTCCAAATCCTCTGCTAGAGTAGAAACAGATTAATGATTAGTGGAAAAAGTCATCGTCCCATAAAGGCCAAATTCATTGAATCATAAAATAAAATTATCTGGCAGTTGGCCACTCTGGCAATTGGCCCCCATTTGAGATTGTTTGATTTTTTTTTTCTTCAACTAGCAAATTAAATAAGAATGATGATAGTAGAATCAACTTAAAAAATAAAAAATTAGAAGGGTAAGACACACAGATATAATAAACTACCAAAAAACAAATTTTGAGGACTGTTAAACATGAAATGTACATGTAGTTAAGCAGAAACAAGAAGGACAGAAACTGAAAATAGCTGGAGATAGAACTTACAAGAAGCTGTCACTCCATTTCTTTGACACATTACCTAATTAACAGCTATAAGGGATAGCAAGGATGAAAATCACTGCTATTATTCCTTAACAAGTGATTGAATTCTATATCTTTAATTGACACCTTATTGGCAATATATGAACTTGAGAAAGATAATATCAAAGCATCAACAAATGCAAGAAATGCCCTAAATTCCATCCGAAACTAGAAGTTGATGAACTTAATCCAGTCAAATATTAGCACAAAAATGAGCTTATCAAAACCCAACAACCCTAATACAAGAATTAGAGTAACAAACAAACAGAGGATTCTAACGGGTCAACCCAAAACTATATTTTTTTCTCATCAAACATTCTCACCCACAACCCCAAAGAAGAAAAAGAAAAAGAACAAAAAGTTAAATAAAATAGTTTCTAGACAAACAACAAGAATCAAATCTGATTGAATAAACAAAAAATTGTTGTTTTGTTCTTCGATATGGCTCAGGCCAGCTTAGAAAACAAAAGAATATGCTTTTTTATCTTCTTTATTAAGTGCCACTGAAGTGCTCCCTTGCAAAAGAAATCTCCTAAGCATAATCTTTGTATGAGTATTTAACCGTCTTAATTGCTCCATAATTTAGAAATGAGATGCTAAAGTTGAATGCTATGATTTTCTCTAAAATGGATATGACTTTGGTTACATGGAATATAATGAAAACCTTCACAAGTATTGGAGAGGGGCTTGACAAAATATACTAACGAACACGAAGATATTTATGTGAGGCTACTAGATATTATTTCATACATTTCACATTCGATACAGAAACAGAGACCACCACTCTCCAATTAGTGCCTTGTTACAAATTGATCTTGTGCATGTATTTTACTCCATGTGTTATACTTTAACTAACAAAAACTTCATTAAACAAAATCCTGCTGGTGCTTCAGTTCAACTAAAGATTCTGATTGTCAAATAAAATTTCCCTTTTTTTTGGTAAGAATTCTGTGTGTTTAATAAAGAACAAGGAGGTGTAACTAATCTGTGAGAAGAGATACATAGCATCAAGGAGCTGTAGCATTTTTCCTCTTTACTATTGCAATCATAGTATCAAATTTCAATTCAAATAACCAGAATACATGCGAATACATACACAATCAATGACAAGATATACATGCAAATACATACACAATCTCCATGGATTAGGGCTCTGCTCTGTTCTTTGAAACTGATTAAGTCTTGGAAATTGATAAGAGAGAAAGGAAAAGAGGGGGAAAGGAATCAAACCACTCAAATCAAACCCATTTATGACATCAAACCCATAAAACCCCAAAAATTGAACCACTTAAATCAAATCCATTTAAGAAATCAACGAAGTCAAACTCAAGAAATCGTATATACATGTATAAGAACGAATGAAGATGGAAAGGACCTCACCACCACCTCACCTCGCCGCAGCCGCAGTTGCCAGAGTCGCTGTCACCTGCCCTTCTCTGCGTTCGAGTTCGCCTTGCTCTCCTCTGTGTTCGCCTCTTTCTCTTGACGGGTTAGGGCTTTCTCAACAAATGGGAGAGAGGGAAAAAAGTTAAAGGGAAAAATGAAATATCAAAACGGTGTCATTTGAGGCAATTTTTTGGAAAACTAGTAGCTTATATTTTTTGCATTACCAGTCAATATCTCAAAATTATCCTTTTAAAATTGGTGACAAAATTATTTCCTCACCAAAAAGTCTTAAAATATTAAAAATGATTAGTGACGAAAATATATTCCTCATTAATAATTTTATAATTGGTGACAAAATTATTTTCCCACCAAAAGTCTAAAAATATTAAAAATTATTGATGATGAAAATATATCCCTCACCCAATGGCATCAAAATATTAAAAATCATTAGTGACGAAAATATACTCCTTATTAATAATTTTATAATTGGTGACAAAATTATTTTCCCACCGAAAGTTAAAAAATTTTGGCGCCACTCAAAAAAATTGGTGCGAAAATCTTCGGTGACGAAACTTAATTTTTCCTTACCTAAAACGAAGTATTTATTGACGAAAATAAATTTCCTTACCTATTATTTTTATTTTTTTATTATATGTGACGAAATTTATAATTCCTTACGGATTATTCTTATTTAATGACAAAGTTTATTTTCTTCGCTAGTTTTCGTCACTATAAGTTACTTTTGTTGTAGTGGAGATTGATGAGGAGAGATTTGATGCGGGAGAAAAAAAAAGGAGGGAATTTTGAGAGGGAATTGGCCACCGCAGACAATCAGATCACCCCCACCAAATAAATTAAAAAATAATAATAATAATAATAATAATTATTATAATAATAATAATAATTTCAAAACAATTTTTAGATTTGTTTTTTTGAAAAAAATTAAAAATAATTTGAGAGCAATTAAAATCAAAATTATATTTTCAAAATAAAATAAAGTATTTATGATGTAAAAGATAAAAATATACAAAAATAATAGGTTTTTTTTTTTCACCCAATTTTTTTTAGATTTTTAGGGAAAAAAAATTGAAACTAGTTTTTGAAAATAAAACCAAACATATTGAAATAGATAATCTAACCATATTCTTTGAAAAAGTTTAAATTATCTCAAATTAGTAATCTCAACATAAGAGTGCGTTTGGGCTTAATGGGTTCATTTTGTAATCTAATTCAATGATCATTTTAATTTTACAATTTAGTAATTATAATATTTAAAACTCTTTGAAAAATTGTAATAAAAAATACAAATCACTAAATCACATCATTCCACTAGCAAAACTTTTACCGACGAATAGTGTTATCGTCGCTAAATGATTAACTCTTTGCCCACGCTAACTTGTCATCGCCAAAAGTATGCACACTAATAGCAACGCTCATTGTGTTGCTAAAACATAAGCCTCGTAGCTAAAAGTTCTGAAATTTTGGCGCCAACCAAAAATTTTGGCGCTAAACGAATGTTATGTTTTTTTAGCGACGATAGCAAATTGCGTCGGTAAAGGTATACTTTTACCAACGCAATTGATCACTGTGTCGCCAAAAATATACTTTTGGCAATGAAAAATTGACGTCGTCGCCAAAAGTGCAATTTCTTGTAGTGGATTTTGGTGCACTTTATAAGGTAATGAGTAACATAGTAGTCCAAGATTTTTGGAGGTGACAGATTAAGTATCAAAATTAGGTCTTATCTAACTATATTTTTGAAAAGTTGAGACTTTCGATAATAATTTTTTTTTTTTTTTTTTTGTTATTTATTTGTTTGTAAAGCTTAAGAAACAGCCTAACTAACTTAATGGTTTAGTTTTACTTTGACAAATAGTGGAAGGCGGCATCGAGCGGCCAAGGGACATATAGCATGGGGTGTGGACCTTGTGGAAGGGTACCAACTTGTGGATTAGCCACTATTAGTGTCTTGTTGAATTCCAGACAATCTTCAAAGTGGAGTTTATAGAACCTCTAAAAATAAATGGTGAATTGGAGCTCCACGTTTTCAAAGAGAATAGTAGGTCATGCAACTTTTGCAATTGGACAACATCAATGATAAAAGGTAGAATTTACTAGTCAAGTTATCCCCGTAATGTTTTTAGTTAGGAGATTTGAAAAAGAAAATAAAAAATGTGTGTGAAATTAAGTAAAATATATATATATTTTATTCATATTTCACTTCCCTTTTTCATTTCTCCTTTTAAATCTTTTTTTCAAATCATCCAACTAAATACAACATAACTTTACTATATTTCATGGGAAGCAAAGTTTCTAAAAATGGAAATGGTATAGAACTTTTTACTACAAAACACCATGCCCTCCAAACAGTAAGAAACAAAAGCAATTGTAATGTTATATTTTTTTTTAATTGACAAAAAAGAAAAAAATAATTTATCAATAAAGGAATAATAGTTAGTGCTAATATGGAGATGGAGCACATCATCCGGTGCAGTCAAGGAGCACTTTATCATTTTCATTTTTTATAAAAATATTTTGCACGTAATTATATATATATATATATAAGGTAAAAGGACATGATGATGGTTGCTGGACCATATATAGGTACCTAGCATAAAACCCTCTGCATTCCTAAAAATTAATAATGAGTGGTGACATTTTCATAATTAAAAATCATATTATTACTTATTTTAAAATGATAAGTTCTTAAGGCAATTACATTGTTTTGCATGAAATTCTTCGTACATATATTTATTTTTGTTTATATAGAACTAATCAAAGGTAAATTAAACTGACACCCCTTTTAAAGTTCCTTCTCTCACATTTAAAAAATTACACTGACTTTCTTTGTCAGTGTAATTATTTGACTGTATTAACTTTTAAGTTAAAATGACATATTTACCCTTAATCTTTACATATACTTTAAAGAGTAAATTATATTGATACCCTCTGAGGTTTTAATTTAATACGGATCCCCCTTGACATTTAAAAAAAAACTAATTTAATAAAAATAAATATAAAGAAATATATTTAATTTGTAAAAAAATTATTTCTAACCACTCGAAAAATAAAAATTATATAAAAATGATAATTATTTTTTATTTTTTATTTCTTAACCAAATTAATTTTTAATTTTTAAAAAAAATTTCTAAAAATCAAACCATGCATAGCCTAAGAATTTTTTGATAAGTCATTTCTTACGTTGGTAACTTATTTAATTATTTGTTAATTTTACGACATTTTTACCATTTGAGACCTGTTTGGTAACCATTTCATTTTTAGTTTTCAATTTATATTTACAAAAATTAAAAAAACTGTCATAAAAACTTGTTTGATAATTTTTTTGGTTTATAAATAGTTGTCTCAATTTGTAAATTTGAGAAAAAAACGTAAATTTAAAAAATGAGTTTACGTTGGTTTTTAAACAGTAATTTTAAAATTTGACTAACAAAAAAAATTTTCAAATAAATTTTTTTTTTCAATGATTTTTTTTTTAGACTAATACTAACCGATGAGATAATTGGTAATGTTACTTTAAACCTTGGGAAGGGGATTGTAATTTATAAAATGTGAGGGGTGTCAATGTAATTTACCCAATGAGGTCAAAATTGATATTTAAAAAAATTAAATTACTGACATCAGCAAAATCTGTTAGTTGACTTAACAGTCAACTAACTGAGGGAGTAATATATAATGAAACTTTAAATCTCAAGGAGAAAAATATAATTTTCAAAAGGCGAAGGAGAGAAGTGTAATAAACATAAACTTCAGAGAGTATCAATGTAATTTACCCATTAATCAATTATGATTGTTGCAAATTATCACATGCAAGATGGGTTGCTTTTAGGTCCCCCCCAATTTTATTGGTTTTTTTTTTTCTAAGGACAAATTTAATTGGTTGATAATTCTTAACTCTTGATTATGTATCAGTAAGCTATGAGCAATTATCCAGCATCATTAGTGACATTATTCCAACAATATTTCAGATCATGCATTTATACAAGACCCATAACTATATAAACTGGACTCAGATTTGGTTACAGATTTTGTTAGGGGAATTTCCCAATGACACTCATAAATAATTGGAAAGGGTCTACATCCTGTAGTTGGATAATTTAAATTACTTGGAAAGGGACTAGATCTTGCATTTATACAGGTTTGGTCTTGCTCATTTCGGATTTATTTTAATAATTTAAATTATTCATTTTGTAATATTTGCTAAACAAATTATTGATACCAAAAAAAAAGGTTGATTGGATATTAAGAGTTATTTGATCAGATCATATTTACTTGAACAATAATTAACAAATAATATGATTTTGTAAATGGTCTTTCTATTTTTTTCTTCCCATACAAATGAGATATCTGATAAACTTGATTTTTTATATGAATAATATGCTCAGAAAGCAATCCAAACTGAATGGTTCAATCACTGAGATGATATCCATTATGGGTCCATAGAATAAATTGGCCGGTCTAGTTGCTTCTCTCTCCAACTGGAGAGAAGCCTGACTCAATTAGAAAATACTTAAAATCTTAAAACATTACCTTTAAATTTTTTATGAGGTGGGTTGCTCCATGTCATGCCAATTTTTGATTTGTTTAAGAATCGGCTAACTAATATTTAATTTCTGTCCATTTTGGAGTCTCTAGCTTTACTTTGAATAATTTTTGGATAAGTTATTGGTTCATAATTTATGTGTTACCTATTTCATGTTGGGAAATTCTATTTCCATACACTTGATTAGCTTAGTGCACATTCTTTCTCAATACACACACCTATTAATTTATTTATTGATTAATTTTCTCAATTATTGTACACACACCACTTAATTCTCATTTCCACACACTTTTGCTTTATCCAACTTTCACATTTGCAGAGCCACCCACAATGAAACCAGTAACTCTCACAGTCACTGCCACTGCCACTGCCATTGCTACTGCTATGGCTCGAGTTCCCCAAGCTTCACGAAGATCACTTCTCTCTTCTTGCAGAACCCTAAAGCCTCAGTTTCTACAACATCAATTTTTTCACCAATCAAAGAGAGATATGCCCAATTTTTTTGCCCAATCCCAGACCCAAATGTCGACCGACAACCCTCAAAAATCACCCTTTGAGTCCAACATCATCAAGATACTCTGCAATGAAATCCAATACCAATCTGAATACGCCCCTCCTGCTTGGTAACCTTTCTCTCTTTTGTTTGGTTCTAAAGAAAGTAGAATGAAAAGAAGAAAAAATTTAGAAGATTTATGGTTTTGAGGATCCAATGTTTCTTTTTTTGTTTTCTAATTTTGGGTTTCTAAATGTTCTTATTAATTTGGATTCTTTATCTATATTTTGTTATTTTGCATAAAAATGAAGGAATTGGAAAATAATACAATGGTTCATAGTGAATTGATTTTACATTCCTCAGCCAGTTAAATAGTAAATTGAATATGTTATAGGGACATGTTTGGTGGGTTAAGAAATGAAAAGATAAGGAAATTTTGAAAAAAACAAATAGAATTTGATCTTAGATAATGCGAATTTATGTTGTAATTTAATGAAAATCTTGACTCCACTTATTTAAAATGACAACAATGGAAAAATTAGAATTTATTTATTTTTTAACTCAAAAGGTACATATTGAAATTTTTTTTTGTCCTTAAAAGATGTGTATAGAAATTTTTTTCATATAATATTATGAGTGTTGTTGAATGTCTAATTTGTTTCGTTTTTAAATCCTAAATTTGTTGTAGTGAGATATAATTGTCATTAAATTAAAATTTTATTAAGTATATACCCTAAATTAATTAAATGTGTGAAAGTAGAATTTCTCTTTCATGTTGCACCCATCTTCCGTAAGGAGCACAGATCATTGATGAAAGTGTGAAAATTCTCAAAAAGAATGCAATATATTATGCGTTGTGTTGTGAGAGAGTGAAGGTGAACCCTACCACAACACCCTTCCCCACTCTCTTTACCTATCTATCATTCTGTAAAAGCCTGTTCAACAGATTATGTACTACTCTATGGTAGAGTGGTCCTCCTCAACCCCCCTCCTCAACTATATGGACAAAGATCTCTCTCTCTCTCTCTCTCTCTCTCTCTCTCTCATTCTCATCCAGCCTTTTGTTATAAGTAAATGTGATCTCTTTAGTTTCTTCATCCAAACTTTGTTTAGTAGGATTTGATATCTCTCTCTCTCTCTCTCTCTCTGTGAATCATTCACAATGCAAGTATGTGAGAGATCTAAGAGAGAGGAAGTGAAAACAGTAAGTCCTGTCATGCTTTTCCACAGCTTTCTTGAACTTCTTCCATATATTTCTTTTCTTTTTCTTCTTTTTATTTAAATTTGGGCGTGTATAGAAGTTCAAGAAACCTGTGGGAGAAAATGGCAAGTCTAGGACTTTTGTCAACCCCTTGATCTTCTCAGGTAATATTTGGTTTGTTGGAATAATTATTAGGAATTGAAATAAAATAGTTATTCATTTCTTGATGACCACTTTATTTTCATTTATTCAATGTAATTGTTGTAATTAGTGAAATAATTCAAACCCATTTATCACTATTTTTTTTCCTAGTGAATTTAATCTTTTTTTTTTTGCTTGTACGTTTGTTTAGGTTTGATATATTTACTGTTTTGTTTACCATGTTGAATTCATGTTGATTGTCATAATCATCTATATATCTATACCTTTATTTATTGATTTTCCCCCCCTTGAATTATGAAAACAGAAAATAACAAATTGCAGGTTTATTTAAAATGTGAATCTCATGTTTAATTATTGTTTTTTTGATAATATTTTCAGGATTCTTTCATGTGATTAGTCTTTAATTCTGTGGAGCTAACAGAAGTATGAAAATGTGTTGTGTTTGAATATTTGATTTGTGAAGTAAAAAGAAAAATGAGAGGCAAAAGTGAATGAACCTTGTTGAATACTCATCTGAAATTAATTATTATTATTTTTTTTTTGAGAAATGTTAGTAATCATAAATTTTTTTTCATGAAAATGATCATGAAAAATTTGTGACTCTTAGATTATCTTGATTAGTGTGTGGTGCTTTATTTTAAATGTAATCCACAGGTCACAAATCTTTCATGATCATTTTCATGAAAAACTTTTCATGATACCTAGCATTGCTGATTTTTTTTTTTCACTAAATTTTATTTGGTCGAAAACTTTTCTAGTTGGCTATGTATGCAGGTCATGGTTTAAAACTGTAGTGTTGGAAGAGACATGGTGGTATCGTATTGGGAGTATTGGTATCAATGCCAACATAACAATATCAAAATTTGTGAGTATTTAAAATTATTAATCGCAAAAAAGAGTTTTTATTTTTTTGTTGACGATTTTAGTAGATGTGTTGAATTCTTCTTGGAGTAACTCAGGTCCTGTATTGATAAAAGGGTCTCTCATATCATCTTATGTTTTTGGGAGCAATCTAGTTTTTGTCATGTTAATAAAACTTTCCTTATGCTAAAAAAAATTAAAAACTATGAACCTATGAAGAGCCGACATGAAGATATTTTTATTACTTTTTGTGACCCATCCCAACATATTAACAAACAAACATCTTCACTTTTCCTCCCCATCACCAATAATGATATTTCTTGTTGGTTTTCCATTTCTTTCTTCTTTTCAAAACTTCTTTTTTTTTTAAATGAAAATTTTATAATCTCAATGAGGATAACACCTAAAGTCTCGAGTTTAAATTTCTTAAAAGATTACCGAAAGTTTGATTGATCATTAACTTTAAAGTCTTCATGAATTAATTCTTGATTGCTCAAATATATGGGAATTCGAGTTCAATTGGATTTAAGTTGAGTCGGTTGGGATAGGCAATGAGACATGCACTTCATAACTATATAATTTTCTTAAAAGATTGTTTGTATTATTTGGAATAATCAAAATCATATTTTCTCCACAAGAATGGTTAGATGCACACTTCATGACTATACATTTATATTTTCATTTTGAATTTGGTTTCTCTCAAATTGATTAGACAATCTGGTCCAAAAACCTCTTTTACAATTTTTGGATTGAACTCTCGAATCAACTGGAGAGAAGTCCAACTCTTTCATTTTCTCTATTTTTATTTTTTGTGTTTTTTAAAAAAATGGAGAGTTTAAGAGTTTAGGTGTGTATCTAATTTTTTCCCTCCTAAACATACATTAATATGTACTAACACTACTAAAAACAAGGCCTTTTGAGTCGGTTTTTTTGAGTCGGCAAATTTTACCGTCGCAAAAGGTAGTCTTTTTGAGACGGCACAGAGTTACCGACGCAAATACTATACCTTTTGAGTCGGCACCGTTGGCCGACACAAAAAACTAATATTTGATAGCATTATTTGAGTCGGTAGTATTTACCGACTCAAAAGATAGACTTTTTGCGTCGGTATATACTTTTTGAGTCGGCAAATTTGTGCCGACACAAAAAATTACATCTTTTTGTGTCGGCAACAGATGCCGTAGCAAAAAATATATTTTATAACCAAGATATATATATTTACTTGATTATATTTAATACTCATTTCGATATTAAAAATAATAGTTAAATTAAAAGAGAATTAGTAATATAAAACTAAAAGTGATTCTAATTATTTTATTTTATTTTATTTTTATTTTTATTTTTATTTTTATTTGGATAATAAAAATATGTAGAAATAGAATTATACAAAATTTATTTAAAAGATTAAATATAAATATGTTGTGATTGGATTAAGAAGAAAATAGTGTATATAGGCATAAAAAATTTAAATTAAATAATTTAATGTTAAATAAAAAATAATTTAATGTTAAATAAATAATTTAATATAGGCATAAAAAATTTAATGTTAAATAAATAATTTAATGTTAAATAAATAAAAGATTAAATAAAAAATAATTTAATGCTAAATAAATAAAAGATTAAATAAAAAATAATTTAATGTTAAATAAATAATTTAATATAGGCATAAAAAATTTAAATTAAATAATTTAATGTTAAATAAATAATTTAATGATAATAAATAATTTAATGTTAAATAAAAAATTAAATATAAATTAATATTAAGACATCAATCAGATCGATAAAAAATAAAAATAAAAATAAAAAAATAAATTTAATTTGTGCGATACATGTAATTAAGCACATTCTGCTTTATTTATTTGTATATCAAGATAATTTTTTCGAATATCATAATAATGAAATTATAATTATATGTATAGATATTTATAGATATACTTTTATATTAAAATTGAGTGTATATACTATAAATAATAAATATGTCAATTAATAACGGAAAGAGGTAGAGTGGCGAAGTGGATTTAGAGTGACGAGTTTGGGTCCGGTCAAAGCTTCCAAATGGTTGTGGGTTCGAAACTTGGGAGGGGAGGCGCCTATAAGAAAATTATGGGTTAAATTTCTTAAAACATTGAACCACTTTTTGAGTCGGCACGATGCCGTCACAAAAAAATAAAACCTTTTGCGTCGGCAGATTGCCGACTCAAAAACATTTGCGACCCCACCAATTTCGACCCTTGAGTTGCCGTCGAAACGCCGTCGCAAAAACCTTTTTGTGTCGGCAAATGTACTATTTGCGACGGCACTCTGCCGACTCAAAAGGCCCTGTTTTTAGTAGTGTAATTAGGTATTGTTTTATTTTGCAAAAGTAGTTATATATTGGAAGAAAAATGATGCAGACCACTAATTCGTGGTTGCTCTAATTATGTGGCAGTAGATCCTACTCATTGCCACATGTATTTTGTGTATTAGTTTTGTTTTGTTTTTGTTTTTTTTTTGCTTTCCACATCATTAGTGGTAGTGTTAGTGGTAAGAATTTAGTGATCTGTTGCATTGTTGTATATTGGAATACAACTTTTTAGGTACCATTTGGAAATGTACTAGTTTATTATTTTTTTGTTTATAGAAAATATTAAATATGTTCATGTTTATTTTTGAAAAAAAAATAAAAAATCGTACACATATTTTTAAAATTTTGTTTTGGAAATAAGTAAGAAAAGTGGTCGAAAGTGGTTGTTGATTATCAGAGATGGTGGCCAAAGGCACTTTTCAACGAGAGGTAATGGTTGCAGGTGGTTACTACTAAATTATTAATAGGAGGTAGTAATTTGTTGCCGAAGATGGTTGTTTTCATGGGAGGCAATTGTTGTTTATGGAAGACAGGTGACGGTCGCTAGTGCTAGTGATGGTGATGAGAGGTGGGTGGCAATTGAAATGGGTAGGACTAAGAAGGAATGAAAAATTAATTTCTAAACAAATTAAACTAATTTATTTAAGTTACAAGAATTTAATATACAACCGTGCTGGACCCCCAGTGGGGGGTGACCCCAGCACCCGCAGCTCCACATGTCTTGCTGTGAGAGCAAGACTGAAAAAAAAAAAAAAAAAAAGAGAAAAAAAATTATGAGTCAATCAAAAACCACCGGTGGTTTGGGGCATTTTCCTTTAACATATTGTGTAAACTATTTACAATCATTTGAAAATGAAAACAGATGGCACATAAGTCTAGTTTACACTTTCTGAATTTTTTATAAATATAAACAACAAATTATAAAGATGAACGTTACCAAACATGCTTTAATATTTCTTAAAACGTGGGCAATTTTTTTTTTTTTTTAAATTCAAAGAAAAATTTTATAAAGACTTCCCCAAACATGTTTTCCCTATTTTCTAAAAAAATGAAAACTAATACATGAGAATAATTCGTGAACCCCATTAAAATCATATTTGATTGTGATAAAATGACACAATTAAGAATAACAATTTCATAGGATTAAAAATATTAATAATTTCATAAGATTAAAACAATTTCATAATTAAAATTATTTGATTGTGATATTAGCATTCCGACAGAGAGTTGGGATTCTAATCCAATCTCATGAGATTGAAGGTAGAAATGCTATTTTGCTCTTAATTTAAAAGTAACAAAGTCACGTTTTATATGAGGGTAAATTACATTAAATCCTTTTAAATTATGACTTATTTGCATTTTGCCTTCTTGAACTTCAAAACTCAGCAGTTAACCACTTTAAAATATTTTTTTTTGTTCCAGTTAACCCCTTTTGCTAGAGATTTACACAAAATCAAATTATATGTAAAGCACATGACACATTTATTGAAGTTTTTAGTATAATAATGCCTTTATTTGATTATCTCATTTGCACTTTGTTACTAAGATAGGATCACTAGATAATGATATATTATTGTCCTAAAAAATAATATAATGGGCATTATTGTTCAAAAAAATTAACATGACCTAATTCTGTTTAAATTTTGAGAGAGAATGTTAACTGAAATTGTTAAGTATAACAAGATAATAATTCGAGATAATTAACTATTGCGTTTTGAAATTTACAAAAACAAAATATAAATGAGTTATAGTTTAATGAGATTTACTTAAATTTATTATAATTTACCTTTATATAGAAAATACCTTTAGGTTAATTTCATAAATTTAAAAATAAAGTCATAAATTTTGTAGAATGACAACAAAGTCCCTATTTTGTACTGTGAACTATTGCAATTTGCTTGGTGACACACAGAGTGCTGAGTGGACCAGCATGGACAGCAAGTATTTAACGTGCTTTGATTGCAGAACTCAACAGAGTAGTTTCTTAGAACCTCAATCAACAATGAAATAGTGAAAAATGTGTGTTAAAATGTGAATTATATGATAAAAAATAATAAAAATATGACTTACTTTTGTGTGTTAAGATTTATTAATTTTGTATGTGTAATATTGTAATAAAATGTTAAGACGTATGTTTAAAGTATATGTTAAATAAAAGTAATGTATTAAAATATATATAAATAAAAAATTATAAAAAGTACAAGCATGAGTCCTCTTCTGTACAATCATAAATTCTCTCAATCTCTCTTCCCTAACTCATTAGTTGGCTAGTCACAGATAGTGTACACTAAGGGTGTGTTTGATTGAACGGACTGAATAAAGGAGATTATAATTCATCGAACTATTAGTTCTGGGATATATTGTCCCGAGATTATTTGGTTGGACTAAATTTGTATCTTATGTTTGTTCAGTCATGGGATTAAAAGTCTGAATTAGATTATTCTATTGAATTCCATGTTTGTTTGGGATATTATCGAGAAAGATAAATGTTCAAAAGACTATTTTACCCTTGTAATTTATAATTTTTATTTAATATATAATTTTAAATTTGTAATCTATAATTTATAATTTAACAATACTAAAAAAATTTAATTTATAAGGCCATAATTTTTAATTTATTATTTTCAATTAAATTAAATTTATAATTTATATTTTTTATTTAATATATAATTTTAAATTAACAAAAATAAAAAAATAATTTTATTTAATATATAAATTAAATTTTCAACAACACTAAAAAAATTTAATTTATATGGCCATAATTTATAATTTATTATTTTTAAATAAATTTAATTTATAATTTATATTTTTTATTTAATATATAATTTTAAATTAACAACATTAAAAAAATAATTTTATTTAATATGTAAATTTAATTTTTTAAAACACTAAAAAAATTTAATTTATAAGGCCATAATTTTTAATTTATTATTTTTAATTAAATTTAATTGATAATTTATAATTTAAATTTTTTATTTAATATATAATTTTAAATTAACAACACTAAAAAAATAATTTATAAATGCTCAAAAGACTATTTTACCCTTTTCTAATTGTTTACTAAGTAATAGCATGGAGGGTAAAATGAACATTTCACAAAATAATCCCATGGGATACCAATCCCATAGTTTCTATCCCACCTCCCCCTATGGGATAGGATAGTCCCATATTTGTGGGACTAATAGTCCGGGGGGACTATTAGTCCGGAGCAAAAATTTTCAAACAAACAATGGACTATTAGTCCGGTGGGACTAATAGCCCAATCCCACACCCTTATCCCTCAAAACAAACATGTTCTAATAGGTAACAATGGAATGTTTTGAAAAGATGGATAAAAATTAAAATTTTAAATTTTAATTAAATTTTTAAATTTTTTTAGAAAGTCATTTGAGAAGTTAGTAAAATGTTACTTTTTAACCTTTTTTGCTTAATAATTATTTATGCTATCACATCATAATCAAATTACCCAAATATCCCCCACCCAATTTAGAAAATTTACATTTTCACACATATGGATCATTTTGCAATTGGAGGTTATAGCTGTAAAAATAATTTTGATGCCAATAAAACAACTTCTAACTTTTTTTCCAAATTACAAAAGGTAACTTTTATCTTTATTTTTAAATTGCCCCAATGTTAATGTACACTTTAACGCCTCCTTGTGGTTTCATTGTGAAGACAAAAGTGAAAATGACTGGCTTTGAATTTTACCATTTGACAATAATGAGTGGACGAACTTGTCCATTGTTGGTGCTCTTACACTTTACACTTACAATCACAGATCAGTTAGCTAGTTAGTTCTCTTTCAATCCAGTTAATTACTTGCAAAAAAACTCATTCTAAATATTTTTATTACTCTGATGGGTCAATATAGTAGATTAAAAATGGACTGAGGTTGCTGCTGTGCCTTATGACACAGCAGCCCTTCTGGAGGTTCCGTAGAGGTATTTTTTGATTATATTTTGATGATTTGAATCGTTCATATTATAAGATTTGTCGAGTATATTATTCACATAAAAAAATTAAATTAATTGGACATTTGTAACTCTATGATCAAGTCCTAATTGTTTAAAAAAATTATTAAAATTATGTTAACCATTTATTTTTTGAAAAACAAATGTGCTCTTATTATGAAGCTATAAATGTCCAATTTACTTTATTTTTTGTATGAATGATTTATTCGACGAACCTTACAATATGAACGGTTTGGATTATCGAAAAAGACTTGAGACACGCCCCCATTAGACCTCAAAACAGCCTGCTTGTGCAACAGAAATCATTACAATTTAAAAATTAAAGGGGGAGAATTACAATTTAAGAAAAATTAAACCTAAAAAAGGGCAAATCAATATAATTTAAAATTAATTAACAGATAATGGCCTATTTTGATAACACGGTTAAAAGTCAATTTTTTGACTTTTTTATATCACACCACCTCTCTTAATTTTTTTATACATTTTTTAAAAAAAAATTTAAAAGGCAACTTTTAACCTATAGATACTCATTGTACTAATAATTTATATCAATAATTTTTTTAAAAAAATAATAAATAAATATAGACATATGTAAAAGGTGTGACGAGTTGTGAATGAATTACTATTGGGCTAGATCTAGATTTGTTGGTGCACAATTTTTGTTGTATATTACAAAAAGTTTTAGAATGCATCATGAATTTAAGTAGGTACTAATTTTAAAAACAAATGAAAAGTATGAGTGAAATGTGAATTAAATATAATTTTATTTTATTTTTTCTTTTGGAGAAATCACTCTACAGTGAAATCAAAAAGAATATATATATATATATATAAATATGGAGAAATATAAGTAAGACTTGCATCCTTAAACTATCTCCAACGTTGCACCAGATGCGGCAATAAATTTGAATTTGATGAAAAAAGTCACCTTTTTTGTCTCCAATGGTTTTACCAGAGTGATATTAAACTGAGAATGAATAAACAATTTCATCAAACTGAGGACGCGCTTGAGATTTTACCAGTTCACTGTTTGTTAATGTTGGAGTGGGCCCACCGGTCAATCGGCCGGACATCCGGCTGGTTGACCAACCGGTCGACCGGCTCATGCAAAAATTGGCTGTGAACTAGTTCAAATGGTTCCAAAAAAAAATTAAACCGGTCGACCGCAGATGTCCCCTTTCCATTTGATGCGTACCACAGTAACTATAACCATTAGAGCTACGCATATCAGATCAAGAAAATCAAATTTTTTTTACTCAGATTTAGTGAAAATTTTACTAAATCATTGGAGATACTTTTACAAGTTTTCATTTGCACGCATCTTGCCACAAAATAAGTTGCACCCTCCATAATTTAGCAATTTTTTTTCTCATCCAATGACAAGTAAATCTCCCTCTTCTTCTCAATTATGTGATTCAAATATAATTTTTAAGTGGTGTTTTAAAAAGTTGGTAAAAAGTTAATTATTTGATTTTTTTTAATGATTTTTTTGGTTTTTTTTGTGTAAAAAAAAATAAAGAGATGATTTAGGAATAATTTAAGATGATCTAAATAAATACACTTTTTTTGTACCATCACTGAAAAAAAAAAAAAAAAATTGTTTGGAAGTCAGTGAAGTGAAGGGGGCAGAGAAACGCTGATTCTGATATCTCATCTGCTGTCTGTTTCTCTGTGTGCATGTTTCTGTACTATACAATTCAGACATTTTTTACTATGCCTTATTGTTTGTTTGAGTGGTTTTCTATGTGTAAGAGAGAGAGAGAGATTTTGTTTAGAGTGGTTTTCTATGTGTGCGTGAGAGAGAGAGAAACAGCATGAAAATTACAAGGTCTCAATCAAGCTGCAGTTTATTTGTTTGAGTGGTTTTCCATGTGTAAGAGAGAGAGGGAGAGAGGGAGAGAGAGAGAGAGGGTAAAACAGCATGAAAATTACAAGGTCTCAATCAAGTTGCAGTGTATACACTCTTACCAAACCGAAGATCACGACAGCTAGTACAATGAAAAGTTTAAATGTTTTGGGTAAATTACACTCACACCCTCTAAAATTTAATCTAATTACATTCTATCTCTTAATATTTTGAAAATTATATTTTAATCCTTATAATTCATAGTCTCATTTCACAAGCCCTTACTTATATAAAAGATAACTACTCCTAATAGAAAACATAGGAAATTACATTGGGAAAAAAAAAGTAAAGCAAAATAAAGGAAGAAAAAAAAAAGAAGAAGAAATAAAGCAAAGTAAGAGAAGAGAGAGTGTATGAGTTTAATGTCTTTATTTTATTGAAATAATTACAATGACAGGGGAGTTAGTGTAAGGTCCCAAATGTCAGAAAGTAATATGTATTAAACCTAAACCTCATGAGGTGTAAGTGTAATTTGCCCAATGTTTTTTATTTTATTTTATTCTATTTTTAAATTTTTAAGATAAATTATAAATATATATATATATATCTTAAAATTTGTCAAACATACAAATTCTCCTTACAGATATGATATAGACCACTAGTAGAGCTATAACAACCCAGATTTTTAATTATGCTATAAAATTTATACTAATATTATTTAATCTCAGTTAAGAAAATATATAATTTATTATATATTATTATGCGTAATTTTATAAAATAATATAATTATTAAAAATTTAGGGATCAAAATATAAATAATAATATATATAATATAAATAATAAGTGTGGTACTAAAATAAATAATTAATTTTTCATTAGTATATGATAAAGTGTAATTTAATTAAAAATTAATTTATTTATATAATTATATTAAAATATTGAATCAAAAGATAATTATCTTAAATATCTATTAAAGATAAAAATGAATCTATATAATTATAAATTAAATCTGAGCGAAGGGACGTTTAAGCCACGTGGAAGCCACGCACTCGTCAATCCTCCCAATAAAAGGAGGAGACGTTCAGTGGGGAGGAGGAAAAAAAAGAAAGAAAGGAAAAGAGAAAAGAAATAAGAAAAGAAAAGAGAAAGAAAAGAAAAGAAAGAGAGAAAAAGAAGGAAGAAATAATGGAAAGTGAAAGGGTCTTTGGTAATGGAAATGAAGAGTAAGATATTAAAATTAAGGTGAGTTATATTATATCTTGAGTCACCAAAATATATTTTACGTATATTTTGACTTACCAAAATCTGTTTTATACAAGTTATGTTTTATTAGTATATTAATAAAAGTTATGTTTTATAAAGATTTCAGTTATGTGGTTTTATATCTGAACCCTATTTGCTTAAAAGGAAACTCATGGATATATTTGTTTATATTTTAAAGAATATTTGGTTATGATCTTATATACAATTATGTTTTATAAGTACCACCACGGGTGTCCCACGGCTTGGGGGACTTGAATAATCATTGGCCTCTGTTTGACCACTTTGTGGTCCTCTGTTTGTCATGGATCCATTGACCTCTGTTTTGTGGGGACCAAAGTGCTGTGCGGAGCTAAGTGCTACACTATTGTGGAAGCCACCTCTAGAATCCGTACGAGCCACCTCCTGAATCCGTATCTCTGTTCTGTGCGGAGCAAAGTGCTGTGCGGAACTAAGTGCTACACTATTGTGGGAGCCACCTTTAGAATCTGTACGAGCCACCTCTTGAATCCGTATCTCTATTCTGATTGTCACTTCTGTGACCTCTGTTCTGTACCGTGGTTATGGTTATATATTATATAATATCTGTATTTTAATTTCTGCTACTTAAATGATTTGTTTATGTAAATGTTTTGGCTTAACTAACGATCCATGATTATTTTGTGTCCCTTATACTCTTGGTATAATATTTTCTCACTCTGCCATGTACTTATAATTGTTTACCAATTTTCAGGAAATAATGCAATTCAGAAATAGCTTTTGGAAAGTCTTAGATGGGGGGCTGCGGAATAGAAGCACACACTACTTTTATGATATTTTTCTATGTAAATATCGACCTTTTTAGTCAATATAATTTTGTAATAAAAATAGAAACTCCAATGATTATTTTGGTACCCTCATTTAAATATTTCTTCTGCTTGCGTTTATTTATTTGTTTATGAATTGGCCGGAGGTAACCTCAGTTACTGGCCATTACGATGCTTAACTCTTGGGTACGGAAAACGGGTCGTGACAAGTGGTATCAGAGCAATGGTTTATATATAAAAAAAATCATCATTGGAGAACAGGATACATGCACATTTAAGAAGTAGAATAGCGGGTAATTAATACCTAAAAATTATATTTTGTTCGTCAATTTAATTATATTATAATTTTATATGATTATATATATATAATAAATTTTTTTAGTGTGCCTAATTTGTGAAGGATATTAGATATAATTTATATTTGTTCTAATAAAAGAAGGACAAGAAAAGAAGGATGTCGAGCTCAAGCACTCACAAAAATTATAATATAATTAAATATATATATATATATATAATTTTCAGTTCAGTATTGAAAAAAAAAATTATTTATTTGATTTTTTTTTTTAAAAAAGTGAGTTCAAATTTTAAAGATATTCTTTTTGAAACAATTTCTCATTAATGAAAAGTTCATCTCAAATTTTTCAATTCTTGCATATAATTCTGTCATTGTGTTCTTATTTTATTTATTTTTATCGTAAATAAAAAGAGTGAAATTTTTTTTTTAAAGTCACCCATTATTTCTCATTTCGGCCCAAACTAATTTTTGACAACTAGACAGTGAGTTATTTTTGGTAAAGTTTTTTTTGAGATACTATTTTCTATCAGATTAATCATCTAATATATGTTTATCAGAGTGCGCAGCGGATAGCTTACACCCATGACAAATTTCGAGGACGAAATTTTAAAAGGGGGGAAGATTGTAACAACCCAAATTTTTAATTATGCTATAGAATTTATACTAATATTATTTAATCTCAGTTAAAAAAATATATAATTTATTATATATTATTATGCGTAATTTTATAAAATAATATAATTATTAAAAATTTAGGAATTAAAATATAAATAATAATAATATAGATAATATAAATAATAATAATAATAGGTGTGGTACTAAAATAAATAATTAATTTTTCATTGGTATATAATAAAGTGTAATTTAATTAAAAATTAATTAATTTATATAATTATATTAAAATATTGAGTTAAAAAATAATTATCTTAAATATCTATTAAAGATAAGAATGAATCTATATAATTATAAATTAAATCTGAACGAAGCGACGTTTGAGCCTCGTGGAAGCCACGCACTCGTCAATTCTCTCTATAAAAGGAGGAGACGTTCAGTGAAGAGGAGGAAAAAAAAGAAAGAAAGGAAAAGAGAAAATAAAGAAGAAAAGAAAGAGAGAAAAAGAAGGAAGAAATAATGGAAAGTGAAAGGGTCTTTGGTAGTGGAAATGAAGAGTAAGGTATTAAAGTTAAGATGAGTTATATTATATTTTGAGTCACCAAAATATATTTTATGTATGTTTTGATTTACAAAAATCTATTTTATACAAGTTATGTTTTATTAGTATATTAATAAAAGTTATGTTTTATAAAAATTTCAGTTATGTGGTTTTATATCTGAACCCTATTTGCTTAAAAGGAAACCCATGGATATATTTGTTTATATTTTAAAAAATATTTGGTTATGACCTTATATACAATTATGTTTTATAAATACCACTACGGGAGTCCCACGCCTTGGGGGACTTAAATAACCATTGCCCTCTGTTTGACCACTTTGTGGTCCTCTGTTTGTCATGGATCCATTGACCTCTGTTTTATGCAGACTAAAGTGCTGTGCGGAGCTAAGTGCTACACTATTGTGGGAGCCACCTCTAAAATCCGTACGAGCCACCTCTTGAATCCGTACCTCTGTTCTGTGCGGAGTAAAGTGCTGTGCGAAACTAAGTGCTACACTATTGTGGGAGCCACCTTTAGAATCCGTACGAGCCACCTCTTGAATCCGTACCTCTGTTCTGATTGTTACTTCTATGACCTCTGTTCTTTTCTGTTCTGTACCGTAGTTATGGTTATATATTATATAATATCTGTATTTCAGTTTCTGCTACTTAAATGATTTGTTTATGTAAATGTTTTGACCTAACTAACGATCCATGGTTATTTCGTGTCCCTTATACTCTTGGTATAATATTTCTCACTCTGCCATGTACTTATAGTTGTTTACCAATTTTCAAGAAATAATGCAATTCAGAAATAGCTTTTGAGAAGTCTTAGATGCGGGGCTGCAGAATAGAAATACACACCACTTTTATGATATTTTTCTTTGTAAATATCGACCTTTTTTGTCAAATAATTTTGTAATAAAAATAGAAACTCCAATGATTATTTTGGTACCCTCATTTAAATATTTCTTCTGCTTGCGTTTATTTATTTGTTTATGAATTGGCTGGAGGTAACCTCAGTTACTAGCCATCACGATACTTAACCCTTAGGTACGGAGAGCGGGTCGTGACAAGAGCTGCTCTAAAAGCAGTTCTACTGAGCTGAATTGGCATGCACCAAAAATAAAAAGAAAGGAAAAAAACAAAACACAAAGAAAAAAAAGATAAATTAATGCTCTTTTAGTACTCTAAACCATTTTTCATTCTCCTTATGCATTTTGAATATTATAAATACTCTATTGTCAAAAAAAATTTATTGTAACTAACCAAACATAAAATAATAAAATTACCAAAAAACCTTTAATACAAAATAAAACTATCATCTCATTTTCATCTACTCACAAACAAGTTCCTCTTTCTACACTATTATAATATTTTCTAACCTTCTTCGGCGATATACCAAATGCCTTCTTCGGCAATAATGATAGTGGTGTTGATTGAGAGTGTGAGAGAGTGATGCAATGATTTGGTAAAGTGGTGTTACTAATTGAGAGAATATGAGAAATAATGAACGTGAGATATGAAAAAAGAAAAATTAAAAGTGTTTAAGTTCATAAAAGTAATATAGATATTTTTGGAAAAAAAAAATATGTTGTTTACGTTATACACTTTATTAGTTTGACTTAACAGTTGATTAACGTAATGGACCATTTGTTATGTGATTGGAAATGTCAACGGGTATGATATAATTTTTCAAACGTGAGAAAAAATTTATATTTTTAATAATCTCAGAAAATGTATTTGTAATCTATCTTTTTATTTTTAATGTTACATATAATTCAATTTCTTATATCATTTTCTTATTTCAAGACATAAATCAATATGTCTCGTATGGATTTATAAATGTAAATTTAATTATTTTGTATATAGGAATAAAAAAAAAGTAAAAAACAAAATTATATGTAGTATTATTATCACTAGTAGATAGTACATGTGATGTATATGCAATTTAAGTAAGAATAAAAAAAAATAATATTGAAACTAATATTATAATGTGTATTTAGTTTAAGTGATATGAGTTTTTCTATTTTAAATCCATGATAACGGGTTCAAGCCTTACTCACCTTTTCTGTAACATTTTTGTAAAAAATAAAAAATACGGTCTCGTAACATAAAGAAAGCGAAAATTTCATTATACCAATTGAGATCTACATTTAACAATAATATAGATTATTTTTAAAACACAATAGGTGAAAAACAAGCGCATCACGATTCACAAGCAAGTTGTTGTCTATGGCTCCACAACACACTAGATTATAAAAGTAGTGGATTTTAGGATATGGTATGGCCCTTAATCGAACAAAACAGTCTGGTTGGTGCACTGTGAATTATTTTAATTATCTATTTTGTTAATTTTAATTATTTTTTTTGTTAACGTTGTTGAGCAAATCATACATGATTTTAGAACAATTCATAAAATATTAGATTTTAGGCTGAATTATACTTTACATATTTGTGCTTTGTATTAAATTTTAGTTTGATTTCACATTATTCGATTATAATAATTAATTTCTTATACTTTCGATTAAATTACAATATATAATCATTAATTATTCATTAATGGGTGTTTTGTGTTTGTTTATTTATTTGGTGAATTTTTTTTGGACTTATTTTCTTTTTTAGTGATTTTTTTAATAAAATTAAAAAAAAATTTAAACTTCCAGATTCAGTTGGATGAGATGAATTGAAAAATTAAAATATTTTTTTTAAAAAAAATTCAAATTTTTTTAGAAAAGACAAAAATAAGCAAAAGAATAGTAAATTTTTTTGGACTTATTTTGACTTCTTATATTTTTTATAGAATTTTTAAAAAAAATTATTTTTTAGATTCGTCTAGAGGATAAACTGGAAAAGTAAATTTTTTTTGATATAACTTTAGGGCTCGTTTCGGAATTAACTTTTTTAGTAGCTTTTAACAAAAAAGATGTAAAAAAAATAGAAAAAATAATTTAACAACTTAATAATTTTTTAACTTTTTGGTTGAAACTCCACTTCTCAAGCAAGATCTTACTTTGGTGTTAAATTATCCAACTGAAATTATCATGTAACTTTCACATAAAGGCAAAATCGATAATTTTGAAGCCAAGGCATTTCTTGTTCCCTTCTAGTAACATTTCGACTTGAACTTCCAAACAGCCCCTAAAGAACCATGGAAATTAATTGGTTTAAACTACCACTCTTAGGTTAACAACCCTGGTTTCTTTCTGATGGAATTTTAAGGAGTGGTTTGAAATGTTCTAAATAAGTATATTTTTTAACTTTTTATGAAATATGAGTTGGATATAGGTTGAGTTTAAAGTAATGTTATAGAGAACTGATGTGACTTAAATAAGATAATGTGATAGAACCACTTATTCTCTAACTACTACAATTTTCACCCCAAGACTCAAATACATTTGCCCGCTCTTGTCAGCAGCCAACTTTGTCTGCTTTATCAATTTTTTATTTTTTGTGGGTAAATTACACTCATCTCCTGCTAGGTTTGGAGATAATAAAGATAATCTTAAACTTTTGATATGATTATACTTATCTCTTTTTTAAATGAGTTAAAGTGATTAAAACTAATGTAAATGATAAGTGAATATGAAAATAAATAAAAATAAATTATATACTTTAAAAAATATATGACAAAATCATTTTTTTTATTTAAACGATTAACGAATTACTGATAAAAAATAACCTAATTGTAATATGACTTATAACCTCATAGAAAGCCAGTGCAATTATATTAAAACTGCAAAACTAATTGTAAATTTTTTTGAACTTCAAGAGAGATGAGTGTAACTTACCGTTCTTTTGTTTGGTTTTTTCTCCCCTCTCTTTTTAGGGCAAAACACCAATAAATTCTAAATTTTAATTTGTTAAACCATTTGGTCCTGCCTTTTATTTTGTAGACTAATAAGTCCTATTTGAATGTTAAAAGCTCCCTATAGACTTTTTTTAGATTTCTCTCATTTCCGAATATCAACAACATTAATTACACCAACAACATTATCAACATCATCAAATATCAACTACATCACCAACGTCATAAAACATCATCAATAACATCAAACTTCAACTGCATCATCAAATATCATCATACATCAAACATCACCAGAGTCCTATTTTCAATAACTTCCTAAAATTCTTAAAGAATTCAAACTTCTTCATTGATTTACATGCAAATAAACAAAACTTCTCAGCTAAAACATTGGCATTCGCTTGACAAAACAAAACAGAGTCAATGGCCCTGTTTGGTAGAGCTGTGGCAAAGTACTTATAGTTTATGCCTAAACAGCTTATAGCTTATAACTATGGACATAAACTGATTTCTGACTTATAAATTAAGCATTTCCTGCCCCACTCAAAGAATAAGCTGATTTCTGACTTCCAAAAAGCTATAAGCTATAAGATAAACTAAACACATCAAAATAGCTTAAATTAAGCTGAAAGCTGAAATAAACAACTTTTAAGCTGTACCAAACAGGCACAATATAATCAATATGGAAATTAACACATACCCATTCCTCGAATGGCTGCTTTCCCCAAAACCCGATATCAAATCATTGAATTCCCGAGCATTCTTCTCCACTTTTATCAATTTCTTCCCCGAACCATTTGATCTCAACCCCATTCCACCAAAATCTCCTAACACATCATCAACTAGAGCACTCTGCTTCGATGGCGAAGCAATAGACCCAAACACATCATCATTATTACCCGAACCCAAGCTCTTGGACCTTGCAATACCTCCAAAGATATCATCATCATCATAATTATATACAGTTGACTTGACACCAAAATTATTAGAACCCTTAAAAATGGAATCCAAATCAAAACCATCACCACCAGCAGATGGCTTGGAAGTGTTAATAGGTCCACCAAATACATCGTCAAAACCATCAAAGTTACCAAAATTCTAATCTTTTTGAGTACGAGTGGATCGGAAAATTCCATCGACATCAAGATTGAAGGACCCATTAATGGAATTTGAATTATATACAGGGGAAGATTTGGAGTCGAACCCAGAATGGATTCCGAGATTTCAAGGGAATCCATTGTTGATTTTGTTTTATGATGTTGATGATCAACATCATAAAACACTCAGGACTAAATATAAAAAGGATTACATGGTTTACAAAAAAACACTCAAGACTAAATAGAACAACATTTCTCAAGATGGGATCTATAAGTAATTTTTCCCTCTTTGTAATCATTTTTCAGGTCATTTTCTTTCCAATTAAAATCTCACTCATTTTCCATCTCGAGTGCATCTTAACTATTAGGAGATATTCACCCAAAAAAACTATTAGGGGACTGTTAAGGAATATTTTTTTATTTTTTTATTGTCAACAAATAAAAAAATTGTAAATATTATGACAACGCTATCAAACTAGACATTCAACTTAAGAAAGTTTAATTTCCATTATTAAAAAAAAAACTTAATAAAGTCTAACACACAATATCACAGGAACAAAATCAAATAAAAAATTCAAATTAAGAAAGGAAAGAGAGTAGAGAACAGAGAGAATGTTATATTTGTCATTTTACATTTTACTCATATTTTATTATTTTCATATGTAATGTTATGAATTTTGATTTCCCATATTTCGTAATTAAAATTTTAATCTTTCATTTATATGTAATTATCCCCCTTTTATTTTTAAGATTAAGCTTGTATTTTTTTATTTTTTTTATTTTAACAAAAACAGCGTTAGTAGTTAAATTACAACATAAGTCAATATCTCTCTATATACTCAAATATAAAACCTTATCCTAATTCCTCCGTTTGGATTGAGGAGTTTGGTGAGAAAAAGAAAAAAAATGGGAATGATGAGATTTCTTATCACTTGTTTGGACGATTAAGGAGATGAGTAATTGTGAGAAATGAATTGAAATAGTGAGAAAATCACCAAACTTAAGTTTTGTTTCTTACTAAAAATAGTGAGACTTGATGAGAAATTAAAATTATTCTTTTAATCATAATCTATCCAAACAAGAATCTGAGAAACACAATTATTTTATTTATTTTTTTTTTTTTTCTCACCTAGTTAAAAAACTCTAATAATTTCTTTTATTTTCTCATCTCTCAATCCAAACAAAAGTGCATTCTTCATGATTACTTGGATTACAGCCTGTGTCTTTTAAGACTATGTTTGAATAATAAATTTAAAAAAAAATACAAAAATTAAGGCCTTGTTTGGCATAACTTATATAATCTATCGTTTTATCTTTTTATCTTTTTTCCATCACATCACCTCTCTACTTTTCTGCACATCTTTTCGTAAAAAGACAAAAAGTACACTTTTTTAGGACACCCCAAACCAACCCTAAATTTATATTTCATTCCGTATCTTTGCATTTCTTTTTTAAATTTTCAAATCTTTATTCAAAATTTATGATTCAAATACAATTTTAACTTCAATTAATTGTAATCCAAAACTAAAAAGGGCTAAAGCTCATAGCCATCACGAGCCCTAGGTCCATTGGGTTTCGTTTTCCAAGTTCAAGCCCATATTATCCTCTCCATCTTCCTCTCCAAAAATTCCAAACCCTCTCAAAATCAAAAATGTAAAATGTAAAAAACCCTAACTCTAAATTGGAGTTCCAGAGTCAGCCTAATCGTAAAATTGATCTTGATTCGGAGATCAGCGTTTCGAAGTAAGAGTTTTTATCTTAGATAAACCCATAATTAGACATGCATATTGTACTATTTCTTTACGTGCGTTTTGTGTTAATGTAAGATTTTAAATGTTGTACTGTAAATATTGATTTTCTTGTTTTTTTTGTTCAGGGTTTTCTTTGATATGTAATACATTCATCTAAGGTTAGGAATTTTAGTAGATGAATCTTTTAGGCAAATATTGAAGAAACCTCATATATTCTAGACACTGTTTTTGTTGTTTATTGCACAGTGTTGAATGTGTTGGTACTCTGGAAGAGAGTTTTCTATTAAAAAACAGTTTGTTTTAGATAAGATAATTCTTTCATTTGTTTCTCCGAGAATTCCAGCTTAATATGGGATTTCTCTACATGGATTCATAAAAATTTATTAGGGTTTTCATATCACTTGCTGGACTTTACACAAACTGAACTCTGCAAGAAAAAGAAATTTCCATTTTTGTAGATATGTTGATCACCAGAGAGTTTTGGCCAGCATTGCACTCCACCTAGTGTTGGGCTTTTTGCTCTGGCTGGTTTTTTTTTCCTTTCTTCTTTTTCCACCCAATTTAGTCTTCCTCTTCCAAGAGCATGCTTGTGCTGTGGAAGAGTTAAACTTGGGACTTATAGTTTTCATTGGAGTGTTAGTATAAGGAGTATAGTTATGGTTGGAGATTTGGAGAACACTTTTGTTGTAAAATTGAATTGCATTGGGATTATTTCATTTTTTAAACTGTTATTGTCTTAGATTGAGCCACCCTTTTATGCAAATAAACCTGAAAACAACACAGTATTTGTGTGCCAGCCTTTTACCCACAAGTAAAAATGTCGTTTCTTGATACTGTGTACTTCAACATTTCTGAGGAGACTTGCTATAATTTATAGTTGCACCTGTGCAGCCAGTGGGATTTTGGGTTATGGGACTAATGATGGACCTTTGAGTGTGGTGGAAGCATGGAATGCTGCTGAAAGAGGGAGCGATGGAAGATCCCCGTTCTGTCAATAGTCCAAGAAGGGTCCTCAGTCTCTCAAGGAAAAGCAGGGGAACTCTGTCCTTTCCAGAGCCTGATGACAACAAAGCTTCTGGGTTTGGTGTGTCCGGAGATCATGGTCCAAACCCTTCTGAAGTGTATGGCTTTGTTGGCGCCATCTCAACTGTTGTTGCTACTGGTATAATTTTTTCACGAATCATCATAGATTGCCGATGAATTGAGTTCCGGTACTTCTTTTGTGTAAATACACACACACACACACACACACATAAATTATAGACTATGCCTGCACCTATATGGATATGATTGTTTTGGGAGTGGTGAGGAATATTCTTATTAAGCACATTTAGATTGAAATCTGGCTGGCGAAAAAGCTTAGATATTTTATGATGTTTCTATGGAATTCATGCGTATATCCAATTTTACCGTTGATATTTCATGGAGCAGTCCTGCATACCTGAAATTTTAAGGGTGCTTGAACATTTTTGAATGACATAGAATATCTAGGAACAACATCTATGTAGATAATTTGATCAGCTAGAATTGTGTTATGCATTTGAAAAAAATGACAATGTATATAATGATTCCTTTTAAACTGACTTGTATTTCTTAGGCTTGGAAACCGTTTGTAATTTTGACGATTACTATAAATTCTAAAGTATCTTCATTTTAATGTATTTGATGCATTACCTTTTTTATTACAAGAAAAATAAAAAATAAAAAATCTATTTATGAGTTGATCCACTTCTCTAAAGGTTCACATGGTGTGCAATTGGTTATGATCATTAGTAAAAATGAAAAAATCAAATACATAATGTTAATCTTTCTGATAAAGTCTCCACCCCCCCCCCCCCCCCCCCCCCCCCCTCTCTCTCAAGGCTTCCCTACTTCTCTTTTATTTATTTATTCAATTTTTTTTCTTGCTGGCAGTTATTTTCTTGATATGGGCATATCTTCCTGAGCCTTGGTTACACTTCATTGGGATCTATTATTATCCTAGCAGGTGAGTAAGATTAGCCCTTGGGCTTCTTCAATGTCAAAATCCTCTGTGCTACACATAGGTTTCAGATCAAGCCAAAATTTCTGAAAATTTGTTCTAGTGATTTCATGGTTGTAAAGTTTGGCCTTCAGTTATGGCATGGACTCTGATTAGGTGCTTCATGGCTTGCTCCTTATTGGGCAACTTCAGTGAAGCAAACCAATAATAATGATAATAATTTTTTGTAGCATTAACTGTTAACACCGTCTCCTTTGGATTTATTTTGGGATTCTATATCTTAGATGTTAAGCTTGGTATTACCTTTTCAGGCATTGGGCTTTGGCAGTGCCAACTTACGCAATGGTGACGATAGTATTAGCCATTGGGTTCTACATTGGCCTCAACTTCATGGTGACCCCTCCTCCAACTTCCTTGAACACAATCTTTGGTATATGCCATAACCTGCCTTCCTGTTTGTGTACTTTAGTTTTTCTTAAAACTTTGGGATATTGGAATTTGTCCCACATTGCCTGGAATTGTCCTATTTATACTGGTTATAAGGTTTCAATTCTCTCTTCTTAATGCCTGTGTTTTAAGGAGAAGTACGAGCTGGGCTTTTCAATTTAGTATCAAAGTTTGGTTGGGCCTGTGACTGGTGTGCTGTTTGTTTGGCTACTGTATGTTGTGGTTTAGGAGGATGTGTTGGAATGTGTCTCATATCGTCTGGAATTGCTCCATCTGAACTGGTTATAAGGCTCTAGTTTCTCTTTCCATAATACCTGAGTTTTAAGTAGAAGTGTGAGTTACGCTTTTCAATTATAGTTGTTCCTAACTTTTAGTGAGATCAATCTAAAACTAGTGAACTTGTACTTCACCGAGGCAAAAAATATTAACTGCATTAGATTTTGAACCTGTGTTTTAAATACTCAAGTTACTCAATGATAAAAGTTGGTGATGCTTTATTCTGCAGATGAGTACAGTAGAGAACCTTTGATCTTTGAGCCTTCAATGGAAGGTGATGAGCAGCCAATCGAGCCCATTTCTGATATTGGCATCAACCTAATCAATGATCTCATGTTCAATGATCAGAAATGACAGTCCACCCTTGGATGATGCCCATGCTGCCCCAGTACCTTATATATTCCTTATATGAAATTATCATTATGCTATTGAAGAGTTAATTTTGATACATTGAGACCTGTTCTAAGAGAGTGAGAATATACATAAAGTAATTTGTATGCAATTAGCTCGGGCTAATATTTTCGTGGTGCAATGTGAATGAAGTACGCAAGCTGTGAGAATTCTGTTAAGTAGTGACATGGCAAGCAATGGTGAGATAGGTGAACAGTTACTGTGGGACCTTGGGCGATCAAAGCCAAGTTCTTTTGAAGGCTTTGATTGCAGTAGAATTCCGAGTCAAATGAGACCAGTGTAAGCTATTGGCAGCAATGCCCCCTTCATTCAAACCTGCATTAGTTTTCATGATGTAAAGCTGCTTCTTTCTCTTCATTGTATTTTTTGTTTGTTACTCGTCTTGTTTGAGTTGTGGTGATATTGGCCTCTCTATATATACCTTGTAATTGAACTTTTCAAGTTTTGGGTTTTGCTGGTGTAATAATAGTCGAATGTGAATCTTAAAGTGAAAGCATTTTTAGCGTCTTTCATGTAGATGGTGTAACTAAGATATACCACAAAAATGGTTTTGGTTTTGATTCTTCTAGTAACTTGGTCATAATCTTTACACCTCATCAGGAGCTGATAGTTAAATTCATGCCACAAGCAAGTGCCCCCTCCCCTACAGCTATGCTACGGCTTTGAATGTATTTAAAAAAAATATATGAGAAATGTTAGGGATCATGAAAAAAATTTCATGAAAATGGTCATGAAAAATTTATGACCCTTAGATTACCTTGATTAGTGTGTGATGTTTTATTCTAAGTGTAATCCAAAAGTCACAAATCTTTCATGATCATTTTCATGAAAGGCTTTTCATGATACCTAGCATTGCTGAAAATATATATATGTATATTACTGTTTCTACGAGGTAGAGTCTGTCACAATAGAAAACATGATCTGGATATGGTTGAGGTCACAGGTTAAGTTTTGTTGAAGAGAGATTTGTTGAATCAAATTGTAGTCGTGACTAGAGGAGTTAGCGGAGGCTTCTGAATCTGTTTCAAGAATCATCTGATTAAAGTCTTGTTTTGAAGTTATATAGTAGTCGTCATTGTTTGGTAGCTGTAGTGAAATAGAATGGAATGAAATAATTATTTTTTAACTATATTATTTTTTTATAATGATGAATGAAGGTTTTATTTGTAATATATTTTTTATTATTTTTTTGGTAAGTCATGTGGGAATAGACATTGGTTGAGAGAGGATCGTTCTATTCTATTCTACTTCATTCATTCCAATGATCATGAAAGCAATGGAATAAGATTAACAAAGATAATTATGTTGCCAAACATTTATGCAAAGATGAATGACCACATTTAAGGTTTAGAGTAGCCTTTAGAAAAATAGGCTAACAGTAATAAATAGTGTTATTATTGGGTAAATAATATTGGTAATTCTTATATTTTAGTTTTTGAATCATTTTGGTCTCTGTAATTTTAATTGATTCGATTTTGATTTTATCTCAATTTAGGTCCAATTGATTATAATTTTTAGTATGTTTTGATGAAAAATGTGTACATAAGCAGCATATGTCATATTATTATACAAAAAATTGTAAACTTGTTTAACTTAACGAGTTAACTTCAACTAATTCAATGACAATTTTTCTGCAAAAGTCTTAATCAGTGTTATCAATTGGATTAAATTGATACAAAATTTAAAATTAAAGATCAAAATTGAACTAATCGACATGACAATAACTAAAATGACACGAGTAAAATGCAAAGATTACTAATGTAATTTATCTTTTACTGCTTAAGTAACTGAAATAGTATAATCTACTATTTACACCTTTTGAATTAATCTATAAATTTGGATGTTAATCTCTTCTGAAGAAAGGTGTAAACCAGAATAGAAGAAGAAAAGAAAGAAGCAGAAAGAGAGTGGAGATCAAAACAGAAATAGAGGAGTGGTCAGAACTGTACGGAAATGTATAGTTAAATCATTGAATGAAATAACATAATTATTGTTGTATAAATTCTTTAAATTAATTAATTAATAGATTAAATTTACTTGATAGAAATAATAAAGTAGAAATAGAAACTACTAAAAAATTACAAAAACTAAACAGGAAAAATAGAACTAGATTTTCCGAAAAACAGAAGCTGGGAAAGGAACCCAAAAACCGAGGCCCATGTTTCACACAATGTCCTTAAAATAGATTTGGTGTGTTAAAAGAGAATAGAGATCAAGATACAACGATTGAAAAAAAAAAAAACCACAAAAAACCACCAACTCTCGGTACAAAACTGGATATGGGTTGTAGGCCGATCACTTGTGTGCATGACAATTTTTTCTCAACAAACTTAGTACATAGTACTGGCCCAAGTCTATCCACCACTATAAGTCCCTTTTTAAAAAAAAATTGGATACCCAAAGAGGCCAGACTCTTTTGAAAACTTGAGTTTTAAATACTCATTAATGTTTTCATATCTCATCAACGTGGGATAGATGACTTTTCACCTTCTCAAAACCTCCTTTATTATGCCCACTTTATTATACAATAGGTTATTAATTTTTTATTCATTTTTGCTCATTTTTTTTGTGGGGGTAACCTCACTATATCTAGATCCATTTGAACCCACCTTAATCGGCAGTTGAGCCTCACTTTAATTACGCATTAAAATTACTAAAAAATCATTATTTTTTAACAATTAGATCATGATGTGCTATACTTAAAGGTTCTTAAAGAACCAAGTATAAGTTCTAAAATAACTTAATTTTATCTATACCTTGTATCCATTTGATTATTTTCTCTACTTTACCGTTATTATTTTATCTGCTTTGCATTTTCTTAATTTTATAACAATTTTTTTTTTTAAAATAAAAAAGAAGAAAAAAACTCATTTAAAGTCACTACCAAACAAAGCCCCTGACTTTTGGAATTGACAATAATTTGAAGTACACACTATTTTCTAGTGAAAGAGTATAGTTTTAGCATGACCTCAAAGCTCAATTACTTCACCAAAAAGTTAGGGGCACAAGATCACTTTGTTGATGCTTCATAAGAATTAACTTTCAAAACTTCAAATGTTGAGCAAATTTTTGAATTCAAGTTTATGCCACTCTCAATTCATTCCAAGACCCTTTCCCTTCACTCATCCTTGAACAAGAAGAAAATGATCACTATGGTGGCTTCTATATCTCCAATCCACCTCTCTCAACTGACACACCTTCACTCCTCTCCACAAACCAACTTGCCACTCTCTTTCTTTGAAAACTGTAAATCAATGGATCAACTCAAGCAAATTCACTCACAAGCAATCCACAAAGGCCTAGCCTCTGACCCCTTTGTGCATTCTAAGATCATTGCTTTCTGTTGCAACCACGAGTTGGGCTGTATGAACTATGCCCGCTACGTGTTCGACACATTTCCACAACCAAACCTTTTCATTTGGAATACAATGATCAGAGGATATTCGAGAATAAAATTTCCTAAATGTGCAGTTTCGATGTATGTTGAAATGCTGGAAAAGAATGTCAAGCCGGATCACTACACGTTTCCTTTTTTGCTTAAAGGGTTTACAAGTGACGTTGCATTACAATTTGGGAAAATGATTCAGGCTCATGTATGGAAGTTTGGGTTCGATTCTAACCTGTTTGTCCGAAATGCTATGATACATATGTATTGTTTGTGTGGTGAAATTGATATTGCTCGCGGAATTTTTGATATGAGCTCAAAAACTGATGTGGTTACTTGGAATGCTATGATCTCTGGGTACAACAGAAGTAAGCTATTTGATGAATCTAGGAAACTTTTCGATGCAATGGAGAAGAAAGGAGTTTTACCCACTTCAGTTACGCTTGTTTCGGTGCTATCAGCGTCCTCAAAATTGAAGGATCTAGAAACCGGCAGACAGGTTCATCAGTATGTTGTAAGTGGAAAGGTTGAAACTAATTTTATATTGGAAAATGCTTTAACTGACATGTATGCAGTTTGTGGAGCAATGGGCATGGCACTTGGGATATTTCAGAGTATGAAAGAGAGAGATGTGATATCTTGGACAGCAATTGTGAAAGGGTTTGCCTATTCTGGACAAGTTGATCTAGCTCGAAAGTATTTTGATCAGATGCCTGAAAGGGATTCTGTCTCTTGGACAGCCATGATTGATGGGTACCTCCGGTTGAACCAATTTAAAGAGGTTCTGATGCTTTTTCGCAAGATGCAAAGCGCGAAGATAGAACCCGATGAGTTCACGATGGTGAGCATTCTCACAACTTGTGCACATTTGGGTGCCCTTGAATTGGGGGAATGGGTAAAGGCTTACATAGAAAAAAACCGGGTCAAGAATGATATTCATGTAACAAATGCTCTGATTGACATGTACTTCAAATGTGGGAATGTAGAGAAGGCAGTGAGAGTATTCGACAAAATGGCTCGAAAGGACAAATTCACGTGGACGGCCATGATTGTTGGCCTTGCCATTAATGGCCACGGAAAAGAAGCTCTCGACATGTTCTCTGACATGCTTAGAGCTCAAATTACACCTGACGAGGTAACCTATATCGGTGTTCTTTGTGCTTGTACTCACACTCGTATGGTAGATGAGGGAAGAAAGTTCTTCTGTAGCATGACTATGGAACATCGGGTTGAGCCCAACATAGCACATTATGGGTGCATGGTTGATCTCCTTGGTCGAGCTGGGCATCTAAGAGAAGCTCATGAGTTTATAGAGAACATGCCAATGAAACCGAATTCGATTGTCTGGGGAGCTCTTCTTGGTGCTAGTAGAGTTCATAAAAATGTAGAGATGGCTGAAATGGCAGCTAAACAACTTCTTCAATTGGAACCTGAAAATGGTGCTGTATATGTTCTCTTATGCAATATCTACGCAGCGTGCAATAGAGGGGAGAAGTTACGTGAAGTAAGAAAAATGATGATGGATCGGGGAATTAAGAAGACACCGGGTTGCAGTTTGATAGAGATGAATGGTATAGTTCATGAATTTATGGCTGGGGACCAATCACATCCTCAATCTGAAGAAATCTACTTGAAGTTAGAGGAAATGATAGAGGATTTGAAATTTGCCGGGTATTTACCTGATACTTCAGAGATGTCCCTTGACATAGGAGAAGAGGAGAGAGAGAATGCACTTCATCGGCATAGTGAGAAATTAGCTATTGCCTTTGGGCTGATTAGTTCAGAACCTGGGGTCACAATTAGGATTGTGAAGAACCTAAGAATATGCGTGGATTGTCACCATGTAGCAAAGTTAGTATCAAGAATGTATAATAGAGAAGTGATTGTAAGAGATAAAACCCGTTTCCACCATTTCAGAAATGGTTCATGCTCTTGTAAAGATTATTGGTGATGGATAATAATTAGTAATTTCATGTTTTCCAATTTGCATATAGAGCATTAGATGTTAGGGTGTCGGAGTTATATCAGGATTGTGTTTGTTGACTTACCTGCACAAACTTTTAACATTTTATAAACTACCACAACTTTCAAAAGAAATGGAAAGGACAGAAAAAGGAAGAGAAACTTTAGCCAACCAAGCTAGGTAACATTTCCATTTCATTTTTATCATCAAATAACGAACGCAAGCTACACAGAAATCTAAGGAAAAGAAAATGCAAAGATGATGTTTTACTTAACAATCTAAAATGCACTTTGAGAACAGCCAAGACTGCCTAGAGGGCAATTGCTAACTACATTGTTGAAGGATCAAACCGATCAACATACCGAAAAGGCTCTATCTGATTACCAATTGACCTTCAACTAGAGCCGGGATCAAGTACAGGAAGCCGACAATGTAGACTGATTGATTTATCTGTTTGACGTGTACCTGGTATAAAGAACTGGAATATTACAGTCAAGCAAGCACCTTGTGGAGCGATTCCATAAAAAGCACAGTCAGGCTTTGCCAGATGACATTGAAGACTTTTGGCAAAATGCTTCACACTCACTTGCACTGTCATTGCATCTCCCTTCTGAATTGCCCTTTGCGTTCGAGTTTGAGCACTCAAATCACGATCCCCAACTGGAACCTGAGCCTGCTCTCCTATAACTGTTAATTTACGAAACTCAGCACCAAGGGTGATCAAAGTAGTTGAAATTTGCAAGTGCAGGTCACCATATTTGGTAATAGAAACGTCAATCAAATCCCCAACATTCTTCATCCGATCAACAAAGTTTTGTAACTGATTCATATCCGGGACTTGAACTAGAGTCCGAGGCAAATCTTGAGCCATATCAAGAGCTGCTTGAAGTTCAAGTACATCAGATCTTGATAAAGGTTTAGAGATGGGCACATCTTGAATGACTGCAGATTTATAACCCTTGGTTTCGAATGTGAGGAATGGCATTGGTTGCTGTGAATGAGGGGGGAGTTTCTTCACCAGCTTGATTTGGAGGCGGTTGGAGGTGGAGGCACCACCAGTGCCAGTGTGAGTGCCACTAAACTCAGCATAAATGGTGATGACGCTACGAAGGGCACGGTGGAGGAGAGAGAGATCAATAGAAAAGGCAATGCGGTCATCATTTTGGCTGGATATACGGTAATCATCAAAGAGGGCTTCTTTGCGAAACTGGGCAATGGATTGGATGCCATCACCATTTAGAAGGTTGTGGAGGAAGATTGCATGCTCTCGGGTCAGGAAGAGATGGCAGGTTCTTCCCATTTTGTCAAGGGCTGGAAGGAACCTCTTCTCCAATAAACTTACACCATTGTCAGTGAGAAACGCCTTGAACTTCATCTTTTGTTGTCGAAGTTCTTTCAGATTTCTAGAGCAGGCTCACCTTCATGAGAAAAAAATAAATGATTGCTCTTTCTTCTAGGGTAAGTGCTAGAACAATGGATCACACACTATAAATAAATGAATACATTTATGAATCATATAAAAATGTGAAAAGAAATGCAAGAGAACCTAGATGGGTCCAAATCAATGTGAGCAAGGTTGGATGAGTAGTAATAACAAGACCAACTGACGTAACATGTCATGCTTTCCTGACATCTTTTAGAATTGCTGTAACTGCGAAAGAAATGCTCAGTAAAGAACTTTTCGCATGAAACATCTCAAATTTGATAGGAGATAATTATGGACAAAGAAACAATGATGTTCCTCAAGAGCATATTTGATTGGATGGACACTAAAATTAATCAAGAGAACCAAATTCGACTCTTGCTTGTGTATCTAATTAACTATAAGAATGAAAATTTAAAACCCACCAGAGTCAAAATAGTTCACAAGATGACATGAAGAAACCCTTCTAAATGAGTAAGAACCATACAAATACTGAAACTTTAACACTAACTTATTTTCACGAGCCTAAATTTGCAGTTTTGCACATTAATGCAAAAATAGGACTGCATCCAATATTGGGAAGGAAAAAAAGAAAAGAAAAGACACCCATTAGAAGTACCGCTGGCTGTACCCTTGACTAATTGGGACCAACATTGAGTAATGTCCTTCTCATTATGTGCATAGTACTAACTCCATGTCATAACAATTGTCACTTAGTATCAAAATAACAGAAGATCAGAGTAAGAATTTCTTCAAACAGATTTGTTAAAAAATGCTCTAACATGATTTTGTTCTTGGAACTACACAACTTCAAGAGAGAAATCAAAGAAAAGTAGCATGACCGCCAAACGATCTGTGGCGCTCCAAATGCTTAAGTCACAGCTTGCTTTTTGAAGCTGCAAGAGCCAAGAGGCCATATATCTCACAATGCTTAGCCCTGTTGATGATTCTTTATAGTCTGTACTTCCCAAAAGATTGTGACATTACAGCTCATAGAGAACATTGAGGGTGTATTTGATGAGAAAATTTACATTATGGGATGATTTTATGTATCACTACATGATTGAGTATGAGACTTTGATGCTTTACTGATTGAGAACTTTCATCGAGCAGATGCTCATCGCCGACTTGTCAAACTTTCAAGTAGTAAAAGTATGAGTAATAGTGAGAAAGGATGAGAAAGTGTGCAAAAAAGAAATCCTTTACACTCTGTTTGGATTGGGATTGAGAAATAGAATAGAATGATAGTTTTTTCTCATTATCCTTTTTCAATGGGTAATAAAAAGCATGTGAGAGAGGGATATGAGTGAGATTTCTTTTTTGGGTAATCTTGGTATTATAAGAATTTTATAACCAATAAATTTTGTTTCTCACCAAATCTCACCACTTTCGGTAAGAACTGAAATTGGCAAAATAAGAGTTCTCTTTCTCATCATTTCTCACCTAATCTATTTTTCAATCAAGCATGAAAAAAAAGTTATTTTTCTCATAATTTCTTATTATTTCTCCCCTAGGAAGCACGGATACGGATACGGGATACGGGAGATACGATACGGATACGGCGATACGACAAAATTCGAAAAAGTAGGATATGGATACGGCGGGGATACGTTCATAAAAAATATTTTTTTCACAATTTTTAGTAATATAGCATACACAAAAATAAAACTTCAACAATTTTTAATAATGTAACATACATAACATCCATAATGCATCACCCATAGCCTCACCAATATAGCATCAATTAAATTAAAACTTCATCAATTCAATAAAACTTCGTCAATTCAATTAAATTTCAACAATATAGCATCACCCATAGCATCCATAATGCAATTCAATCCCAAATTAAGGAGAAAAGATTTACAAAGTTCATTTATCTATCAATAAGTTTATTTATTTATTTATTAATAAGTTTTTTTTACCTTATTTGATTTATTAATAAGTTTACAAAGTTTATAATTTTATAAGTTGACAAATTTTATTTTTGATAAGTTTATTTATTAATAAGTTTTTTTTACCTTATTTTATTTATTTATTTATTAATAAGTTTATTTATTTGTTTGTTTTATCAGATTCAAGTAAACCGAATATATAAGTTTTTTTTTGTTTTTTTTTATTTTTATTATTATTAATATCTTATGTGATTTGCAGAGTCTACATATAAAAAATAAAAAATAAATTAAATTAAAATAATACAAATAAATATGCAAAACAGACATAGGTAAGGGAGAGGGAGAGACAGATCAACGAAGAGGGGGGAGATGAGATCGAGATCTCCAACCAGACAGACAGATCGAGCGAGATCGAGAGGGAAAGGGAGAGAGAGAGTTTGTGAAAGGCAGACAGAGGGAGCGAAAGGGAGAGAGAGAGAGAGGGACGAACCTGATCGACGATCGGCGAGCTGCTTCTCCTCCTCCTTCGCGGCTGCTGTTCGACCTAGGTAAGAGAGAGTTTGGTTTATTATTTTTCTTTTTTTTTTTGTTTTATTTCATCTTTTTTTCATATTTTACAATTTCACCCCATTTTAAGTTTTTTAAATTATTTTTTTGCCCCGCTGTATCCTGACCGTATCCTCGCATATCTGAGACGTATCCGAAATTCAAAAATTAAAAAAAAAAATTTGGATACTTCATTTCCCGTATCTGATACGTATCCCGCCGTATCGGGCGCGTATCCGTATCCGATACGCGTACTGTGGCCTATTTCGGAGTATCCGTGCTTCATAGTTTCTCCCCAATCCCCATTCTTTCATCTAATTAAGCAAATCAGAATCGAAAGAATAAGGACTTAAATCTTACCTTACATGAACCTTTTTTATTCATCTCAGGAGAAAAAAGAGAAATTTTATTTATTGTTTGATCCATCTATCCGCTTTGAATCATTGATGATTCCATTCCAAAAGAAATAGAAATTTCTCTCTATATGATCAAATGTGGCTCTTACTGTAAAGCTTTATTCAAATAATGATGTCAAAGTAGGAAACTTAATTATAAATTAAATATTTTTAAAGATTCCTTATGAGTTGAATTTTTGATACTTAAAAGAAGTGTGAGATTGGTGAATCCCATCCAAACATAGTGTTAAACTCAAGTTCTATTTTTCTCACTAAAAGTGGTGAAAAACCAAAATTACAATTTATAAAAAAAAATAAACAAATTATAATACTTGAATTATCCCTCAAAAATACAAAGTAAATAAAATAAAATGATATGTGTATCTTCTTTTATTTACTATTATTCATCCAAATAAGATAGTAAAAATCACAGTTTATAAAATAAATAAACAAATTATAATACTTGAATTTTCTTTCTTTTTTTTTTTTGGGGGGTTGTTGGAAGCAAATGATTTTACTAGAATGAATATTTCATACAGAAATTGATTATACGTCTGGTTCAAATAGAAATGAAGCTTCCATATTTGCCAATTTCCTGAATAGTGCGTGAGAGAGAGAGAGAGAGTAACAAGCATACCTGTTGATTTGATCTAGGGTTTAGGTTTCCTTCAACTGTTTGGAGCTTTCGCAGAGAGCGCGAGAGAGAGAAGGGGAAAAAAAAGGAGGGACTGGACTCCAATAAACGTCAAAATTCCCAATGTTCCTTATTTCGATTGATTTTCCCTCCTTTTTGTTTCTCTCTCTAAATAAAAATATTATCTTTTAATTATTTCAATTTAAAATATTTATTTTAAAAATTGTATTAATTTTAACTATTAGTTAGTTGGAGTATTTCCAAACGCTTGTTCTATTTTTTTTTTTATTAATTTTGAATAAAGATTTGATAAAACGTTTTATTTAATACCACGCGTTCTGACATTATTTTTCAAGTTTTATCAAACAATTAGTTAATTGGAAGGACAAATGGCCGATCATTCAGTATACTGGGTGTGACAACCACCTCCTTAATTAAGCAAAGTAATTCTATAAATTATATGTTATGTGGTTATGTGTTGATTGTGGATTATGTGTCATATGATATATGCTTGCATTGATTAGTATCGTATTGTTATTGTGAACAGATGTGGATATGTATGAATTAAATCTGTTTGATTCGTTAGTTTTGTCAAGTTGGCATGAAGAAATCGAATAGGAATTAGAGCCTAATCAACATTAGAATAATTAAATTTAGTTTGCTTTATGCAATGAAATGATGAGATTTATTTAATTTAAGTGAAGTTGATTTTAATTAATTTCTTAGCTTAATTAATTGAATCCTAATGTGTATAATTAAGAATTACTCATAATTTGAACACAATTAAGCTATACATGTGTCCTACTCACCAAATAGTTGATTATAGTGATGAGTCTTCTTCATCCCTTAAGCTAGAAAGAGAGAGTGTGAGTCATTTTGAGAAAAGAGAGAGAGAGAGAGACCTAAGAGAGTTCAATAAGAAAAAGAAGAAAGTGAAGAGGAGCCTAAGGGAACTTTTGAGGATCAACTTAATTCTTCACAATTCATTCATTCTAGGTAAGAATTCTTCTCCACAATCTTAGAAAGTTGTAGGATCATGCTCATAACTTATGAAAATTCAAGATTAGCCAAGAACATATAAATTTAATTGAAGTTTGGTTCATATAAGTGTAGGATCATGCTCATAACTTACTTCACTGCATGGCTTCTTATGTAAGGAATGAGTGAATTAACTCTTAAATTCTACATGCATGGCATAATTCTATAAAGACCTTCTTCCTACATTTCATTTCTTGCATGAGTGTTGAAAGCTAAGGGGTAAACTCCATGAAATTCGGAGATTGAAGCTCACTTGTTTAGTTTATGATTTTTGTAATGAATTTCAAGAGCTTGGATTTATTTTGGCATAGATTTGAGCCTCAATTTGAAGTCATGAATCTTGCTTAAAGCTTAGTGTGTTCAATCTAATGGGTTCTTGAATGTTTGTGAGACTTAAATTGCTTGAAACTAAGGCTAAATTTGCATAGGAATGTAGTGCCAAAACAGAGCAGTTTCGGATTGTTTTTGGTAGCACTGCCGCACATGCGGCCTGGTGCCCCGCACGTGTGGAAAATAGGGCAGACTTGGGATGCATACTGAAATAAAGCACCTGCAAGAGCAGGTGCGGTGGTGGTCACCGCACGTGCGGCCTTGTTTGGGCAGACCCGGCTTGTTTTTCGTTTCTCTTTTCCACCTTCCGGGCTTCTGTTTGCATGATTTTAAAGTGTTTTCATGATCATTTGCATCTCATGAGTGCATTAGATTGAATAAATGAAAAATTAGAACCAAATTAGTAAAGACGATTAGTTATTGAGTAAGTGACAACCGAATCAGATAGAATTGGCTATTAATATGAATGTAATTGAGTTGTTATGCTTGAATTTATTTGTTTAGGTTGGAAGCCAAACCAATAGTACGTGTATCCAGAAACCCACTGTAAGTCACACTATTGTAAAGATATGTTCAAATTGTATTTATTCTCTGAATGATAAATTATATTGTTTCTAAACTATTACTTTTTAATTGATTGAAATGCAAAACTAACAAAGTGTGAATTCTGGCTTGATAGTGTTATGTTTTTGGGGCATGTAATCAATAAGGATAGCATTTTGGTTGACCCACAGAAGATAGAAGCAGTTGTTAATTGGCCTAGGCCTACCAATGTTACTGAAGTTCGGAGTTTCTTGGGTTTGGCCGGATATTATCGAAGATTTGTAAAAGATTTTTTCAAAATTGTTTTGCCTTTGACTCAGTTGACTCAGAAAGGAGTACCGTTTGATTGGACCGATCAGAGAGAGTCAGCCTTTCAAGAATTAAAGACTCGACTTGTGACTGCACCGATTCTTACCTTACCCTAAAGTACCGATGGATTTACTATTTTTAGTGATGTTTCTTATAAGGGTTTGGGGTGTGTATTGATGCAGAATGGCAAAGTAATAGCATATGTGTCCTGACAATTGAGGCCACATGTAACATGCCCGGGGGGTACCCGCGGGCGTTAAACAATTCGGACTCCCGAGATCTCTTTGATCTAGTCTCACGAGTGCAATGTGAAACGTAGACGAGAGTCCAGATTTGAAAACTTTTATTGAAAATCCATTTTTTTGCAATTTTGTCAAAAATGGACTGCGTCATCAGATTTCAGAGTCGCCATCTAATATTTTGGGAAATTAGGAAACCCATGACTCGGTGCCAAGGCCATTGTTCGTCGTAACCAAGGATGCTTGGCTCAGAACCTTAGGTATGAGAAGGGAAGGTTAATAATGAGCACTCCCGCTCACCCGATCAAAAGATTGGCCTCTACTAAACCATAATATGACTTTTATTTTCTTTATATGTTCATGTTCTGATTAGTTAATAAATCCTAAAATTTACTATGTGAAGCATACAAGTATAGACTATGCCATTCACTTTGGAACAATTTGATGTCATGCATTTTGAAAGAGTTTTGACGATGTACAACCCAAATAAATTGAGTTTACAAGCATGAAAAATCAACATCAAACGGGATGTTAAAGCATAAAAACTTACATGTTTGACGTCCCACGAACAAGCTACAAAAGAAAGTTAGTAAAATATGCATGATCTTATAAACAAAATCCTAATGCAATTCACTCATGAGATGCAACTAAAGATTCGGCTTCTAAAATATGATATGTGAATCATCTCAAGAACATGAGGTAGTGCATATAATCACATAGGAATTGATTAAATCCACAACTGCAAACTTAGCCGAATCAAGATGCATGAAACATGGATGCAAAGTATAACTATGATGAAAAATAAATATGATGTTTATGTACAAATAAAGAAAGCAAGTAAAAGGACAGGATAGAAAGAAGCGGGGCGGGGAATTATTACAACATTTTAAAGAATAATTACAAACCAAATTAGAGAGGGATGAGGAGCATATTACAACAAAATAAGAATCTCATAATACACTCAAAATAAAATAAAACAAAATAAAAGCTTCATGTTCTTTAAAACTGCCGGCGGAAATTGGTCAATATTGGGAGATTACACCATCTTATTCGGAAGAAGCTAACCGGCCGGCCAACTAGGCCAAGCAAAACCTGTCTTGTTGCGAAACCAAGAAAATGAACAAACAAGAAATATGTAGGTGGCTCAACTAACCACTATTGGTTAGATTAAAAAAAAAAAACAAGAAAACAATATAAAATAAAATAAAAAGTGCAAACTCACAACATAAACCTAAAATAATAAAACAAATATAAGATAGAACATATGCAAGATTACAACATAACTAATATGAGACTAATACACGAAAAAAAAATAAATATGAGGTAGAACATGCAAGATTACAACAAAAATAATATGAAATTAAAGCATGCGAATAAAAATAAATAAATAAATAATTATGAGCTAAACAAACCACTATGATTATAACAACACACTATGAAATATAAAGTAAGAAAATAAATATGAAATAAACAAACCACTTAGATTATAACAAAACACAATGAAATAAGAAGCATGAAAATAAATATAAGACATAAAATATAAGAAAATGAAAGACTAACAATTCACCTTCCAAAGAAAGATTGAACTTCTTGATTTCCAAACTTCCTCTTGATCACCCTTAAGTGTAGGAAGTGTGTTCTCAAATCCTCAATTCGAAATTATGGAGTTTATGGAGTTTGTGGTATAGAAAGTGGCTAACTCTCTAGTTTTTCTCACTTTCAATCACTAAACACTCTTCCTTATGATTAAGGCAATTGATCTTTGGCTATATCAGAATTTTTGGAGTGGTTTTGGTGTATGGAAATGAGGAATTTCAGTAGCTATGGAAGGTATGGGGTGTATATGGAAGATAGGAATATTTTTGGCTCAAAAATTCAATTTTTATCTCTTTTTTCACTCTTTTCTCACTCATTTTTCTTCAATTTCGTGGTCTCTCCTTCTTTCTTACAATATGATCATTCTATATAGGCAATGAGGGAGAGTAAACGTCAAAAAGAAGGTGGGAGACAAGGTGGGAGACAAGAATGTGATAGGAGGGCAAATTTTCAAGGTGATTGTATGGGATACTCCTTTATGAATGCAAACAAAACCTCTTTTTGACAATGGGGGATGATTAGGTATAATGGAGGATGAGTGGATGCACTTGAATGGCTCATAAAATAGGTAATTGGGTTGTCCCAACCGAACCAAAACCAAGAAAAAATGGGCTATTGTTGTTTTGGGCCGAGTCAACAAAATCTGCTTTTAAGTCCAATTTCAAATGGGCATATCTCCCCCATATGGACTTGGTTTTAGGCAGTTCTTGGGTCCAAATTGAAGCCCCAGAAGTCTACTTTCCAATTGTGGTGGCCTCATATTTAAATTCCAAGTGTATAAAGAGATATGCCTAATTTAGTAAAGGCTATCTCAGACTGGGTCAACAAAATCTGCTCTTAAGCCCAACTTCAAATGGGCATATCTCCCTTATTTGGACTTGGTTTGAGGTGGTTCTTGGGTCTAAATTGAAGCCCCAGAAGTCTAATTTCCAATGGTGGTGGCCTCACATTTAAATTCTAAGTGTACAAAGAAAAATGCCTAATTTAGTGAAGGTTGCTCATTTCCTTCTTAATGATTTGATACTCATCCTTTTCCTAAACCAGTTTTCTTTCATCCCCTCCTATTTCCTTCAACTCCAAACCTATAAGAAGATGTTTTTAAATATTTTTCAAAAAGTTTCACCTCCCTTCCATTTATTTCCACTTTGTCCTTACTTGATTTACTGAAAAGTGCAATATTTTAATCGAAATGGGAGCTTTGGGACATTGTAGAAACATTTAAAAATATATATATTTTGAAAAGAGGGTTTTAAGGTCTAAAATAGTTTGGCCAAAAAATGGGTGAAGGTTGGGATTAAAACTTAAATTCCATCTTTCTTACTAAGAATTTTTTGAGAAACACACTCTAATTGTCATCATCGAGTAATCAAAAGAAAGCGCCCAAATCTTAAGGCCGGTCAAAATGGGGTGTCTACACCACACGAAAAGAATTATCCGACTCATGATTTAGAACTTGCCGCAGTAGTATTTGCATTGAAAATTTGGCGCTACTACTTGTATGGGGCAACATGTGAGGTTTATTCAGACCACAAGAGTTTAAAATATTTCTTTACTCAGAAAGAGTTGAATATGAGACAACAAAATGGCTGGAATTAATAAAATATTATGATTTTCAAATCTTATACCATCCAGGGAAAGCTAACACTGTTGCTGATGCACTTAGTCGGAAATCAATTGGGAATTTGGCTTGCTTACTTACCGGGCAAAGAGAATTGCTACATGACCTCGAGAAACTTGAAGCTGAAGTTGTATTACAAGAACAAGGCGGGACTTTAGCTTCTATCACCGCCCAACCAACACTAATTGAGGCAATTAAAAAGAAACAACAACAAAATGAATTTTTGAAGAAGATTATTGATGAATGAGATCCAAACTAAGGCTGGACTTTGTTTTTGAAAATTGTGTGTTGAAATTTCAAGGTAGATTATGTGTACCAAATGATCTTGAATTGAAAAAGCGAGTTTTACAAGAAGCCCACAGTTCAAAACTTTCTATCCACCTAGGGAATACAAAAACGTATCAGGGTTTGAAGTTGACTTTTTGGTGGCTGGGAATGAAGAAGGAAATTGCTAAGTTTGTGTCAAAATGCTTACATTGCCAACAAATCAAAGCCGAGCATCAATGACCCGCGAGATTGCTCAAACCACTGTCAATACCGAAGTGGAAATGAGAGCACATCACTATGGATTTCATTGTTGGACTACCATGCTCCAATAAAGGTATGGATTCAATTTGGGTTATTGTCGATCGTTTAACTAAGTCCGCTCATTTCTTTCCTGTCAAAACAATTTATAATATGGATAAGTTGGCTACAATTTACATTAGTGAGATTATTAGATTGCATGGAATGCCTGTGTCCATTGTTTCTGATAGGGACTCAAAATTCACATCAGGATTTTGGCAAAGCCTACAAACAACATTGGGAACCGAGCTGAGATTGAGTAGTGCATATCATCCACAAACTGATGGACAATAAAAAAGAACAATCCAAACTCTGAAGGACATGTTACGTATGTGTGTGCTTGATTTCCAAGGGAATTGAGAAACTCACTTACCTTTAGCTGAATTCACCTACAACAATAGTTTTCATTGAGCATTGGTATGGCGTCTTTCGAGGCATTATATGGCAAATGTTGATCTCCTATTTGTTGGGAAAAAGTTGGAGATGGGCCTTTACTTGGGCCTAAGATTATGCATGAAACAATGGAAAATGTGAAATTAATTCAACAAAGATTGAAAATTGCACAAAACTGACAGAAAAGCTATGCGGATGTCCAAAGACGAGACAGGGAATACAAAGTGGGTAATCATGCTTTTATTAAAGTGACACTAATGAAAGGGTAGACTTGCTTTGGAACCAAGGGCAAGTTAGCACCGAGGTATGTTGGGCCATATGAAATCATTAAAAAGATTAATCCAGTGATATATCAGGTAGCACTCCCTCCCGAAATGGAACATATACATAATGTCTTTCATGTCTCAATGTTGGGGGATTATCTTCGAGATCCTTTTCATGTTATCGAGCCTACCCATGTGTTGTTGAGTGATGACTATACTTATGAGGAATGACCTATTCAAATTATAAACCGCAAATCAAGAAATTGAGAAACAAAGAAATTCCGTTAGTGAAAGTGAATTGGCAAAATCATGGTGGTATTTATGTAACTTAGGAAAAGGAAGAGGATATGAAGAGAAGATACCCGGACCTCTTCCCACTTGATCGTATATTCTTCCCGGATGAAGGTAATTGAGTTTGGAGGACCAAACGTCCTAAGAGGGAAAGAATGTGACAACCACCTCGTTAATTAAGCAAATTAATTATATAAATTATATGTTATGTGGTTATGTGAGCAACTGAAGTAGGGTACCATGTCAGTAGCAGAATATGAAGCTAAGTTCACCGAGCTCGCTCGCTATGCACCACACATGATAGATACCGACTATAAAAAGGCTAAAAAATTTGAGGGCGGACTTAATGTGGAGATACTTGACCGAATCAATGTCCTGAAATTACTCAAGTACATAGATGTCCTTGACCGAGCTATCATAGCTGAGGCAAATCTTGCAGCATTGAAACAGGCTAAGACGCCAGTGACTGAATGACGGGGTAAAAGACAAAGTTTTCATTTCAAAAAGGGTTGGAACAACTCATTGAACAAAAAGCAAAATACAGGGTCAACAAGCAGTTCCAGCCAAGGCAACAATTCCATACTGCCTTGTCTAGAATGTGGCAAAAGACATAAATGGGTTTATTATAAAATCTTCAGGGCATGTTATAAGTGTGGCAAGGTGGGCCACATAGTTAAAGATTATCCTCTCGCATTTCAGAACTTTACTCGACCCATAGCAAGTGCTGCAACATCAACCGCTACACCACAACCCAATCCTAAAGTTACCGGCAGAGAAACTTTGAGGCAAGGCTGGGTGTTTGCACTGTGTAGACACCCCATTTTTGACCGACCTTGAGACTCAGACATCATCGATTGAGCACTCAGTGATTGCGCATGTTGTGCTCGTTTCGAGGTTTCAAAGTTTTCGGCTGAGTGCCTTACCTCCAGGCCTCTGAACTCTTTGTTTTGGCTCAGTTTGTGGACCAAGCCTTGTTTCTCTTCCCTGGAGGGGGGGAGTGGTCGTGTAGACCATCCTTTTGTGGTTGTAGAACACTTTTCGTGGTTGTAGACCACTTTTCCTGCTTGGAGACTCGTTGCTGGTTTTCAGAGTCTTCGGCTGCGTGCCTTGTCTCGGGACCGCTTAACGTTCTCCGTTTGGCTTGTTTTTTGAGCCATGCATTGTTGCCTCTGCCTAGAGGGACACTGTGGTCCAGGAGACCACTTTTGATGCCCATAGACTAGTTTTCGCCGCTTTTGGCCGCGCGTCTTAACTCCCGAACTTTCGTCTTGCATCCTTTTTGGTTTGTTTTTGGTACAAACCTTGTTTTCCTTATTTGGAAGGTGGTACAAGGGTGGGAGACCAGTTCTTCTCCTTGGATACCACTTTTCTTCCCGCCAGCCAGTTTTCTGGTCGGGAAACTGGTTTTCTTGGTTTTTGGGCCACATTTTCTGGTCGGCCACCATACCACTGCATTGTTTTCATGTTGTAGACCCTCTCCCACCATGGCCGACCAGTTTTCTTCTTGGGAGACCACTTGTGGTGGTTGGCTGCTTTTCATCACCTTTTTGGAGATATTTTTAGGCCAGCTGTGCCAGTTGGAAGGCACAGAAGTCATCCTCCATACACGTGTATGGAGGGATGGCTTTAGGCCAAAAGCTTGTCCAACAAGCTTATTGTTTATTCTCTATAAGAGAGAACCTCCTCCTCCCTCCTCTAGGTTCAAAATTTTGTGGCTGGAGTGATAGATACACACTTGTCTCTATATGTCCTTGTTTGCTCTTGTTTTGTGCCTAAAAGTGTAGTTTTATCACACTTTAACACACAAACACTCACTCAAACACCATCCTTTTGTTGCTGAGGCACTTTGAGGTTTGTTTTGGTGCTTTTGGACCGGATTTGATCTAAGAAAGCTGCTGGAGTGGTGGCCTTGAAGAGGTTCTACAAGGGTGAGCCTTTAATCCCTTAAACCTTGGTTTTTGCTTAAGCTTTTAGACCTGTTTGCATGCTGATTTAAGCTTAACTTCCTACTGCAAAAAGTTCTGTTTTTCAGTCCTTAAAATGTTTGTTTAAGGTCACTTTTGTGTTGGGGGGTGGTCTACCCCCTCTTAGGCTTTGTTTGGCCTTGTTTGGCCTTGTTCTTGTGCCTTCTTTTTAAACTATTGGGACCACCTTGTTTTGGCCTTCTCACCACTAAAACTCAAAAGAATTTCAGTGGTGGAAATGGTGTATTGAGGTCCCAAATAGGAGAGGGTCGTCCCATCTCCTTGTGTTTTGAATACTTGCCATATTAGCCTCTTGTTTGAGCATGTTTGTTAAGCTTATGTTGGCTCCATCTTAGCATGTATTTGGGGTTATTTCAGCATGGCATACCACTGTTTTTACTTGGTTTTGTCATCTCATGCATGCCTAATACACTTGTAGTGTAAATCTTACAAACTAGTCTTGTATGCTTCATGAAGTAGCATGTCTTTCTAGCTTGTTTTGAATCCATTTCAGCATGTTCTTGGTGTTGTTTTGCCATGTCATACCTCTGCTAAGGTTTGGTTTGGTTGTTGCTTGCATGCTCCTTGCACTTGTAGTGCAATTCCATGAACTAGCCTATTGTGTATCATGCTTTAACATGTCATTCTAGCATGATTTTGGCTTAACTCTAAGAAGCTTTTGCCCATGTTTTAGCATGCTTTAACTCTGATTTGTATTGTTTTGGTCATGCATGCCATGTTTTGTATAGCTATAGTGTATTCTAGCTTGTTAGCTTTGTGTATCAAGTCCACTAGCATGTCTTGCTTGGACTATTTTCATGATTTGGCATCATTTCATATGAGATTTTAGTCCATGTAGTGTGGTCACACACTTGCATCTTTCACTTATTCAATACGTTGGAGGGTTTGCCTTTTATGCCTTAAACATGAACCATTGCGTATGCCTTCATGCCTAAGCTTGCGAGCTATCATTTCAATGTGTTTTTGGGGTTATTTTGCCATGATATAACTCTGATTTTTGTTGGCGAAGCCATCTCATGCTTGGTCTTGGTAGGTGCAGTGTAATCCTTCCTTTTGGCCTTGCATATTTCATGCCTTATGCCCTTCATGCTAGCTTGTTTTGGCTTCCTTCCATGCATGTTTTAGACTCATTTTAACATGTTCTAGGACTGTTTTGGGTTGCCTCGACCATATGCTTCATGTTTTGCATAGTTATAGTGCAAGTGCCTTGCTAGTTTCAAGCTTTGGGCACCATAGCATGCTTCATTTGTATCATGTACATGATTTGGCATCATTTAACATGACATTTCAAAGCATATAGCATTTCCATGTTCCCACTTCATTCACTCTTTAAGTGCCTTTGAGTGTTATGCATTGTTGCCTTGTTTATGGCCTAGTGTGTATGCTTGCATGCCTAGACATTTGAGCCTCCATCTCAGCATGTTTTGGTCTTTGTTTAGACCTATTTCAGCTCTGTCCATGATTGGTTCATGCATTTATGCCATGTATTGCATGCGCCCCTTTGTAATCCTCTTTACTAGCCTTATGCTTTAAGAACCCTAGCATGCCATACTTGTGTTGTTTGAATGATTTGGCATCATTTCTTACCATATTTCAGAGCTTATAGTGTTGTTACACTTCCATGCTTGTCACTCCTTGAGCACTCTTGAGAGTTGTGCTGTCAATGGGCCAATGTATTGAGCTTGCTTGTCTTGATCTTCATGCCTTTATTTTAGCATTATGGCCACCGTTTTGGGCATGATTGAGGTCTGCCCACATTCAGTTTAAGTCCATTGAGCATTGTGTATGCCATGTTACATTACATTGCGTATGCTATGTTGTCATTTGCATTGTACATGCCATGTTGTTGCCTTGCATTGTGTATGCATGCCATTAGTATTGATAGGTTGCTCATATCGCATTGCATTGTGCATGCATGCATTACATTGTGCTTACCATGCTTGAGTTGCATTGCATGTTTGCATGCTTGAGTTGCTTTGCATTTGTTTGGATTAGGTGTTAATCCGAGCATGAGAAACGAGGGACGTTTCATACTTGAAGTGATGAAACGTGCCTCAATTCTCGGTCGCCGACCCTCTTGATCATACATGATAGAGGTCAAGGCTTTATGTGTTTATGTGTGCATTCATTTTATATTGAATTGTGCAATTTGGCTTCTCGGCCATCATGCATCGAGATACGTGATTGGTGGCTTGAGGGTCGAGAACCACACTCTCTTGAGCTTATGAAATGATAGGGAGGGTGGTTGTGCACACATACCTTGCAAATACATTGCCATGCCCTTTCTTGCTCTCTGTTGCAGCAAAGTGGAGAAGTGCAACAAAAATGGTTGGCCAACCAGAACAACTAGCTGGCCGATCACTTTTTCTGGTTTGCAGCAATAAAAAGTGGTCGGCCAGTGGCTAGAAGCATCCCTAGGTGGTTGGCCATGCTCCCACAGGCCCCCAAGGTGAGTTAGAAGCTTTCTGGAGCTTGGTGCAAGGTTTTGAGAACAGTTGCAAATAGAGGCAAATCGGGGCATCGCGATGGATTTCCAAACGAGGCGACCGAGCATGCGTGCATTCTTTTCCCTCTGAGGACATTGCTTTACTGTTTTACTTAGCTAATTTATGCTTTGGCTTTGTACTTAATTAGTTAATGCGTTTAACTATTCAATTTGTGTTGTAATAGCTTAATTAATTAGCTTGTTAGTTAATTAGTTTTGTGATGTAATAATTAGTTTAATTAGCTTAGATTAGCTAGTTAGCTTCTTATTCGGACCCTCCGTCGAGAGGGCCAATTATTGTAATAAGCGTGCGTGTGTGTGATGCATCTCTTCCAACCCCCATTTCTTTCTCCCTTTTACTTAATCGCTTACGATGGTTAGTTTTAAGGCATATTTTGATTAGCATACCTTATGCTTGCATGCGTGCATTCATTCATCTGTATTGCATGCACCGGGCTCGGCGCATCATACTAACTGCATTGTATTTCAATACATTTACTTGAATACGTGTTCAACAGCATGTTATCAAGTTGCATTCACATGACATCTTAGAATAGCCGAGCCTATCTGAGTTGCATTTTTGCATGTGTTGCATTAGCTATCTTAACATGCACTAGGATCATGCATGATTTCTAACTAGTTTTCTGTTTTGGCTTGGAGTACACTGTGAGTGTTTACGCTTTAGCATACTGCATGAGATGTGTATGTTGCCATATTAGCATGCTTGCCATGAGGCTAACTGCTTGAATGCCTGTGGGTGAAAGTTGGATTACTTGAATTGGAACAATTCATTGAAATCCGTGATTTAGCCTACTTGCGAGTAGCACCTCTAAACCGTTTTCAAACAAACGAACATGCAATGTTTTGTTCCAACTTAGGCAATCTAGTCTATACTTGTATGCTGTGCGCATCACATAGTAATTCTAGGTTAATAACCGGAATAAGAACACATGTGTTTTCAAAAACAAAATATCATGCTTAGTAAAGGCCGATCTTTGATCGGGCGAGCGAGGGTGCTCATTGCATGACCTTCCCCTCTCGTACCCAAGTTCCCGAGCCAAGACAACTTTGGTGATGACGGACACATAGCCTTAGGCACGAGTCAGGGTTTCTTAAATTTCCCAAAAATAAAACATTTAGGTGGCGACTCTATATCTGGCAAAGCAGTCCATGTTTGGCACTTCTTTATAAAAATTAGTTTTCCAAAACGATTTGCCGGATTTGGACTCTTTGGTGATTTATCGGTCTCACATTGCACTTTGTGAGATTAGATTCAGAACTGTGACACGAGTTTGAACTTGTAGTAGCTAGAGAACAAAACGAATTTGCGCTATTGCGGCGCGGAGTCGGAGAGTTCTCGGGGTGGTGTACAGTTTCTGGCGACTCTACTAGGGAATTAGAGAATTTGACTCGAACTCATGATATCTTGTTTTGTTTACGTTTATGTGTTTTTTTGGATTGCATGTGCATTGGTGCGCTTAGGACACCGTGTTTGCCGTATGCTATTCCTAAACGGTTTGTCAGAGGCTTGCTTTGAGAAGCGTGCCATAAGGCTGACCGGTTGCGGGCTCTGCCATAATGGGAACACAAACCTCTGTTTTTACCGAGGCACCCTTTTTGACCATTCAACCTAGTGCATATCAGAATCCATAGTGACTATTCCAAACTAGGACAGGTTGCTTACCTGATTATAGGTTGTTTGAAACCGTTGTGTGCGTAGTGAAACCCTAGCTCCTGACAAAATGGGACAGGGAAACCCTACCCCAACATAGGGGTGTTTTGGCTCTTACTTGCATGATATTTGCTGTCAGAGTGTGTCTCTACAAGGTTGTGTGTACCGGTTTGCAAGTCTGGGTATCAGGCCTGTGGGCATCAGTATTTTGGGGGAATCAGTTTACCTGAGGGTATCAGATTTGAGATAAATTTTTGGGCAAAATTCAGTAGAGAGCACAATCATTTAGCTATGCTCGTATCTGTTCCAGCGAAATTGGGCTAAGATGCTGCCTGTTTTCTCTTTTGCTAGGGTGGTCTTGGAACCGTAGCTTCAGAAGGCTTCAATATCCCCCGGGTATATTGGACTTGTGTTGATAGACTTTGTCAAGTCAGAGATTCAGTTCAGAGCAGCCAGTGTTTTCCTTCGCTGAGGCAAGACAGAGAAGGGCCAATCAAGACCCACCGATTCATCTGATTTGTTAGTCACCAGTCACATCACCTCTGTTCAATTCAACAGACTCATGATGACGCAGAGTTCAGAAGAAATTGTGATCATGGCAATAACATTAAACCAGGGAATCACCATGCAGGGTGAGACCGATACTGAAATGCAACGCCCATCTGGGGCACCCCCCACCCATCCAGTCTTGGAATCCTAATCATCTTAAACCTGTGAGCCCACTACTTTTGAGCTGATGGGAATGATCGACGATCTTTAGAGAACTGTGGCGGATCTAGCCTTTGGACTATCAGCTTCGCCATCGACCACATCACATGCCGGAAATTTCACACCAGAAGACTCCCCACTTCTAGGACGAATTGTAATTGAAATTGGCTAACCTGAAGCCACCCCAAGTTTGGGCAATGACATGTCAACAACAATTGGGCTTCGCACGGATGTAGCGACCCAAACCTTTGACCAAGCTGAGGCGAGTAAAAAGAACAAGATAGGGATAGGCAGTGATCCCTATGAACACCTTCTGTGGGCCGTGGAGGCTTTGAAAACCGAAGGACTGAACAAACAGCAAGTACTTGCAGTTGTTACACAGATTGTGGATGACACTTTTGCCATTCGGAATGAGAGCAGTTTGAATCAAGAGGAAAACAGGGAGAAGGGTCGTCGTACCAGAAACGTTCCTTCCAGCCCTAATCCTACACTCGGAAGAGGTCAGCCAACCAAGTCAACACCTGCCGACCCCTTTGCTAGTGCGTCCAGCAAAAATCCACAAACCTCGAAGTATCTACCTCGAGGTCGAAGGGTCTTCCATGCCCTTTATATGCCTTTGCCCAAGGCTTTTCAAATCCTTGCTAAAAAGGAGCATCTAAAGCCCCTGGAGCCATGACCATTACCAAAGAACCTCCTTCTCTCACATAACTCAGTTGATTACTGTGCATACCATCAACAGACCGATCATAGCACCGACAGTTGCTTTCATCTTTGTTACGAAGTACAGGATTTGATTGACAACGAGGTCATCATCCCACCAAGCTTAGCAAAGTCTATCATCACCGGATCAGTGAACCTGGAGGATAATGTGATGTGATCAGGGGATGAACCACCTGCGGACGGCACTCAGTTTACTCCAGATGTGGCGTATGGCACGCACTGCTTTGAGCATTTGCAAATGCTAGTTTTTGTACTTTCTGACTTGGGTATTTAGGTCAGTCTTGTTATGTTGTATTGAGTCAGTCTTTTCATACTGAGTCAGTTGGGTCTGTCTTGTTGTATCGAGTCAGTCCTGTTTTGTTAGAGTCGGGTGATTTCGGGGGTATTATCTCGGATATCACTTGCTTGTTTTGGTGTTTGTCTTTTACACCCACTCTTTTGAGTCTGTTTCTGCCATGGAGCCAGTTACACCAGAAGATCTGAATGAAACAGCAGTGGTTTTTCATGCTTTCTAGGCCCAAGTAGCTGAGGCAGGGCCGTCTTTCTTGAGGAGAGAGTTCTTCCGGTTGAATCCAGATGAGTTCTTGGGTGACTCTAAGGAGCCACTGAAAGCTGATGAGTGGCTGGAACAGATGGTGAAAACTTTTGAGATGCTTGGCATCAAAGATGGGGGTTTGAGAGTGACCCTGGCATCCTTCCTGCTGAAGGGCGACGTAGGTCAGTAGTGGAAGTATGCGCAGGGGCGCATTGGAGGGACTTGGGAGGCCTTTGTTGATGCCTTGTAGGATAAGTACTTATCTGCTACAGTAAGGGAGAAGTTGAGGGATCAGTTTTCTTAGCTCAAGCAGTTGAACACACCGGTGGCTGAGTTTGAAGCCACATTCATTAGTTTGTCAAGGTTTGCACTGGAGTTAGTGGCGACAGAGGAGCGCCGGTGTTTGGAGTTCGAGAAGAACTTACTGACCGGGCTCATGTTTAGAGTGGCTGGATCCATGATTAGGGACTATGGGCGCCTTGTGGAGGCTCCAGCCCATCTTGAGACTATCATGCATACGGAGGATGAGAGGATGAGGGGCTCCAGGAGGAGTAGGATAAACAGGAGGGTAGTAAGAGACAAAGGGGTTCTAATCCCCAGTAGTCCCAGGGAGCGCATTCGAGGTCTACTTTTCCAGTGCCAAGTTTAGGTTCTGGGAGAGGTGGTAAGGGAGACATCACTTGTTTTAAGTGTGACCAGTTGGGCCACAAGTCTCCAGCTTGCCTACAGAGGGGAAGAGGGCAGCGAACAACATCATCTTCAGCTTGTTCTCAGGGCCAGAGTCAGGGGAGAGTCCAGCCGCTCACTTGTTATCACTGCAGGCAGGCGGGCCACTTGAAAAGGGTTTGCCCATAGTTGGGTGGCACACCTAGTGCGTCTGGCTCGAGACAGACACAGAGTCACCAGCCAGCATAGTCAGCATAGGCCTCAAGGGCCAATCAGGGAGCCTCTTCAGCTTAGTCAGTGCAGCAGTCTTATGCTCCGAGGGGTGAGCAGGTAGATCAGAGGCCAACAGGGCGCGTGTATGCTGTTACCGTGCCAGATCTTGTACCGGCTCCATCTGTTGTGAGAGGTACCTTCTTGTTTTGCAATTCAGTTGCTAGTGTGTTGATTGATACAGGTGCATCCCATTCCTTTATTTCTTCTGTATTTACATCGGTTTTGGGGTTGAAGTTGACACAGTTAGCATCTCCTATTTGTGTAGAGTCACTTATTGGTGGTGAGATGATTCTGAAACAGGGGTGTCGGGGCTATGACATAGAGGTCGCCGGTCGTCGACTTCCATTTGCATTTGTTTTGCTTGATATGACTAGTTTTGATGTTGTCTTGGGTATGGACTGGTTATCGTCATACCGGGCTATTATAGATTGCTACCGTCAGAGGGTTACTGTATGTACCTACTAGAGCGATGATTGCTTGGAGAACCGGGTGGACAGAGTCTTATCACCGGTATATGATCCACATGAGAAGAGTGAACTTAGCTGTCTTCTCGCTAGTTTTTTGAGTAGTGAGTGTGATGAGGCCCTAGTTAAGGTGCCAAGCGTGGTTTATGAGTACTCGGATGTCTTTCCCGAGGATCTTATTAGTTTACCACCCCACCGAGAGATTGAATTCTTTATTGATTTAGTGCTTGGCACGGCACCGATTTCTATGGCACCGTATAGATTTGTACTAGCTGAGTTGAGTGAGTTGAAGATTCAACTCCAGAAATTACTAGATAAGGGTTTTATTCACCCTAGTACTTTGTATTGAAGAGCACCAACCCTCTTTGCTAAAAAGAAAGATGGAGCCTTGCGACTTTGTATCGATTACCGGAAGTTGAACCGAGTTACTGTTAAGAACAAGTATCCAATGCCACGTATAGATGACCTATTTGATCAGTTGAAAGGATCTCGTTGTTTCTCTAAGATAGATTTGAGATCGGTTACTATCAGTTGAGGGTAAGGGAGGACGATATCTTGAAAACGGCATTCCGTATGCGGTATGGCCACTATGAGTTTTTTGTGATGCCGTTTGGGCTAACCAACGCTCTATTTGTATTTATGGACTTGATGAACTGAATCTTCTGAGAGTTCTTAGACCGTTTTGTAGTCGTCTTTGTAGATGATATTTTGATTTACTCACCCTCTAAAGAGGAACACGATGAACACTTGCGAGTGGTGCTTGAGTTGCTTAGAGCCCACAAACTATATGCTAAGTTTGGGAAATGTGAGTTCTAGCTAAAAAAAATTAAGTTTTTAAGCCATGTGGTATCCAGGGAAGGGGTGACTGTAGATTCATCAAAAATAGAGACAGTGCAAGATTGGGCACAACCTAAGAATGCTTTCGAGATCCGTAGTTTCTTGGGATTGGCCGGGTATTACCGCCGATTTGTGAAAGATTTCTCTAGATTAGCTTCGCCTTTGACTAGATTAACGAGGAAATGGGTCAAATTTGTATGGAGTGAGACTTATGAAAAGTTATTCCAAGAGCTTAAGGTTAGACTTACCACCGCTCCAGTCTTGATTATTCCGGAGAGGCGTTTGGGCTATTCAGTGTATTGTGATGTTTCACAAGAAGGTTTAGGTTGTGTATTGATGCAAGAGGGGAAGGTAGTAGCCTATGGCTCACGGCAGTTGCAAACCCACGAGAGGAACTGCCCTATTTACGACTTAGAGTTAGCGGCGGTGATTTTTGCCTTGAAAATTTGGAGGCACTACCTATATGGTGAGAAATTTGAGGTGTTTTTTTATCATAAGAGTCTGAAATATCTGTTCACACAGAAAGACTTAAATTTGAGGCAGAAAATGTGGATGGAGTTCATAGAGGATTATGATTTTGAGTTGCATTATCATCCCGGGAAGGCCAACCTTGTGGTCGATGCCTTGAGTAGGAAGTTTATTAGTAGTGTAGCTTGTATTGCCATCAAAGAATGGGAAATGTTGGGTACTCTTGGTGAGTTTGACCTGTATCTGGGCGAGTCTGTTTAGTCTGTAGCCTTGTTTTCAGTAGTTGCACAACTGACACTTGTAAATCGAGTGTTGGAAGCGCAAAAGAGTAACCTTGAGGTGGAATTCCTCCGAGAGAAGATCTCTAGTAGGAAGGTAGAGAAGGGCTTGATTATGTATCCCGACCAGAGTGTGAAATACCGCGATCGTTTGTTTGTGCTGGAGTCTTGCTAAAAGGAAGTACTTCGAGAGTTTCACCATTCACGCCTTGCAGTGCATCCGGGAGGCATGAAGATGTATCATGATCTGAGTCACCAGTTTTAGTGGAAAGGTATGAAGAAGGATGTGGCCGTGTTTGTATCGAAGTTGGTTGTATCGAAGTGCCTTACTTGTCAGCAAGTGAAGGCCGAGCATCAGAGGCCAGCGGGTTTGTTGCAATCCTTGCCCATAGTAGAGTGGAAATATGAGCATGTCACAATGGATTTTGTTGTGGGCCTTCCGAGAACTCAACGGGGTAGTGATGCCATCTGGGTGGTAGTTGACCAGTTGACCAAGTCGGCGCATTTTATTCCTATGTGCGTAAGTGATTCGGTAGACTATCTTGCTGACTTGTATATCAGGGACACAGTGAGGTTATATGGGGTCACTGTGACGATTGTTTTGGATAGAGATCCGCGTTTCACAGCTCGGTTGTGGCAGAGCTTACAAAGTGCCTTGGACACTAGGTTGACTTTTAGTACTGCGTACCATCCTCAGATTGATGGACAGTCTGAGAGTACTATTCAGATCCTTGAGGCTTCGAGGCTGTGTTCTTTATTTTAAAGGGTTGTGGGAGAGACACTACCTTAGAGGAGTTTGCCTACAATAATAGCTTCCAATCGAGTATTGGCATGGCACCGTTTGAGGCCTTGTATGGTTGACCTTGTAGATCTCCAGTGTGTTGGGCCGAGGTGGGTGATGCACCTCTGTTGGGTCCAGAGTTAGTACGGGAAACGACAAAAAAAACTGATACTTATCCGTAAAAGGTTGGTTACAGCCCAGAGTCGCTAGAAGAGTTATGTTGACCGTAGGAGGAGATCCTTGTCTTTCGAGGTGGGTAATCATGTCTTTTTGAAGATATCACCTAGTCGGGGTTTTATGAGATTTGGGAAGAGTGGGAAGTTGACCTCTCGGTTTATTGGATCTTTTGAGATCCTTGAGCGGATTGGGGAGGTTGCCTATCGTTTGGCGTTGCCACCACAACTTTTCGGAGTGCATGACGTATTTCATATTAGTATGCTTTGGAAGTATGAATCGGATCCATCACACGTGTTAGATTGGACGGACTTAGAGGTAGATGAGGATGCCTCGTATGAGGAGAGACCGGTAAGAGTCTTGGATAGACGGGACCGAGTCCTGCGATGTAAGACAATTCCTTTGGTCAAAGTATTGTGGAAGTATCACGGGGTTGAGGAAGCAACTTGGGAGCGTGAATTGGAAGTCCGAGAGAAATATCTGGACTTATTTGTTGATGTTTGAGTATATGTTGAGATTTTAGTTTTGTTCATGAACTATAAAGGCATTGTATATGTTTTGAATTATGAGAACAATGTATATGTTGAATATGTTTCAGAAACGCAAGTTTAATTTGAACATTATATATGTTGTTTAATTTTTGGAAATGAAAATTTATCATAAACATTGAATATGTTTTGGAAATATGAGATGTATGTATTGAAATTAGTTAAATTTTGAAAGATGTATATTGGTAATGTATGTTAAGATATATCTATTGTGGATTTGTTCTCTTGTGAAAGGATTGAATGATCGGGAAATGAGTCACAATGATTGGAAGTGATAGACTATCATGGTTGGGAATAGTTTAATTGGTCTTAAAACATGATTTAAAATTTCGAGGATGAAATTCTTTAAAGGGGGAAGGTTATAGCGATCCCGGTTTTGACCTGACCTTTGTTATATTTCGGACTCGGGTTTCGTGGTTTAATATTATTATCCATGTCTTGTTTTCCTTCATTTGTCTTTGGGCTTGAGTATTGGAATGTCTTGGGCTTGTTTGAAACAGGTTGGTTGCTAGTTATTCAAATGTTTTGTTGTCCAGAAATTTACCTCTTCGCTCGAGCAAGGCTTTTTGCTCTCGAGCGAGCTTTGAGTGTTCCCAGTATTTTTTCCCCAGACCTGTAGAATTTTTGAGAAGGTAAAGTTCTTCGCTCAAGTGAGGCTTCTTACGCTCGAACGATAGTTTGTGTCTATAAAACTTCTGAAGGTATGTATTCTGCGCTCGAGCGACATTTCTTGCGCTTAAGCGAGGTCACTTATTGTATTTGGTCGCTCGAGCGACAACTCCTTCGCTCGAGCGAGTCTCGTGTATATCAGTTCGCAGCAGCTCATTTTTACATAGAAATTTTGTATCTTTTCACCTTAAAACCCTAAATTGACCTTCTTTCTCTCTAAAATACTCTCCCTCTCTCTATAATACTCCAAGATCTAAGCATCTCTACTCTACTTCCTTTGAGAAAAAAATGGAGCATCCTGTGGGTTTTCATTTGATCCGAGTGAAAAAAATGAGTTTGGGCAATTTTTGAAGTTTTTCCTTTTCTTCTTTGGGCTTCTACTCTTGAGGTAGGGATATTCTACACTTTGTTATGATCTTTAACCTAGTTATTTGTTGTTATGTATAAATAATGAGTTTTGGGTAATGTTAGGGTTTGGACTCAAATTGAAAGAGGAGTTTCCTTGTTGGGTTCTATAAATGGATTTGGGGCTTTGAATATGAGGTTACCTTGGGTTAAAATGGTGAAATTTGGCCTTGGGGTTGATATTTGAAAAAAGGGAAAATTTGCCCTAATTTGTGTTGAACAATTATTTTGTATAAATAATGAAATTGTTATGGAAAATGTGAAATTGGGAGGATGTATGAGTGAATGGTGTAGTTGGATTTGTTGAATCACTCATCTAGGGAAATTTGATAAAATATCTGTTATATAGATTGTATATCTGTTTAGAAATATTGGTGAAGGATAGCTATGATTATTATAGAAATTGTACGAGAATTAGGTAAATTGAAACTATTCATTTAAATTATGTCATTGAATATGACGATATAATAAAATCATTGAATATGTGTTGTGGATAGTTATTGTATATGATGATGTTTTGGATACATTGTATATGTATAATTGTTTGGGAAGAGAAATGGAATGTACTCCATTGTTTTGGAGGAGATAGGGGATGGATTTCATTTAAAATTAAGTTGGCCGGAGTGTCCAGGATGAAAGTCCCAAAATCTTATGTATATATGGATGCCGATTCCCTCGGATGAAAATTTTGTAAAATGGCATATTGAAATGTTTTGGATAATAGATGTTATTAAATTGTGAACCAATGAGTTGTAATCACATTTGGGTTGTTTATATAACTATGAACTAGACTCATGAATTGACTTAAAGTGAATAAATGGAAATGAATTGAGATGTGAATATCAATATTAAATGGTTATGGAAAGATGTAAGTTGGTTAAGGATGTTGAGCATTTATCTGACACTTATATCTTAGTTAAACCTCATATATTGTGTTAGTCTTTCTCTACTGGGCTTTGGCTCACCATATTTGGGAAACCATTTTCAGGTACAAGTGATATGCTTCCTCAAAAAACGTAGCTTGGAAGGACTTAGGAGCTGGAGGCTCTGTTTTTGTTATTTTTGTGTTTAACTGTTTATTCAAGCCGAGGGCTTTAAATGTATAGAGCTTATGATTCTCTTTTGTTATAATCAAGCTATGTCTTGGAAAGATGTAAGTCCGTAGGGCGTTTATTTTGTTGTTATTAATTAGTGTTACATGCTGTAGTTTCAGAATGAACATTTATGAAAGTATAATGCATGTAATAACTTTTGTAATATAAACTTTGATATATGAAAGTATACAAATTCCGTTTATATTCTCATCGCTTTGATTTGGATTATTTGTATTTATTTTTGGAGGCGTGATAGTATGTTCAATTTGATGGGTTCTTGAATGTTTGTGGGACTTGAATTGCTTGAAACTAAGGCTGAATTTGTATATGAATGTAGTGCTAAAACAGAGCAGTTTTCGGACTGTTTTTGGTAGCACTACTGCACGTGCGGCCTGGTGCCCCGCACATGCAAAAAACAGGGCAGACTTGGGATGCATACTGAAATAAAAGCACTTGCTGGAGTAGGTGCGGTGGTGGTCACCGCATGTGTGGCTGGAACCCCCGCACGTGCGACCATGTTTAGGCAGACCTGAATTGTTTTTTGCTTCTCTTTTCCACCTTCCGGACTTTCGTTTGCATGGTTTTAAAGTGTTTTCATGATCATTTGCATCTCATGAGTGCATTAGATTGAATACATGAAAAATTAGAACCGAATTAGTAAAGACGATTAGTTATTGGGTAAGTAACAACCGAATCAGATAGAATTGGCTATTAATATGAATGTAATTGAGTTGTTATGCTTGACTTTATTTGTTTAGGTCGAACGCCAAACCAATAGTATGTGTATCGAGAAGCCCACTGTGAGTAACACTGTTGTAAAGATATGTTCAAATTGTATTTATTCTCTGAATGATAAATTATATTATTTATGAACTATTACTTTTTAATTGATTGAATGATGATCCTCTTTTTGAACTGTATTCGTGGCATCCATAGCATATTGCTATTGTTATTGTTATTGATATTGTTATCACTATTGTTGTAGAGATCTCTGTCAGTTTCAATTCTTGAAACTATTGTCTATTTTTTTATGGTCATCAATTAATTGTTTGGTCTTTAAGACCTATTGTATTGTTGCTATTGGATGTACCACGTATGACCTATATGAATATGATTGATTGAATTGAACGATTGATTGACAAAAAGATATTGATTGAAAATGTTCTATTGATAATCGATTGTTTTAAAGACTGTGAGGACATCATTCTTAACCTCTTTACACATCTATTATTCATTAGGCTTTAGCTCACAGTTTATTATATATATGTAGGTGATCAAGCACCGGACCAAAGCTAGTGGCGTCGACCCGAACCCTTATTTTGTCAAGCCAGCTATTGTGCCTCAACGCGAGGTTCCGAACTGGCATGTGTCAAGGCTTTTTGGGTGGTTCAAATTCACCCTTTTGATTTTGCTAAGTGAAAAGAATGTCTTAAGACTTTTGTTAATATTGTGTTTGATAATAGGACTAATTTCCTAACTTGTATTTTTTCTTGTATATATGTGTTTATGGGCATAACTGGTTATGGTTATGGCTATGTATATGAAAGTTTATTTCTATTCAGGTCCTCACAGCTCATTAGACAATATCTTATTATTGATTGGCTTTCGCTAGCCCAGTTACAATATATTATTGTCATTATTGTTAAACAGGCATTTGGTAATCACGGATTGCTGGCCAGTTACGGCGCTAAACTTATAGGGGCGGGTTTGGGTCGTAACAACGAGGAAGCGTAATGACTCTCTCTAAAAATTTGATAAACGCTAAAGTCTTCCTCGATTTGATAAAACTTTTGCTTTTCCCCTCATTTGATATAGGTTTGATGCCAGGATTGAAAGAGAAAAAATAAGCGTGTTTCATCAAATTTAAATTTAATCCTGAGTAAGTATTAGAAACGCTCTTATAATAATTTAGACAATTTAAGCAATTTTTATCAATAGTAATGAACAATAACAGTAGCTATAAATAAGGAAAGAAAGAGTTGGCAGTGAATTGAAAAATGGGAGAAGCAACAATGGATGGGAAAAAACGATGAAGGGATAACAATGGATATGATGAAGGAATAACAATGAATTGAAAAAGAGAAGGGGATGATGATGGACGGTAATGAAAAAAAAAAAAAAGGGGTAAATTATTTAAAGGGGAATTTTTTTCCAGCTCCCTAATAATACTAATTTAAAGCATAAAGAACACCCAAAAAAATAGTGATGCATCAAGTCCCTGCACAACTTGGCGCGCGTTTTTAATTATTTTTTTGGACCAAAACACCCTTGGTGAAATCAACACAGAAACGAAACTATTCCGACGTCTCAGTTCCATTCCAACCATCCAGCATCTTCACGAACAGCAGAACAACAGAATTAGGGTTTCAACATCATCTTCACCATTAACATTAGAGCTTCGTTCTGTTCTGCAAAAATCATTCCCATTCCTTCCTCACAAATTTCTCTGACCTTCGTTAGAGCTTCGTTTTCACTGCTCATCGTCATCTCAGTCCATCTTCGTCACATCGCATCTTCATCTCAGGCCATATCAGCTCGTCATTCAAGTTTCATCCTAACTCTGGTAAGTTTTTCTGCAATACAACTAGATTTTCTCTGGAAACAAAGTTAATAGCATTTTATATTAACCTTCCATAAATTAGGGTTTCAATTTTGTAATAAAAAGCTACCTGAATTTGGAAACAGTTATTTCTGTGTGTTTTGAACTTATTCTTGAACATGTCTGTGTGATTTTATCTGTAAATTTCTCTGACATTAGAATTTCTCTGATTTTTGCTTGATGAATGTTTCTTCTTTCAATTTTCTCTGGCATCTTTATTTTGAAAAAAGCAATTTTCTATGTTTTTATCTTATTCTTGAACATGTTTCTGTAATTTTGTCTATAAATTTCCCTACTCTGTAAATTTCTCTGTAATATGCTTTTTTAATTGGAATGTCTATCTTTCTCTTACCTCTGTCTAAGTTTCTCTGGTATTTATAATTTTCTCTGACCACAACACACCACTTTCCTCCCTTGTGTGTCTCTATCATGGTTAATTTTCTCTGGTTCTGTATGTAAATTTCTCTGGCATTTTAATATCATGAATTGAAATTTTCTCTGGAATGGAAATTTCCTCAAGAATGTGTATTTTTCTCTGGTATGTTTATTTTGTTCAATTCTTGGTTTCAATTTAGTGTAATTTTCAATGGCATGTTTACATTACTTTGTTTATTTTATATTGCTAATTGTGGCATGGAAATTTTCTTTGGCTTCCCATGTTTACTTTTCTCTGCCATTCATTTTCTCTGGTATGTTAACTTCTATATGTAATTTTAACAAAAATTGAAATTTCTCTCCCATGTTTATGATGCTTTGTTGATTTTCTCTGACATTTCATTTTTAATGTCCAATTTTCTCTGGCATGTCCAATTTTCTGTAATTTTCCCTTATTTGTAATTTTCTCTCACATTTCCAATTTTCTCTTACCTGCAATTTTCTCCCTTATTTGTAATTTTCTCTGACATGTCCAATTTTCTCTAGCATGTTCAATTTTCTCTGGATTTTAATGTTGACATCTTTATGTTTTAATCATTGTCTAGAAATGGCAAAACGTAAAAGCAGCGAAACACCAGAAACACCAAGCAAAAAACATAAACTCTCTCAGTCTTCTTATGGGCTAAGATAAAAAACCAGCAGCAAAACACTGGAAACACCAACCAAGACAGAACAACTCTCTCAGTCTTCTCATGATCTAAGATAAAAAACTAGCAGCAAAACACCACAAACTCCTCTCCAAATCACACAAGGTGATGAAGCAACTAGCATACAGATGAGTACCCCAACTTCAAAGGACTCAAGCTCAAGGGGGAAAAAACCTATTAAACTCCACAGAAAGAGAGCTCACTACACTATTCAATTCCGATCCAACCTCTCATCTATTGTCTCCTTTTTTCAAACACTTAAATTCAATTCAAAACAACTTCTAGAGCTTCAAAAGACCCCTTTCTGGTATTTGATCCAAGCTCTAACCAGTGGAAGGATGAACCCAAAGAAAACTAGGAAATCCGATGATGATGTAGTTGCCATAATCAAATGTTACAATGAAAAAACAAAATCATTCACAGTTGGTAAGAAGAACCTGACCTTCACAACAATTGACATGACCTTGATTTTTGGTTTGGAATGAGGTAAACGAGCCATGTCATTAAGATACTCTAAAATGCCAAAATCTGCATTCCTAAGGAGAAGATTCCAAAAGGACACAAGGCTCACTGGTCCTGTTCTTAAAAACGCCTTGGTCAAAGCAATAAAAGGCAAGCAACCAACAGACTTCAAAGATGTAGCAATCATTGCTACATTGTACTTGTGTCTCACCCTATTTTTTTTGCAATAAGTGGGAATTCAATAGTGTGGGTTTTTATACAGTATGTGGAACCTCTTTGAGAGGGAGATTTATGATCTGGAATTAGGCCTAGGTAACGGCCGAGAAGATTGTTGGCCAAGTGGAGCATTGGACCGAAATGATCCACGGTCCACCCAGAATTGGGCTGCCAGGACCTGGGCTAGGCAGGTGTTGGGCCAAGTATGCGCCGCCCAGTCCGGCTATAAGTTGCTCGGTTAAAGAGACGCTCGGTTAGACCGAGCTACGTGTATGGCATAGGTGGAGCCAGTCAGGTTGGCTGAACGGCACCCGGAAAGGCGTCGTCGACCGAGGTACTTGCCTGCCCGGCAAGAAGGCCAACCACAAGTCGAGTTGAATGACCGGCGCCGGAAAAGGCGCAGCCAGCCGAGATACTTGTTTGCTCGGCAGGGAGGCCGACCGCAGGTGCTCACGAGATGTCTCGGGCTTGGCTATGCCGAGGTGCTGCCTAGCCCGGTTCTCTTGAGCGTAGCCAGTGAAGTGCATGGGTGTAAAACGCAGTCCAGCCATAGATAGAGCAGCTCGGTTGCCGAGCTCCAGCAGAGAGGGCTGGCAGTTGAGATTAGGTGATGTTCAGCGAGGTTTACGCTGACAGATGGGATAGTAGAGCCACGTGTCAGGAGATGATTGGGAGTGGACGTTGGGCGCAGAGGATATATAGGCATGTATGCGCCCCCATACAGAAGGAATGAACACTATTGGTAAGAAAACTTTTACACGAAAAACATTCTCCTCTCTCTCTCTCTCTCTCTCTCACGGTCCCAAGGTGTGTGCTAATTTGACCGTCGGAGGGTTTTCCGGTTACACACCGCCGGGTAGCTCACCGCCGTTGTGCTTTCAGGTGATCGGACAGAAACGGAGCTTGGAAGAAAGGAGTACGGGCTTGCCTGAATATTTGCTCCCCGTACAATTGGCGCCGTCTGTGGGAACTTTGCAGACAAAACCTTGTCTTCCACGCTCGTCTGATCGTCGATCATGGCGAACAACGAGGAGATTCAAGTGTCCGTCATCGACGGAATCACTCCGGAGTCAGGCAGACGCAGAGAGGGAGCTCCTGCCATCTCTCCGATGGGCAACTTGGAGACATACCCAGGAGGGCAGTCAGGAGACGCGCGGGATAAGCGCGGGAGGAGTCATGGTCATTCCCGGAGTCCAGACGGTCATCGGCGGCGGAGAGACTCACACGCCAGATGTCTAGAGAGCAAGTTGAAAGACCAGGACGCCGTCATCCGACGGATGGCGGCGGAGATGAAAGAATTGAAGCGGCATGTCAAGGGAAAGGGTGTAGCTGGAGTGGCTGACCACAGTGAGCGCACCCAACCCCGCCGTCCAGGTAGCCAGAGTCAGAGACCCACACCTTCCATCTCCATTACCAGAAGTTATAAGGTTGGTGATTCCGACGTGCATGCGGAGAAGTCTAGCGCGCAAGATAGTACTTACCAGCCCTCACGTCCGGTGACGACGTCGAGGTACTCTTACTCCGCTCACTCAGAGGATTTGCGGGCAGTCTTAAAGGAGTGGGCTCGCCGGCGGGAGGCTCAAAGGATACCGGCGTTCCAGCGGTTATCCTACGGGGTTCACACCAGCGAGGAGGTCGAAATGCCTCTACCCCGCCATGCGGCCCCGCTCCTAGTGGACTCAGATTTGGCAAGGTTGAGTGCCACCCCTTTCTCCCTGCAAATAGAGACAACACCTCTTCCGTCGGGCTTCCACCAGCCGAAGTTCACATTGTACGACGGAAATACGGACCCTTACATGCACGTAAGCCATTTCCGGCAGGTCATGGCCAGACATAGGCGGAATGACACTCTTATGTGCCTCATCTTTCCGTCAAGTTTGGGCGAACTGGGTTTGAAATGGTTCGAAAGGCTGCCGGAGGGGAGCATAGAGAGGTGGCACCAGTTGGCCGAAGCCTTTGTGACGCGCTTCAAAACCAACACTAAGACACCCAAGGAGGTGGATTACCTACTAAGTGTCAAGATGGAACCGAGCGATACATTGAAGGCATACAACTCAAGATATTGGGAGACCTTCAATGAGATCTTGGATTGCCCGGTCAACCTAGCAATCACTCAATACAAGCGTGGTCTCCCGGTCGGACATAGACTGCGGGACTCGCTTACCATGCATCAGCCGACGTCCATGGGTCAACTCATGCAGCGCATCAATGAGCACATCCGGGTTGAGGATGATGCTTCGGCATCTACCGCGAAGACAACTACGGTAGCAATAGACAAGAAGACAGCAGGCAAGGTGCACGAAGTAGGACAGGAGTCCAGCCGCTCAAGTGACAGAGCAGAGGAGTCAGACCGTGGTTTGAATCGTAAGAACCGGGATAGAGGACGACGGAACGACCGGGATGATTACAACCGTGATGATGTAGCGGATGCCAACAGAAGATTGAAGGCAAGGACTGGCATCACCACGGTCTTCAAGATTCCAATTTATCGCATACTTAGTGAGATCCGAGACGAGGAGTATGTCCGGTTTCCTACTAAGCTGGGCGATGGACAGAAGGGCTACAATCCGCGGTATCGTTGCACATTCCACCGGGAGAGAGGTCACCGGACTGAGGATTGTTTGCCTTTAAGGCAACACCTAGAAGAGCTGGTCGCGGCCGGGCACCTAGACCTTTACATCGATGGCGGCGTGAAGCCGAACCATGCTCCGGTTGATCCCAGGATACAGGATGACCGAGATGCGCCGCCGCAAGGAGTTATTAATGTCATCCACGACATAGTGGAACCGGAGCGTGTTTGCGAACTCTAGGGTATGATCAAGAAAGCAGAGCATATGAGGGAAGTTTTGTCGGTGCAGCCCGCCGTCAAGAGAGGGAAGACCGAAGAGTAAGATGTGATAAGTTTCACTTCAAGGGATCTAGAGCGTATCCAGACACCGCACAACGATGCCCTAGTAGTAACGCTACGCGTCAAGGAATTTGATGTCAAACGGATCTTGATCGATCAGGGAAGCTCGGTCGAGATCATGTATTACGATGCGTTTAAGCAACTCAAACTCCGAGAGACAGACTTGGCTCCGGCAACTTCGCCACTTGTTGGTTTTAATTCACAGCCAAAGTGGCCCTTGGGAAAGATTATCCTGCCGGTCAAAGCGGGATCCGTCGTCAAACAGGTGGAGTTTTGGGTGTTACACGTGCCTTCGACTTACAACCTCATCCTTGGAAGGGGATGGCTTCACGCCATGCAAGCCGTAGCATCGACCTACCACCAGGTGATGAGATTCCCCTCGGCTATGGGGGCAATCGAGGAGATCTGGGGGGATCAAGTCATGTCCAAATAGTGCTTCGTGGCGGTGAACGGAAGCCGGGCTGCCAAAGGCTTCGTACAAATGATAGAAGGACCGGAAGACCGAGAAGTTCTGGAGGACGTCGGCACCAAGGCAGAAGACAAGGCTGTAGAGGAATTGGTGGAGATACGAATCGATATGGAACAACCGGATAAGTTCTTCCTGCTCGGTTCCAGCCTTACCGCCCAGGAAAGGACTGAGATGGTTGAGTTCTTGATGGCCAACATAGAAGTCTTTGCATGGTCGCCTTACGACATGCCCGGCCTCGATCCAAGTTTTATTTGCCACCACCTTAACGTCTTCCCTGGAGCAAGGCCAGTCATCCTAGCGAACAAGGAGGTCAGCGTTGCATCACGCCGAGGTAGTAGCAGAGGAAGTCAAAAATTTGCTCGAGGCACGAGCAATTCAGGAAGTGCACTACCCTCGGTGGATCTCCAATACAGTGGTGGTGCCCAAGAAAAATGGCAAGTGGCGAGTATGTGTTGACTACAAGACAGTCAACCGCGCTTGTCCCAAAGATAGCTTCCCCTTACCGCGAATTGACCAGCTCGTGGACCTGACGGCTGGCCATAATAGGCTCAGTTTCCTGGATGCCTACCGCGGTTACCATCAGATCGCCATGCATGGGCCTGACCGAGAGATCACTTCTTTCACGACTCCAAGAGGACTCTTTTGCTACCGGGTCATGCCTTTTGGTTTAAAGAACGCCGGGGCAACTTTTCAGAGGATGGTGACCAAAATGTTCGCTCCTTTGCTTGGTCGGACAATGGAGGCTTACATCGATGATATGGTGGTAAAAAGCCGACATGACGCAAACCATTTGACCGACTTGGCCGAGATGTTTGCCATTCTCAAGAAGCACAAGCTGTGCCTGAACGCGTCCAAGTGTGCCTTTGGCGTGTGATCCGGAAAATTTTTGGGATTCCTAGTCACAAACCGAGGCATCGAAGCAGACCCGACTCAGATCAGAGCCGTGCAAGAATTGAAGCAGCCCAGCTCGGCAAAGGACGTTCAGCATCTGGCCGGAATGGCCGCCGCGCTTAATCGATTTATAAGCCGGTCATCAGATCGCTGCCGTCCATTCTTTCAGGCATTGAAATCAAAGTTCTCCTGGGACGAAGAGTGTGACCGAGCTTTAGTTGAGCTCAAGGAATATCTTTCTTCTCCGCCATTGTTGGTTACGCCTAAGCTGGGTGAGGAACTTTACCTTTACCTCGCTGTCTCACAGCACGCAGTCAGTGCGGTGCTTGTCCGAGCTGAAGGAATCAAGCACCTCCCAATCTTCTATGTCAGTAAAACCTTGTTGCCGGCGGAGAACAAGATACTTGCCGTTGGAAAAGCTTACGTTGGCATTGATGATGGCTTCAAGGAAGTTGGCACATTACTTCCACGCTCATACCATCATCGTACTGACCGAGTTCCCCCTGAAGGCCTTGTTTGAACGGGCGGACTTCTCTGGCCGAATTCTCAAATGGGCGGTCGAATTGGGGCAATTTGACGTCAAGTTTCAGCCGCGCACAGCTATAAAGGCCCAAGCTTTGGCCGATTTCGTTGCAGAATTCTCACCAGGAACCCATCCGGTATGCCCGGTCGATATTGCCGCGGCAGAAGAAGAAGACAATGCAAGCCAGTCCGAGTTACAACAACTTGGTGGAGTTGGCGTTGCGGAAATTGCACGCCCCACCGAAGTAACCCCAACTTGTACAGATCTATCAACCGGTGACGCGACGACGGAGTCGGGTATTGTGGTCCCCTCCACTCTATCCGGTACCACGTCACCAGGAAGGGAGGTAATGGAACTACTCCGCACAGAGCCTGCGGCCGGGATAATACCGCATCCTGGTGATTCGCCTACGGACTTAGACATCGTCGCTCGACTTGACGAGTCCGGTGCCGAATCACCAAGGGGTGCAGGAGTGGGACCAGTTGACGCAGAACTTGAAACCGGACAGCCGAGCAACCGTGATCCCATCACCCTTCGTAACTCTCAGGACCCATCAGACTGTTGGAAGCTTTTCGTGGGGGAGATGTGGAAGCTTTTTGTTGACGGAGCATCCAACCGTCACGGTGCTGGGCTAGGTATCGTTCTTATCTCTCCTGATGGCCTAACCATTGAACACTCCATCACACTTGGCTTCCCAGCATCTAACAACGAGGCTGAATACGAGGCTCTTTTGGCCGGGCTTAAGAGCGCTATTCAGATGAAGGCTACCGAGCTGATTGTATACAGTGACTCCCAACTTGTGGTTAACCAAGTCTCAGGGATTTACGAAGCAAAGGATGAAAGAATGGCGAAGTACTAAGCTCTGGTCAGGGAACACATCAAACAGTTTCTGGCAATCAGAGTCCAACAGATTGGCCGTGAAGACAACTACCGGGCTGATGAATTGGTTGGCCTTGCCTCGATGGTAGATAGTACGTCTCCAAACCCCCTGTTAATTGATTTTCTTCCACGGTCTAGTATTGAAGACGCCGGGCAGACGGATGTACTCTGCGCCGCACTAGGCCCTTCTTGGATGGACCCCATAATCTTGTTTCTCAGGGACCGGACTCTTCCTACCGACAAGAAGGAAGCGCATAAAGTCCGGGTGAAGTCAGAGCGGTTTTGGCTCTCTCCATCTGGTGCGTTGTATAAAAAGTCCTTCACTGGCCCTTACCTAAAGTGCGTGCACCCGAGTAGTGTGGAGGCCTTCCTGTTCGAAATTCACGAAGGCATTTGTGGCAGCCATATAGGGGGCAGGTCCTTGGCCTACCGGGCTATTTCGCAGGGATACTGGTGGCCGTGCATGCAGGCCGACGCACAGAAATATGTCCGTAAGTGCGAAAAATGCCAGAAATTCGCCCATCAGATCCATCAGCCTGCCAGGGAGCTTCTCCCCCTCACCAGTCCTTGGCCCTTTGCCATGTGGGGGCTAGACATAGTGGGGCCACTGCCAACAGCACCGGGCAACCGAAAATTCTTCATTGCGGCCACAGATTATTTCACGAAATGGGTTGAAGCTGAGCCCTTGGCAACAATCAAAGAGAAAGACGTGAAGCGGTTTGTTTGGCAGAACGTGGTCACGCGGTTTGGCGTACCAAAGATTTTGATTTCTGATAATGGCACCCAGTTTGACGGTCGCCTATTCAGAGGATTTTGTGAAGATCTGAAGATTGAATTTTATAACTCCACTCCGGCTTACTCGCAGTCCAATGGTCAAGCCGAGGCATCAAACAAGACTATTCTTGATGGGTTGAAGAAACGGGTGGAGAAGGCAAAGGGAAAATGGGCCGAGGAATTACCCAGCGTCCTTTGGGCGTACCGAACAACCCCGCGGCGATCTACCGGGGAGACTCCATTTGCTTTGGCTTATGGCATGGAGGCGGTCATACCTCTGGAAGTTGGCATGCCCACCCTACGAAGCGAGAGTTTTGAGCCAGAACTGAACGCCGAGGCAATTGCCTTGGAGCTGGACCTAGTGGAAGAGCGTCGGGAAAAGGCTCTCATCCATGTGGCCGCCTACCAACAAGAGCTCTCGAAGAAGTACAACAAGATGGTGCACCCCAGACCGTTCAAAGTTGGTGATTGGGTTTTGAGGAAAGTGATGGGCAACACCCTAGTGCCAGGTGAAGGCAAACTAGGGGCAAATTGGGAAGGACCATACAAGATCACCGGTCTGGCGGGCAAGGGGGCTTACCACTTGGAGGATCTAGACGGAAGAGCAATACCCCGGCCATGGAATGCGGCCAATCTCAAACTGTATTATTTCTAAGCTTTTGCTTTCTTTTCTTGTGCAAAGGAATTTTTTGGGCTTGCATTTCAGAATGTAATTCTTTTTGTCAATATATAGAAGTGATTTTGCTTTAACACTTGGACTATTGTTTTAATTTAAAAACCGAGATGTTTTGCTCCGGCTAGAAGCAGTTGATGTTTTGTTCAACTTAGACATTTCTTGCCTGAGATGTTTTGCTCCGGCTAGAAGAGTTGATGTTTTGTTCAACTTAGACATTTCTTGCCGAGATGTTTTGCTCCGGCTAGAACAGTTGATGTTTTGTTCAACTTAGACATTTCTTGCCGAGATGTTTTGCTTCCGGCTAGAAGAGTTGATGTTTTGCTCAACTTAGACATTTCTTGCCGAGATGTTTTGCTCCGGCTAGAAGAGTTGATGTTTTGATCAACTTAGACATTTCTTGCCGAGATGTTTTGCTCCGGCTAGAAGAGTTGATGTTTTGTTCAACTTAGACATTTCTTGCCGAGATGTTTTGCTCCGGCTAGAGGAGTTGATGTTTTGTTCAACTAGATATTTCTTGCCGAGATAACTTGCTCCAGTGGGAAGAGTTGGTTTTTGTCCGACTTAAGCCATCTCAGCCGAGGTGATTTATCCCGGTTGAAGAAGTTGGCGTTTTGATCGACTTGTTTATTCCCTACCGAGATGATTTACTCCGGTTGGCAGACTTGGTGGCTCGTTCTTGTTATTATTAACTTAGATAGACATTCCGGTTTGTGAAGTTGCTTAAGTACTTCAACCGAGTTATGTATTCCGGCTGACGAAGTGCTTAAATTTATGCATTATACCAAGATGTTTAGCTGAAGACGGAATTGATGACAACCGTGCAACCACTTCGCAAAAATATCAAGTTTTTCATTGATAGAAAGTTAATACAAAAGGTGGGGACAGAGCCCGGTTACATCAGAAATGCGGAAAGCAAACATACAAAAAGAAAAGAAACCTAAGCTAGGGGGGAGAGATCAGGGAATTCCTCATCAGGCTCCAGGTTAACCGTGGCGGTTTGGTCCTGGACACCGGTCACAGTCTGGCCGGGCTGTTCCTGTGCGGTTTGGTCCTCTCCTTCAGCACCTTCCTCACCCTCTTCTTCAAGTCCTTCCTCGGCCTCGGCTTGCAGTGCACTGAAGACGTCATTGGCATAAGGAACGAGGTATGTCGGTAGGAAGACAGCCGGTGGAGAGGCAAACACATCAGTATCAGGGCCCTGACCGAGCTGTTGGCAGGCAGCCTTCCATCCTGCCTTGAAGTAAATGTCTTGAGTGGCGAAGATTTGTTTCTTGTAATTTTCCTCGGCTTCGTTGAAGCCGGCGTTGTTGGCATCTTCGCACTCTTTCTTCCTGGACGCCTTCAAAGCGTCAAGCTCGGCTTGGAGCTCGTCTCTCTTTTTCCCGGCTGCTTCAAGTTGGCCGAGCAGCCTGTTGTTGTCGGTGTTGGCAACTTCGAGCGAGGATTTTGCTCGGCCAAGCTCGGTTTGGAGGCTTTCGACTTGGCTGGCGGTGTCGCTCGCCTTTTGCCGAAGTCTGTGGATGCGCTCCATGACCAAATGCTGCTTTTGGATGGCCTGCAAGAAGCGAATTTGATTAGTGAAAGAACCGGGCAAACACTTAGCGCAAATTTCAGAGGCAAAGTGGGACTTACCCTGGCCATGGACTTGACTGATGATTTCACCAAGCGGGTGTCAGGAACGTGGTCACTGCCGACCACGTCGCTCGGTAGGAGGAATGCCTTGGAGAGATCATAGGCGAGCAGGTGCTCTTTGTCGCCCTTGATCGAAGCCGTAGCCGGGATGTCTTTTCCCTCGGTGTTTCAGTTGTGGTCTCCAGATCGGTATTGGGTCGACCGATGGAAGTGGGTTGCTCGGTGGTGAGCTCGGCTACCAGCTCGGCAGATGGATCTGCACGAGCTCTTTTGCCAGCCCGGCGTGGAGTGGGTTCCTTGCCAGACTGCCCAGCTGCTTGTGAAGCCAGAGCGACCACGGCGCCGCTCGATTGGCCGGCGGCTGGTGAGTGGATGGCGACGTTTGGTATCTCGGCCGATGTTGCGGTGAGCAAGTTCTTGATTCTGCTTCTTTTTGCCATCTCTTGCTCCTCGGTCAGACGGATGAGCGGAACGTCTGGAAGGGTTGGATCTGGTGGAGGTGATGGAGCGCGAAGGAAGTCTGTGACTTTACTCCGGCGGGGAGCAGAATATCTGTACGTGGGGGTGTAGCCGAGCAACTGGTTGCAATCTCGGTCGCGATACCGGAGTGCGGTCCTGATCGCCTCGACGTTGGGGTAGTGGTAGTTGGCTTGTAAGGCTTGGATTGCTGCACAAAAAAAGAAAAAAAGAATGATTAAGTACAGAAACAGGGAAAAAGTAAGTCAACCGAGTTAGCTTGTGCAGCTTACATGTATTGCCAAAATTTTTGCTGATCATCCAGCCCGGTACTGCGGCCGTCTCGTAGTTGCCCGACACCCAGAAAAAATCATCATCGTGAAGATCCTTGTCTGGAGTGCCGGTCACGATTTTCTCTCTGCCCGGTCTAATTTTGAGGTAATAGGCGAGGCCGTCGCCGGTGTGTCCTAATGTGTATTGGCGAAGGATCTCGGCTAGACCTAAACTTACTGCCTAGCCGGTTGTTCAGTTCGTGCACGCCGTTTATTATCCTGTATGTGTTGGTGGATACTTGTGTTGGCGCCAGCCCGGTTCGGCGCAAGAACTCGGTCATAAGGGGATTGACCGGGAAGCGGAGGCCTCCTTCCACTATTGACAGCACGGTGAAGGGGCATTGGTCAAGTCTGCCCCAGGGTGTTGTCTGCTCTTCCGCCAGCTCTAGATGGACGTCGGCCGGGATGCCGTACTCCTCTCTAAAGGCATCTAGCGCGGCTGGAGAGTCCACTAAAAAGCGGAATTTCCCCATATGACCGAGCTAGTGTATCACGGCTGAGGGGTTTGACACAAATGCTAGTTGGATTTTGCTCGGTCTTGAGAGCCTCAATTGTGGTCAAAGGTCCCCTTGGACTCTGCAGGAAAAGGATGGCAAGTATGAGTGTGAGCGCGGTCGCGCAAAGCGAGCTTGATTTTAGCTCGGTCATGAAAAGTGCCAAACCACCTTGATTCTAACCTTACCAAGAAGCCCGGTCGCCCAAGCGAACCAGATATTAGCCCGGTTGAACGACCTGGTCCACTTTGCTATCTCGGTTTTAGCTGGGTTTGTGACAAACATGTTATTTACTCGGTTCTTAGAGTTTTTTGGATCAAAAGAAGGCCAGGAGCCCGGTCCGCCCCAGTTCTTCTGTGTTCTTCACGAAGAATGAAGAACACCATGTATGTTCGAAGGTTTAGGGTGGTTTTTGGTGCCCAAAACCTAAAAGCTACGTTTTTCTACCCTAATGTGTGAAATACCAGAAGAAATGGCAACAAAAGATAGGTTAAAGGGCATACCTGTGGAGGGCAGTGGCTCTTCCTTCTTCCAACACAAGCTCAACGATGGCGAGGGAGAAGGGGGCACAGGAGCTCTGAGACGCTTGAACGAGGAAATGGCAGTAGGAAGGAATGAGAAAGGGGGTTGGCCTGTATATAGGCTGAAAACCGCCAAAATTTGAATTTCATTCGACGGCGGTTGGCCGCTCGAGGACAAATGGAAGGGCGCCACCTGTCACCATTAATGGCAGCACCAGAGTTGAAGAGACGGGGGACAGGTGGGGCGTCAGTCCGAGCAAAATGAAGAGACAGGCTGGAGAGTCGAGAAGTCAACCGGGCTACATTTGAAGCAGGGCTCACCAGCCGTGGAGTATAACTGGGGAAGTTTGCAAAAGGGAACGTTTGACTAGCCCGGTCACCGTTTCGCATTCTGACAACCGAGGTGTAATCCCGGTCGAAGTGAATAATTCCAGTCACGCTTTTGCGGACGGAATTAAGGGGCAATTGAGAGGGAGATTTATGATCTGGAATTAGGCCGAGGTAACGGCCGAGAAGATTGGTGGCCAAGTGGAGCATTGGACCGAAATGATCCACGGTCCACCCAGAATTGGGCTGCCAGGACCTGGGCTGGGCAGGTGTTGGGCCAAGTATGCGCCGCCCAGTCCGGCTATAAGTTGCTCGGTTAAAGAGACGCTCAGGTTAGACGGAGCTACGTGTATGGCATAGGCGGAGCCAGTCAGGTTGGCTGAACGGCACCCGGAAAGGCGTCGTCGACCGAGGTACTTGCCTGCCCGGCAAGAAGGCCAACCACAAGTCGAGTTGAATGACCGGCGCCCGGAAAGGCGCAGCCAGCCGAGATACTTGTTTGCTCGGCAGGGAGGCCGACCGCAGGTGCTCACGAGATGTCTCGGGCTTGGCTATGCCGAGGTGCTGCCTAGCCCGGTTCTCTTGAGCGTAGCCAGTGAAGTGCATGGGTGTAAAGCGCAGTCCAGCCATAGATAGAGCAGCTCGGTTGCCGAGCTCCAGCAGAGAGGGCTGGCAGTTGAGATTAGGTGATGTTCAGCGAGGTTTACGCTGACAGATGGGATAGCAGAGCCACGTGTCAGGAGATGATTGGGAGTGGACGTTGGGCGCAGAGGGTATATAGGCATGTCTGCGCCCCCATACAGAAGGAAGGAACACTATTGGTAAGAAAACTTTTACACGAAAAACATTCTCCTCTCTCTCTCTCTCACGGTCCCAAGGTGTGTGCTAATTTGACCGTCGGAGGGGTTTTCCGGCTACACACCGCCAGGTAGCTCACCGCCATTGTGCTTTCAGGTGATCGGACAGAAACGGAGCTTGGAAGAAAGGAGTACGGGCTTGCCTGAATATTTGCTCCCCGTACACTCTTGAATCAATGAAACAGTATGATTGGCCAGAAGCAATCACATCAACATTGATTGATTCTATCATAGCATTGCACAAAACTCCAGAAAAAGTTACGGGGTGTGTCATTGCATTGCTGGTAAGTATAATATCCATTCAAATTTGCAGTTATCATACTTACAAATTTGTGCATTTAGAAAATTTTATTTACTTTAATTTTCATCACAGTATTGGCTATGTGAACATGCAACTATCATTGACTCAGAACACAATAACACAACTGACTTCCCAAGATGTGCGAAGTGGAACCTGCAAACCTTGACGAAACAGCTGCAGAAGACACCAGTCCACTCTCTTGCACCTCGACAGGTTAGATTCCCATTGCTCCTGAAATCTCAGTGAAATTCCCAAATTTCTCTGACCACTGCTTTGTTTCCCTCCTTGTGCATTGATTGATTAAGATCAATTTTCTCTGAACTATCAATTTATGTTTTCTTCTTTGGTACCAACTGGTTTATTTCTGCATTGTCATCAATTTTCTCTACAATCCAAATTTCTCTGACCACAATTGTAACACATTAACTTATATGCCCTGATTGATTTTCTCTAATATATGAATTATGTTGATTGTTTCATAATTTTCTCTGGCCCATAAAATTGTTTCTCCTTGTGTGTAATTTTCTCTGGCCTATGACTTATTTGCCTTGCATCTTTGATAAACACTGTTTATTTCTGCCATTCTAATGAATTTTCTCTGGAATCCAAATTTCTTTGACACAATTATAGTCAAACATTAACTTACATGCCTTGATTGATTTTCTCTGATATCTAAATTATGTTGCTCATTTCATAATTTTCTCTGCTTCATAAAATTAACTCATTGTTTGTAATTTTCTTTGGCCCATACAGTTTTCTTTGAAGTTTGCCTCCTATTACAGATAGATAACAAGCAGCTAGTCAAAAACCCATCAGAGGAGTTCTGTCTTGGTAAAAAGACAAAGAAAGAATCAAAAAAAGCAATTGTCAAATTCAAGGAGGCATTACAAGATTCATCTGAAGGTCAAGCAATTGTCAAATTCAATGAAGAAGCAGAAGGCAACATAGAAGAATACGAAGCTTGCAATGGACAATAAGCCCGAGCAAACAGTGGAGAAGAAGAAGCCAGAGAAGAAAGTGAAAGCAGTGGAGAAGAAAAAGCCAGAGAAGAAAGTAAAGACATAGAGCCAGAAGACAAAGAACAGAATGAACAGAAAGAAGAAGATAGTAAAGAAGAAGATGAACAAGAAGATGAAGAAGAAGATGAACAGCAAGAAGAAAACAAGGAAAGTGATGAAGAAGAACATAATGAGCCAGTCGACCAACAACGTGATAGCATTTCTGGCTCAACAATGCATCAGCCTCAACAATTTGAGGAATCAAAGGATGCCCAAATTGCTGATCTACGTCAAAGACTGAAGACACTTTCTCAAGCTAAACAAGAAGAAGACAAAAATTGGATAGAATTACTTGCTGAAAAGGATATTTCAATAAGAACCCTGATATCACTTAACTCAGAATTTCAAGAAAAAGAAAGCACAATCCAAATGAAACTAAGGATGTTGGAGGTTGAAAAAGAAGACAACATGAAAACAATTCAACAGTTGAGGAATTCAAATTCGGAGCTTGAAACAGAAAATGCTAAATTGCATGAACAAGTTCAAGAACTGTCAGTCCAACTAGCAACACAACCATACAGAACACCAACACAACTTCAACCACAAGGTCAGTAAAAATCTTGATCCACAAAAAGTTATGTCCTTGTGTCAGCATAACTCAGAGAAATTTCTATTTATTATAATTTTCTGTTATTGGTAATTTTCTCTGGAAGTTATATTTCTCTGAACACATTAGTTTCTGCCGCTTATTTCTATTGATTTCTACTACTCATTTTATTTTATCTGTCTATTTTCTTATTCCATTTTTGGGGCTTGTTTGATTTTCACTGTGTCTAGTTGGAATCCAAGTTGAGCAACAACCAACAACCCAACAAGAAGAAATGGCACACAAAGAGCAACCGAAACAAAAGACGAAAATCTATGGTAACTGGAAAATATTGAATCACATAAATTTACATATTGAAATATCATCTGTTACTTCAGAGAAATTTCACTTTTACTAATATTTTCACTGTCTACAGTCAAAAAAGATCCGACGTCAATGATCAAAAATTTAAAGGCAAAAGAAAGGAAGGAAAAGCAGCACGATCCAGAATTTCAATATTCCAAAGTTACGAAAGTAACTAGAGCTTCAAAACAAGCTACAAAGCAAGTTGAGCAAAGTACGAAGGACAAAGAAGTACTTGATGCTGATGCGTACATCTTGCCTCAACCTATAAACATTAGAAAATCTTGGGTCTTTCTACAAACTCTTCCGATTTCAAGATTGATAAAAGATCACGTAAAAGATATGTTGCAGCACATATCAAATGTATCTGGACTTGAGTAAGTACAACAAACAAAATAGAAGATAACAAACAACAAATTACAAACTTATATTGCATTAACAACAATTAAATCCCTTATTTCTCATCTTGTAGGGCTTTAATTTGGACAAGTGAGTTGAACCTCATTACCTTCGAAGACATTGGAAACCTAATAAAGCAAAAAAAAAATTGCCAACAATATAAGTCTTTCCCTTTCATCAAAATTTCTCTGCAATATTCCATCAGCCTTTATAAACCAATATTACAATTACAAATCATATTTTTTAGGTCATTGATGGCTATGGAGAGATACTTTTGGCTGACCAAATGAGAGAAAGACAACAACCAACCTCATTTTTTTTTCACATTCATGAGCTTAGTATGTTACTACTATTTTATTTGATTTTCTCTGGAATTTACTTACTACTTTCTCTTCTTAAGATACTTCTTGGATTTTCTCTGAACAAAACCATTTTTGGATTTTCTCTGAACACAGAATTTCATCAAGATGACAGAAAATCAATCTTTTCGAGTGTCCTTATTTGACAAGCATATTGAAACAGCATGGAGGAACTACAGGTTCCTCCATTTCCTAATAAATACTGGAGGTAATGAGAAGTCCACAGCTGGAAATCACTGGACCTTGCTTGTTCTCGACAAAGAAGACAGTTTATGGAGGTTCTACAACTCACTGAGGCCAAGGAGGGATGATGCAGAAGACAAATATGTCAAAGATGCAAAACAATTGGTAACGAGTGCAAATTTCTCTAATCCATCATAATCTTTATGTGATGATAATTTTCATACAATCCCATTGATTTGTCTGTAAATTTCTCTGTTATTTAAAAATTATTTTCTTGCAACAAGAATATGTGGAGAATTTTTTGAAAGCTTGCCTTGAAAGAGACGATCAATCACAACCCTCTTTCAAATTGATAAACTCACAAAACACAAGTTACGACTTTGAGTATGTCAACAATGCTCCATAACAAGAAAGTGATTCGTAAGTTTCATACATCTATAAATAAGATATTCTGATTTGCATGTTTCTTAAAACTAACATACCTATAATTTGTATGCAGTCTGAATTGTGGCCTCTTTGTCTGTTATATAATGAAACAATATAGCAAGCATGAACCTATCAGCTCCAAATTGTCCACACAAGAGATCAGGTTGATGAGGGCAGAACTCATAGAGAGATTTGTGACCGAAGTTGGCCGATCATGGACTGAACCAATTGAAATACCTCCAGAAAAACCAAAAATGTAATAGTGAAACTAGTGAAAGGAAGACAATGTACATAGCCAGACAGAGAAAATTGTCTCACATATATGTATATATCCATACAGTATTAACCACTCAGTTTTTTGTTGACACATTGAAGGAATAATGATGTTTGACTTATCCATATACATCATTTCTTGACTAATGTAAATTTCATTTTTTTTTTTATTTCGACTAATGTAAATTTCATTCCTATCGATGGTTAAATATATATATTTTTTATTGTGATTGTCAACACAATCCACACAGAGAAAATTGTCTGCAGAAATTTCTCTGGTGTGATATTACCAGAAATTCACAAAGAAATTTAACTTGTATCGTCCCAAGGGGATGCCTATATGATCATGTAATCTGTAATGCTTTCTCTTGATACAAAACAATCATCAAACTCAACAAAACACAAAGCGCACAGTAATTTTATCTGCTACTGGAAAATTTCACTAGATGAATTTGAAATTTCAAAACACAATGCCTAAATAATTTTCTCTGATAGTGGAAAATTTTTCCGGATGAAATTGATGGATTCGAATGGTGACACAAAATGGAATCTCTGAGTTGTGAATTTCTCTGGGTTGGTAAGGAAAATTTCTCTGGCTTTGAGAAAAATTTCTGAGTTGAAGTCATTCTAGATAAATTCTTCCCTGGTCCAGAGAAATTCTAAACTCAGAGAAATTTCAAAAGAGTTTAATTTTGTTTCTTGGTTGTACTCACTGCAATAATTTTGATGAATTTGAAGCTTCAAAACATATTACACAGAATTTTCTCTGCCATAAAAAATTTCTCTGGATGAATTTGACAGGTATTACAAACCCACTGCCTATAGTATATATCAACAAACACAATGCATACTTTAACTGATATTGCAAAAATTTCTCTGAAAGAATTTGATTGATATTATTATATACACTGTCTAAAAAATACATTTCACAAAACAAAACACACAAACTAATCATCAAATGTATTATTCAATCAATAAAATGTACTATCCTCAACTATTTAACAAAGGTTCCTTACATGTCCTCTTATTATGGTGACCAACACTCTCACACCGACTACACTTAATTACCCTTTTAAACTCTCCAGTAGAAGCAGTTCTGTTCTTCTTCGGCCTACCAGCTGGTCTCTTGCTCAATAGAGGTAAAATCATAGCATCTTCAATGCTACACAGAGGTTTTTCAACAGTTGGAACTGGGCCAATCGAAAACAAGTACGCTTGACGATACATATCAGCATGAAAAAATGGTTCAACAAATGAATTCAAATTCCCTTCACTCCTAAAAATTGCAGCAACAGCATGTTGACATGGATACCCATTTATTTCCCATTTTCGACATGAACAAGTTCTCAACCCAAGATCAACCATAACCGAAGGAAAACAATGCACTTCAAAGACATTATCAGATGACAAACTCACATTCCATGTCCTCCCATCCAAAAAATACTTCTCCAATACACTATCCATTCGAGGACACAGAACTTTATTCCATTTACTAGAGAGCAGCCTCCTATCAGACCTCATATTCATAATTTGCAACCGTATCATGTCCACCAAATTTGTTATTGGCAAGTGCCGAGCTTCTCGTATCCATGAATTGAATGACTTAGCAACATTTGAGTACATCTCACCATAACGTTTCCCCGCAAAATATGCATCACTCCAATTTTCATATGGCAAACTTCTCAAGAAAGCAATCACAATGTCTTCTCCCTCACTTTTTAATTCATTTAACTTGAAATGAAATGATGCCTTTGTTGGCGCATATGCACATTCTGAAAACTTGGACACAATCGTCTCCCTAACTAAATTTGTGTTTCTACATGACAACTTATCCCTCAGATTTCTCTTTAGATGTTCAAGACAAAATCCATGAAAGCAGTTAGGAAAAAACCTAGCAATTCCCTGCACAATACCACAATGTCGATCTGATATGAAACTTATCACCTTTTCTGATCCCAATACTCCACATAAATGTTCAAGAAACCAACATCAATTGTCTTTATTCTCAGCATCAACAACAGCAAAAGCTACAGGGAAAAACCTACAAAACAAATAGGAACAAGCATATCAGATATACACATACAGAGAAAATTAGAACAATAAACAACCAGAGAAATTTGACACTGCAAACGTCCAGAGAAAATTCACTTGATGCCCAACTCTAGAGAAAATTCACACATTGGCAACATCCAGAGAAAATTGACTTAGTGACCAACTACAGAGAAAATTCACACAATCATAATATCCAGAGAAAATTCACTTAGTGACCAACTACAGATACAATTCACACAATGACAACATCCAGAGAAAATTCACACACTGACCAAAATCCAGTGAAAATCCACAAAGTGGCCAAAACCACAGAAAATTCAAAGTGTCAGAGAAAAATCACATTCACTCAATTCCTACATGTATAGAAAATTCACATAGTTAGATAAAATTCTATATATTTACAATTACCTACATTCCCATCTTTCCCCGTTGCAGCAAGCATAACTCCTTTGTATCGTCCTTTCAAAAATGTTCCATCAAGAAAAAGTAATGACCGACAATATTTGAAACCAGCAATGCATGCATGAAAAGCCACAAACACTCTTTTGAAACGCTTGTTATCTTCAAAATCTAACTCAAAACGACTACCTGGATTGTTCTTCAATGCCTCATCAAAATACCACCGTAATTGATCAAATGACAAACAAGAATCCCCATATGTATTACATTTTGCTTTCTCAACACCCAACCAACCACAGTTATAACTGATTGAGACCCCTATACTTGTCTTTCATTTCTTTCACAACATCCACTGGACGAGTTAAAGGTTTTGCACTTACCTCTTCAAGTATCAACCCAGAAACTAAGCTGGAAGTCATCCTTGAATGTTTACTCGTACGAACCGCCACACCATACGTATGTTCATTGTTCAAAGTCCTTATGTAGAAAAACCCATTTATTTTTTCAATAGAAGCATGTACACACCACATACATCCCCTTGATTCCTTATATGCACATTCTGCCGTAACCCTCAGCTTGCCATTTTTAACATACGTAAATTGAAAACCAACCTCAATAGCATACTTGCATAAAAAAGTACGGAACTCAACCACACCACCCTCAAACTTTTGTCCAACACTCGTAATATTAATCCGCCAACGAGCCGACAATAACACATTTTCTTGGTGAGAACAAAACTTAGAGAGTGAATTCCTTTCAATATCCACCAGCTTATCACACTCACTATTCATAACATCTACCCAATTCGACCCCACTTCATCCTCTTCATCAGAAATACTACATCTAGTAACTGCAACATCAACTATATCAACACCGCGTGCACAAACAACCCTCAACATATTCAGAAAATCAATATTATTTCGAACCATACAATTCGGATGGCCCAAAATAGAATATGAAATACACATAGTCTCAGGTTTCAAATTCTCCCATGTTTTACACAAAATGCCAACCAATTCCTCAAAATTCAATGCGCGTGAAACATTAATGACAATAGTATCATTCCCATATTTGCACAGCAACAACACTGCACTGTCCATTAAAACTGAAACAAAAAACAAGAAAAATAATTTATTTAACATAGAAACACTTCACAAGAACAATATAAAAGTCCAGAGAAATTTCTAAAAATTATAATTTTCTCTGAACTTAAAATAAAAGTCCATAGACATCTATAAACTGATATTCACCTTCAAGATGATAAAAAACAAAATCACAGAAACTCAATGAATCATAGAGAAATTTACTGCTAACTATTAAACACAATCATAGAAAAAAATCACACAGAATATTTGTTATGAAATTATAGGCTTCTCCGTGATTTTCACCTCACTACAACCTAACAATTTTCTATGCATCATTCTGCAATATTACAAACTGAAAGTGAGTAACAAACTTACAATTTTCTCTGAACTACAAATACAAGTCCAGAGAAATTTATGAACTTACATTCACTTTCTCACATTCTATCTACATTAGAAACTTCTAATAATATGTCCATATGCACTTATAATTTTCTCTGGACTACACAAACAAAATGCAGAAAATGAAATTTCTCTGGTTTGAAAAAACATAGAACAAAACTTATCATTGATCAGCATGTTGATAAAAAACAGAGCACGAAAAATGAACTCTAAATATCAAAATCACCTACACTGTCAACACTATTTGAAATTGATCAGAAAACAAATAATGAAAAATTAATTCCAAAAATAAAAATCAACTCTATCAAGCTGGCCGCTCTCTAAACAAAAATTCAAAACAAAAATCAAAATCCAAGTGGAATCTAAATCAAAAACAAACTTGATTCAACTCCACTCAAAAACCTACGCGATTAACACACTGTCAACACTCTTTGAAATTGATTAAAAAACAAAGAATCAAAAATTAATTCCAAAAATAAAAATCAACTCCATCAAACTGGCCTCTCTCTAAACAAAAATTCAAAACAAAAATCAAAATGCATGTGGTATCTCAATAAAAAATAAACCTGATTCAACTCCACTGAAAATCTACGCGATCAACACACTGTAACACCACTGAAATCTCCGACGAAATCTCCAACGACATCTACACGATCGTATCAATCTTTCTCGTCAACTCCACTGAAATCTCCGACGAAATCTCCACCATGAAATCTCCCCCTGAAATCTCCGACGAAATCTCCATTGCAAATTCGGTTTCCAAAATCTATCAGTTAAGTCAACAATATAATATTCAAACAAATTTATGTTATAAAGGAAGGGTAATTTAGGTATTTTATAACCTAAAATAAATTTCAAGGACCTTAGCCATCAAAACATATTATTTTGGACCTCTCCTCCTATCAAAAATAAAGGAGGGACCTTAGGTCAATTTTCCCTTATTTAAATTGTTCATTATTTGTTAACTAATTGATGCAAGTGGATGGTTAGAATTATTATAATTTTAAAAACTTAAGGTTTAAATTAAAATAATTAAAAGATTAGAATTTAATTTGTTATCGAGGTTTAATTTTTTTCTTTTTTTGGGTAGTTTCTCTACTATTTTCTATTGAGAACTAAATTACTTGAAATTTATGAATTTAGACCATTTTTAAAATTTGTAAATTTTTAAGTGTATGTTGAACTCAGCTCATTTAAAAAAATAATTAGAAAATTTAAAAAGTTAAAATGTACTTATTGTCAAACAAACTAATTATTTTATAATTAATTTTTTTATAAGATAATTTTTAGATTTATATATAAAATTATATAAAAAATCAAATCACTCAAGCTTTGTTCCAAAGCAAATAAAGTTTCAACTCATTTTTAAAGGGCATTAAATTTATAAAAAAAAATAAAAAATTACGAGCCACTATTCAACATGGCGTTTTACTTTTTTAAGCTTTAGCTTAAACTTGATTTAATTTTTTTTTTACACACTAAAATTATATTTAAAAAATATAGTTACTTAAACTCAGTTTGAAAAATAAACAAATTAAATTTAAATATATTTTAAAAAATCAATAAATTTCGAATAAAACTTGAATGAGAACAATAAATTTTCGACAAAAATTAGTTAGAGAAATAAGATTAGCACCACAAAAAAAAAAAAAAAAAAAGGTTTTACAGCTTCAAATTAGTGTGAAAAGCTCTTATTTACTTGCAATACATTGGGTGATCAAAGTTGACAGTCTTGTATCTGGTGGCGGAGTCAGGAAATTAAGTTAGAGGGAACATTATTAATTATAATTTTTTATTTTAAAAAAATTATGATCAACATTAAGATAAAAACAATTTTATGAGCTAAATTTAAGTATAAAAAATTACATATTCATTATTAATAGGAACAAATTAAAATTTTATAATAGTGTAGAATAATTCGGTGCGGAATGGTAATGTAAGTTTGTAATTTTAACACAAAAAATTATGAATCAAAATTCTTAATTTTAGAAAATAAAAACACATCTTTTATTGCACAAATTATTATAAAATCTATTTAATTTTTATTTGACAGAAAAATATTAAAGATATGACATTGCTTATAAATGATGTGTTTTGAATGAAAATTATTCAATAATCTTAGAATACTATATAACATTGCCTACGTGATTCTCATAGCATGAGAAATCACAAATTACACTAAGTAGCATGTTGCCTAAAAATAATGAGTTTATTATATCTAATCTATAAGATTTTGCACTATACTATTTGTTTAAACTATTACATAAATAATACTACATAGTACTCTTAAAATATCAAATAACTATTTGTTATGAACAAGACAATAAACTCTTAATTAAAAAACATGTTAAAGAAAAAAAATATACATTTTATATATTACAATAACACAAAAAAAAAAAAAAAAAAAAAAAAATCAAAATTGAGGGAGGGGCACGTGACCCCTCGGCCTGCTTTCCCTCCGCCACTGCTTGTACCATGTGAGCACTGGACAACAATGGCTGAAATTTTTTAAACAGTTGCTTAACACACTAGTTTGGAAACATATTATTTTAATAATTTTTTTATTTTTTATGAAATGATGTGTAAAAAAATAAAGAAAGTAATGTGATAACTTATAATGATTTTTTTATTTTTTTAGCTAAAATATTTAATTCCCAAACGAGGCCACTGTTTTTATTTTTTATTTTATTTTATTTTTTTATTTAAAAGTATATGTAAAAATTCTATTTATAATTTACAAGATAAAATAACTTAAATAATAAAAATAATAATTATTAAGAAGCTGGAAAAGAAGTACTTTTAATTTTTACTTTTTATCAACTTTTAATTTATGAGAAATTATACCAAACAAGTTTATTGTTGCAACATTTATTAATTGATAAAACTCACACTGGTGTTCTTGGTTGGGACCCCTTTATACCATCCATTATCCAGTACGGAGTTGTGTTTCAACCACTGCTAATTTCTCTCCTTCAAAATCATGAGAGTTCCATCTCGCACTGCTCTAAGGAGGAATCTTCTTTTCGACTCTAACTCTCTTACTCCAGTCATTGCTTTTCTTTCTGGTACTTGGAAAGAGTGACTCGAATTCAAACAGTGACTCGAATTTTCGATATTCCTTTTTATCTCTCATCAAACGAATGGCATCTTCTTTTGAAAATCCTCGCTATGTTAACCACATTCACTGTTTGGTTCCCAAGCAAATACCATTCCTATCAAATTCAAGTTTGTCTGTTTCCCAACCAAATATCATGCCAAAACTCTAACCACACACACACAAGAAAAATTTCTTGTATACAAGCAAAATCAGGTACACCAGAAAGAGAGATCACATTATATGTACAAAGCTGTAACAATACATTGGATTCTGCAAAACTACAAATTACACAAGATCCTCTGCAACACGAACCTTGTTCAATATCTCATCCAACGCTTGTAACACAAACTTGAAACAATCTTCCGACTTCCTCCCTTCCTCCACAACCTGGACCCCACATTTGTACAAACGATCAAACCTGTGAACGGGGTTCATAACATCGATTCCATTGCACCCATGATCAAGAACATAGTTACGTCGAACGTCCTTTCTCCACCTCGAAAGAATGTATTGAGGAGGTATCTCCTCAATGCCATTCTGGTTTAGAATGTTCAGTGCATGTCTGCATAAGTATCCTTGAAAGTTGAACAACCCACATGCACAAAGAACCTCTGCTTCAGATGTATTGTACATAACTTCATAATCTCTTGTTTCCCTCCCATTTTCTGTGATTTCAGTATGCTCTTTGACTATGTATGTAATGATTGACCCATCAATGCTTACTTGTCTTGTACTAAAACAAGAGTACAATCCCTCCACTTCACTCTGAAACTTCTTAAATATGCTATTTGTGTACAGCTTTGAGAGCTGCAACTCGAAATAAAATCTTGATTTTAATGCGGATATTGAAGTTCTTGACACCAAATCTGCCGAGGCTTCTTCTTGATGAATTTTCTGTAGAACTTGATCGTATTTACTGAGAAAATCTTTCAAAGGAGTATGTTTATGTAAAAATCCCTCAAAAAATGAAGTCACTCCCTCACTTGGCTTTATCGGAAACATTCCCGCCAAAAATGTCTCCTTCAAATATACCGGTACCCACCTTTTACGATCTTCATACAATGCTTGAAGCCATTTATGATCCCTAATTTCATGCCGCAGAATCATATCCTCCCAAGCTGCTTCAAACTCATCTGCCCTGAAAGAATGGTAAACTGCTCTAATTAAAGCCACCATAATCGCTTCATACCCATTCAAACCTCCCAGTTTCTCGGGAACTTTTTTCATGATATGCCATAAACAAAGACATTGGGAAGCTCGAGGAAAAACGTCAGAAAGAGCGGCTTGTAACGATTTGCATTGGTCAGTAATGATAGCTTGTGGAGGCCGTCCCAACATATATGTAAGCCAAGCCCTAAACAGCCATGTAAATGACTCTACTGTCTCACTTGCAAGTAAACCACAACCTAAGAGCACGGGTTGTCCGTGGTGATTTACTCCAGTAAATACCACCAATGGCACTTCAAATTTGTCTGTCAAGCATGTTGTGTCAATTGAAACTACATCACCAAAATACCCATATGCAGCCCTGCACCGTGCATCGGCCCAAAACAGGTTCCGCATATATCCTTTCTCATTGAGATCCATTACATAAAAAAAGTTTGGACTCATCAATTGCAAATGACAAAATGAATTATAAATAGCTTGTGCATCTCCTTGTTTAAGCTTCAATTGATTGGACTGATCAATTGTATTCCCAAATTCTCCATCATCAACATATAAGTTCCCAATATCCTCCGTATCAATGATGACTGTTCGAAACAATCTAACTTTTTGAGCTTCTTCGGCACCAACTAACGGCTGCGGTCGTTTTGTTCCAGAACCCAAATTTTTATGGGATTTATAGAACTTTCCACTTTTGGGACTAATAAGGTGGTTGTGCTCGAGCTCAACTTCGATTATCCTCCACCTTTTGTTGTCCATCAACCTGAACTTTACCATTGCCGGACAACCCGTCCTTGTCTCTGGTCTGGGCCGGTTTGCCTCACTTTTCTTTTTGAAACCTGCGCTGCTACAGCTTAACTTTCCTCTGTATCTTTCTTTACTCTTTCTATACCATGTATTGCTTACTCTGACTCCAAATCCTTGCTCTTTAGCATAACAATTGTAGAAGTAATAAACATCCTCATAGGATTCAAATTCCATCCCCACAGATGGAGGAATAGGATTTTCTCCTTGAATTACCCCGCCTTGACGAATATATTCTGTCATTCCACAATCCCCTTCAATCTCGAATTCATCGGCTTCGTCATCATACACAGGTTCACTATTGAGAGAAACATCATCCATCTATAACAGCAAAAGAAAAAGGAGCAAAAAAAGCTTGTCAGTGTCTGACAAAGTAAAGGTTTCAAATGTTAAAAACCATGATAATAAGAGAATCAATCATATATGTAAGTACTTATTCTGGGCTCCAAATTAAATTTTCCTTGAAAAAATAATTCTTGTTGATATCAGGGCCCTATAAGTGTAGTTCTCAAAACGGAAACTCTTACTTGAAAGATAGATGTAAAATATCAGTGACATCAAGGTGTAAGAACTAAAATAATACATTAGTTTCTCTTCAAACAGAGAATCGTTTTTCACAAAAATTGTGGAACTAGGTCCTTTCCCTATCCTCTAAAGTTTAGTAATTTTCTCATGCAAGGGAAAGAGCAATCACAAGTTACAATAGGGTGATGCCTTGCTGCCCGGCACATCATAAATGCCCCATATAACCTTGACTACGAAAACTTTGCCCATAAAGGAGGAGACTGGGCACAATGGCTAATTGACCTGGATGGATTCATGACCGAGCTTGAATTTGGTCACAGCAACATATGCTAGTCAATTCAAGCAAAAGCACAAAACTGGGTTCCCTGTTAGAATTCTTTCACACAGCCTTGAAGGCAATTGTTAAATCAAGTATGTTAAGGGATATTATTATGTAAGGGCTACAAGTTTGTTACTAGAAATTAATCAAAGAACCTGGATTTTTATTTCTCCTTTTTTCTTGAGACATGAGTAATAAAACAGATTAGATGAAAGATCCAAGAATGGTAAATCACTTTTATGCACAACCACAGATAACATTTCCCTTAGCCCTTCTTTTACTTATTAATTTTTTCTTTTTTTTTTGGTGTGCCTTCTAATTAAACGTCACTCTAAAGTGTGGTCATCAGTCTGGGCTGCAAATGACTAAACATCTCTAACTCACAAATTCATTTTTGTCTATATCCGTCCGGTCTGTCACTACCAATCATACATCTAAACACAATCATCTGGTAGCACACATATGCTCAAGTCAAGGTAGATAATATCAAAAACTCATCTCATTAATACAAGAATTTGAAAAGAACTGTTGATAAACCAATCAAAAATCAAAACTAATTTGACAGTGTTTTCTATTTCTACAACAGCAAGTTCACACTTCACACTCACCAAAATTAACATAAGCAGAGGTAGTATACATACTGTGTTCAAAATTCTTACTTCTTAAGAGTAAATGTTTTTACAAAAAGCATGAATCAAAATCTTAACCAACACAATACATCATATCTCAACTTTCCTGTTATCATAAAATAAAAATCAAAATACAAATAAAACCATCTAATCAACACCACAAACATTTAAGTACCCATAATTAGAAACTAAAAAAATTGCATAAAACAATATAATCTCTCACCTATTTGCACAACAAGAATCAACAAGAAAATGCACAATCAGAGAGGATATATACATATGAAATCGAATAGAGTGACGAAAAAAACCCATTTTTTGGGCATTCTAACAGCATATACATGTGAAATGAGTAGTAAATAACAGTAATTGAAGATGTATATGTATGTGAATTTTTCAATTGATTGGTCAAAAGAAACAAAACTAGGGTTTTTACCTTTTGAAGGGATTGAAAAGAAGAAGAGGCGATAGAGGTGGTGATCGAGGTGTATGAATCTGATCGGCGAACTCGCCGGAGAGTCGCCGGGAGAGAGGATGAAGTGGCGGAGAAGCCCGACTGAGTATACGGAACGCCCTATACCTCCGATGGTTTCTTTATCAATGTGAACAATTAACCAAAGGAAATTGCAATTTGCCTCCATGAAGTATAGGAATTGTTATTTACACCCACTTTTTTAAGAATTACACTAATTTCTCTTGGAATAAAAAAAAATTAGTACAATTAAGTCAAACTTGTGAAGTTTATTATATATTTTTTTAAACTTAAGATGAAGTTTTTGTAATTTCCCAATTTTTTATAAGTTGGCTTCATATTTTGATTTAGCAAAAAAATTGAAAGAAAGTAAATAATTGCTAAAGAAAAATAAAATTAAGAATTTAAAATAATTGCATTTTATATGGAAACTTAAAAAATAATTGCAAAAATATGGTCAAAATTTCATTATTGCTATTTCATTTTGGGTAAATTACATTGACACCCTAAGAGGTTTATGTTTATTATAATTCCTTTTCACTTTTTAAAAATTACATCTCCTCCCTGAGGTTTAAAGTTTTATTACAGATTGCTCCCTCAGTTAGTTGATTGTTAAGTCAACTAACAGATTTTCCTGATGTCAGCAATTTAATTTTTTTAAATACCAATTTTGCCCTTACTGTGTAAATTACATTAACACCCCTCACATTTTAAAAATTACAATCCCCTCCCCAAGGTTTAAAGTAGCATTACCAATTGCCCCTTCGGTTAGTATTAGTCGGAAAAAAAAATTAATTGGAAAAAAATTAATTGAAAAAAATTTTTGTTAGTCAAAATTTTAAATTTCTGTTTAAAAACCAATGTAAACTCATTTTTTGAATTTACGTTTTTTTCTCAAATTTACAAACTGGGTCAATCATTTATAAATTAAAAAAATTATCAAACTACTTTTTATGACAGTTTTTAAAATTTTTGTAAATATAAATTAAAATTGAAAATGAAATAGTTACTAAACACGCCTCAGATAGTAAAAATATCGTAAAATTAACAAATAATTAAATAAGTTACCAATGTAAGAAATGACTTATCAAAAGATTCTTAGGCTATATATGGTTTGATTTTTAGATTTTTTTAAAAAAAATTTAAAATTAATTTGGTTAAGAAATAAAAAATAAAAAATGATTTTCATTTTTATATAATTTTTATCTTTCAAGTGGTTAGAAATAATTTTTAACAAATTAAATATATTTCTTCATATTTTTTTTATTAAATTAGTTTTTTTTTTTTTAAATGTCAGAGGGGAATCCGTATTAAATTGAAACTTCAGGGGGTGTCAATGTAATTTACCCTTTAAAGTATATATATAAAGGTTAAGGGTAAATATGTCATTTTAACTTAAAAGTTAACACCGTCAAATAATTACACTGACAAAGGGGGTCAGTGTAATTTTCCAAATGTGAGGGCGGAACTATAATAAACATAAACCTCAAGGGTGTTAATGTAATTTACCCTTTAGTTTTTGTTATAATCATTTCTATGTTTCATCTCTCTCTCACTCATTATTAACAGTAACCAATTCCACATTGGGAAAAGTTAGGGATCATGAAAATTTTGTCATGAAAATGATCATGAAAGATTTGTGTCCCTTGGATTACCTTGATTAGTGTGTGGTGCTTTATTCTAAGTGTAATCTAAAGGTCACAGATCTTTCATGATCATTTTCATGAAAGGCTTTTCATGATACCTAGCATTGTTGTTCCACATTTGCTAGTCCTCACCCTTTCCAGCTCCTCTAGCAGCCCTATTCAACCATTTTCCACCCATTTTTTACTCTCAATGCCTCTTACTATCACCACCTCCAACCCTCAGCTATCCTTAGATTTTCTCTTATATTGCCTTTCCTTGTTGCCATAAATGTAAATGAGATAAGAGAGAAAAGATCACAACTATAATGAAAACAAACGCGTGTGAGATTATATGAGACAAAAAGAATGGGATTGTAAGATCACGATTTTTATAATAATTTCAATGAGGTTTGGTTCGCGATGAGGGCATGGGAGTTGGGATGGCAAATGGAGGGCTAAAGATGAGCTACATAAGTTAAGGAATGATGAGAAAGAAGTAGAAAAAAATGAAAGGAAACTAGAGAAGTAGTTAGTTGCTGTAGGGAATGGTGATGCCAATACCAAAAATGTTAAGGTTTGTAGAGGATGAGAAACAAGAAGAGAAGAGAGATAGAAATGAGTGAGAGAGAAGCATAAAGAGTTGGAGAGTAGTTGGTGATAGTAAGAGAGGAGGATGCCAACATTGGAAACGTTAGAAAAGAGAGAATAGAGAAAAAATGGAAGGGAGAGGAGAAGCGAGGAGGCCAGACGTGGCTTTGGGAGTGGTTGGCGATGGTGGGAGAAGTGATAGGGAGAATGTTGTTGTTAATTAGGATTTGTAGAGGATAAGGAAGAAGAAAAAAAGGAAAAATGGCTAGTGGCAAAATTGTAATTGTCACCAGTCTTTTTTTAATTATTTTTTAAAATTTCATGCATGGTGTAATCATTTTAGATTCTCACATTCTTTTTCTACTTTTATTTTATTTTTTTTGGGGTAGTTGTTTGATCTTTTTTCATTTTCCTGTAGTTTTTCCTTTAAAATTTCACATTATACAAATTTTCAACACACGTTAAAAGGGAGTTCATTTGTAATGTAGATTGGAAATAACATTGCAAAATAGGTGTTTTCCAGTTTAATTGTTGTGTAGAATTTTCATAATTTAGGTCCTAGCTACTTGATTCTTCTAATTTTCTTTTATTGTCTTTTGTAATGTGATTGGGCTGATGATCAAGTAATAAAGGCCCAATACTTTATGGGCAAAGTGTAAAAAAATGGAATCAAAATTGATCCAATCAGTTATACACATTTCAAGGCTGGCCAATTACTCTATTTTCATAAAATTCAGTGAGAGAGTAATTTATACAAATAAATTGGGCTGAGCTGGGTGTTGGGCTGAGATAAGCCCAAGCACGAAAGATAGCAAGTACATCAGTCAGAAGAGCACCGAGGGGTAGTTCGGTTGACAAACAGGCACCAGTAGCTCGGTCGCAGCATGTCACAAGTTAGTCCGGTCTAAGGTATTTCAGGAATAGATCGGTCTTAGAGTGACACCGGTTTGGACGTGTCAGTCCGGTTTAGCCACGCCATAGTTCGGCTCAACTCTCTTATGGTTAGCTCGGTCGTGGCATGGGAAAGCCGAGGTAAGAGGTAGGAAAGTAAGGGCCGGAGTATATGTTACTTCGGCTGTATTGGAGTCCGACCGTGGTAAAACCATCTCACTTGGTTTAAGCAGTAAGGGAGGGTGTTGGAGGATAAGCATTACCTTCCAGGAGTATAAATCCTAGGAGGACTCTATGCAAGGAGGAGTAATCCTAAAAGGACTCTACATGGGGAATAAGAGTCCTACCAGAATTGTGCCACGCGAAACCTATATAAGCTCACCAATATCACCTTTGGAGGGGTAATGCAACTTTTGCTCCCTGATTACATTGAGCTTTTGCTTATTTTGTCTTTCTGACTTAGGCATCGGAGAGGTTTCCGGCACACACCCCCCGGTCAGCTCACGTTTGTGCTTTCAGGTGACACAGCGATGTCGTACGGAGGAACGCAAACTTGATCAACAGGATTATACGAGAATGTATATTTCTTTCCCGTACAATTGGCGCCGTCTGTGGGAATACAGACAAGAACAACCTCTTGATCAAGCTTTCTCTCGAACATCAATGGCGAACAACGAAGAGTTACCTCAGTCCGTCGTCGACAGAAAAACTCCAGATGGGGGTGCAAGGCGAGAAGGCCTACCCTTGGTCGCTCCCATGGCGGATCTGGAGCCACAAAGACACAACTCCATGAGGGATGCGAGGGGTCGAAGGCGAAATAATAGCCCTCATCCCTCTCGTTCGCAAAGCCTAGAAAGACAAAGGCGCAGAGTTGATCCTCAAATTTTGGAGGATCGCGTCAGAGAACAAGACGAATTGATCCGTAAGATGGCGGCAGACATGGAGTCTCTGAAACGCCAGATGAAAGGAAAAGCAGTGGCGACAGGAGAGAGGCGCAACAACAAAACGCCCCCTCGCCACTCAGAGGGTCGTAGTAGGAATTCTACACCTTCTCAACCAGAGTTTAGAAGCCTAAGGACAGGCGACACGCAATCCAGATCCTCCAGGACTCGTCACTCCAGGTCTGAGAGGACGAGGTCTGAGAGGTCGTACACTGAGGGAAGCACCTATTGGCCCTCACATACGCATCAGACGAGGTCTAGACAGACGGAATTACCCAGATCATCCGACCTACGATCCATGCTAGAAGAGAAGGCACGATGGAAGGAGGATGCCAAAACGCGCGATCCATACAGGGTTCCTGCCTTGCAGCGGTTGGCTCCTCGGACGCATGGAAGCGTCGAGGTTGGAATGCCAATGCCGCGCCCGGCACACGAACCAACGGACAAGGTATTGGCGAGGCTGCAGACCTCACCATTCATCCTGGCAATAGAGAACGCGCCTCTTCCGTCAGGCTTCCTACAGCCTAAATTCACAATGTATGAGGGGAAGACGGACCCCTACACGCACTTTCGCCAGGTTATGGCTATATACCGGCAGAACGAGGCCTTGATGTGCATCCTATTCCCTTCAAGCCTCGGCGACCTAGGCTTGACTTGGTTTGAAAAGCTTCCAAAGGGCAGCATAGCCTCCTGGGCGCAATTGGCAGAGGCGTTTGTAACTCGGTTCAGAACAAACACAAAAACCCCGGTGGAGATCGACCAGTTACTCTCCATCGACATGGGCGACAAGGAGACCCTGAGGTCATACAACAGTCGCTACTGGGAGACATTCAACCAGATTGGGGACTGCCCAACTAACCTCGCCATTACACAATATAAAAGAGGCCTTCCAGTCGGAAACAGACTGAGGGACTCTATCACCATGACGCCACCCCTCACCATGGAGGCCCTGATGGAGAGAGTGCATCAGCACATCAGGGTAGAAGAGGACGGCGCTCGTGCCAAAGAAAAATCTGGCGCGACCCCAGCCCCAGAGAAGAAGACCTCAGCAAAGGTCAATACGGTAGATCGCCAAAACCGAAACGGACGAGGCAGGCTAGACAACGGCGAGAACCAGGACAAGAGATGGTTGAGAGTCCGCACTGCCATAACCACGATTTTCAAAAAACTGATCTACCGTATACTTAGTGAGATTCGAGATGAGCCTTTCGTCAAGTGGCCAGCCAAGCTAGGTGAGGCACAGAAGGACTACGATGACAGATCCAGGTGCACCTTCCATAAAGAAAAGGGGCACCGCACTGAGAACTGCACACCATTAAGGCAGCATTTGGAAGAGTTGGTGGCAGCAGGCCACCTGGACAAATACATAGAGGGAGGGGCACAGCCAGCCCCCCAGGACCACAATAACCCCAATGGGATGCCGATCGACGCCCCGCCCCAAGGCGTCATCAACGTAATACATGGAGTCTTTGAGCCTGAGTGTGTATGCGAGCTCAGAGGTTCAATCAAGAAGGCTGAGCACTTAAGAGAGGTGCTAAGTGCCCAACCAGTCGTCAAAAAGGGGAAGACAGAGGCCACAAATGTCATGTCTTTTTCGGATAAAGACTTGGCGAGGATTTATTGCCCTCACAACGATGCATTGGTCGTCACTCTCCGAGTCAAGGATTTTGACGTCAAGCAGATTCTGATCGACCAAGGTAGTTCATGTGAAATCATGTACTATGAAACCTTCAAACAACTTAACTTGCAAGACAAAGACTTGGCGCCGGCCGTATCCCCCCTTATTGGATTCAACTCCATGCCAGAATGGCTCGTCGGCAAAATTATCCTCCCAGTCAGAGCAGGGAGTGTGACAAAGCAAGTGGAGTTCTGGGTGTTGAAGGTCCCCTCCACCTATAACATTATCTTGGGCAGAACATGGCTGCATGCCATGCGCTCGGTAGCGTCCTCCTACCACCAAGTGATGAGGTTCCCCAATGACACCGGAGTAATAGAAGAAGTTTATGGAGATCAGATCATGTCGAAGCAGTGCTTTGTGACAGTGAATGGCAGCCGTGCTGCTAAAGGATATGTTCATTCGGTGGAAGAACCAGAGAGTAATGAACTATTCGCAGATGTTGGCAAAGAGGCCAGTCAGAAAGCAGTAGAGGACTTGGTGGAAGTCAGGATAGATGAGAAGGACCCGAATAAGTTCTTCTTGCTTGGCTCGTCGTTGTCCAGCACTGAGAGATTGGAAGTCTTGGAATTCCTGACCTCCAACATCGAAGTGTTCGCCTGGACCCCGTACGACATGCCAGGCATCGATCCCAACTTCATCTGCCACCAACTCAATGTCCACCCTTCTGCCAGGCCAGTCATTCAGCGCACCTGCAGATCTGCACTCCATCACGCCGAAATAGTGGCGGAAGAGGTGGGAAACCTGCTGGAAGCAGGGGCAATAAGAGAGGTGCACTACCCAAGATGGATCTCCAACACCGTAGTAGTACCAAAGAAGAATGGCAAGTGGCGTGTCTGCGTCGACTACAAAACGGTCAACAAAGCATGCCCAAAAGATAGCTTTCCTCTACCAAGGATAGATCAACTGGTGGACTTAACAGCAAGGCACAACCGACTTAGCTTTCTGGATGCATACAGAGGCTACCACCAAATCGCCATGCATGAACCAGACCAGGAGGTCACATCTTTCACAACTCCAAGGGGACTATACTGCTACAAGGTCATGCCCTTTGGCCTAAAGAACGCAGGGGTGACATTCCAAAGAATGGTCACCAAGATGTTTGAGCCGTTGTTAGGCAGAACAATGGAGGCTTACATCGACGATATGGTGGTCAAGAGCAAGGATAAGAATGACCACCTCAAAGACCTAAATGAGATGTTTGAGATCTTGAAGAAGCATAAGCTACGCCTCAACGCGTCGAAGTGTGCATTTGGAGTAGGATCTGGTAAATTCCTAGGCTTCTTGGTGACCAACCGAGGTATAGAAGCAGACCCTTCTCAGATCAAGGCAATACAAGATCTGGAGAGACCAAACTCCGTAAAGGAAGTACAACACCTCACCGGCATGGCGGCCGCACTCAACCAGTTCATAAGCTGGTCATCAGACAGACTACGACCATTCTTCCATGCGCTAAAGGCCAAGTTTCAGTGGGACGAAGAATGCGACCAAGCTCTGGAAAGCTTGAAGGAGTACATGTCCTCTCCACCACTCCTTATGACCCCAATTCCTGGAGAAGAACTGTTCTTGTACCTAGCAGTCTCGCAACACGCAATCAGCGCAGTGTTGGTCCATGCAGAAGGAATCCAACATCTACCTATCTACTATGTCAGCAAAACGCTGTTAGGCGCCGAAACGAGGTATTTGCCATTGGAGAAACTAGCATTGGCCTTAATGATGGCCTCAAGAAAGTTGTCGCATTACTTTCATGCCCACACCATAGTTGTTCTCACGGCCTTCCCATTAAAGGCTTTATTTGAAAGGGCGAACTTCTCTAGACGAATTCTGAAGTAGGCAGTAGAGTTGGGGCAATACGACATCAAGTTCCAACCAAGGACCGCAATAAAAGCACAAGCATTGGCAGACTTCGTCGCAGAATTCACACCAGGAAGTCACCACATCTGCCCAGTCGACCTAACTGAAACGACCGAACTAGGAATGGAGGTTGACGTCGGAATAACGCAACCCCTAGTATTGGCTGATCAGTCAGGTCCCAAGGCAGACCAAGGTAAGGAAAGGAAAGAAGAAACAAACCATGCTACACCAAGTCAGGACATACCGACAAATGACGACTTGGTACAAACAGAGAACAAGGGGCAGACAGCAAGCATCGACCCTGAAGAAGCCACCAGCAACATGGAGAATCCCAAGGCATCATCCGATCCCTCCACTTGCTGGAAGTTATTCGTTGGGGAAATGTGGAAGCTCTTCGTGGATGGAGCATCCAACAGGCATGGAGCAGGACTTGGCATAGTCCTCATCTCTCCAGACGGCCTAGTAGTGGAGCAGGCAATCAACCTTGGCTTCCCAGCGTCAAACAACGAAGCGGAGTATGAAGCGCTTCTGGCAGGTCTCAAGTCAGCATCCTACATGAAGGCCACCGAACTAATGGTTTACAGCGACTCACAGCTAGTGGTAAACCAAGTATCTGGTGACTATGAGGCAAAGGATGATAGAATGGCCAAGTACCAAGAACTGGTCAGAAGGGAGATAAAGAAGTTAGAAGTAGTGAGGATAGAACAGATCGGCAGAGAGGAAAATAGCAGGGCAGACAAACTCGCAGGCTTCGCCTCAATGGCAAACACCTCCATTCCTCACCCACTACTAATCGATTATCTGCCTAGACCAAGCATTGAAGACCCATAAGCCGAAGAGGTATGTTGCGCGGAGTTAGGCCCTTCTTGGATGGATCCCATCATACTGTTCCTGAAAGACGGCACCTTACCAGAAGAAAAGAAAGAAGCCAACAGAATAAGAGCAAAATCACAGCGGTTTTGGCTCTCTCCATCCTTGGCATTATACAAGAAGTCGTTCTCAGGACCTTACTTAAAGTGTGTTCACCCCAGCAAGGTGGAAGCGTTCCTGTTCGAAATACATGAGGGGGTATGTGGCAGCCATCAAGGAGGAAGATCATTGGCATACCGAGCTATTTCACAAGGATACTGGTGGCCATACATGCAAGCCGATTCAGAGAAGTATGTCAAGAAATGCGAAAAGTGTCAGAAGTTTGCGCACCAAATACACCAACCTGCCAGAGAACTACTACCATTAACTAGCCCGTGGCCTTTCGCAATGTGGGGCTTAGACATAGTAGGTCCACTTCCAACAGCACCAGGCAACAGGGTGTTCTTTCTTGCGGCAACAGACTACTTCACAAAGTGGGTGGAAGCAGAAGCCTTGGTGTCAATCAAGGAAAAAGATGTGAAGAAGTTTGTTTGGCAGAACATCATTACTCGCTTTGGCATACCAAAAGCACTGATTTCAGACAACGGCACTCAGTTTGACGGTAGAATTTTCAAAGGCTTTTGCGAAGAATACAAGATAGAATTCTACAATTCTACACCGGCGTATCCCCAAGCAAACGGTCAAGCTGAGGCGTCAAACAAGGTAGTCTTGGACGGATTAAAGAAAAGGTTGGAGAAAGCCAAAGGCAAGTGGGCAGAAGAACTCCCTCATGTTTTATGGGCTTATCGCACCACACCACAGCGGTCAACAGGAGAAACTCCATTCTCCTTAGCCTATGGCATGGAAGCAGTCATCCCATTAGAAGTCGGACTCCCCACAATTCGGAGCGAAAATTTTGATCCAGACTTAAATGGCGAAGCTATAGCATTGGAACTTGACCTTACGGAAGAAAGAAGAGACAGAGCATTGGTTCACATCGCCTCCTACCAACAAGAACTATCTAGGAAGTATAACAAAACGGTGCATCCAAGACAATTCAAGATCGGCGATTGGGTACTTCGCAAAGTTATGGGCAACACATTGGTCCCAGGAGACGGCAAGTTAGGGCCTAACTGGGAAGGTCCTTACAAAGTGGTCGGATTAGCAGGAAAAGGGGCATATCACTTGGAAGATGAGGACGGCAAAGCAATTTCTAGGCCATAGAACACTGCCAATCTTAAGTTATTTTACTTTTAGCTTTTTCTTTTCTCTCTTTAAGTATATGTAATTTTTCACTTCATCAATAAAACAAATCGATTCTTTTTTAGCATATTTGTTTTAGTAGAAAGTAGCTCTAGTAAGTTAGCAGCATTATAAACATAGTTGGCCGGAATAACCAACTATGACCCCTCCTAAGCCCAGAATCAGGATTCAGGCTGCAGGACGTTTGGTCGGAATAACCAAACACTTAATTCTAAGTTGGCTGGAAAAACCAACTTAGAGGTTGGCTGGATTAAACCAACATTCTGTACTCTTCAGCCGAAGTAAGTGTATGGCTGAAGAGTGGTTGGCTGGATTAAACCAACACTCTGTACTCTTCAGCCGAAGTAAGTGTATGGCTGAAGAGTGGTTGGCTGGATTAAACCAACACTCCGTACTCTTCAGCCGAAGTAAGTGTATGGCTGAAGAGTGGTTGGCTGGATTAAATCAATACTTCGTACTCTTCAGCCGAAGTAAGTGTATGGCTGAAGAGTGGTTGGCTGGATTAAACCAACACTTCGTACTCTTCAGCCGAAGTAAGTGTATGGCTGAAGAGTGGTTGGCTGGATTAAACCAACTCTTTGTACTCTTCAGCCGAAGTAAGTGTATGGCTGAAGAGTGGTTGGCTGGATTAAACCAACTCTTTGTACTCTTCAGCCGAAGTAAGCTATATCGGCTGAAGAGTGGTTGGCTGGATTAAACCAACTCTTTGTACTCCTCAGCCGAAGTAAGTGTATGGCTGAAGAGTGGTTGGCTGGATTAAACCAACTCTTTGTACTCTTCAGCCGAAGTAAGCTATATCGGCTGAAGAGTAGTTGGTTGGATTAAACTAACTCTTTGTACTCCTCAGCCGAAGTAAGCTATATCGGCTGAAGAGTGGTTGGCTGGATTGAACCAACACTTTGTACTCCTCAGCCGAAGTAAGATATATCGGCTGAAGAGTGGTTGGTTGGATTAAACCAACACTTTGTACTCTTCAGCCGAAGTAATCTATATCGGCTGAAGAGTGGTTGGCTGGATTAAACCAACTCTTTGTACTCCTCAGCCGAAGTAAGCTATATCGGCTGAAGAGTGGTTGGCTGGATTAAACCAACACTTTGTACTCCTCAGCCGAAGTAAGATATATCGGCTGAAGAGTGGTTGGCTGGATTAAATCAACACTTTGTACTCTTCAGCCGAAGTAATCTATATCGGCTGAAGAGTGGTTGGCTGGATTAAACCAACACTTTGTACTCTTCAGCCGAAGTAAGCTATATCGGCTGAAGAGTGGTTGGCTGGATTAAACCAACACTTCGTACTCTTCAGCCGAAGTAAGCTATATCGGCTGAAGAGTGGTTGGCTAGTAAGTTAGACAGCTTAAACCGGATTATGGTATATCGGCAGAAAGCAAGCATTCAAACCGAAACAACAGTTGAATAATAGCAGATATTGAAAATTCATTACAAATGCACGCCTACAAAAACAGTACCGGGATAAGAGTTGAAGATCTTTTCATTGAAATCAAAGGCAAGTACAAGTAGAGGGGCCGTAGCTCGGTTACAAGTTCGGATAAAAGAAAGAAAAAGAAGAAAGTACAAGTTCAGTCAAAAAAGATCTTCTATCTCGGCATCCAAATCGGCATCAGTGGCAACCCGAGCTCCGGAGTCGGAGATTATAGCAGTGTCGGTCTGGAGTTCGGTCTGTATTGAAAGCATGGATCCGGAAGTTAAGTCCTCAACTGTCTGCTCCAACCGAACTGATTGCTCATCAGCTTGCTCCTGGACAACCAGAGTCTCCGTTGCCTCCTCTTCATCGTCATCATCAGATGAACCAAGAAATTGGTTTTGGAGGTTGTCAGCGTAATCTTTCAGTGAGGCCAGAATGAAGTACTCGGGAGCGTTGTAGGCCTCGGTTTCAGGTCCACAACCGAGCTTCTCCACTGCACTTCTCCAGCCACACTTGAAGAATAAATCCTTAGCCGCTTCACACTGTTGGGTATAGCCAGCTTCGGCTTCTTTGAAACCCTCTTTGGATGCGCTTTCAACCTTTTTCTTCAGCTCTGCTATTTCGGCGTCCTTTTTGGTTTCAAGTTGCGCCATCTCCCATAAGTACTGGTCTTTCACCTCGGTCACGGCGAGCAGTTTATCACTATCAGCCGAGGCAACCAGTCCGGTCAGAGGTGCTACCTCTGCCTCCAGTTCGGCCGACCTCTGCTTAGACAGTGTGAGCTCGGCAGTTCTGGTTTCGGCTTCCCTCATTGCTTGCCTTGTTGTTTTGCAGAGCTCCATTACTTGCCTATGAGCTATTGTGTTTTTCTGAATGGCCTGCAAAAGTATAGTGAGTTCCTTCTTAGCCGTGCTGAGAGTTGGAAAAATTCAACAGATCAAAAGAGGACAGTGCTGCTTACCAATACCATGGACTTCGTAGCTGACCGAAGGGATTTCAGCTCGGTGTTGAGTTGCTTGCTGTGGTGTTCCATGTCTTTGGGAAGGCAAACACCCCTAGCCAGGTTGAAGGCCAGTAAGTGATCCTTCTCAGCAACGACCGAGTCGTTTTCATAGATATCTCGGTTGTTGTAGACGAAGGGTGGAGCCCATCTGTTGGTATGAGCCTGGTCTGATTGCTCCGGCTGGGGGCTCGGCCGAGTGCTTGGTGGCAGGATGAACTCATCCTCATCGACAAGGCGTGGCTCGGTTTGGCTAGTCCGAGCACGCTTGCTTCGGCGAGATGAGGACGGCTGTTGAGTTAGGAGAGCCACCACGGCCTCAGTTGTTTGGCCGGTTTGTGGCACTTCAGCCCTGGTTGTGGCGGTGAGCAAGGCCTTCAATCTGTTTTTCTTCGCCATTTCCTGTTCGGCTGTGAGTGGTACTAAGTTTATCTCGGGCAAGGTGGGGTCCGGTTCCGGTGCTTCCTCCAGAAGGAAATCAGTCACCCTCGCTTTTCGGCGACCGGTGTATCTGTAGGTCAGTTCGAAATTGAGGAGTTTAGCCCAGCTTCTCTCCTTTACTCTTAGTGCGGCGTGCAGAAGACCGAGGTTGGGGTGCCCGTAGTTTGAAAGGAGATGGGCTTTATCTGCAAAAGAAAAAACAAGTGTTAGTTCGGTCCAGAGTAGAAACCGGAGTAAAAGATAAGAATGCATTGAAACCGAAGTAAGTATACCAGGGATGCCTTTGTTCCAGTTTATGCTTCCGCCTGGGATCTGGGCCTGGTGGTCCTCAAAGTTCCCAGACACCCAGAAGTAATCATCATCATTTAAATCTTTGTCCGGTGTGTCTTTAATTATTTTTTCTCAGCCACGGCGTATTCTCAAATAATAGCACCAGCCTTCGTCTTTGGATCCTATTGAGTATTGGTGCAATATTTCGGCTAAGCCTAAGTTGAGACCGGTTTGGAGGTTCAGTGCGGCTATTCCCATTATGATTCGGTAAGTGTTGGTGGAGAGTTGGGTTGGGCATAGCCTGGTTTGCCTAAGAAATTCACAGATTAGTGGTTGGACTGGGAATCGTAGTTCGGTTTCTATTATTGACTGAATGGTGAAAGGGACAAAGCCTGGGTTGCCCCATGGGTCAACATCTAGTTCGGCGAGGGTAAGGTTGACGTCGGCAGGAATATTGTAGTCCTTGCGGAATTCGGCTAAGCCTCTTGGGGTTTCTACTAAAAATCTATACTTCCCCATTTATTGTATAATTTAATAATAAATTATCTCGGTCAAAAAAGGTTGCTCAGTAGCTCGGCTGAGCGCAGGGAAATGTCTGGCAACCTAAGTCTGCAAAGTGGAAAGCAAGGTGTTAAGCACAGATCGTTGACCGTGCTACAGAAAGCAAAGCAAGAGAAGACAAGTCCTACTTCGGCTACACAGTATACTACAGGATTTACTTCGGTTGTACCCAGGGGATCTTCTTATCTCGGTCTGTCATGGTGTTTTGGTTATCTCGGTTCTACCTAAGGGTTTGTTATTCCGGCTGGGCTTTGAAGGGCAGCTTTCTCAGTTCGGTTTAGAAACTGAGAAGGCTGGTTTAGTTCCCAAGGCTTAGCTCGGTTAAGGGCCATAATTTCTAGTATGTTGCGTTTTCATTTCGGCTAAGGTGAATCAGATTGTTACCTCTTGAAACTACTGTGATGAGTACAAGTGCTAGTTCGGTTCTAGTTTACCTATATTGTACAAACAGTTTTTTACTTCGGTTGCTTCATAATTTTGGATCGAAATAAGTGTCCTACAGGATTTCATGTGTATTCAAAGTGTTCTATGGCTAAAGTTTTTCCAGAAAGAACACAGGTGGAAAAAAGATGTTTTGCAAAAACACACGAAACAGACTGCTATGAATCAAATAAAAACAAAATCATAGGAAACAAGAAACGGTTTTGAGAAACGCTTACTAGAAAGAGAGGAAGACTTGAGGCTGGAAACAAGGCAGTGGAAAACACAAGCTTCAGAGGTAGGAGGCTGAAGAATAGTATGAGCTCAGGCACGAGAGGGAGAAGATGAATAGTATTGTGAATGATTCTGAGATGGGGGATATGTTTTGTAAAAAGGACGAAAATTGAAGGCGGGAACTGTTCAAATTTTTTCGGAGTACGAAGGCGGCGCAACAGTTGTAAAGAGCCAATCGGGGGCTGCCACGTGTCCCTGGGAGAAGAAGCGTTTCAGTTGCTGTCATTGAAGAGACGTTTTGACCGGACAAGGACAGCTCGGCTTAAAAGTAGCTCGGCTCTGAAGACTTCAGAGTGTTAGCTCGGCTGGAAAGGCTAACAAGTTTGTTGGCTCGGCTGGAAAGGTTAAAAACTTTAGCTCGGCTGGTAGACAGGTAATCCCTATCATGCTACGCAGATGGAATTAAGGGGCAATTGAGAGGGTAATTTATACAAATAAATTGGGCCGAGCTGGGTGTTGGGCCGAGATAAGCCCAAGCATGAAAGATAGCAAGTACATCAGTCAGAAGAGCACCGAGGGGTAGTTCGGTTGACAGACGGGCACCAGTAGCTCGGTCGCAGCATGTCACAAGTTAGTCCGGTCTAAGGTATTTCGGGAATAGACCGGTCTTAGAGTGACACCGGTTCGGACGTGTCAGTCCGGTTTAGCCACGCCATAGTTCGGCTCAACTCTCTTATGGTTAGCTCGGTCGTGGCATGGGAAAGCCGAGGTAAGAGGTAGGAAAGTAAGGGCCGGAGTATATGTTACTTCGGCCGTATTGGAGTCCGGCCGTGGTAAAACCATCGCACTTGGTTTAAGCAGTGACGGAGGGTGTTGGAGGATAAGCATTACCTTCCAGGAGTATGAATCCTAGGAGGACTCTATGCAAGGAGGAGTAATCCTAGAAGGACTCTACATGGGGAATAAGAGTCCTACCAGGATTGTGCCACGCGAAACCTATATAAGCTCACCAATATCACCTTTGGAGGGGTAATGCAACTTTTGCTCCCTGATTACATTGAGCTTTTGCTTATTTTGTCTTTCTGACTTAGGCATCGGAGAGGTTTCCGGCACACACCCGCCGGTCAGCTCACGTTTGTGCTTTCAGGTGACACATCGACGTCGTACGGAGGAACGCAGACTTGATCAACAGGATTATACGAGAAGGTATATTTCTTTCCCGTACATTCAGTGTGAAGCATCCCAAAAACATTCTCATTATTTAACTCTGTACAAATTTATTTATTTTACAAAAAACACAAAAAAGAACAAGAACAAAAACAATTATTCAACTGTTTGTACAAATTTATTTATTTTACAAAAAACACAAAAAAAGAACAAAAACAAGACCACATGAAAATACATCCATGGAAGTCTTTCACTGTACATACAAACACTTTGAAGCCTTACACCATGAACACGGATAGGATTTTACATTATTAGTCATACACGCTTGTCTCCTACAAGTTGAACCATATTTAAGCTCTCCTTGAAAGCTTGCCAAGCAACCATGGAATGTTCTTCAGATCTCATCCCTTCCTCAACGACTTGTATCGCTCGTCTATGCAAGTGATCGTACCATTGAACTAGGTTAGCAACATCAATGTTATCGTTGCCAAGATCCGAAACATAAAACCGCTTCAAATCCTTCCTCCATTGTGGTAGAACATAATGTTCGGGGATTTTCTCCACGCCATTGTAATTATGAACACACAATGCGTGTCGGCATAGGTAGCCTTTGAAGTTGAAACAACTGCAAATGCAATGAAGTTCCACTCCTTTATCGTACACGACTTCAAAGTCACTATAACAAAAATCAATTTTCACGACTAAAATTGCAGTTTTCGTCGCTGAAAGTAGTCCAATTGGCGACTAAAATTGAGTTAGTCGCCAAAATTGATCACTTTTGCCGACTAAAAGAGTTTAATCGCCAAATATAAGGGTTTTAGCGACTAAAAGGCAGTTTAGTCGTCGAATATAGGGGTTTTAGCGACACAAGATTGTTTAGTAGCCAAAAGTGATGGTTTTGGCGACTAAAAAACAGGTTAGTCGCTGAATGTGCAGGTTTTTGGCTACAAAAAAAAAAAAATAGTAGCTAAAAACTGACAATTGCCGACTAAAACAGGTTTAGTAGCCAAAAGGTGACATTTTTGGCGACTAAAAACAGATTTAGTCGCCAAAACTGCTTTATTTTTAAACGGAACTTAATTTTTTAGCGACAAAAAATAATTAGTAGCCGATAATTATAGCATTGGCGACTAAAATTTTATTTTAGTCGCCAAAAGTGGCCTAAATTTTTTTTAATAAATCATTTATTTTTTACATAAATTATATTGAATAAAAATAATTATATTTATAAATATTGTTTTGTATTAATATCGGACAATATACTAGATAAATAATATATATTTCATATATATTCATGTGATGTGTAGTGGCATAGTGGAGGGAGTGTGTTGTTAAAGGTTTTGAATGTTGGACGGCTGCGGTTCGAAACTCAGAAACAGCAAGAAAATGGGATTTTTTTTTTTCGACGGAAACACCTTCGGCGACTAAAAATTTAGTCGCCAAAAGTCTTTATTTTGGCGACTAAACGGTTTAGTCGGCGTTTGATTGAGTATTGGCGACTAAATTATTAGTCGGTAAACGTATGATTTTCAAAAGTGTAAAACACTATTGGCGACTAAATTATTGGTCGCTAAAGACCTCCTTTTTGCCGACTAAAACAGGTTTAGTCACCAATACCTCCCGTGACCATTTATTGGCGACAAAGGCAGCAACTAAAAATTTTTGCCGGGGAAACCAAAAACTCTACTTTTAGCGACTAAAAATGGACCTTTGGCGACTAAAAATTTAGTCGCCAAAGGTGATTTTTCTTGTAGTGAGTCCCTAATTCCTCTGAGTTTCCAATTTTTACTCTCCTCTTCTTTGACCAAGTATGTGATCATGATTGGATTGTTGTCATCTTGAATTTCTATTACATCTATACTGTGTTTGATTTGGGGGGATTTGAATAGGAATTTGTAAAGATAAAGGGCAAGGGAAAAGGAAAATATAGGTGAAATGTGATTAAAATATACTTACATTTCACCTAGTTTCACACACTTTTTCTTTTTTCCTTTTCAAATTCCTTTCCAAATTTCCAAACAAAACATAGCGTTGGACAATAATCCATTATTTCCACCTCCTCTTGAAACTTCAAGAATAGTTATTTCGTATATGCTTGAGAGAGCTGTAACTCCTAAGGGCGTGTAGTTTTTAAAATGGGGTTTGACTCTTTCGACTCCAAATCATCAAGGGCTTGTTTCTTACACTTGTTTTGTAGAACTAACTCATACATGTTGAAAAATTCTTTTAAAGTGGTTTGCTTATTGACATACCCGTCAAAAAATGGGCTCATGAATTTATTTGGTTGAGAAAACATTCTTGCAAAAAATGTATCTTTTGAGTAAACTGGAGCCCATCGTACTTGATCTTCCTATAAACTTTGAAGCCACTCATGATCCTGGATTCCAAAACATTGGATCATATCCTTCCAAGAGAATTCAAAGTAATCCACTTTTGTACAGTTGTGAACTATTTTACTTAATACTGTCTGGAATACCTCAAATTCCTATAGTTCTCCCAAATTCTCAAGAATGCTTTGCATGACAAGTGGCAAACAAAGACGATGGTGGACTCGAGGAAAAACCTTGGCGATTGCAATTTGCAAGGTCTTACACGGGTCTGCAAGGATGGTTTCAGGAGGTCGTCCCAAAATACATGTTAGCCATGTCCTCAATAACCAAACATATGTTTCTAGTGTTTCATCAACAAGCAGAGTGCAGCCAAACAAAATAGCTTGCCCATGGTGATTTACTCCAACAAATGCCAAAAGTGGAATTGCATATTTGTTTGACAAGCATGTTGTGTCCAGTGCAATCACATCACCAAAGTATCTATACGTAGCCCTCGACCTAGAATCAATCCAAAGCACATTCCTCAAATGACGTCCATCATTGAGATCCATCATATAGAAAGAAATAGGATTACTTAGCTGCTTATGACAAAAGTAATTGAGAAGGACTTGTGCATCTCCTTTTTCAAGCTTCAAGCGGTTGGACTGATCAACATGGTTATTGATTTCTGTTTTACTTGAGCTTCCATAACCCGCAGTATCTACAACTGGTGTTCTATATAACTTGAATTTTTGCACTTCCACTTCAATAGGTGGATCTAACTTTTTCTTGCCTCTGGCATCTATCTTTGTGTGCGACTTGGATTTCTGTGCCCTTACAAGATTAAATAAATGATTGTGTTCAACTTTAACTGTTAGAATTATGGTTTTTATAGGCTTATTTTGGGCCAACTTTGAGCCCAAATTTGAGTAGATCCCATACGTCGTTTGGGTTGGGTCTAAAGAGGTGACGTGTTCCTTATCGCGTGGCAAGTTACACGATGCAAACGGTTCGTTAGAACCATTTATGTGTAAATGGGAACTTGAAGTCATTTTCGGGTTCATGGAATGGACAATTAAAGAAGTAAATGTGGGTTTCCTTGAAAGGGATTGTCCCACATTGAAAACTTAAGAGAACTTGGATGTGTTTATAAGCTCTAGGTGGACAAACTTGGGTTGGGCCCCAAGGGGCACCCCAAGTTTGTAGGAGGGAGGAGTTATGGACAAAGTGGGCTTTGGCTCAAACCATCACACATATCGCCGCCGTTCGGTCAGGTGTGGGTTGTGGGTCAAGTCGGTTCTACTATTAATTTATGTGAATTTTTATAGAAAAATTATTTTTTCATAATGAAATTAATTCAAATTTTGTACAAATTTGAATTCAATTTTCTATCCAAAATAGTGCCCCTCCGGTCCAGGTTCAAACTGTTTTTAACAGATTTAAAACTGCCAGCAGTTATGGACAGATTCACACTGTTTTCCAGTAGATTTGTTCAAATTTGAATCATATCTATTCAATTCAATATTGTACCTGTTCGGCTCTTTCCAACAGTCACCTTCCTTGCCTATAAATACTGGATCTTTCCAGCAAAGTTCTTCATCCGAAAATTCATTTGTTGCTTTCAATTTTTGCTCTCTTGCATATACATTCTTCATATTAATTATTAGAAAATTTCTGAGAGTATAGAACACAAGTTCTAGTTCGTCGTACAGATTGTTTGGAGTGCTACTACAATCTATGTAGATCATTGTATATTGGGAGATAGACGCCATTTATCCGTAAGCACTGAAGCGGGGCGAATTTGTCTTAAAGACAGAATGCCGCAGACTCGACTTGATCTTTTTGTACTTATTCAGTTCGATAAATAAATTCTGTAAGTAATTTTTTTTTATTTGTTTGATTTGGTTTCAAGTTTTTATTTATTTATTTATTTTACACAGAAAATTATTCCAACAATCTTAAGATGGATTCAAATTATTCTGTTTATACAAAATTTTTCATTTGTTTCTCTTTCTTCCTTTCTTCTTCTTACACAAATTATTTTATGTGATTATACAAAGTAATATTCTAGTTGGAAAATACAAATAGTAGTAATATACTGTTTGACAAATAGTAATAATATACTATTTATTTTCTTTGACAACTAGCAGTAATATACTGGTAGTCATTAACAATTTTAGAATATTCCTTTGTAAAGTTGGTCAAAAATTAATTTTGATTTTCAGAAATAATTTCTGAGTTTTCATTAATTAAAATTCTATTTCAGTATTTCAATTTTTGAAGTGTTACAGAAATATTTTTTCTGTGTGGAATTAATCTGTTTAAATAGAATTTTATTTTATTTTAAAATTAATTAGAAATAAAAGTTACAGTTCTTATTTCTTTTATTTTTACAAAATTAAATTATGTGTTTATGGTTTAAATTTTCTGTGTAGTATAAAATTCTAATTATAATTTTTTTTTAATTTTATAATTTAGAATTCATGGCTACTGAAATTAATACTCAAACCTGTACTGGTATGGTGACTGCAATTGTTGCAACTCTTTCTCCTGTTGTGACTGTGCCAGTCAACAACGGTGAAAAGCCAGAAAATTTTTTAGGAACTGATTTTAAAAGATGGCAACAAAAAATACTGTTCTATCTTACTACTCTCAACCTGGTGCGTTTCCTCCATGCAAATTCTCCTACTCTAAAAGAGGATGAAACCGACCAGCAAATGGTTGTTGTGGTCGATGCCTGGAAACATGTTGATTTCCTTTGCCGGAACTACATTTTGAACGAGCTTGATAACACATTGTACAACGTCTACAGCCCCATCAAGACAACAAAGGAACTTTGGCAGTCTTTGGAGAAAAAGTACAAAACAGAAGATGCGGCTCAAAGAAATTTGTGGTTGGTAAATTCCTAGATTTTGTGATGACTGATTCTGGAAGGAATTCAAGAACTACCTCAAACATAAGCACAAAGAAATGACTTTGGAGGAATTGATAGTGCGTTTAGGGATTGAGGAGGACAACCGCAATTCTGAGAAGCGGGTTGGTAAGCATCCAATGAAGTCTAAGGCAAATGTAGTGGAACATGCTCCAAAAGCGAAGAAACAGAAATATTCTGGAGAAAGTTCCTCATAAGGCTCTAAAAGAGGGGAAATTAAGAAGTACAAGTTTAATAGCAAATGTTACATTTGTGACAAAGAGGAACATTGGGCCAAAAATTGCCGTAGTAAACGCAAAGGTAAAGGAAGATCAAGCAAGAAACCTGCTTAAGCCAATATGACCGAAGTGGACAAAATTTCCAATGGTGTAGATGACATAAATCTTCTTGTAGTTGTTTCTGAGGCAAACCTTGTCGGAAATCCTAAAGAATGGTGGGTAGACACTGGTGTTACTCGCTACATTTATACAGACAAAAAGATGCTCACATCTTATTCTGTGGTGGACAACAGAGAACAACTTTTTATGAGTAACTCCTCGACTTTTAAAGTTGAAGGATAAGGAAAGATTATTCTGAAAATGACATCTGGAAAGGAACTCACTCTTAACAATGTGCTGCATATATCGGACATTCGCAAGAATCTAGTCCTCGGATCTCTGTTGAGTAAAAATGGGTTTAGGCTAGTGTTTAAGAGTGATAAATTTGTACTTACTAATAATGAGATGTATATTGGAAAATGTTACATATCTGATGGTCTTTTCAAAATAAATGTAATGACTGTTGTCCCTTCTGTTATTAATAATAATACATCTTCTTCTTACTTGCTTAAGTCTTTTAATTTATGGCATGGTAGACTAGGACATGTTAATTATGGATCTTTGCATAGATTAATTAATATGGAATGTTTACCTAAATTTGACATTGATTTAAATCATAAATGTGAAATTTTTATTGAGGCAAAATTAACTAAAACTCCTTTTCATTCAATTGAATAAAGTATGGAGCCATTTGAATTAATTCATAGTGACATTTGTGATTTTAAATGAATTCAAACTAGAGGTATGAAAAAATATTTTATCACTTTCATAGATGACTATACTAGATATAGTTATGTTTATTTAATTTGAAATAATGATGAAATTTTAGAAACTTTCATTCAATATAAGAATGAAGTTGAAAATTAACTTGGTAAAAAAATTAAAAAACTAAGAAGTGATAGAGGTGGTGAATATGAATACCTTTTGGTGAGTTTTGTAAAGAATATGGAATAATTCATCAACCACCGCTCCTTACTTACCTCAACAAAATGGAATTGCTGAAAGAAAAAATAGGATTTTAAAAGAAATGATGAATGTCATGTTAATAAGTTCTGGATTACCTCAGAACTTGTTGGGGAGAGGAAATAATACTTTCTGCTAATTATATTCTAAATAAAGTATCCCAAAAGAAAGTAAATCAAACACCTTATGAAATGTGGCATATGAGAGTACCATCTTACAAATACTTAAAAGTGTGGGGGTGTTTGGCTAAAGTGGTTATTCCTAGTACTAAAAAAACTAAGATAGGTCCTAAAATTATTGATTGCATATTCATTGGTTATACCAAGAATAGTAGTACATATCGATTTTTATTTATAAGTCAGAACATTTTGAAATACATGTAAATACTATTATTAAATCTTGGAACACATCTTTCTTTGAATATATATTTCCAAATAAGACTGGACAAGACACTAGTACTAATAAATGATTTTATGATGCTATTACTAGTTAAAATCAAGTACAAGAGCAAGAGATAGATCAAAATGAGGAAGAGGAACTTAGGCGTAGTAAACGTGTTAGAACCTTAAAATCTTTTGGTCCAGATTTTTTAATATTTTTGTTAGAAAATGAGCTTTTAACTTTTGAAGAAGTTATGTTCAGTCCTGAGGCTCTTTTATGGAAAGAAGTTGTAAATAGTGAAGTTAAATCCATCTTGCAAAATCATACTTGGAAATTAGTGGATCTGCTACCAGGTTGTAAACCTCTTGGGTACAAGTAGATTTTTAAGAGAAAAATGAAAGTGGATGGATCAATTGACAAATACAAGGCAAGACTTGTGGTCAAAGGATATAGACAAAAACAAGGTCTTGATTACTTTGACACATACTCACCAGTTACTAGAATAACATCCATTAGAATGCTAATTGCCATTGCATCTTTATACAATCTAGAACTTCATCAAATGGATGTGAAAATTGCTTTCTTTAATGGTGAGTTAGATGAAGAAATTTACATGGAGCAACTAGAAGGTTTTTCTATTCTAGGAAAATAAAAGAAAGTGTGTAAATTGGTTAAATCATTATATGGTTTAAAACAAGCGCCAAAGCAATGGCATGAGAAATTTGATAAGGCAATGATGTCAAATAGTTTTAAAATTAATGAATGTGACAAATGTGTTTATATTAAAAACACAAACAAATGTTATGTTATAGTATGTTTTTATGTAGATGATATGCTCATCATATGTAGTAATAGTGACATGATTAAAACTACTGAGAAAAGGTTGAATAAACATTTTGACATGAAAGACATGGAGATTGCTGATATAATACTTGGTATGAAAATTACCAAAACATCAGAATGATATGCTTTGTCATAATCACATTACATTGAGAAAATACGTGACAAATTCAGTAAAGATGATGATCATCTTGCTAGAACACTTGTGGACGTTAATTTGTTTCTTTCTAAGAATGTACAAGAAAGTATCTCTTAATCAGAGTATGCCCAAATTATTAGAAGCTTAATGTACTTGATGAACTGCACTCGCTTGGATATAGCTTATGCAGCAAGTAAATTGAGCAGATATACGAGTAATCCAGGAGTAGAACACTGGAAAACAGTTATAAGGATTCTAAGATATCTCTGATTTACTCGTAACATTGGGCTTAATTATACTAGATATCCAGCAGTACCTGAAGGATACTGTGATGCAAACTAGATATCGGATACTAGAGACTCAAAATATACTAGTGGGTATGTTTTTACTCTTGGTGGGGTGGCTGTATCTTGGAAATCTTCCAAACAAACTTGCATTGCTAGATTTACTATGGAATTAGAATTTATAGCTTTAGATAAAGCTGCAGAAGAAGTAGAATGGCTTTGCTACTTTCTTGAAGATATTCCAATGTAGCCAAAATCAGTACCTATTATATGCATGCATTGTATGTATAATGGTAAATCACGACACATTCGTCTTCGACATAACACCATGAGACAACTTCTCTCTAATGGAATTATTTCCATTGAATATGTGAAGTCTAAAGATAACATAGCGGATCCACTAACTAAAGGGTTAGCAAAAGAGTTAGTTGAGAATTCATCAAGAGAAATGAGACTTAAGCCTATTAAATAAGAGTTACCACAATGGCAACCAAACGTAATTGACTGAAGATCCCAAGATCTAAGTTCAAAGGGACAATTGAGTTGTTTATGACTCATAAGGATCACTGGGGAGTGAAACTCCTACCCATTTCTATAATGAAATAGTGATATCTGTAGCGTTTTAGGTTAAATAATACTTTTATTGATTTTTATATCTAGGAATACCTAGTGGAGTATGACAGGATACTCTTCATAAGAATCAACTATGTAAGTGTGAACTGGGCCGGTTTTATGAGATTTGTGAAGGGTTACAATTCTTTAGAGCACTTATGAAAGACCAGGTTGTTCTGGGCCAAAATGAACACAATAATGAGAACTAATATGCTGTGTAAGCTCTATTGTCTTGGCTTACAGAAATGGCTAAACAATTCAAGATATCATTCACTGGTTAGCTAGTAAATCCGATAGTGTCTCACAAGGGAAGATTCAAAGCCAAAAGCTACCTATCCTTTGCAAAATATTTCCAATTTCTGTACTCTCTGTAATTAGATCATATTGTTGCATTTTTTCTACGTCAAATTCCATTCATGTGGGGGATTGTTGGAATTATGGTTTTTATAGGCTTATTTTGGACCAACTTTGAGCCCAAATTTGAGTGGGTCCCACACGTTTTTTGGGATGGGTTTTGTGACGTATTCCTTGTTACGTGGCAAGTTACAAATGCAAATAGTTCGTCAAAACCATTTATGTGTGAATGGGAACTTGACATCGTTTTCGGGTTCGTGAAATGAACAATTAAAGAAATAAATGTTGGTTTCCTTGAAATGAATTGTCTCACATTGAAAACTTAAGAGAGCTTGTATGTGTTTATAAGCACTATGTGGACAAACTTGGATTGGGTCCCAAAGGGCACTCCAAGTTTGAAGAAGGGAGGAGTTATGGACAAAGTAGGCTTTGGTTCAAACCACTACAGAAGAGCGCGCACTGTCTGTCTGTCCGACTAACCGGCCGAGCCGAGCCATGCTGGGCGAGGGTGTGGGTTGTGGGTCGGGTCGGTCATACTATTAATTTTTTGAACAAAATTTATTTGAATTTTTTCTAAAAAAAATCTTGCAGGAAAATTATTATTTTTGAATGAAATTAATTCAAATTTTGTGCCAAATTTGAATTTAATTTTCTGTCTAAAACAGTGCCCCTCCAGTCCAAGTTCAAACTGTTTTTAACATAATTAAAATAACCAGTAGTTATGGATAGAATCAAACTGTTTTCCAGCAGATCTGTTCAAATTTGAATCATATCTGTTCAATTCAATATTGTACTTGTTTGGCTCTTTCCAACAGTCATCTTCCTTGCTTATAAATACTGGATCTTTTCAGCAGAGTTTTTCATTCGAAAATTCATTTGTTGCCTTCAATTTTTGTTTTGTTGCATATAAATTCTTCATATTAATTATTAGAAAATTTCTGAGAGCATAAAACACAGGCTCTAGTTCGTTGTACAGATTATTTGGAGTGCTACTACAATCTATATAGATCATTGTATCCTGAGAGATAAACGCCATTTATCCGTAAGCACCGAAGCGGGGCGAATCTGTCTTAAGGACAGAGTGTCACACATTCGACTTGATCTTTTTGTACTTATTCAGTTCAGTAAATAAATTTTGTAAGTAATTTATTTTTTATTTATTTGATTTGGTTTCAAGTTTTTTTTTTTTTTTTTACATAGAAGATTGTTCCAACATTAACTTCATCCATCCTCCATCTGTTGGATTCCGCTAACCTCAATCTTATCATTGCTAGACAAAGCAGTTCTTGCTTCGTTTCTTCGACTGTTTGCTTCTTTTAGTATCTTGAAACCCTCACAACTGCAACAGAGTACCGCACTACGCTTCTCTTTGCTGTTACATTTTGTCTATGAAGATTTGGCCCGGATAGCCCTTTCCTTGGGATGGACCATTTTGATCATCAATTATTGTATCACAATTTCCATCGTTCTTATGATAATTGCCTTCAATCTTGAGCAATTGATCACTTCTGCTTTCATGTTGGCTGCTGTCAACCCCAAACACTTGCTCATGATCATTGCTTCCTAATTCAAGTCCTTTGCTCAATGTTGCCCACGAGGTCATTGCTTTCAATCCCAAGAACTTGCTCATTGCCATCCCGGGCAATGGTAGAGGGCCATAATTTTTGTGGCTCAAATGGCTTAAAACTGTCAAAACGACGTTGTTTTTGGCACAGAACATGCCAAAACGACGTCGTTTTGACAGTTTTGAGCCATTTGAGCCACAAAAATTGTGGCCCTCAAACATTATTCTTGCCATCCCCAAGGTGATCACTTTCATTCCCAAACAATTCTTCACTGTCAATTTCATACACGCTACTCTTTTCCTCAAGCAATCGCTTACTTTTTTCAGAACCTTTTTGCAATGTAAACAAATCACCAATGTTATTAATTTATTTATCCAATTTGGAATGAAAAACAAACCACAACCCTCACTGTCAGTGATCAACTACGTTACCAAAATAGAACATAACCAACAATAGTGACAATAATCATAACCAAGAACAAAAGCAGCAAGCCACACAAACAAGATACATGAAGAAAAAGGATTATGCCTATCAAGTCTGTATTTTACCACATCTTTTTTGTTCAGTTGACTCCAAGGATGAAGTTTTTTTCTTTTTAGAATCTATTAAATTTAAATGAAATTGAAATTGGTTGTATTCTGTCATTGAGGAGTTACTCTAATGTGTTGCACCATATCATTACCCAACACAATGTACTCTAATCTGATGCATCTGTGATCACTGCCAGCCTTAATGTTGCACTGAAGGCCTGCCTAGCTTCTAATGTATGTACTGTTGGGACAATCTTCTATGTGAAATAAATAATTTGAAACGAAATCAAACAAAATAAAATAAATAACTTACAGAATTTATTTTACCAAATTGAAAGAAAAATTAAAAGATCAAGTCGAGTGTGTGACACTCTGTCCTTAAGACAGATTTGCCTCGTTATGGTGCTTACGGTTAAGTAGTGTCTATCTCCTAGGATACAATGATCTTCACAAATTGTAGTAGCACTCCAAACAAGTTGTTCAGCGAACAAAAACCTGTGTTCTTATTCTCTGATTTTTCCCTAAAATTAATATGAAGATTATATCATGCAAGAGAGCAAAACTAGAAGGAAATAGTGAATTTTTCGAATCTGAAAGACTGCTGGAAATGGCCTCCATTTATAGGCAAACAACCAGTCCCGAACAGGTATGAAACAAAAACTGAACAGGTGGTTTTTTGAATGAACATGTGCTGTTTCAATTTAAAACAGATAACTGAATCTGTCCAGAAATTGTCTGGACAGTTTTGAAATAGATAACTGCTGAACATATCTGTTGGTAACTGCTGGACAGATTTGAATCTATCTTGCAGTTTTAAATTTGTTCGGGTTCCAATAGTTCTGAAAATTGTTTGGACTATTTAACTTGTTTAGAATCTAGTGGAATTCGGAGGTTGGACAAAAATTTGAATTCAAATTTAATTTGAAATACAAATAATTTTCTGCAAGAATTTTTTGAAAAAATTCAAATAAATTTTGCCCAAAAAATTAATGTTAGAACCCACTGTAGACACCCCATTTTTGACCGTCCTCAAGACTTGGACGTCACCGCTTGAACACCCGGTGATCATCCTTGTTTGTGTTCGTTTTAAGTTCCCGAGGTCTCGGCTATGCGCCTTGCCTCAAGACCTCTCGACTCGATTTGTTTTGTGTCTGGTTTTGCACCAAACACTTGTGTTTTGCCTTGGAGGGGCAGGGAATGGCTTGTAGGCCATCCCCACACTCCACCAGCCATGGCTTGAGGCCACCGGTTGTGTTTTATTGCCACCGGCCAAATGTTTAGCCGACCGGCACTGTAGATGGCCGGGCAACTATCTTTTTTTGGTCAATTGCATTTTTGGCCGGCCGACTACTGTGCATCTGCTTTTGCAGATATTTTGTGCTAGCTGGCATACATTTTGCTCCCCTCCATACACGTGTATGGAGGGATTTCCCTCTTGACTAGCTTGTCTTGTAAGCTTACAAGATTGAATCTCCTATAAGAGGGAGCCTCTCCTTCCTCCATTAGGGTTACAAAAAAAAAGACAACATTTTCTAAGAGAGCTCTGGTTTTAGGGTTTGAGTTGTGTCTCTATCTTATATTTATACCTTCCTCTCTCTTGTATTTGTGTGTGTTTAACCTTAGTATTGCACACAAACACCCACCATCACACCTTACCTTGATTGCTGAGGCATTAGGGGCTTGTTTTTGAAGTTTTTAGATTGGTTTGGAGCCAAGGAAGCAACTGGAGTGCTGTTCTTGAATGAGGTCTTCAAGGGTAAGGACTTTACCTTTAAATACCCCATTTTTGCATAGTGTTTTTACCTATCTTGCATCTGTTTTTGAGCTTAGCATATAACATATAAAAGTCTTGTTTTTGCTTACTCTAAATAGTTGTTTAAGGGTGTTTTGTTGTTTAAGGGTGTTTTGTTGTTTGAGGTTGTTTGACCTCTCTTAAGGCTTGTTTGGCCCTCATTTTGTGCCATTTTGGTGAGCTCCGGGACCATTGTATTTGGGCCTCCTCACCACTGAAATCTTGAGGGATTTCAGTGGTGAGGATGGTGCCTTGAGGTCCCAAGAAAGAGAGGGCCACCCCCTCTCTTTGTTGTCCTTGAAAAGGGCCATTTTTGCCTCATTAATGAGCACCATGTTTAAGTGTATGTTGACCATGCCTTAGCTATTTTTTGTGCTTATCTTGCCATGTTTTAGCATTGTTTTGAGTTGGTTTGGGTACACCATGCTTGCTTAGCATACATGCATTGTAATGCCATGTTTAGGCCTTGACATGCTTTAGGTTTTGATCCTTGTTGTAGCATGATTTTGGTCAAGCTTTGTGAAGCTTTTGTGTTTGTTTTAGCATGCTTAAGTTCTGTTTTTGGTTGTTTTGGTCGACCATGGCATGCTTAGTATAGCCACCTTGCATTTTGGCTTGTTAGCCTTAGGTGTGTGAGTGTGTAGCATGCATTACTTGCATTATTCCAGTGGTTTGAAACCACTTACCATGTTATTTCAGTTCTTATAACATGCCTATATGCTTGCATTTGATGCTCCTTCAATGTGTTAAAAGGTTGTTGCCTTATGCTCCATAAATGTGCTTCTTTGTATACTTGCATATTTAGACCACTTAGATGCCATCTAAGTGCATCTTTAGCTTTGCTTAGGTTTGCATTGGACCTGTTTTAAGTCCCCTTAGCCTTGTGAGGCTTGGTTGACTTAGCCTTGGTTTAAGTCCCTTTGGGCTTGCCTTGAATCTTGGACCATTATTGCATGCTTTGCTTGCTTTGATTAGTTGGTTTGGCACCATCATTAACATGATTTTCAGAGCTTTCCATGCATGCTAATTGTCTATGTTTAGTCTCTTTAAGTGTGCTTAAAAGTTGCTTGTTTTATGCTTAAGTGTTGGCTCATCAACATGTACATGTGTGTGTGTGTGTAGGCCCTCATTTCCATAGCATTGGCCACTGTTTTAGGCTTGTTTGAGGGCCGCCTAAATTAGTTTAAGTCCACCACTTTGCATATTGTTGCATGCTCACCTTGTGTGTTGTTGCATCCTTGTGTGTTGTTTCATGATTGAATGAAGTCACATGCTTGCTTGCATGCTTGAACATCCACATTGTGTCTTGCATGCTTGTTGGTTGCATTACTTCATGCCTTGTATGCTTCTTTGCATTTCCATGATTGCATGCTAGCTCACATGCCTAGGTTGCATCACATTGGCACGCATGTTTAACCTCTTGAATTGATTGTGATAGAGGTTGAGCCTCATTGTTTGATTATGTGCATTGCATTCCATATCGAAATGCATACTTGGTTTCTTGGGCCACCATGCATGGAAATGCGCGATTGGTGGTCCGAGAATCGAGAATCATATCCCTTTGAGTCATAAACATGATAAGGAGTATGATTGGTGCATACATTGCTTGAAATGCATTACCATGCTATGTCTTGCCCTCTGCTGCTGTCAAAATCAGTTTCTGCAGGAATATTTGTCCGGCCGGCCATTTGTAGTGCCGACCGGCCATCCATAAGTGGCCGATGGATTAATTTGTGGTCGGTGACCATTCTCCATGGCCGATAGCCAATCCCTTTAGCCGGTGGTGTTCCATAGCATTCAGAGAAGCAACCCTAGGACTTGTGTAGTCTTCACAGGAGCAGAACAGTCAAAGCAGAGGCATCTTGTGCATAGCAGTGACTTTCCGAGCGAAACCGAGCGCGCATTGCATTGGGCCCTCTTCCTGAGGCTGTTTATTACTTTCATTAGATTAGTTAATTTGTTAATTAATTAATTGGTCTGTAATATTTAATTAGCTTGTAGGTAAATTAATTTGTATATTCTTTCGGTCCCTCCGAGTGAAGGCGTATTTGTAATAAGTGTGGGTGCGTGTGTGCATGTCTTCCAACCTCCACTTCTTTCTCCCTTTTACTTACCTGCTTTGATGGTTAGTATTAGGACATATTTAGCATACCTTATGCTATGCATGCGTGCATCATTCATCAGTATTGCATGCACCGAGCTCGGCGCATCATGCTAACTGCATAAAGTATTTCAAATCCAACTTGAATACATGTTATCTGTGCATTTTCACATGTCATCCTAGGATTAGCCGAGCCTATTCTAGTGACATTCTGTATGCGACGCATTAGCCATTTTAACATGAACTAAGATCACGCATGATTACTAACTAGTTTATTGTTTTGGCACGGAATACGATGTAAGTATTTATGTTTTAGCATCTCGCATGAGTGTGAATGCTAACATGACAGCATGCTTACCATGTGGCTAGTTGTTTATGTGATATTACTGCCTGAATACTTGTGGGTGAAGGTTGGATTGTTTGAGTTGGAACAACTTGTTGAAATCCGTATTTTAGCCTACTTGCGAGTAGTAAATCTCAAACCATTTCCTAAACAAAACGGGTATACAATGCTTTGTTCCAAATTAGGCAATCTAGTCTATACTTTTGTATTGTGCGCATCACATAGTAATTCTAGCTAATTAATGGGAATAAGAATGCATAATGTTTTCAAAACAAGATATCATGGTTAGTAGAGGCCGATCTTCGGATCGGGCGAGAGGGGGTGCTCATAGATGACCTTCCCCAATCGTACCCAAGTTCCCGAGCCGAGGCAACTTTGGTGATGACGGACACGTGGCCTTTGGTATCGAGTCAGGTTTTCCTAAATTCCCCCATTAAAAAAATATTTAGGTGGCGACTCTGTATCTGGCAAAGCAGTCCATGTTTGGCACTTCTTTTCTAAAAATCTGTTTTCTCAAAACAATTTGCCAGATTTGGACTCTTTGGTTCAGATTAAGAACCGTGATTAAAATGAGTCCGAACTGTGGTAGCATAAGTCCCTCGGGGCGCGTCCACACCCACCCAACCCACACCCACGCCCGGCACGGCTCGGCCAGACGGACAACGGCGGCAGGGCGCGTGTGTGGTGGTTTGGGCTAAGGTTCAATTTGTCCATAACCTCTCCCTTCTACAAACTTGGGGTGCCCCTTAGGGCCCAACCCAAGTGTTGTCATCTAGAACTTATATACACACATGAGTTCTCTTTAAGTTTCAATGTGGGACAAGCCTTACATGGAAACCCACATTTAAATCTTTAAATGTCCATTCCACAAACCCGAAAACGACGTCAAGTTCCCATTCACTCATAAATGGTTTTGATGAACCGTCTTCACCGTTTGACTTACCACGCAGCTAGGAACACATCACCTCTTCAGACCCACCCCAAAAGACGTTTGGGGCCCACTCAATTTCGAGCTCAAAATTGGCCCAAAATAAACTTTATAAAACCAAATTTTCCAACAATCCCCCACATGAATGCAATTTGACGGAGAGAAAATGCAACAACATGATCTAATTACAGAGAGTATAAAAATTAGAAATATTCTGCAAATGATAAGTAACTTTTGGCTTTAAACCTTCCCTTGTGAGACACTATCAGATTTACTAGCTAACCAGTGAACATGATGTCTTGAACTGTTCAGCCGTTTGTGTAAACCAAGATAATAGAACTCACATAGTATATTACCAGACATAGTTTAGTGAACAACCTCCGTTTGTGTAAACCAAGATAATAGAACTCACACAGTATATTACCAGACATAGTTTAGTGAACAACCTGGTCTTTCATGAGTGCTCTAGAGAATTGTAGTCTTTCACAAATCTCATAGAACCGGCCCAGTTCACAATTATATATGTGATTCTTATAAAGAGTATCCTGCCATACTCCACTAGGTATACCTAGATATAAGAATCATTAAAAATATTACTTAACCTAAAATGCTGCAGATATCACTATTTCATCATAGAAATGGGTAGGAGTTTGACTCCCCAGTAATCCTTATGAGTTATACATAACTTGGTTGTCCCTTTGAACCTAGATCTTGGGATCTTTAGTCAACTAGGTTGGGTTGCCGTTGTGGTAACTCTTATTTAATGGGCTTAAGTCTCATTCCACTCGATGAATTCTTAACTAACTCTTTTGTTAACCATTTCATTAGTGGATCCGCTATGTTGTCTTTAGACTTCACATATTCAATGGAAATAATTTCATCAGAGAGTAGTTGTCTTATGGTGTTATGTTGACAATGAATGTGTCGTGACTTACTGTTATACATATGGCTCTGTGCTCTACTAATTGCTGATTGACTATCACAATGTATACATATAGCAGGCACCGGTTTTGGCCACATTGGAATATCTTCAAGGAAGTGGCGAAGCCATTCTGCTTTTTCTCCAGCTTTATCTAAAGTTATGAATTCTGATTCCATAGTAAACCTTGCTATGCAAGTCTGTTTGGAAGATTTTCAAGATACAACCGCCCCACTAAAAGTAAAAACATACATACTGGTGGATTTTGAGTCTCTAGTATTCGATATCCAATTTGCATCACAGTAACTTTTAAGTACTGTTGGATATCTAGTATAATTTAGCCCAATGTTACGATTAAATCTAAGGTATCTTAGAACCCTTATAATTGTTTTCCAGTGTTCTACTCCTGAATTACTCGTATATCTACTTAATTTACTTACTGCATAAGTTATATCTGGGCGAGTGCAGTTCATCAAGTACATTAAGCTTTAATAATTTGGGTATACTCTAATTAAGAAATACTTTCTTGTATATTCTTAGAAAGAAACAAATTAACATCTACAGGTGTTCTAGCAAGATGATCATCATCTTTGCTAAATTTGTCAAGTATTTTCTCAATGTAATGAGATTGTAACAAAACATAACCTTCTGATGTTTTGGTAAATTTTCATACTAAGAATTATATTAGCAATGCCCATGTTTTTCATGTCAAAATGTTTATTCAACATTTTCTTGGTAGTTTTAATCATTTCATTATTACTACCTATGATGAGCATATCATCTACATAAAGACATATAATGACATAACTTTTGTCTGTGCTTTTAATACAAACACATTTGTTACACTCATTAATTTTAAATCCATTTGACATCATTGACTTGTCAAATTTCTTATGTCATTGCTTTGGCGCTTGTTTTAAACCATATAATGATTTAACCAATTTACACACTTTCTTTTTTTTTTCCTAGAACAAAAAAACTTTCTGGTTGTTCTATGTAAATTTCTTCATCTAACTCACCATTTAAGAAAGTAGTTTTCACGTCCATTTGATGAATTCTAAATTGTACAAAGACGCAATAGCAATTAGCATTCTAATGGATATTATTCTAGTAACTAGTGAGTATGTGTCAAAGTAATCTAGACCTTCTTTTTGTCTATACCCTTTGACTACAAGTCTTGCCTTGTATTTTTCAATTGATTCATCCGCTTTCATTTTCCTTTTGAAAATCCACTTATATCTAAGAGGTTTGCAACCTGGTAACAAATCTACTAGTTCCCAAGTGTGATTTTGCAAATTCCATAAAGGAGCTTTAGAACTGGACATAGCTTCTTTAAAAGTTAGAGGTTCATTTTCTAACAAAAATGTTAGAAAATCTGGACCAAAAGATTTTGAGATTCTAGCACGTTTACAATGCCTAGGTTCCTCTTTCTCAATTTGATCTAACTCTTGCTTTTGTTCTTGATCTTGACTAGTAATAGCATCAAAAGATCTTTTATTATTACTAGTCTCTTGTCCAATTTTATTTGGAAATACATGTTCAAAGAATGATGCATTTCGAGATAATAGTATTTACATGCATTTCGGAATGTTCTGACTTATAAATCAAAAACCGATATGCACTACTGTTCTTGGCATAACCAATGAAAATGCAATCAACTGTTTTAGGACCTATTTTAGTCTTTTTAGGACTAGGAATAGCTACTTTAGTCAAACACCCCCACATTTTTAAGTATTTGTAGGATAATACTCTTCCATGCCACATTTCATAAGGTGTTTGATTCATTTTCTTTCGGAGTACTTTATTAAGTATATAATTAGCAGAAAGTATTGCTTCCTCCCATAAGTTCTGAGGTAAACCAGAACTTATTAACATGGCATTCATCATTTCTTTGAAAGTCCTATTTTTTCTTTCAGCAATTTCATTTTGCTGAGGTGAGTAAGGAGCGGTGGTTTAATGAATTATTCCATGTTCTTTACAAAATTCACCAAAAGGTGATTCATATTCACCACTTCTATCACTTCTTAGTTTCTTAATTTTCTTACCAAGTTGATTTTCAACTTCATTCTTATATTGAATGAAAGTTTCCAAAATTTCATCTTTGGTTCGAATTAAATAAACATAACTATATCTAGTATAGTCATCTATAAAAGTGATAAAATACTTTTTCTCACCTCTAGTTTAAATTGATTTAAAATCACAAATGTCACTATGAATTAATTCAAGTGGTTCCGTACTTCTTTCAATTGAATGAAAAGGAGTTTTGGATAATTTTGCCTCAACGCAAATTTCACTTTTATGATTTGAATCAATGTCAAATTTAGGTAAACGTTCCATATTAATTAATCTACTCAAAGATCCATAATTAACATGTCTAAGTTTACCATGCCATAAATTTGAAGACTCAAGCAAATAAGAGGAAGATGTATTTTTATTAATAATAAAAGGTACAACGGTCATTACATTCATCTTAAAAAGGCTATCAGACATGTAACATTTTTCTACATACATCCCATTCTTAGTAAGTATAAATTTATCACTCTCAAACACTAGCCTAAACCCATTCTTACTCAACAAAGATCTGGAAACAAGATTCTTGCGAATGTCCGGTACATGTAGCACATTGTTGAGAGTGAGTTCTTTTCCTAATGTCATCTTCAGAATAATCTTTCATTGTCCTTCAACTTTAGAAGTCGAAGAGTTGCCCATAAAAAGTTGTTCACCATTGTCCACTGTAAAATAAGATGTGAACATCTTTTTGTTGGCACAAATGTGGCGAGTAGCACTAGTATCCACCCCACCATTCCTTAGGATTTCCAACAAGATTTGCCTCGGAAACAACTGCAGAAAGATTGATGTCATCTACACCATTGGAAATTTTGTCCACTTTGATTATGTAGGCTTGAGCCGGCTTCTTGCTTGTTCTTCTTTGGTTTTTGCCTTTGCTACAGTAATATTTGGCCCGATGTCCCGCTTTGTCACAGATGTAATACTTGTCATTAAACTTGTACTTTTAGTTTCCCCTTTTTTAGAGCCTTGTGATGAACTTTTTCCAGAAAACTTCCATTTCTTTGCTTTTGGAGCATGTTCCACCACATTTGCCTTAGACTCCATTGGATGGTTACCAGCTTGCTTCTCTGAATTGCAGTTGTCCTCCTCAATCCTCAAACGCACAATTAATTCCTCTAAAGACATTTCTTTGCGCTTGTGTTTGAAGTAGTTCTTGAATTCCTTCCAACCTTGTGGTAATTTTTCAATTAAGGCAACAACTTGAAAGGATTAACTGAGAGATATGCCTTCTGCATCATGCAGAATGAGTTGGAGATCTTGAACTTGGTTGATCACAGTCTTAGAATCAACCATCACAAAGTCCAGAAATTTGCCAACCACAAATTTCTCTGAGTCAGCATCCTCTGTTTTGTACTTTTTCTCCAAAGACTCTCAAAGTTCCTTTGCTGTTTTGATAGGACCGTAGACGTTATATAATGTGTTGTCAAGTCCGTTCAAGATGTAGTTTCAGCAAAGGAAATCAGCATATTTCTAGGCATCGATCGTAACAACCACTTGCTGATTAGTTTCATCGTCGTTCAGAGTAGGAGTATTCTCACGGAGAAAACGAGCCAAGTTCAGAGTTGTAAGATAAAATAGCATTTTCTGCTGCCATCTTTTAAAATCAGTTCTAGAGAACTTCTCTGGCTTCTCACCATGATTTACCGATACTGTCACAACAGGAGAGGGGATTGGCGCAATTGTAGCCACCATATTAGTACTCGTTTGAGTATTTGTTTCAGTAGCCATGAATTCTAAATTATAAAACAAAATTATAATTAGAATTTTATATTACACAGAAAATAAATCTAAATTCATAGAATTAAATTCTGTAAAAATAAAAGAAACAAGATTGTAACTTTTACTTCCGATTAATTTGAAAATAAAATAAAATTTTATTTAACCAAATTAATTTCACACAGAAAATTAAATTTCCGTAACACTTTAATAATTAAAATATTGAAACAAAATTTTAATTAATGAACACTCAAAAATAATTTCTGAAAATCAAAATTAATTTCTGACAAAATTTCACAAATAAATATTTTGAATTGTTAATGACACCAGTATATTACTACTAGTTGTCAAAGAAAAGAGACAGCATATTACTTCTATCTATCAAACAGTATATTACTACTATTTGTTTTCTAACCAGAATATTATTTTGTAAAATCACATAAAGTAATTTTTGTAAGAAGAAGAAAGAAGAAAGGAAATAAACGAAAAATTCTATAAACAAAATAATTCAAATATGTCTTAAGATTGTTGGAACAATCTTCTGTGTAAAATAAATAATTTGAAACGAAATCAAACAAATAAAATAAATAACTTACATAATTTATTTTACCGAACTGAAAGAAAAATTAAAAGATCAAGTCGAGTGTGTGACACTCTATCCTTAAAACAAATTCGCCCCACTACGGTTCTTACGGCTAAGTGGTGTCTATCTCTCAGGATATAATCATCTTCACAAATTGTAGTGGCACTCTAAACAACTTGTTCGGCGAACAAAAACCTGTGTTCTTACTTTCTGATTTTTCTCTAAAATTAATATGAAGATTATATTATGCAAGAGAGCAAAACTAGAATGAAATAGAGAATTTTTCATATCTAAAAGACTACTGAAAATGGCCTCTATTTATAGGCAAACAACCAGTCCTGAACAAGTATGAAACACAAACTGAATAGGTGGTTTTTTGAATGAACAGATGTTGTTTCAATTTAGAACAGATAACTGAATCTGTCTAGAAATTGTCTTGACAGTTTTGAAACAAATAATTGTTGAACATATCTGTTGGTAGCTGCTAGACAGATTTGAATCTATCTGGCAGTTTTAAATTTGTTCGGGTTCCAACAATTCTAAAAATTGCTTGCACTGTTTAACCTGTTTGGAATCTAATGGAATTCAGAGGTTGGACAAAAATTTGAATTCAAATAATTTCTTGCAAGAATTTTTTAGAAAAATTTAAATAAATTTTGCTCAAAAAATTAATGTTAGAACTGACCCGACCCACACCCCCACCTGTGCCCGGCACGGCTTGGCCGAATGGCGGCGCGTGTGGTGGTTTGTGTTAAGGTTCACTTTGTCCATAACTCCTTCCTTCTACAAACTTGGGGTGCCTCTTGGGGCCCAACCCAAGTGTTGTTACCTAGAACTTATATACATACAAAAGTTATTTTCAAGTTTTAATGTGGGACAAGCTTTACAATGAAACCCACATTTAAATCTTTAAATGTTCATTACATGGACCCGAAAACAACGTCAAGTTTCTATTCACTCATAAATGGTTTTGACGAACTTTCTTCACCGTGTGACTTGCCACGCGGTAAGGAACATGTCATCTTTTCGGACCCACTCTAAAAGATGTTTGTGGCCCACTTAATTTTAGACTCAAAGTTGACCCAAAATAAGCCTTGTAAAGCCAAATTTTCCAACATATACATTCATATTTATATTTGCAATTTTGTACATATTTATGTGCTCTGATCACACTCTCGCTCTCAAGTATTTTCACAAAGCACACTTTCGCATTCTCGCTTTTGCTCCCTCTCCCACTCTATGGATTGGTTACTTATGTTACAACACCACTCCTATTTACAATTCACAGTGAAACATGTCATGCACACACAAGGCTGGCCCTGATGGCAGGCAAGAGAGGCTTGCACTTTGGGCCCCTAAATTTGAGCTAAAAATAGGGGCCCCCAAATATAATTGTGTTTTAGATATAAAAAAAAGGCCCAAATACTATAGGCCCAATTGAACATGGGACCCAAAAAAAAGCAACAAAACTATATTTTTATTTTTTTTAAATATTTGTAATGATCGCTTCCTATCTTAATATATGAAAGTAAATTTTTGTTTATAATTTTAATAATTATATGTGTAAGTAAATTTTTTTTGTGACTACAAACAAATAAAAAAAGTTGTAACTTATCGTTTTATCTATGAATTTTTTTTTTTTCAATGTAAAAGGATCCTATTTCCAAAGTGTCGCCTTAGACCCCTTAAATCTCAGGACCTGTGCACACACCAAGCATATTAAAGTGGATGCAAATTTTCCACATGATAATGCATTCGATGGATTTGAAGGCAATGACCTTGATAAGTAAAGTGGATGCAAAAATTCAAATCTAACCTTTTTATAACTGTCACTGTTTTCACTCCTATGGTAATTTATTTTTTTATTTTTGATAAGTAACTATGCATTTGACAGTTATCAAAAGGTTTGGTTTATATAACAAAAACCATAGATTCCTCGAAACAGAGACTAACTTGGTTATTTTATGAAGCCACCGCCAATTTGTCGCTTGTGTCAACTGAACCACTGTCCCAAAGGTTGCCGATATTGTCAATGGCCTTTCCAGAAGAAGATAAACACATCGACAATATAACATAAATTAGAAGACGGTAAAAACAGGGCAAGAATCTTCGATTAGACAAGTAGTGCATCAAGCAAGCGGCACATTAACACTACTTGGGGGGAATCCATTCAGCCAAAAATGCTTCCTTAAAAGAAACAAAAACAAATAAATAAATAATAACATTGTCAGTTTCGACTTGACAGTACGGCTTGGAATTAGATTCCGCTAATAGTATCTTTGTTTCCAACATTAGCACCCAAGAGATCTTCTCTTATCATTCTATTTATTATTCTGAGGCATCACTAGCTCAACTTGTAAAATAATACACATTAAACATCATATATTTGGAACTTGAGATCATAATACTAGATTAATTTCCACAAATTATCCCTAAAATTATTTTTCAGCTCTAGTAAATTAAGCAGAGTTTTCAATAGACTTGGTCAGTATCAATTCAATTTTCTGTTTTAGTACAATTTTGAGCTTTCACTACCACTTTTCTTCTTCAAATTTTCTCATTAAACAAATAAGGATTCATGTAGTGTAAAATCTCAACTCAACCCATGAAAAACAATTATTATTATTATTTTTAATAAAGTGAGCTTTGAATTAAAAAAATGAAACCCTAGGAGAGATTGAGAGAGGGAGGGTTTACGGTGAAATCGAGATCAGGAGTGGGGGGGAAGGGCTTGCCGGCCGGAGAGAAGCCGTGTTCGCCGGCCATGGCATTGGCTGCTAATGGAGTGACATGTCACACAGTCTCAATATTTATGTCCAAATTTTCACTACCATATTTTTAGTAGGTAAGTTACAAATCACAGACGCTTTTCCAAAATAATTACATATTCAAGTTTATAAATTTAAGAATAATTTATAAATACTTCCTGAGATTTATTTAAAATATGAATTGTCTCGTATAGTTTTAGAAATTATACATATCCCTTGTTAGAATTTTTTATTTAACAGAATCAATAGAAAAAATGAAATTTCTAACTACTATTTTATACAACAATAAAATTACTTAAATTATTCATTGAAATAAATTTATCATATTATTAAAAACTGTTAATTGAGTTGATAATTTTTTAATAAAATGAATCATTTGTTATGCGATTATAAACTTAAAAGGATGAGATGTAATTTCTAAAACTATAGGGGCAATTTGTATTTTAGGCAAACCTCGGAAGATGCATTTGTAATTTAACCTAAATTTAATTATTAAAATTTATAAAGTTTACTACTGATTTGTAATATTTGTTTTTTCAAACTCGCATTGATTTGTTATTTTCTCATTTTATTATATGGATTGTTTTGGGTATAGTTTATAAGCTGATTTTTTTATTTATTACAAAAAAGATATGTAAAAAATAAAAAAGTGATAAGATTTAAATAAGTTAATAAATTAACTTTTTAAAATGTCGTCAAAAAAGTCAGTGTCAGCATTTAATACAATTTTATAACGTATGCTCCAATTTGCTTGCTAGCATATTTTTGGCGAATTTTGAAGTTTAAATTGTGAATGTTTAAGTATTTTTTATAATGTTTACAATTTATTATTTTTAATTAAAAAAATATTTACTACCAAAGCGTTTAAAAAATTTGTTTTGAAAACAATTGTAAAGGGGTGATTGTGAGTAGTAATTGTCGACAATTAAAAATAGTGATAAGAAGTGATTGTCAATTATTTCAGGTGGTTGAAAATGGTGATCGATCAATTGGCTAAGGTGATAGTTGAATGTGATTTTCAACCAAAGGTCACGGTCAAAAGATTGCCGCGGATAAGAAGTGGTCAAATTTATAACTATGTTTGATATAAATATTTTTATATTTTTAATTAATCTCGTACTAATTAGTTTTAAAAAAAAAAAAAAGACACGGCAGTTTATGTGTATTAAAAATAAAAATAATTAATTTGTCAAAATCTCTATTATGTAAGATTCAATTCAATTATAAGTGGATTGTGATATTTAAATTGTGAATTTTTAATATTCCTCTTTTCAAATTTAATCCTTGTAATTTGTTGTATTTACATGGTGAGTGGGGATTTGTGAAATAATTGAAGACACAAAGGGGTCTGTGTGAATAAATAATTAACAGATTATTAGATTCTTACTTTTGCTTTTAAGAATGGGACTGTCCGGCCCATTGGGCCCTTTTTATTCCATATATCATTCTTTCAAAAAAAAAAAAAAATTAAATCAATTGTATAACGACAATCATGTGTTCAGATCAATTTTATATTAAAAATACAAACAGTTAGAAAATAAACGATTAATACCAAACTTATCAAAACACATGATTTTTGTTATCCAATCAATTTAATTTTTTACAAGAATAGTGCATTCGACAAACCCTAAAATGTAAACGATTCAAATTATTAAAATGAGATTCAAAAGTCGGCCTAATGGATCAGATTGAACTGTTCAATCCAATTTAGGACTAGAGACCGTCCAATTTTTTTTTTATAAAAATAACTCATTTAATGTACATTATGATTTTGTAATAATCTAAGAAATCACATAAATAATATCACAACATACTTTAAAAAAATCGAATAAACTCTTCGTTCCTTTGTTTTACATCACCCATCAATCCTCTAAATTCAATTCTCTCACTAAAAATTCATAAAGTTTCTCTCTCTTTTTTATTTTCAACTCTTCCTTCCATTGTCTTATATCACCCATGAATTCTATGAGTGTTTATTTGAGAAATACTTTTTTAGCTAATATGAAGTAGAAAAATTTGAATGTTTGAAAATAGTTTAATTTTTTACAAAATAAAGTATAAAAATAGAAAAGATGAAAATAAAATTTTAACTTTTTTAATGACTTTTTAACTTTTTAATTAAAATTTTCTCATCCCAAATAGGTCCTGATTCTCTCTCTATAAAATTTTAATTATCAACAAAAAAAATCTTATTTCTCATTAAAAAATTTAATTATTTTTCTCAAATGACATGTTAGTGAGCTTTATATTCCCAATTTCTCTAATTATTTGAGCATATTATAGGTAAATATTTTGAAAAGTAAATTCCATTCCTTGCTTTTGGAAAAATAAAATAAAGCTTGTGACTCCATTGTTATACTCATCATTAATTTCTAGCTTTATCTTTTTTTTTTTTTTGCCAATAAAAATTAAATAGAGAAGACAAATAACAAGACGTGAGAGAGAGAAAGTGCATGTCCAAGTAAAGACAGTTTGACTTATTTAAGGGTAAAAATGTAAGAAATTATTAATTTATGTAGCATAACAAAAAATAAGGGAAATGATATAGTTATGATATTTGTGGGATTGATTATCACAAATATCACAATTCAATATTATGAGAGTTATAATTAATTTATAACTAAATATTACATAAGGTATAACCAAAGAGTTTATAAATTATAATTAAATAATATCATAATTAACATTATAATAAATAATAACTACCACCTCAATAGAAAACCCTAAAAATTCTTCTTGTTTTTCTCTCTGAAACTTCTTGCTAGGGGTTAGGGAGATGGCGGTGGTTCCACACCTCTCTGATCTCCCTCTCCTCTCATTCCTTCTTCCTTCTATGATATTTACCTCACCAATCCGGCCATCACAGCTTTACTTTCTCCAACCTCGATCCCAAAACTTTAAGATCTAGTTTTAGAACTTTTCACAATCCAAAGACCAAAGTTGGTTACCGAGTTTGTTTTATGCTAGACAACAATTTCAATGTTATATCTTGACCAGTGAAGGTGGGCTTTTCAAATTTCAAGTTAAAAGTTGCAAAGTAGTAGAGTTTTCAATGAGTTCAGTGGCGACTTAGATCTATTTTATTTTTTAAATTTTTTTTTTTGATTTTCTTAATTTTAATTTGTTGATATAGTTGTAACGAGTTGAATCAAATTGAATTTATACTTTAATCTCAGTTAAAAATTTATTTTAAATTATTAAAATAAATTCATTTTGGACCCAATTGATTAAATCGTGACCTATTAGTAACCATGAAATATTGTTGTGGTTTTATTATTATTATTTGATTACCATAAAAGAGTTGTGAATATTTATGGTGTGTACCATTAAACGAAATATATTTTGTGGTGAGAAAATATTATATTTACTTTTATTATCAAAGATGTTGAAATGTATTTTTAAAATGATATGTATATATATATAGGTGTGTATATATATATGGTTAGATATTTGTATAGTTATATATTTGTTTAGTCAAAGAAAATGAAATATTTATAAATAGAACTTAATAGACATTTTTTTATACTTTGGGTCTTCTTTCCTAGTTCTTGCCGTGGAGAAAAGAAAGAAAAAGAATTCTAAGTTGGTTTTTCATGGGTTTGATCTACTGTAAGTCATTTTTGAACCCTAATACTTTGGATCAAAATGTAGAAGGCGAAAAAGGCGTCGTTTGGCTCCAAGAAAATTTAATTTCTGTTGCCGAAAAATTTGAAAGCTTCTTGGCTTGAAGTAGGGATTTTTCCTACACCTCTTTATGCACTTTTACTTGATTATATGGAGTTTAGAGTTGTATATAATTTAATTAGAATTTTTGAAAATTTTGTGATTTATTTGCTTAGAAGAGAAATTTTGAGAAAAATAAAGAGTTGATGCTCAATTTGTGAAAGTGTAAACTTGAAATATGTTTGTAAGGTTATGAAAGAGCTATATTTTAAATTTGAACAAAAACGGACTTCGATTCGATCGGTTTTGAAATTTTTACCGGTTTGCGACCAATAGAGCATTTTTAATGAAAACAAAGGAATTATGTTTAACTTTTGGGGCTTTTGATCAAAATAGGATGTCATAGTTGAATAATGCTTGGAGAACAAGTTTGGATAGAAAATGATGTTTTCTTGGGCATTAACGGTATTACTTTGTTTAATGTATCTGTTGGAATAAAACCAACACGGTTAGAAATGGACGTTGAGAGGTTACTAGATGTGATTGTGATATGAAAACTAATGTAGTTGTTCATATTTGATAAGATGTGGAATAGATTGTATTTATCGGAATTTTTTGGAATTTAATTGTTTAAATATCTGTTTAGAAATATCTGTTTTGGGCTATTGGTGGAAGATAGCCATGATTGTTGTAGAAATGCATGAGACTTAGGTAAATTGAACCACATTCCTCATTTGTTGCATTGGACATTGCATTACATTCATTTCATTAGAAATGTATATGTTTTTGAGAAATGTTTGGAAATGTATCTATTTGCGAAAAGATGAATACTTGGTGAATCTGGGTAGAGAGTGTGGAACCACGCGGTTAGGTGTCAAGCCTTCCAGTTTATTGGTAAAAATGACAGTGGTAGTGCATCAGGGCCTACTTGCAGACACTCACCTAGAGATTCACAAAGCTTGTATTTATGTAACAGATATGGTTTAAAATGGAAATGACTTTATATCTGTTGTTGCATCTTAGCATTGCATGCTTTATAAAAAGAAAGATAAACTGTTTTATCATAAGCATGGCATGAACATACTCTCGTCTTTAGTCTTGTCATGGTTCATATATTGTGTAGTATATCTCTATTGGGTTGTGGCTCACCCTATAAGAGAAACCATTTCAGGTACAAGTGCTATGCCTTTGCCAAGGCATTGACTTGGGAGGACTTGGAGCTGAGGCTTCATTTTTGGTTTTATTGTTATTTGTTGAATGTAAGCCCATGGCTGTATTTGCATTGAGTTGAAACTCCATTTTGTGTAATCAAGAATGTTCTTGGATAAATTTGTAAGCCTGTAGGGCACTTATTATCTATTTAGCTTCCATTTCATACTTGTTGTAAAATGCATCCTTGGAATTGGAACTGGGACATTGAGATGTGAACAGCAAGTATTTGGCATTTGGGATTTAATGGAAATGAGTGTATGGAATATTTAGCTATATATACATGTTTGTCTATTAAGTGGGTTTTGTTGCATAAATAGATATACTCGGCCCAATTTTTAGGGCGTTACAATAATCCTTCCTATCTAGAGGTTTATTTCCTTTTGTGGGGTCCTTTTTTCCTTCTGTATGAAGGCTTGTATCCTTCATTTTATGGAGATTGCTTATCTCTTTTTGAGATTTTGTTATACTGTTATACCGAATTGATCCGATCTTTTATTGGTTTTACAATAAAGATTTTCTTTTTAATCTTAAAAAAAAAAACTAACACCTCAATAGGTCATAACTAAAAACCACAAAAATCGTAATTAGGGTGCATATAGTACACTCTAAAAGGAGGATGTGTACCACCGAATTTTTTAATACTATAGATGTGGTTGTATATAGGCCCGCATAAGTGACAACTCATACAATAATATTACACATTTAAAAATACAAAAGAATTTTTTAAAAAACGTATCTTAAAAATAAAATATGTGAATCAAATTTATTTTAGACTATATTTATATCGTATTAAGTTTGAATTTAAATTTAAATTATACATTTTATTTTGTTGTAGTTTTTTTCAAGATAATTAGCATTTGTCATTATTCACTAATACAAGAGAAGAGTGTACAAAATTGTATACACAAAATTTATTGCAAGTATGGTGGTATTGGCTATATATTTTGTATCAGTCAAACACAGTTTGACACATGGTCCATCAGGGATAACTTGAGGAATTAGTAAATGTCTTCAATCATTAGAGGACATGTGGCAAATCATATCAATGGCTATGGATCTACGAAGTGTTGGAATAAACAAAAAGAGTAAGGTGACATAGCTAAAACAATTCTTGAAGATTTAAATTCAAATTTAGGATGGAAGCCCAACTACAAGAGATGGCTTGTAGAGGTAAAATGCTTGGAGCCACAATCATGGAGGTTGCTTCGACAGTTATCATCTACTTCGACAGTTATTAGCCACTTCGACGGTTACTATCAGGACCTATAAATAAAGGGGAAAGCTGTTAATAAAGGACCCAGAACCAGATCCAGATCCAAAAACCAGTTATTTACTTTATGTTTTTCTTTCCAGTTCTTTACGTTCCTGTGTTGCATTTCAAATTCTTAGAAGTAGTTCTGAGCTAGTCTGTTCGTTGCTGTATTTTTTTTTTTTTTTTTTGAAGCTGTGGAAGTGCAAAGGTACTATTGTAAACATTTGTTTACTTAATGAAATTTAAATTCTGCCACTATTCTCTCCTTTTTTCTTCTACTTTTGATTAATACCTCTAAATTTACTCTTAAATACAAGCTACCAGTAAAAGTCCTCTTTATTGAGGTAAGAGAATTTCAAAGCAATTGTCTGATTAATTGGTTGGCATTTACTATTTCTGCAAGAACTTATTAATCCTTGTTGGCACGCTCTAATTACATTTCTAACCTTCGAAAGCCAAAAAAGCTAACATATATTTTTGGTACGCCAAGTGGAACCATTATAATGGCTAAACGTAGGAGACAAGGAGAAAATGAACGCCTAGAAGAAGGTGTAGAAGGAGATCCAGAAGCACATAACCTAGAGGATAATGTGGTATCACATCCTATGGATGTGCCTGTTTTGAATGATCCTACACAATTGGTCGAAGAGACCAGCACTCCAAGATATGCAACGTACGTCCAAAATTATGGACAAGGCCATGAAACTAAACCTTCAATTGTTCTATCTACCCAACCAATGAATCCATGGGGATGATTGGTTGATGTTATGAATACCAATTGATGCATACAATGGAAAGATGGGCAACATCTTTTTGGGATAAAATGAACTCCTATCAACCACTTGTTATAAGATAGGTTGAAGAAAATATAAACTTACTTCAATAGATATTGACTTGAGATAAACAACCTATATAAAGTAATGAACAAAATAATGGACAAACTAGTGGTCAAACTAATAATCAAAATCATGAGAGGCCATCACCCGCGCCTCAATCATGGTACGAAGCTCCTTCTAGGCCATTGATGAGTCAGGGCATACCTTTGCCTATAAGCGAAACCATACACGTTGGTCGGTCCGGGCTAACACAAGGAAATGCTATTCCAGTGTCTTCAAATCCTGTGTTTGAACCGGTGCATGGCACTCGAGTGTTTACTAATCTTGTGTTTGAATTTACATCCGGCGAGTTGGAAAGAATTCCCATAATTGGAAGAGAAACAACATTTGTTCCTCTTCTGATAGCTCCCTTCGCAGCATCTTTTGTGGGACAAATACCTGTTCCAAGGGGGCAGCCATACCTTAAACATCAACCAGCACAATAGAAACAACCCACTCTCCAGGGACAACCAATCCTAAATGTGCCTTTACATGGACTAAGAGGGTCTCAAGCACGAAGAGTTCATCCACACCTTGTGTTTTTTCCTCTAATAATGGCCCAGTCAACACAAAATGTTGTACTCGGGGACCAAATTGCTGACATTGTTAAAGAAATTTGTAGATCTATAACCAGGGAGGTTTAGACCCCTGTCTATAGAAAACCTTACCCAGAATGGATAGATAAGTTACATGAATACCCAAGGAGGTATAACATACCAGAGTTTGCCATTTTCTATAGGAATGGAAACCAATAAACTGCTGAACATATTGCTAGATTTACAGGGTGGTGTGGTGAGTTTACCAACAATGACTACATGAAGTTGAGGCTTTTTCCAAATTCTTTAATAGGAGCAGCCTTTGTCTGCTATATAAACCTTATACCTAGTTCTATCCAGACCTGGCAACAAATGGAAGAAGTGTTTCATGCCTAGTTTTTCCAGATAGAGCCTAAAGTATCTATGGCAAAGTTGGCAAGGTTGAGCCAAAGGCTTGATGAGAAGGCTGCTCAATTCCTTACCAGATTTAAAAGGGCACGAAACAAATGTAGGGTCATATTACTTGAACTTGAATTAGTGAGGTTAACTCAAAATGAGCTAGAGTTTAGCCTTCGAAAAAAGTTTGGCTCAACAGAGTTTTGAGACCTAGTAGAATTAACTTATAAGGTCACTAAATATGAGACTCTCCTTGAAGGAGAGCAATATCGTGGCAATGCATCTTATAGAACCTATTACAGGGACCCTAACTTTGAAATTGATACAGCAGAGATCATAGGAAAAGTGTCTGTGACCTGCGAAACATTAATTCAAAAAGATACCACTATTGATCATCAATTTAAAAAGAAAGACCTACATAAGAAATATTCTTTTGATGTATCAAAAGTAGATGAAATATTCGACTATTTACCGACAACACAGTTTCTAAAATTGCCTAAGGGAGTTAAAATCCCAACTTCAGAAGAAATTAGAGGCAAAATGTACTGTAAATGGCATAACTCTTGGTTTTACTCAACTACAAACTGCATTATTTTTCGAGACAGGATTCAAGAGCAAATTTGGAAAGGAAGGTTAAAGTTTCCGGCTAAAGCAAAAAAGGTAATGGGGATTGACACAGATCTATTTCCTGAGATTAGAGAAGCAGTAGCCAATGTTGGTGTGGCAAACTTCCTTGCCTATGCTGTGGAAAAGAGGTGTTCCTTGAAGAAGATGGATGAAGTCGATGTACAGATACATATTGCCAATCAAGCAGCCTTTAGGAAGGCCCCTCAGAGCTCACCAACAAGTGGAAAAAGTTTTATGGGCCAAGAAGATGAAGAAACCAACACCCTGGATGATGATTCTCTCGAAACGACTGTGATGTAACAGATGTGTCCAAGGTGCAGGTTAGCTACAAATGGCTGAAAGGGCTTCCAATTGAGGGAAAGTAGTACTACACGGACATGCAAAAAGAAAGTCCACTTAAGTAGTCCTAAGGAACAACCATTTTTGGTTGTGCCACCGGAAACTATGAGTCAATTAAGGGGTAAGAGGTCTTTGTATGAAACAAGGCCACCAAACTACTACAAGATTATTAACAAGCCTGTGAGTAAGCTTAATTCAGGCTTAAGATAGGAAATCAAGGCCAATGATTGGCCTTCGAAAATAAGAATAGCAGGCACAACTACTGGAATGGTTGGTTCATGGGTACTAAGAGTACCAGATTGGTTTGTAATGCAAAGCAAACCTAAAATGATATCAACCCAGGAGAGAACCCTTACAGGCAAGGACAGAATCTTTAAGCCTCCATTGGTGGCTCCAAACAATTGAGTCCTGCTCAAAAATCCAAAGACAAAAGAACTAGATATGCTTCCTATGATTTCCAGGTAACGAATATTCACTCGATATCAGAAGGATCTAAAGGAAGTTGGTGAGGGCACCTCTTTGGTGCAACCAGGAGGTCAATTGGGAGAAAGAGAGAGTTCGAAGCTTGATCTTAGGGTCATCAGAGGTCAAACTAGCAGGAAAAAATTGGCTGAGATTCATGCAGAACTAAAAGCCAAAGAAAAATCAAGTTTGGCAGATCTCGAAAAGGCCTTGTTGGAGAGTGATGATGAGGCTAAGATAGATGAAAAGACTGAGCTTGGCCAAGAGAGAACATTGGCTGAAGAAGAGATGTTCGAAGCTTTTATGTCTAAGCAGACAAAGTCTATATTTATGATAGACCAACAACAGACTGATATAAAGGGGCCGGCTAGAATAGAGATCCCAGAGTGCAGCATGTAGAATGCATCGCAAGCATGCAGTATGGAGGATGCATTACACACATCAGGGCAAACCAACACGGAGAATGAGTAGACGCAGCCAGTAGTCCAGTTTGGCTCGTTTTCTTCAATACCAATTAATATAGTCTATGTGCTACCGTAGGAGTTTCTAGCCGAAGAGGGGAACCATAAGGGTCAAAATGATGATCCCATAGAAGTCTCCAGTGAGGGCTCACAGACCAACATCATCCAAGATGAGTCTGAAGTAGCCAAACCCATGGAATGTAATGAAGAGAATAAGGAGGTAAGTATAGTTACCTTGTCGTATCCTTTCAATACCTTAAAATATCCATGACTCGACACGTTAAGCTCTTATACATCAAGGCGTATTTTGATAGGATTGAAATGAACAGGGTGTTGGTGGATAATGGGGCAGTAGTAAATTTACTTTCTCGTTCATCCTTGAAGAAGTTGGGTAACAGGAACCCCAAGTTAATCCTAACAAGTACAACCATTACTGGTTTTGCTGGAGATAAGTAGATGGCTCAAGGCATTCTGCCCATCAATCTGAGTGTGGGGACAAGAGACTGCATGACTGCCTTTTTTATCATAGACAATAATGCCAAGTACAATGCCTTACTTGGTAAAGATTGGATCTACACCAACAAATGTGTGCCCTCCTCTTTGCATCAGAAGGTGATGATAGCCCTAAGTAATGGAGAGACAGAAGAAATAAATGCAGACCCACAACCCATCATTGTATGTGCGGATTTCGCAGAAGCAAAACTGTACACTGAGGGGGTGGTTCCACTTAGTGTGTTGAGGAAGCTTGATGAAACAATCGAAGTCATGACTAATGAAGAAGTGGCATACCTAAAACACTGGGTGCAAGAAAATGCTGACGATGAGTACATCATCAAAGACACCAATAATGCCTAGTTGTAGACAGGAAAATCGAGAAACCAGACCATTAGCTTTAGTCAAGTTCTTTACATTAGACATTGATACTATAGTCCAGAAAGTCCAGAAGGAAGAGAATGAAGCCATGGTGCTTGGCTGTGGACATGAACAACATAAAGCTAAATCATTGGCTTTAAGTACTGTACATTGGACATTGAGACTAAAGTCCAGGAAATCCAAAAAGAACAGGCTTTATGGATAGACTTTGTCTATGAAGAGGAAAATAAAGATGTTGAGCCAAGATGGATTATGATAGAACAAGTGGAAAGGGTTATTTCGAAGCAAGAAGAAATTGAGGAGGAAGTATTGGTAAGTACTTAGGTGCAAGACCCTTTGGAAGAAGTTAATTTAGGAGAAACTTTAGGACAATAACCTAACTTCATTAGTGCTTGATTACACCCCGTTGTCGAGTCACCAACAGGTGAGAGCCCTAGAAGATGGCATATGTCAAGAACAGTGGGGGCAATCATACCACACCGAAATTGAAAAAAGTTAAAGGCAGAATTCCAAAAATAGAGAGCAGTTGGGATAAAGAAGGGGTCTTCTGGGATTATGAACTAGAGAGTCTAAGGGCATCAAGAATGTAGAGGTCCTCTAGGTCTTGCTCTCTGGTTCCAGCCACTCTATCATACCATTCTTTCCATTCGGTCTTCAATGTAGGCTAGCAGTAATGAGGTCGAGTGGCCCTCCAACCTTCCCAGTTAAATTTCCTTTCGTAAAGAAGGTAGTGATCCTCTAATCGTAGGTACAAATGGGGAAGTACAATAGGAGCTTCAGTGAAAAAAGGGCCAAGAATATACTTCTCTTTTGCATGGTAGCGAGGGATGAAGTACCTCCCATCGATTACACTATTACCTTCTAGTTCATTGTATTTGGCTATTTCCTTATTGATGCACCTCCTCGAGGCCACTGAGGGATAGAAATGTTTGACGACTAATAGATTTGCGGAGGAAGAAGCAGCCATTAATGTGAGTTAAAGAAGGGATTGAAGGAGTAAGGGAAGGGTAAAGATAGACAAAAGCTAAGACAAGGGCAATGGTAAAGAATGAGAATAAGAGTTAGAAATGGACAAGTGCGTAACTAAGAGCATGAGAATTGGGGCTTTATACCTTTTTGTCTAAGATGCCCATTTAACCTAACAAGTCGAGTAGGTCCAAGCTATTTGGGTTTTCATTTGACCTATGTGAGGTTCGGACCTTTATTTTAAATTTCAAAGGTCATGAAAGTACATTTTTGGACCTCCTACCAAGAAAATTTCTTTTAGAAAAAACATCTTGTTACCTTCTGAGGGAAGAAATTGTGCTTCAAAATGCCTGACTTGGCTTCGAAATGGATGGGTTGTTTTGAAGCCAGTATTTCCTAGAATATTGAAGCCTATATTTGAACTTGTGTGGAGTTAGAACCTATTTAACACTTTAAAGGTCTTGAATGTACTCTTTTGGACTTTCTACCAAGAAAATTTCCTTCAAAGGAATGTTTTACTACCTTTTGAGAAAGGAAATTATGTTTCGAAGCACTTAACTAAGTTTCGAAATAGATGGGTTACTTCGAAACTAGTATTTACTAGTATGTGAACAAGTTTGAGGACAAATACATGCACATTGACAAATACAAACCATATAATTGGAAGCAAGAAACCCATAATTTTATTGAATAAATAAATGATAACATTGAGGGGCCTATTTGGTTACATTCTTAATTTCATAAAAATTGGGAATAGAAAAGGTTATGAGGTCATGGAACTTAGTCCAACAAAACTCAATGAATACATGTGCTCTCTCGAACCTTTACTCTATTCTATCTAATTGGGGTCTTTCTAACTGGTGCACCCTTATTTGGTGAAAAAGCTATTGGGTCTTCATCTCAAATTCTATTTCCTTCAGTGCCTTCTCTACCTCATCCATATTGGCATCTTCTCCATATGCTGAGTCATGGTTTTTAAAGTCTTCATATTCTTCAAGGAGATTCTCTCCTTCGTATTGGGTTTGAATAAAAGTGGCAGAGATCTCTTCCAACGATTCACTGCTAGCCAGGGCATTTTTGTGCCAGTTGAGTAAAAGAGGGAGTTGGTCTAAGAAGGTATGGAGTTCTGTTTGGGCTATTGGATTGAGGGTATGGCTTCAAGAGACTATATCACAAGCCCATAGAAGGTTCTTGTGAAGGGTGTCATTTTGAAGCACTTCAAAGGATAAGTGGGAAAATGCAGCAAGCAAGGTTTGGGCTTTGTATTGCTGGTAGGCAGTGGGAAGAGCTGGGTCCTGATAGGGGATGAAATGTCGATCCTCAAAGAAGGTAAGCTTCAAATCTTCAATCCAGTTAGGATTATGAGGAAGGGGAGAAGCAGTTGGATCCCTTCCAAAGGAAAGTGGAAATTGGGGTTCATTTACACACTCTAGCTAGTCAGAAGAGTAGAGTTTTGCTTTCTTGGCCAAGTACGAGGAGCTCAGTCCTAGAGCCTCGATTGGATGGGGAGTCTTCCGTACTATTTTGGTTGGCAAAGTGGAGGTATGCCATGCCAAAAGCAAATTGTCTTCGAGGCAACGGAGGCAGTCAAATGGTACATAGGGGTATACCATTGAGCTGCGAGAAGAAGGAAGAAGCAAAGTAGGGTCATCAAATTCAATAAATCTATGGTGAATTCGCTCCCTTGTCTGAGGTTAGGTTGGTGTTGGCCAGGCATTCCAACCAATAGTTTTGGTAAAAGAGGAGGCAGCTTCATCCCAAGCAAAGACCTGTGAGGCAGATAAAGAGCCTTCAAGATCCATATGAGCAAGTTTTTGTTCTAAAGGTGTATATTTTGCAAAAGCCTCCATAACTTGTATAAATAAAGGAGGATAGATATGACTATTAAATGCATGAGAGTTCTTTCGTGGTAGGCCATTATTGTCCAAAACCTCTTCATATGCTTGATCAATGAAGGAAAATGTTTGATTGGCCATCAAGGATGTATCA